>OZ021726.1:20418458-21619708 GCA_963978545.1 Linyphia triangularis | reverse complement strand
TTAAATGAATTTTACCTGGCCATGATTTATTCATAGCCGCGTAATACCAGGCCCAACCTCACAACGATCAAACAAACTGCATCGCTTATTGAATACTAATAAACCCTTTAATTTCGGTAAAGGTATTGACGGATCTTCCACACCAAGCGCTTCCACTCCCATATGGCCATTCTCGCGGGACGATTCATTTCCACAAGAAAACTAGATTAAAATTCTTAGAAGTCTGTTCTGATTAGCTTTTATGTCGAATTGTTTGATCGATGTGTGCTTTAATCGGGGCTGGAAATAAGCTATTGTCTTTCGAAGTTCAGAAAAGAAATGAGAAATTACGAGGTCCAGGAGATCGAACGCGTGATAGCGGCACAGGATTGTAACCTGAGGACGAGAGTTTTTTTATTATTATTAACAATTACTAACATGCAGTTAGGTACTGAGAATAAGGCTTGGCATTAATATTTTTAAACTTTATTATTTTATTTATAATTTTAAATATACTAGGAGGTAAATTTTGTGACTGATCACTTTTGCGAAATGCAAACCCGCATGCTGAAAAATCGAACTTTTGGGTCACGAAGGATTTTAGAGGGCATTATGATATAGAAAAGGGGCAAGTTTGTAAAAACTATTTGGGAAATTTCATTAATTTTTATTGATAAATGTAAAAAAAATTAATATGCTGGTGAGAGTATGGCAGATAAGGCATAAGATTTCTATATGGTTAGTCCCTTTTTCTGTTTACCTCATGAAATCAAGATTTCTAACGCCCTGTCGCACAATGGGACGGAATTAAGAAAAAGCTGACCAAAATGGAAAAAGAAATATTTTGTTATTTCCCAGATTTTAACTACTTGGGTGTGTTTACAAGTATCTAGAGCATCTTGTATCACACCTGAATAATTTTCTTTTCTAACGTAGCTGTGCGGCATAAAGTTGACCTTCACTAGCAAGGGATAGGTAAGGCGAGAAATACCTCTATTACTAGGGATTGTTCAAATGTGATTTAAAAACGGATTTATTTACTAAGGAACTAATTTTTAGAGAAACTATAGAAGATGACAAATGAAATGTAAATAAATTTACCATAATTTTAGAAGAATTCAATATATTTAAAACAAATTCTAAAAAGGCACCTTCAATTTTTCTCACAATTTTTTGTGATGTGTTACATAAATTAATGAAAAGTTTACAAAAGTCACATTTGGTTAGAAAATTTTAAATATGGTTAGATGGAATGAGCAGTTGTGTTTCAGAAACATCTTTCACATTTTACCTGAATTTGTCTATTTATTAGTAAGAAATTTACAATAATTTAAATCAAAAACTATTTTTTATCAATTCATTAGCAACAAAGGTGACCAACTATTGTCAAACGAGGTTTTGAAAGTATTTACTTTGTTTATTGATAAACTGAAAAGTTAATAAGGATTTAAACAATTTTTGAACCTTCTAACTTTATTTAGATTTTTTTTTTTATACACTAACTTTCATCAGATTTATAAGCTAATGTTGTGACGCAAGAAATCTGAAGAATGTGTAAAACAACCAAAACACAAAAAAGAAAATTGTCTTTTGAAACCAATAATTAATAAATAAAGGAGAATTAGCCAATATAAAATGAAATTAATATCGAAAAGTTGGAATAACGTGAGAATGGAAATTGATCTGATGGAAACAGATTTGATGGAAATAGATTTAATGGAAACAGATCTGATGGAAATAGATCTGATGTAAACAGATTTGATGGAAACAGATCTGATGGTAATAGATTTGATGGAAACAGATCTGATTGCTTACAGATCTAATGTTTTCGGCGTTAATGTAAAACGTTATAATTCGATGAAAGGAATATAATTTAAACAATACATTTCTTATTGATTTAGGGGAACTATAATCTTTAAAAAAAAATTAACATAGATATAATTAAGTATTATCCTGGAAATGTATCCCTGCATAGCGACTTGTAGAAAGTTGAAATGACTTTAAAGGCTATTGTCTAAATAAGATTGGCTTTCTTCAGAAGCTAAATAGAGTGGTATTACTGATTATTATCTATTTGAATTGTAAAAGGTCTATAACTAAGAGTTGATGTGATAAAAGATGAAAACCAAAGAGAATGTACAAAATATTTCTTGCAAGACGTGTACTTAAAATGTTTGATAATACAGAAAATAGGTTAACTAGAATTGTCCTTACAATAGCCACTCTTCACTCATACTATTCAATAACCATTATAATAGATATATATTCCAAGGAGAAAAACAAAATATCGTAGAATCCCTTTAAAATCAAACTAAATACTAATGGCTAAAATAGATACACTTCAGTATAAGTATTCACTTGCTTTACGATCTTATGTCCACATTCTTTACGAGAAAAGTTGGAAATATTGTTGCGTCTACTTTTTAGAAATGGCCTCTTTAAATTATAATTCAATAAATCAAATTATGAAAAAAACTTTAATAATATAAATATTTTAATAGAAGTTTAAAAGGGTTAAATTTTTATCCAATTTAAAGATGCTAAGTGACTGGATCTATGTTTTTTAATGTTTGCTCTCCATTCCAGAATAGGAACTTGTAAACAATAAATTTTGAGTGGAATGTTAAAAAAAAATCTTAGAGACATAGAAGAAATTTTAGAAACAAAAGAACTTTTTATTCATAAGCCAAAGTTTAATTTCACAGATATTAAAGATTCATTTCTGTTGGTTTTTAGAAACCTGTATAAATTTTTGAAATTTGGTCAAGTTTTCGCCTCTTTTGCTTCTGTTAAAATGTTTTAAAATGCTTTTTTTTTCTCCAATAAATGCTAGTAGACGACATCAAAAGGAAATCAATGTTATCCGTCAATAGTTATAAATACAAGAATATTAAAACTACAATTGTGTTGCTCAAAAATAGGATGCATGAAATTGTTTTTTAAAAAAGTGTAGTATATCAGTTGCAAATTTTGTATTTGTCTTTTGTGTTTTGATGAGTTTTATTTAAAATATATAAAAAAAATTACTTATCAGAACAAATTTCAAAAATTAAAAGTGGTCTATTGTGTTTTAGAAAAGCATGCTAGAATATCAGAATGAAAAAGTGTTTTAGTAAAGTATATGCCAAACATTAACTCAGATTTTTCCAACTTAAATTTGGAAACTTCTATATCAAACAAAACTTTCATACCGTTCCATAAGCAAATAGTATTTATTATGAAGCATAACCCAGTATAAAAGTATACCATTTTTAAATAGAATTTACAATTCTGTTTCTTTTACTTTTGTAACTATGTTTTATTACCTTTTGCTTACTTACGAAATTGGTATAATTAAAGAAATGAATAATACAACTCAAAGTGAAGTCAATAAACTTATTAAAAGATCGATGTATTGTTCGAGCGAGTTTCCAATCAAACAAGAGCATATCCCCATGTTCCTAAACTATACAGCAATTTACCCAAAGTAGTAATAACCCCCGTGCTACCAGACATCATCAATTTTAAGTGCCCGTTTTGGACAACAGACTGACCACGCCGTACAACGGTTCCCCACCGGTATATTAATAGTGCAAATCATCACCAAAAGACAAGCCGTGCCGTTGTTCTCAACGAAATCCGAAGGTGTAACGAGCCTTTGTAGTCCAATTTTCCCAATCTGCGGAGGCCGATTACGATTAATTTAAGAGTATCATTCATTTTAATCGGCACTGGGCAGAATGCCTCATTGTTTTCCCGATTCGCGATGTTCGATTCGGTCATCAATTTCGGAGATGACGTTAATAATGCGTGTTACATGTGCTCGAAGTTGCACGTAAGGAAGACTGGAGAGTCTACAAGAGAAGAGGAATAGGAGATTTTTTTTCTTTCCCCAATACGATCGAATTTTGTTCACGTAGTACGTTGGTGGCAGATGGTATAAGTTAACACGTTTAGGTATGTGAGGAATTCTGTATCTTCAGGATACATTCGTTGGTATTTTAAGAATTATTTTAGAGAATTATATCGAGTTTAAATTAAAGAAAAACAATTAATTTTTAACTATTTAAGTTGTTTGTAATATCGAGTCGAATCAAAACTTTGTTCTTACAAGCTTGAAGATCTTATTTAATTGAAATTGATTTTGCTTTCTGTGCGCTGCATCCCACAAAATATACACATTCATACGAATTCTTTGTGTAATCAATAGCATCTTCATTCAACTCCTTATTAGCTGAACTTTTAATGTTTATTCCTTAACACTATTTTGAAACTTGACAATAAATTAAAACAAAATACAAATTAATTCAAATTTAATACCCAATAAAGCATTATCTATTGGAAATCCCCGAAAGTTACACAACTTTTATACACAGTAAGAAGAAGAAAAGAAAAAAAAAAACTTAAACTCAAAGTACAGCTTTGGAAAGAAGAATGAATTAGAATGATATTTTATTGCCTTCTGAGAAAATACATATAACTAAAAATTTCACATTTTGTTTGATACGCACAATAAAATATTTTTGACAGAAACCTCAAAATTTAATTTGATGAAGATTGATTCAGCTTTAAAAGAAGAAATTTATTCAACTTTGAAAGAAGAATGAATTTTTTAGAACGATATTTTACTGTCACATGAATGTAAAACATAACAAAAAATTTCACATTCTGTTTAATACCCACTTTAAAATTTTCTTGACAGAACCCTCAACGCTGATAGGACTTTTTAACACAGATCTCACCAGAAACGTCCACCAAAATCACAACCAAACCAGGAAACTACCAAACATGCAACTAGCTCAACACCATCCTCAATGCCAGAGAATTCTCGTTAGCAACAACCCCATCAAAACAACAACAACAAAAAATACGGCTTTCTAAAACAAACTTAATTTCCGAGCTTGCATGAATGAAGAAGACCCTTTGTTGTCCACGAAGGAACACGTGTGTTCCATCCTCCATTATCTTCCGCATCTTCACACAGAGGAAGACGAGGGTGGATGAGGTTTCTCATCTTTCCTTTCTCGGACGGAAAGGGTTAAGAGATGCTTTTTTACAACAGCATCTTTCTCCCGCTTCCTGCTGGATGCTATATTTACTACCACTGCTCGTGCGTCTCTTCTCTCCATTCACAAAGTCATAACGAGTGTCTTGATCGTGCTTCTTGCCGAGGAAAGGCCGATGGGAAGGATAGATGTTCTTCTGCTTGGCCTGAACGAAAATATCTTCAATCAACAAAATTATCTGTCGGTACTTTGAAAAAAGAATAAGTGTTGTTAATGTATTCAGCTTTGAGAAGTAGGACAGAGGATACCTTCAGAACCATTTTCGTAAGGGCTAAATACAGGGTGACGATTATTGAGTTATATGGAGGAAAAAAAATTAAAATTTTCCAAGTTCACAAATTTTATGCCAATTTTAAAAGTAACTGCAGATATTCGGATTTAGTTTACGACATGTTCATCAATGGCTATGATGTGGCACAGATGAAAACCAACATTGTTACTATTACTTGGAATTACCCAGAAACTTTCAATGAACATATCTTCATAAAAATACTTGTTAAAGTGTAAAAAAAAAAAAAAAATGAAATCTGAAGAAAATGAAATAAACATCAGTTCAAGCTTTCCCCACCAGAGGGAAATAGGGCACTTAAAGTAATTATATGGAAGTTAGCTTATAGATTGAGATTCTTCGGGAAAGTTGTAAATTAAGTTTTAACCCCAAAAGAAATAAAATTTAAAATGTTTTATGTAAATATCATATAATTTTTGTCCTTCAAGCGTCATTTGCGTTAAATACTTTTGAAAACGTTGTATATACTTATTTTATAAATTTTTATTTTGTTGGAGATTTTTTTTCTATGGTCTCAGTAGAACATATACAAAGTATTATGAAGATAAGTTACTTCCTACAGACTGTAGCGTCATTACACGGCCAACCCGTTCAAGTGCATATATAGATTAGGTTTCTGGAGTTAAAAATGGCGTGCTCTTTTTGTTAAGCATTATTGTATTATTATACTTTTAATTAACCAGATGTAAATTTATGGTAAGAAAAGTATTGTATTCGGTAAACCCCGCCCCCCCCCCTTTTTTTTTTCTTCTTTTTTTTTTGCATTTCAAGACGCTTTGGAAAGTACTGAGTTTTAAAAAAATGGCCAAGAAAAAATTTGTACCTGTGATCAACATAACTCCCGAACTGTGTGTCAACTTTTACTATGGTGCTCAACTTTAACACACAAGTTAGCAGTGGCTATGGGACCTGCCATTAAGATTTTCATCAAAATTGCACGTGCATATAAAGTGTGTCATTAAAAAATTATGTTTTTCAGCTACTGCCAAAAAATGCCTCTTACGATATTGATCAAAATCGTGTGGTAATGCCTTTTAAGGGGCTCTAAACATCCCCACCTCCAAAATTCCTGTGAAAATGATAGTAGACATAAAATGTTGAAAAACGCATGTCTTTAACAACTTCTTCTACTCTGTTACACTTACAAGAAAGAATAATGTAAGAATTATCGAAAAGTATAATGCCACATTTTTTTTTATTAGTTTTATATAAGTTGTTTCAAGTACAGATTTTTGTCCAGTGTTAACTTGTAAAGTGTCCTGTTACGGATACTTGATTTTTTAAAATTTAAAATAAGTTTGCAAAATGCAGATTACACAAACTCGATTCATTAAAATTATTCTAATAATAATTTGAAGATTTTACTTTAACTCTGTGGTAAAAAGACGACTATTACTATTAATATAAATCAAGGTGGTATTGAATGTCAAACTGTATGCTTTATTAAAAATTACCGATAAGGCGTTTATTCTTAAAAATGTAGTAAAACCGACTTGGCTACTGTGATTATGAGAAGATTTTGTAAGCTCTGAATTAAGAAAGTTTGCTGACATTAGAGAAAGTTAACATTAAATTGGGTATTTAAATTGTTTGTTGAAACCGCGTTGTGATAGCTTTGTTGGGTGAAAAATATTCCTCAGTCAAGACTTATTTACGACTGTTATTATAAACGAGTAAGTGACTAAATTGAACATAGTGAATATGATTTGTAGTTGTTCGATGTTTTGTATGATTAACACCTATTTTATGTGTAAAAACCGCTTAAATGGTTAGGCCTGAAATATAAGATAAAATATGAAATATGACTGGACTGTCTGTTTAATGGATACTATTAATTTTATATCCTCTAGTTATAATAACTCGTGAATTTTAAACAGGGCTTAACTGCCTACTTTGACTGCCAATTCCTTGATTATTTTTAAATAATGACTGATTTGTAAAAATTTTATTGAATATTACTAAGTAGCTAAAAACTTCGACGAATCCCAATTTACATTCTTCAATGTTTCTTGAAGCATGCTTGTACTAAAGGACATATCAGAATGGCTTTAATTTGGTGAAGATGTCATTGGAAGTAATGACTCTTTCAGTTCAACGATAAAGAAGTTCAATGTTTAAATGAATGTTTACTCCAAGTTAGGATCTATTTCTTTGTGATGGTAATGCCGTGTACCTCAAGTGCATTGTAAGTATGTTTTACAACAGCCATTAAAACAAGTTTTCATAGCATAGAAATACATAGTATTTGAAGAAAGGGATTGAATAGTTATTTGAATCAATGAGTTCTGATTACTTCTTTATCGTTGAACTGAAAGAGTCATTACTTCCAATGACATCTTCACCAAATTAAAGCCATTCTGATATGTCCTTTAGTACAAGCATGCTTCAAGAAACATTGAAGAATGTAAATTGGGTGAGAGAGATTGGGCTTATAGAGGTTAAAAACCCTCTATAAGTGTAATTTGTTATCAAGGGGTCTTTTACGTGGGCAGGCTTACTTTAAATAAATTCGAAGAAACGTGCACAAGCACGAGCCGAGTCAACATTTTATGAACAACTTTTTTTTTGTAGGTTTAATTTTGCTTGGAAAAAGATACACCATTTCTATGTAAAAAGCGGTGGTGGAAGAAGGGCGGTTAAAATAATCACCCTTGTTTCCTTTATTTCCGGTACTTTAAATAAACACGCGTATCCTTTCAGCGGCTATTCGCCACGCTTCAGAGAGACTTTCAGACATTTGGGGACACCGACGAATGCTAGCCTATTTTTAAAGCGCATAATTGTTTATTTTCAACGACAGTTACAGTCACAAGATTGTCCCATTAATAACCATAAATTCAGGTCTGTCGAATTAAAAATCGAAAGACAGCGAACTTGTCAGAATTAACTGGGACCTACAGTGAACGAACAGAAAAATTATTGAAAAGAGCCTCATGAAATAACCTTTAAGATACGTCTGTTGCAACTCTTAAATGTTAAAGGGGCTTTGTTTTGTATATTACAATGGCGCCTGGTGCTGAAACATTCTTCATATTTAATATGCGTCCTTCACAAGAACAGAGAGTCAGCATAAATTGTATGTCAACATGCTTAATAATTAATTTCTGTCTCAACAAATGTTTTGCCCTCCGTCTTCAAAATAAAATCAAGAAAAATGTCAAGCAGAGAAGTCTTAATTTTAGTGATATGCAAGGATTTAGTCAATGCAGGAATTTATTACAAAATATTTCAACGTCTACCTCTTTGTCTGGCCGGTCATCGGATTTTTTCATATTTTTGGATCGATCGAAAGAAAAAGTGCTTTACATATTTTTGCAGAAGCTTCATATATCTATAAGAAATACTATAAATATTTATTTTAAAAGCATACTGCACTTGCAAAAGGCATATTGAGGGATAATGCATTCTTGAGTATAAAAAGACCTGTTACTCTATAATATATAAGTGCGAAGTACTATAATAGTATAAGTGCGAAGTTTCCATGCACATATATTCTGTCCAAGACACATCGGCATAAAAAAACCATTACATTTCTCAGCCAATGACCCACTTCATCTCTAACCTTATCCTATCCCAGCCATAAATCCAGATTTAAGAGCTGGAGAACTAAAAACTACATTATCTACGCTCGTGAGTGTCACACTCCTTAAGAAGACATTAAAAAAAAACTATCTCCGCTCTTTTTGTCGGTAACAAAGCCACTTTTCTCGGAGCGATATGGAAGTGTCTTGTCCACTATCTTTACCGTCCGAAATAGGAGTCGACCAGAAAGTGGTAAATCGTCCACTTTATTTATTTAACCCTTCTTTGTTCTTTGCAAAGAAAAGAAACAGAAACTTAACGTCTTTCTTGACGTCACTTCACTTGGACAAGTTTTTTTGTGTGTGTGTGGATGAGCCAAAGAATCGTAATGGCGGTATGGAACGTGCCAGATAAGTGGACAACAAAGAGTTGAGGCGCATGCAAAAGAAAGTGGCATTGAGACATGCTGGCCCACAAGAAGAAGCTGGGCGTGAGTGAATTGTTACTTTATTGTGGTTTCGCCATGGTATGGAAAGAAGTTATGTCGGTAAACTATGTCTTTGAAAAATAGCCTCCAAATGAAGAGTGGGTTTCTACTGATTGAAACGTCTACGTTCCCAAGAAATCACTTTGCTAAATGAACACTCTATTAGAGCACGGCATAAATATGCTAGAGCGTAAAGCACAAAATAAGTTACATTGCATTGAACTAACTTATCGAATCACGATGTTTAACAACTGTATAAATTTACAACAGCTCGTTACACTGAAAAAAGTATACATCATTGAATTTTTTTGGAAAATGGATTTTGCATAAGATTGTACAACACTGCTTGATAAATTTATAACAGCGTGTTTCACTAAGTTATATTAAACGGAATCGCTTTGCATAAATCTGTAATGTTGTGGAAAATACACACAGAGTGCTTGGGCAGAGGAATTTAAGTTGGTGATGCAAGGTTTCAACTTAAGACTCGTTATGTTTTACATTCAAGTGATGACCAACTAATCATATGAACAGACTAAACACATCTATCACAGAACTAGGTTTGGAACACAATTGCTCCTAAACATGTTTAGTTAAAGTAAAATGTGACTCTAAATTAAGTACAATACGTTTAATTTTAATTTTTGCTAGAACATTTTAAAAGAAATTTATGAACGTATTTAGGAAAAGGGCCTGAAGAATGATGTTGCTCTATAGAACTGTCTTTTATATACTATAGTTCACTGTCGCGCAAGTACGAGTCCTAGCGCCGGTATACATATTCCCGCACGATAAAAAAAAATCCTTAAGTCTAGTATAAACTTAAAAATTTATTCTAGTTTAATTAAAGAGTGAAATATAATGGCAAGCTTGTAAATTGTTCGAATTAGCGTATAAAGATGAATTGTAAGTAAAAAGAAAAAAGGACTGAAGTTGAGAGAGATCTGATCTTATTTGGTAACCATTATTATTTTAAATTGTTTGCCATGTTGAGGAAATTAGCATATAATTATATTATGAAAAGTGAACGGCTCTGAAATAGGTAATTTATTCTAAATATGAACAGTGCTTATTATCACATGCATATTTTTGGAATAAGCAGTGAATGGTATGGGAAAATATTATTTTTCTGCATAAAGGCCTGGTCATGCACAAAAAGTTTTTCGTGGGCTGCTAAATTTATTTCCATGTATTATCACAATACTTAATTTCAAAATAGTGCATTAATATGCATATTCTTAATCATTATTGCTTAATTGTTGTGCATTTTTCGTGAACCAACTGCATAAGGTGAACAATGAAACCATTTTTCGCCACAACCATCGAGAACAGTCCGACAATCAAAGGAGTGTATTCTTCCAAGTATTGGATGGGGCTTGTAAATACGAAGAGTATTATTTGTTGCATAAAGTCCTAGGAAAGCACAAAAAGTAATGCGTAATTTTATTTCCTTACATTACAAATATATTTAGTTGCAAAACAGTTCATTTACATATACATACTGGTCAAAACAATAAAATGGTAATCAGTTTTCCCCTTAACTTCTCAGTGGAGCAGCATAAACACATGAAATTCACAACAAAGTGACATCTTTATGTACAATAACGATAAGTAAAACAACCCAGTCGCAAATTGAAATGCAAAGTGTACAGAGGAGGCATCTGCAAAAGCATGGAGTAGCATTAGTGTGCATCCACTCAAAGAGTTGATCTTTAGTGTGAGATATGTCCTCACCTGTCATCAGCGTTTACTAGACACTATATTCTCATACTTAACATGAGTTTCTTGATGAATTCTAAAGGCTAAATTGCTCGTCCCACCTTATGTACTGTTTGTAAGTGATAGAAAGTTCCCAATTCATTAAATATTTGCACAATGGATATCATAGAAGCATAAAAGTGGGATAAAATATGCCATAAGTATCAATAAACACGCTCTAGAAATCGATATTTCCCCATTCAAGACTTGTCTAGATCAAGTTAACGTAATTACAGTAAAAAAAGTCAAATTTAGCTATCTATCGCACCCCTGGGGAGCTTAATAAAGCAATCCAACATTTTGCATCTAAGATTAAAACATTTAACAACATATAATTTTAACTGAAAATAATATTTTCAGTCTCGTGAGATATTGGACGCCAGAAGGATCTGTAGAAAGTTAGGAATATAATATTACGTGGTAAATGCCAATTCAAGATAACGATTTGGTGGGAAAAGAGTTTTGATCTTTTGATGCAATATGTTGGATTGCTTTGTTAAGCTTCCCTTTATTAAGATAATTAAATTCGACTTTTTTTTTACTGCAGTTACCCTTTGTGAACATTTGACGAGTGAGACTCGTCATCTGCTTACTTGGGCGAAGTTACGGTGGACGAGTCTGACTCGTCATCCGTCCATCCAGATCCGTCCCATGGGTATAAAAATCTTCAAATAATTCAGTACTCAAAGGGCTAAGGTGATCTAGACAAATCTTGAATGGTGAAATATCGGTTTCTAAATTATATTTAATGATATTTGTGGCATATTTATCCCACTTTTGCTTTGGATAAACAACAAAAAATATGAATATCACCCCTAAACATAAGCCAGATCACTCCTCTAATTCAAATTTCAACAAGCATGAGTTTGATGCTTCTACCATATTCATTGTGGAAATACTTAATGTATTGGGAACTTTTAATCACTTGCAAACAGTTCAAAAGGTGAGACGAGCAATTTAGCATTTAGAATTCATCAAGAAACTCATGCTAAGTATGAAAATACAGTGCCTAGTAAACACTGATGACAGGGGAGGTCATACCTCACACTACATATCAACTCCTTGAGTTGCCTGATTTTTAATGTAGATACATCTGTACAACAGCATACTAATGGTACTCCATTCTTTTGCATATGTCCGTACACTTTGCATTTCAATTTGAGCCTGGATTGTTTTACTTATCGCTATGTTACATAAAGATAACTCTTTAATGTGAATTTCATGTGTTTATGCTGCTCCACTGGGAAATTATTAGGGGAAAACTGATTGTCATTTAATTGTTTTGAGCAGTGTATATTTTTAATCATTATTGTTTCATTCTTCTGCATTTTCTCTAACCAACAGCACGAGGTCAACAATGGAGTTATTCTTCGCCATGGCGAGTGTCTTCCAAGGGCTCGTGCTGTTCAATGGGATTCTTTGAAAATTGAAATCATCTTATGTATTCATTAACACGACTTAATAGAACGCATCGTTAGTTCTTAGACTATAAGATAATCGTAAAGAGTGTGAATCTCAAATAGCTTAGTGTGAAACGTGCCCTGATAAGTGGACGACAACAAAAGCTGATGCGCATCCAAACGAGGTTGGATTGAGGTATGGAGAACCATAAAAAGCGAGGTCTTGGCGAGAGTGAAAGGCATTGTTACTTTCATTATCTTTCGCCATGGAATTAATGTGTTGCAAAATTTTATCTTCGGAAAGTAGGTAGCCTCGAAATGGCGAATTTAATTCATAGATAAACTCGTCTGAGTACTTTCGAACATTACTTTGCATCTTCAGGGTGTTATCTGACTAATGTCATTAGTGTTTTAAGAGTAATGAAAAGTTCTACTGAGTTGAACCTGAAGGTTTGGAGTTGAGACCAAAAGTATGCTGTGTTGTAGTAACTTTAATGGAGGGTTTTATGGTGTTATTACAGTAAGGAATAATGCCGTAAGAGTCTTTACGAAGTTCAGTATTTCAATCCAAATTATATGTAAATAAAGTGTGTTTCAATCTTTCTGGGGTGTCCTTTTTAGTGATTATAATTCGGTATTAACAGAGGGTGTACAAATTTTTCCAGTTTTATTTTTGTTGTTTCTTCCCCTCATTGTCCTCTCTCATAGAGTACCCTATATATATATACAGAGTCCCCTCTCATAGAGTACCCTGTACATATACAAAGTCCCCTCTCATAGAGTACCCTATACATGTACGGAGTCTCCTCTCATAGAGTACCCTGTACATATACAGACTCCCTCTCATAGAGTACCCTATACATAGTCCCCTCTCAGAGTACCAAAAGACCGTTTGAATAGAAGTCCCTCTCATAGAGCACACGCTATATAGAGTAAATTATCATAGCGTAACCAAATATACAATTTTACATTCGAATTTCAAACAAAAAACACACGGCGCAATTCCAAATAAACTATTTGTCAGAAGCTGAGGTCTTAGTCGTTAAATTGATATAAAATTTATCAATTTTGGTTTTGTATAAAAGGATAAAAAAGTGATCGTCACCAAAAAAAGAAAGAAAAAAAAAAAAGAGAAAAAAAACTTGTCTAGAAATAGTGTATAAGATTAGTAACCTTACTATTTAAGGCATTTATGCAAATTCATAAAAATGAGAAATTTTAAATTTCTATCTTTCATTTCTAAAACTACAATAAAGCCATCTAAAAACGATCCGTATAACTGCACCCTCAAATTTACGGATCCATAGAACACACAATCAATGAGAATAAGAGCCAGGGAAGTCTTTTCATAGTGCTTTCCTTGTGCAGCGGTTGCCAACCCATGGGCTACGGCCGATACAAGTGAGCCGCGAGTAGCGTGGTACTGGGCAGTGGAAGCTGGTTTAGAGTCTAAGCCAAGATAAATATTATAGAAGCTTCAGAGGTAGAGATGGGAAAAATCAAGTCTCTCGATTGTTAGCCTTAACCAAATTATTCGATTATTCAATTATTATATCATTCGATTATTGTATCATCAAATCATTCGATTATTGTATCATCAAATCATTCGATTATTGTATCATCAAATCATTCGATTATTGTATCATCAAATCATTCGATTTTATGGTTTAACGAGTGAATTGAACAGCATGGCTAAAACTATCCTGTTTTAATTCAGATATTGATTCTCTCGTGGGGGACAAACAATATTAAAAATCCCATTTTTAAATTTTTTTTTTTTTCAACTTAGACCACTTGTTTTTTAGTTTTCTGATCATTGTGACCGCTATAAAGTTCTTTTCTTCATAAAAAAATATTTTTAAATCCTTCTTGTACTTTGTGTTTTACTAATTACTGATGCTCGCAATACTGTATAAAGTAGTGAACCTTAAAGGTTTTTTTCTCTTTTACAAAATAGATGGGCCTTCGGACGAAAAAGTTTGTGAACCGCTAACTTAGTGCTTCCATTTCATTCCATTGGGTCCACCACCACCATCACTCAATGCGAACAAAAGGAACAAAGGCTAAAAAAAAAAAAAAAAAACTGTAGCTGAAAATCGTTGTTAATAAAACTAAAAAATATTTCAACTAGTGAGACACATAAAGATTAACTGATAGTAAAGAAAGAAATGAAAGTGTTTTAAGATTGACGATACGTCCCAAACTTGAAAAAGACGGCACTGTCAAGCAATTCTTCACGCGTCCACTGTTCGATTCACAAATCACCAAAAAGCAAGGTTAAACGCGCATCTAAATGCATCTACTCAATAGCCCTTTAAACTACCAAGAAGAGAGTTTTAGCGCCATTGCCAGAGCCGACGACTCCATTACTAGCCGCAAATAAATAAAAGATTAACTCTGACACAAAAAGCTGCGTTTATTCTGCTGTCGAGATTAGACGGAAAGGGGGGGGAAAGTAATCTGGTCGAAAAGGGTTAATACTTATTTAAGGGCGACTTCTGTATAATTTACGAAGCTGGTCGATTAATCTATCAACAATGGTTGCGACAATTGGCAATCGCTGGATTCCAGTTTTCCAAACGATTTTTGTTCGATTTGGGAGGTTTCTATTGGCGGGAGGTCACAAAACAGAACTGGTTTATTTGTTTTTTGTTGATATTATGCATGTCACAAAAGGAATGATGTTATTGACGTTTCGCAGGTGGTTCTTTATTAATTGTGACTCTGTTCGAAGAGATCGAGCATTTGTTGGCTGTTATTGTTCCTTTAGTTGAGGTGGTAATTAGCTTTTTGCTCCAACTGACAGTGACCGGCTTTTCTTTTCAATTCATCTTGGCTTTTGTTTTGTTCTAACAGTAAGTTTGGAGTCATGAAGATTCATGGGAGGGTTCAACCTATTCCTTGACAATCCACTTTCGAGCAATCGTAGTCCAAGAAGCGTCTGCAAGTTTGAATAAGTCATTGAAGATTTTTTTTTTAATATAGAGAAATACTGACAGTTTAGAGTTGGTTCTGTTTTATGAAAATTTTATTATTATTGCCAAATGATAATAAATTATTAAAATGATAAAAACGTAATATTTATTGTCAAATGAGCTCACTTTTAAAAAATGCAAGTATTTGTAGTCATATAAATGAAATCGTCTGTATCCTTACTCATTGAAAATTAAACAGGTTATCAAATAATAATAATAATAAAAAACGTTATTTGGCAACTTACGACATTTTTGGCTATCGAATTTAGCTTAACGCATTCGACAATTTCAAACAGTTTCAGTCTTACCCTTTGGTCTGTTACAGGAATCGTATTAAATTATCAGACTATTCGTGAAAATGAAAATATAGTGCTATAGAGTTTCCTTTAATGCCTGTGTTAACTCTATGAAAAGAAACTTATTCTAAATCAATATTCATCAATGAATAGTACAGAGCCGAAACACATATGAAGGCCTACGGCAAATAACGATCAGAGCCCAATTTATTCGAAATCGAGGATTTCCCGCCATCTGCAAGATTATAGCAGATTAGTTTAACCACGCGGATTCTTCTGGCAAATAAATATCCTGGTGCATAAGATTTTGAGCAACCATTTACCTCAACCCTGATACCAAGTTCTGAGACTTGAAACTTTAAATCAGCTTTTCTGGAGGATTGGGGAAAACGAACTCTGATCGTTCTTTGCCGTAGCTCTTCATATGTTGTCTAACAATTAACTTCCATAATTATACAGTTTCAAACTTCGTAGTAGATAAGATTAAATGTTGTTAAACATTGTTTTGAAACATTTTAAACCTCCCAAATTTTGTCACACCGTTAATTAAAAGTTGGTAACAATAATTTTTTTTTTCAGAGACTTTAAACTTTCTAAGTATTTTTTGCTCAATGTAGTTTAGTAATACATTATTGTGAAATGCTCCAACAATTGTATAAACAATTTTAGATTTGCTAAAAAACCACATTTAATGAAAAGACACATATAGAGACGTTAAGTAAACTTACCCAGAAACTTTAAAATACTTATAAGGCTTTATTTTATCATCAGTCAAAAATAGTTATATACTAGTTGTGTTACCTTACATTACATTGTACACTATAGTGATAACATACCTCTTCATATCATAAATAGTAAAAATATATTTTGTAAGTTTCTTAAAACTGTCAAGTATCTACTCCCCCCCCCCCCTCCCCATAAACTAATAATCTCTCTGATCCTGGACCTCAACGGTAAAAAAAAAAAAAAATTGAAACACTGATATCTTTTTTTCAAATTCAATTACCGTCTCTTCGCATTCCTTTCGTTTTTGGATTGCTATTTTTCTTTTCCAATTTCCTACTCCTACCCACTTCATCGTTTCTTTCAGGAGGGAATCTCCTTTATCCAAACCAACACGACGTTCAAATTGTTATTAACTTCAACTATCTTCTAAAAATCTCGTACACACTTATGTAGGTTATGCGTGTCAACGTTAGTCAATTCATTGCATGACTAAATAAAACACGCATTGTGATTGACTAACATAATTCGAAAATTCAAATTATTTTTTTAAAAGTATGTTGTGATTGGTCACGAGCACATCTCAAGATAAAAAGACGTGAACTTCATAATTCCAAATCCATCCTTTCAATTCTTCTTAAAAAAATGTTTTTACCTCATATTAAATATTGAACAAATCGCCACCTTCAGTGCAAACTTCAAAAACTATCTACTTCAGTAGAATGCAAAGCATATCATAAAGTAAAATTTACAATTTATCAACACGTTAGAAAGGGCGTATCGCTTTTCCAAATTAAATTTTAAAAATCAATTTATTTTTATTAACATAATATGACGTACGTCCTTAAACAGAATAAAGAAAAAGAAACTTTCAGAATACATAAATTCTAATGAGCGACGAAGCTTATTAAACATTCGTTCACGTCTTTTTTAATAACACTGAGAATAATAGGAAACTTAAAGTTATTCTCAACCGAACACATTCTACATAGGTAAAATTAATTGCACTCAGGTATTTAATTTCGATAAACAAGAACAGTAATTTATCCGACACTCTCAATTGACCAATGAAATCACTCAGAAGGATTTTAAAACAAGCAAACGATTTTTAGAATCACGCCTATGGCGTTTCACTCGAGTCATTTATTACAGAACTCTTTTCTGCCGTTGCTCATTCGTAGATTGTTGGAGCCCGAGAGAAAGCTAATCACATTTTCATTAGCGGAGTCGAGGAAACGGTATTAATTAGAGGTTCATTCCTATTCATTAGTCGATTAGGAAACAATGCAGTAAACAAACTGCGACCTTAACGGGGCGGTGTAATTAATTGGTTCGACGCGGAGAGGCGTAATTGAAGGCGTTGAGGAAGAATGGAATTATTCGTTTGATTCGGAAGTGAGCGGAGAAAAAATATGCCTTAAGGAAGAAATAATAGCAATTGAGAAAGCATTTTAGACACACAAATCGGCCTATAAATGCTCGAAATGTAGTCTCCGAATACCAATATTACAATTGCAAATAAAATAATTCGCTTTGCTAAATATAATGAAGCAATGTGAATTAGACACGGCTGTTATTGCTATTATTCTAAACATGGCAGTTGAAATTTTTATTTCGCAGTAGAAAATTAGCGTAAGGATTGTTATCTTAAAAGGTTCTCACTTATTATCCGGTCGACCGTTGGCGAACTTTTTGTTGGTGACAAAAATGTTCTCAAATCGTTCTATTTCGTCCCTGTTGCTAACAATTTTTACAAATCTGAATATAAACTATTAATGAGGATTATACATGTGATGTCACAGGTCAATTGCTATCTGACGTCACGGTGACTATATATGTTTGCTATTATTTGTGTTTGGAATATTTTACAATTTTTCACATTCTAAGTTAGTGTATATTTAAAACTTGTAACATATGACTCTTATATTTTAACAATTAAATGTTTAACACAATTTTCAAAGTTCAAACAAGAACGATTAAAAAAATAAAAATACGTACTTCCAAATCGGATCATTGTCTTACTCGTCATGTATTGAAAATATTTAAACAAAAATAACACATGCGCTTAAAAGTCTGTTGGGATTGGTTACAGTGTTAGCGTTCGATTTAGTCCTACTCCTATTTCCGTTCTAATTATGGTCCATTCCATTAAAAATAAAAATAAAATGTTGGTCATTGATGCGAAGGTAAATGGGTAAATTAGGTAATTGGGTAAATTAAAATGTGCATGTTTTGGGAGCACGCTTTAAAAATTTTATAAAACTTTTCATTCCCAATGTATTGCTAAGAATTTTTATTTCAAACTTTATTAAATATCAATAATAATTTAAATTTAAAAAAAGTGTTCGCTTAGTCAATCGCCAAAAAAAGTTCGCCAACTATCGACGGGGTAGTACTAAGCTACGCAAGAATGCACGTGACTACACAGCCTTTTCGAGTGAAAAAAAAAACGTTACGGTCAAGCACGCAATAAATGACACCATTTATTAAATCAATTTGATAATCGGAAAGAAATTTAATAAATGGCGAAAAAAAAGTTCACGGTTAATACGTAAAATACCAAAAGATGATTTTCCCCTTTACATTCCCTATACTAGCTTTGTTACTGTCTTCTTGCCCAGTTCATTTAGAAACTACTTTTAAAAAAAAAACCTTGAAATTTAGTGAATAGGTGCGAAAATGATCACTTCATGAAATGATATAAATTGTTTTAATTTAATATCTATCTATTATAAATGAAAATTTAAAAAAGCAAAAGACTATTTCACGAGGCACCATTGCATAGGCACTGACGTAAGGATTTCAAATATAAAATAAATTAGACGCCATTTTCTATTTAGTTTTTGATTTATGTCATTTCACATTAAGTGATCATTTTCGTACCTACTCACAAAATCTCAAGGCATTTTACAAAGTAGTTTCTAAATGCACTGGGCTAGAAGATAACATACCGAGTGTAGGGAATGATCCTTACAGGGATCCCCTTTTAATTCGTTAATTAATAATAGTTATGATTAAATTTAGTATTCAAAGAGGCACAATGCAGTTCTACAACCTTTAGTGTCCTTTTAACTAAAACACGATAGCGTGCTTACAAAATAAAAAATCGCATATCGGTCTAGCACCAGCCAAGCAAAAATATAATGAACATTCTTGCATATTTTACCAGATCCTACGGCTTATTACACTGAAGAATATCACCCAAAACTACGTGGACAGACTCAAATGAACACTGGTAATTAATGATTATTCATAGCTCTTTACTGGAAGACTTCGCGGAGCAATTTGTTCATTGATAAGTGATTGTCGATACGAGAGTATCACCGCGCATTTTTACCCCTTTCCAGGTATTATTATTAATAACACATATTAAGGACATACCATAATAAAGTGTCAATTTATCTCTAACGTTTACTATTAATTATGACATCTGAGATAACTAATCGGCCTCTGGACATTACAAAGTTTTGTTACTGATATCATAAGCGACATCCGTCGCAATATTGTATATCAGAGATATATAATTAAAGACACTATTTTGCTACTTTGTTTTTACATTTGGATACATTTGGTCTAATCTCGTAACTTAAGATCAATAATAGAAATGTTCTTTGTCTGTAGTATCCGAAACTCAAATGTTTAATCTTTAATGGAAGCGGAGCGTTTAATAAACGTCTTATTACTAGAAAAAGATGCATCAGATTAGGGCCAAAGGGGTATTACTTCAAAAGTTGAACAAAACAGATTTATAATTCGTGATTTTAAATTTTCTCACAGTCGATTTAATTTGATAACCAAGGCCTTAAAAATGACACTTTTCCCAAATTGCAATAGTAAATATAGAATAAAATAGTTTTTAATATTAATCTTTTACAAGCATTTCAAATTTTTATGCAACTTCTCGAGATCGGATCGAGTTTTCATAACCACTAAGAACAAAAGATTTATTCCAAACTATTTATTTACTACCTTCTTTTTTACTCCCAAAACTTGAGTGAATGCATTGTCACCTATACAACGAGTCTATTTACCAAGATTCAGCTGGATTGGATGACGGGGGTTAATTCACCCTCCGAAGACTTTGCCTCGTCAATCTTAATAAGGGAAGGTTTCACTCATTAAATATCTCCAAATGGAACATGTGTGAATTAGGCTTGGTATCTAGATAGTATAGAACATGAATAAAGTTAATAAGTTTGACGTAAAGCAATAGAAATGTATGTAAAAACGGGTTTTGCGTGACAGTTCCCAAAATTTGTTAGAAAACATTGCAATTGTCCGCTATGAAAACAATACTCGTTGATTAAGAATAGGGATGATTCATGACGGAGATTGACTTCTAAAAAAATTATGCTACAGCGAATGTAGATTTCTTTAATCTGAAATCCTCTGTGGAAAACGGAGTTAATCTTGTTTCCATGGAAACAGACAACTCTAGACAAAGTGGTAAGAACTATTCTTAAGATAGACCGATAGTACATGTAAGCATAATTTTATTCAAAACATTCAACATGTTCAAGCATTATATCAATGGTTCAGACGGACGTACTGACATGGAAACGGTAATTGAAGTTCATGACAGTATGACAAGGAAATGGTTTTATAGTTTGACAACCAGTGACCATTTTAAAGTAGGTATTTGATGCACTTACACATTTTGTATGATGGCAATATCAAATTAAAAACAAATAGTTAACTGGCAAGTAGTTGGTGGTTATTTAGATGGATAGGTCTGGTAAGCCGGATATATCGCCAACTTGGTGATGAAATTGTTTTTGGAATTCAACTCGACTTCCTGTCGCTAAAACTCAACGATTTAGGTTGTTGCATTTTATAGGTATGGAGAAGTGTGACGATTTGGCTTGTGTTTTGCATTTTAATCCTTTGGATACGACTTTGAACCTGCCTTTGTAGTAAATGATGAAACCAAATTTGGGAAATTTGGGAGCTTTTTTAAATCCTTTATATTAACTTCAATTTGTTGGTTTATGTCGACCAAATCTATTGAGGGATAATTAACCCATTCGCCGTCATCCAATCGAGCTAAAACTTGGCGGATAGATTTAGTGTAGATGACAATACATTTTATCAAGTTTTAGAGCATGTCACTAAAAGGCTGCTTTTACAGAAGTTTATATCTCAGAGTTGAAGGACTAATTAACCCACTTGCCGTCATACAATCATGAGGAAAGTTGAGGGATAAATTCGCTGTCAGTGAGAATGCCTGCTATCAAGTTTTGGGACTGTCACTAAAAGACCGCTTTTGTACATGCTTCTATTGAAGCTTCGGAAGACTGATTATTCCCTTTGTCGTTATCTAATCGAGCTGAAATTTGGCAAATTGATTCAATATCGATGATAATGCATGCTATCAAGTAGGGACGAATAATATAACCCGTAAAAAAGTTTTTAATATAAATCCTTTATATGTATTACCAATTTTTATATTCATTAACACAAAGTCGCTTTTTGGCGTCAGCGTGTGCTTGCATCTAGTTTCAAACATTAAAAACATCTCTATCAACAAAATATGCGGCTAACTATGTTTTAAAATTTATTCATTAAAAATGAATGTGAATTTATGCACTTACATTCAAATATCTTTTATTTATTCTGATTAAAATAATTTTAGTAACTATTTATTAAAACAGTTTTGGCAACAGGTAAGAGTTTCTTCAATGATCGGTTAAATGTTATTTCAGCGCGACTGATGATGGCTAGTTGGTTTATTAGTATTCCGTAAAAGGGGCCTTTTAGTGACAGCCCCTAAAATTTGATAGAATACATTGCCATCGAATCTATTTTCCAAATTTCAGCTCGATTGGATGACGGCAAGGAGATTAATTAGATTTCCGCAGATTTTCCCCCTATCGACGTACACAGCTACACACAAAATCGAAGTTAATACAAAAGATTTTTTAAAAAAAAGTCTTGATCTTTGAGGTTCGTAACACTTCAAACGATTATCAAAATCAGAAACTAAGTTTCATAGTAGAATCCCATGATCCATACTTCAATTCTTTCCCGCACGTTCTTGACCTCATCTCACGCACAAATGGCCCAAGGATCAAGTCGGCTGATTTCGAACAGAGCTCCATCAAAATTAATAGTCGAGTTCTCTTTCGAAGTACAAGAAATGGAGAGAAATCTCTAAATGAAATTAGTTTTGAGAAGCGCTCATCGTTCCATCATGATCGATCATTGGGTAACGAGTAACAAGCGTTAAAAGGACTTGACAACAAAAGGTATGGAACAGCGGCGATTCTTACACTAGTTGGGAATTGCTTGTACTGAGTAATTGGAGAATGTAATGTCTTGTAGAACATGTAAAACGTCCACAATTGAAAATTTGAATTTCTTTGTTATTTATTATTATTATTATTTGAAGAGAAAAACGATAGATCTCAATATTTTCAATATATCAAAATTATGAGCATGGTATATGCATCGATACTGAATATTTCCCAATATTAACTTGAATAATAATACTTCAAGGGGGTCCGGTACCGAAAAAAAAAAAAAAAACTTTATAAATATTTTTATGTAACAAATTTAACTTATGTATGAGATACTATTTATATATCTTTGAGATAATGTTATTTTTAAATATTGTGTTTATTTATTTTTTAAAAATTAAAACTAAGAAAAAATCAATAATAATTGATGTTTCGTGTTTTGATATAAGTCAAGAATTTTTTTTTTCCAAAGTGAAAGCTTTCTGTAATACATAATTATATAAAAAAAATTCCGTCTTCACTGAATTTTGATGGGTGAATTAGAAAAAATTCTTAAAGTTGAAACATTGAAATTTTTGCTTTTTTTAATGTTATACTTTACGCTAAATGTTATATTTTAAAACAGAATTTAAAAAATAAAATTCTGTGAAGATAAAATGTTTAAAACTATACAAATTAAATGCTCCAAAAATTTAAATAGCCAATTGTTAATGATTGTGGAGATATATCGATTTGATTTTGAAACATCTACAAAAAACACTAGTGCTCTAAAAACACACTTCAAGATGACGCTCATTAGTGATGTTGGTTGGTTGTATTCAGATTATCTGGCGCCGTCAGCAACACGAGGGCTATAATGCGCCGAAACTTTCGTCATTAGACAAGCCAACATACATTTACAAACACCCATGCCTAATACGGGACTCGAACCCGCAACCTCACGGTCTAGAAACCAGCACGCTAACCACTACACCGTTTGGTCGGCCTCATTAGTGATGTTTAAATGACAGGTAATTTCGTGGCGTTCTAATCATCGGAGGAATAAGATAAAAACATCATTCTCTTCAGGAACGTATGAACTATTTTTTAAAATCAGAAAAAAAATTGGGGGTTTTATCGAAATTTCTGTACTGGACCCCTTAATATAATAGAATTTTACTACTACCCCATAATGTAACCAGTGATCCAGCACATCGATCCAGCTATTGCTGTAAATATTTGTTGTCACTAATGAAGTAGTAATACCATTTGAATGCTTCAGTTTTATTCAAACTTAGATGTAAATTTGTGTAATATTTTAGTAATATTATAGTAACGATGGCAACATATATTTGATTGGAATACTTTAATAAATTATACGTTAAATATAAGTTTTGTAATTGCATTGCGGGTATAAATATTGTGAGAGTATATTTTTGTTGTTTAAGAATGATATAATATACTAAAAAATAAGATTGTAAATATGGTTAGTTATAATTTTATTAATACATTGTTACTTATAATTAATGTTTGAGTCACTAAAAATAAGAGGAAGTATTTATCTATCGATATAAAAAGACCAATAAAAATAATTAAAAAAATAATCTCTGCAATATAACCTTCCAAAATAAATGATTTACATCAACAAACTTGTGTTAATAAATATGTAACAAACTTTTTAGAAATTGAAGTCGTTTTTAAATGATTGATTTAATGTAGTAATTAAAGAACAGTAACCCGAGGAATAAAATTCTGGATATTTTGTAGGTTTTACAGATATGCACTTAACTCAATAACATATAAATTTTTTTCATTTAAGTAAATGGAGTAAAAAAATTTACACTTGTACTTAATACTAATTCGCAACACAAAAATAAATTAATGTCTTCAGTATAAATAAGAATGCCGTAATATCATATTTACTCATATTACTAATCCTACTTTCCATCTTATTGAATGTGTGAACATTGTAAAAATGAAATTTGCAGAAGATATATCGTTTCATGTAGTCTCTTACATGAGGTATTAAGTGTAAAGGTATTAAACGCATAAATAATTCGACATTATTATAATTATTACAGTATAATATCTTCACATAAAATGAATCTCAAAATTAAATTTTAGAAGTTATAACATCGAAAAGAATAACGTGCCACCTTTAATTATGACATTCAATCCCTCCAAACAATAAAAATTTCCCAGATATAAAATTACAATTTCCATGCATTATTCCCTTCCATATTATAAATATTAATCGTGTTTACGCTTTCATATATATTTATTCCATCATTGTTTTCTTCCACAGGTCAAGAAACAGCTCGCAGCGTTGTCGCGCTCAAGACAAAGCCTGACCCAGAAGAACAACGAGGTATTATTATTGTTCGATGGAAATCCGAAACCCTGCGTAAATAAATACACGTGGGAGTCTAATTACCTCATTACCCATTCTAATGACCAGCAAAAGGATGAAGACTGCTTCGAAAGTGAACTGGAATATGTCATAGAAGAGTTTGGACAAGTTAAGTTGCTGGACAGAACAAAAGGCGTCACTGCTCTCCACTCGCCCAACCCTTGGGCAAATTCTGGTTACCACCTCCATTTTTTTGTTGTTGCTTCAAGGATTTTTATTTCTTTCATGGGATTATTATTTGGCTTACAGATAGAGTATCACTGTTGATGACCCTGCAGCCATTCTAGTTGTTCAAAAGAAACACACTGAAATCGATCACCATTCGTGACACTGTTTTTTTACAACTGTAGACAGCTGGGTCGATTCTTCATAAGGTAGTGAACACCCTTTCTGTAGTCAAAATAAACTCAGCCCATGGAACCGTAAATTAACCGACCATAAATTTACCAACCGTACTGGCTTGTGGAAATCATCGGAAAGTGTATAAGACTTCCAGGTTTTGTCATACTTTTAATTATTATTATTCCTTAAAATTAATTTACAGGAAAATTTCAAAGAGGTTGTTCGGATGCAAGCTAGATAATCAGTTATTGCCTCAAAAGACATTTTTAGACACTTTAGACACTTTACAATTTATTTAATTTTTCAATACAGTTTCTTCAAAATATATATGAAGCTTCAGTTTCATATGAGTATAAAAATATATGATTAAATTTCATGAAATTTTGATTTAGGTTTGGTCAACCAAATACGTTAATTTTTTTAAATATGTTTGTAGTCATAAAGAATTGAAAATATCGATGATGTTATCACTGTTCCCGATAGAGTTAATTCTGTATTTTATTAAGTAAATTTATTTTCGAATTAATAGAAATAATAAATTCAATTAGAAAAAAGCACTCCAACGTCAACATGATTCATGGAGCAACAACATTTTTCTAAGCAATTATTATTTTTAACGTAATTACTGATCATACTCCAAGACACTTTTGAAAAAGTGAAACTGTCTTTTTAGAGTTATTAGTAATGTTGCTGTGAATATTAAAAAGATAAACACCTCTGACATTAAAATGTGGGTTTATTAGTAATCAAATCTCGTAAATTGTCCTTGATAAGCTCTTCGTAGGTAACTTATTGATGAAAACTTAATGTCAGACATCATGGTTATAATAGCGAACTTATAATTTGTACCTCAAGTTATCCAAAAAATTAGTGTGCGTAATTAATTTCAGATGAAGACAGTTTATGCATTGATGCTTCCGGAGAGATACAATCCCACCCTTTCCAATGAAATCTATTAGAGAAGGTCACTAAAATTTGGTAGATTTGACATTCGTGGATGGTTTGACAGGGATGATATAAATTCTTTTTGAAATTGATAAGAGGTTTCACTAAAACCAGGATGTGACCGCTGCTAACATTCCATAGCAATTTTTCTGTTGCTTATTCAGTACATCAAGACTGAATGAGAACTTGCACAAGTGAGGAAAAGGAATATTTTTTGTATTTTCTAGAGTTATCCAACGAATATATTTGAGCAGTGCAATTATTTTTTTTTATTTTTATGCTTTCAATTAATCAAAAATTGATTTTGAAATCAAAGCAAAAGTCACGTAACCAAAAACGTATACAAAAACAACAACAAAAAAACACGTGACGTAATTAAGCATAGATTCCATCGAAAATCAGAGGAAGAACCTGGTCTAAAACAGGTTTTTGACTGGTTCATCATCTGCGCGTTGACGTCACACGCAAAAGTAGCTTTTTCCCGGCAATTCATAAAGTGAAAAACTAAATATTTTTCTCAACTATCTATCCGAGTGCAAATTTTTGAAAGAATGGTATTGTTTTTCATGATTTTTTCTCTACTTTTATTTAAAAATTAAAAAACAAAAAACAAAAAAAAAACGTGCAAGTTCCTCATTGTTTAGGCTCTCTTGCAAAAAACATCAATCCATGATTTTTTTTTTTTTTTTTTTTTTTTTTTTTTTGACTTTTTACACTTGTCTGAAATACAGCTTTCATTTCTGCAACACAAAACTCAGAAATGTTTAATGCAAAAGTATCGGAAAATATATATAAATATAAAAAAAAAGATATATAGAAAAGATTATAGATTATAGAATATATATATATATATATATATATATATATATATATATATATATATATATATATATATATATATATATATATATATATATATATATATATATATATATATATATAATTTTTAATAATTTAATCTATTCTTAGGTTGGAGGAGATATTTCTACAGATATGGATAGAATGTATTGATAAAGTCCACGTTGGCAATGACTTTGAACTTACAACTGACAATATTTGTAGAATTTAATTGATGCTTGCTTAGACGAACAAGTGTTATAGAGTTGAATAGTATTTTAGTTGAAGAAAAGAGTCCAGAAATCTAAGCTATCTTTAAAAAAACAAGTTCTCATTCGAATATCTTTACATCACAGCTACAGGTACACAATCTTATTTGAATACAAATTCGTTATTAAGATCACCAAAAAACACAAATCAATGACAACGCTAAAGATCAAGTTTAATTTAGACTACAGCATATATTTAAAGGAAAAATTTGCGGCAGAAATGCATGAAACACAATGATATTCCAAAGCTCTAATCACTGTGGATACGTCAATTAATTACAAGCATGCCCCATTATTAGCAATTGCGACAAAGCCAAAGACATTCGCTGCATTTCAATATCCCCCACCCTTCTCATCAGAGGTGGGGGGATTCGAAAAAAGCACCTCTCGAACCAGGAATGCGATCATGAGGTACGACAAAAGACCAGTGTCTGATTTATGAAGTCGCCTGTCAATAATATTCAGGTAGGAGAAAGGCAAGAAAAACCTTATCATTTTTTATTCTTATGTGTTCGGACAGCTCCACCCTAGGTATTCATAGGTTCGCCCCGCCTAGGCCTCAGGCTGCATCAGGACACAAAGGGTCTTAGGCTCGGCAGCCGATCCTTTTAAAGTGTCGGCTACCGTCGGTTGTAAAAAGGGTTTGCTATTGTTTTGCTTTATTTTGTAAAGGCTGGAAGAAAGTCATTGAGCATTGATTAGATGTCGCAACTGCTGGTCGACTGCTTGACGCTGGAATCGTCATTAATAAAGATTGGAAGGAGGTGAACCCATTGTCGGGAAGTGGAAGTAGAAGTTCCTTTTTTAGATTTATGATTTGTGATTTTTTTGTGTGAAATGTTTTGTTTGTTGTGTTTATCGTTAAGGTCATCGTCACTTGTTCGAACTTTAAATGAGATGAAAAATTGCTTTGAAACTTTGATATTCTTCGTTTAGCATCCCAAGAGACACTGAATTGGAAGTATTGTTTTATCTAAAGTTTAATTTTCAGAAAATTAAAAAAGAAGATAAACATATTCTCTGGTGAAATAATGACGCATCAACGTAAAACAGATTTCGCTACAAACTTAGGGCGCCTTGATAAAATAGATACCTTATCTCCATTTAGGCAAATTTTACAGTTGCGTTAAAGTTCTACCAGATTGGCTATGTAAAAGTGTGAGTTGATTTAATACAAAGTGATTAGTTAAATTGATAGAATGCAAATCTGTGCCGATATCAGTTTTTTTTATAAAAGTTTAAGCTGATATATGCGTCAAAAATTATTTTATTTTTAAGCTATAGACATAAATTTTTAATTTCTACTGAAATTAGTTATACATTTGGTCATCTCATACTTATTTTAAGAGTTAAATCAAAATATGTTAAACTCATATAATGTAATTTTATTGCTATTTTATTATTTTACTGATGTCAAATATTTCTATTAATTAGGAATCTACTACAACCTAGGCCCTAAATGACCTTTCAAAATATGTCAAATAAAACACACCTTATTAATCGAATTTTGGTTATTTAATTATTAAAAAAAAATCGATCTTCATTTGGTTGTTAACAAAAAAAAGTTATTAATGAATATTATTATTAACAAAATACTCAAATACGTAAAAACATATTTCAAAGTGAATATATCAATATTTTAGGACAAATCAGCCAAAAGTATTAGAATAAAAATGGTTCATTAATCACACAAGAGCTATGGTTACACCAATAATTTATGCAAATAATTATTAAATAAGTAGCAATTAATTATTAAATAATTATTAAATAATTATTAAATAATTATCAAATAATCATAAAATAATTATCAAATAAGTATCAATTATTAAATAATTATCAAATAATTATTAAATAATTATCAAATACTAATGAAATAATCATAAAATAATTATCAAATAATCATAAAATAATTATCAAATAATCATAAAATAATTATCAAATAATTATTAAATAATTATTACACACTTATCAAATCATTATTAAATATTTTCCAAATAATTATTAAATAATCATAAAAAAATTTATTAAATAATCATCAAATAACTATTAAATAATCATTAAATAACTATTGAATAGTTATAAAATAATAATTAAATAATTATTATGCACTTATCAAAGAACTACTAAATAATAAGCAAATAATTGTTCAATAATTCCTAAATAATTATTTATTATAGCCCTCATGTACAGGTTACAAAAAATTATAATCAAGCACTCTACAGACATTTTAGATTAGATATTAGATAAATATTGTTAAATATAGAATAGGTGCCTGTAAAGAAATCACACAATCTATTATTATTTTAGTTCCTGGTCAAAAACAAGATATTCAAGTTAACAGCTTGTCAATGTCGCTATTCTAAAACCATGCACATTGCGATCAGCATATACAAGTTCAAATTGTTTCTGCTTCCCGTTTCAAAAAGTGACCGCTTCAATTGGATTATACCAGATCTATCTTCCTTGTTGTTGAAGCCGTCAGCGGGCATTTCAAACGGGTTCCGTTCAAAAATTCAAATTAAGTAATTGAATGAAGTGTAGCTGATCTTTCTGTAGATACCCTACGATGAATGAAACGTGTCCCCGATTACGATTAACATAATCGTAACGAGTCCATTTGCGGGGGAATTCGTGATCGTGTTTACGAAGAATGTTTTCGTTTTTAGAGCTTAGAGTGTTATAGAGTTATAATGATCGTTATTAAACACTAAGAACCGGGGATAGGAATCATGGTGTCTTCGATTTCATTCATAGTCGCTATTAATAACATCGGGAATGTATTATAATGCTTACTAACAGGGAGTTATTCGAAAAGTAATTGTTATTTCGCCTCTTGTACTTTTTTTTTTTTTTTCGTCTAAAAGAGATTGGAAAAGTAAATTGAAAAGGTTGCTTATAAAATGAAGAATAAAATTCTAAAAACTATTGAGTAGATTGTGGAGTTTGAGAGGACAAAATAACTTTTTAGTTATTTTAGTTTTTTGATAGTTTTTAATAAATATTATATTCATCTAAGATATAGGAAACGAGGTATTGTACGATTTCTATCAACATTCTAGCAATTAAATGATTCTGTAGAGGAACGGTTTGTTTGTGCGCTCAACGACCTATACTTGTGCACAATAACGGCTAATCAGGCTAAGACCTGTAACTTAATGTGGATTCCGAACCACAACGAACATCCATGCCTAACCCGGGATTCGAACCCTGCACCTTTAACATGCGAAGCTAGAGCACTAACCACACAGCCACCAGGTGGGCATAGAGGAAAGGACAGAGAAAAGAATGGGTACGGGAGAGTAGGGGAGAAAGGGGGAAAATAAATTCAATAAATTTTTAAAAAAGAAAAATAATAAAAATTACATCACTGATAATTGATCAAAAAAAGGTAATTCAACGAGAAAAGGGTTTACGAGCATAAAATAATTGTATCCATAAAATAAAAGACAGAGAAAAATATATTCACTCTGTATCAAATAACATCATCGTCAGATATGTAGAAGTTGACTGGTTCGGATGTCACTTTTGAGGCCAAATAAATTGCTAGTACTGATAACGTTGTAAAAGCTACTTTCTGATTTACATAATCTGATATTAAACAGTAATAATTTCAACAAAAACAGCAATAAATAAAAATAAAACGAAAACAACGATAAATTTCCAAGGTTGATGATTTAAACATTTAATCCCCCCCCCCCCTCTCCCCTTTATTGGGAAAAAGTCTGTAGTAGTATACTATTTGTCAAACCAAAAAGGTAATGTTTCTTCATGTTTTATATTCAAAATGACAATATATGTAGTATTACATTAATAATATAACCTATAATAACAAAGTTTTTAATAAAAATCCTTTACATGCATTGCCAATTTTATATTCATTAACACATCGCCGATTCTATAAACAGCGTGTGCTTGGTGTTTGCATATAATTTTAAATATCAAAAACATTTCTATCAGTAAAATGTGCAGCAAACTACGTTTCAAAATTTATTTAATAAAAAAAAAAACGTGAAGTTAGGCACTAACTTCTTAAGATCTTTTATTTATTCTGATTAAAGCAATTTTATTATTTATTTATTTATTTATTTATTTATTATAAAAAATTTGGCAACAGGAAAGAGTTTCTTCAATGGTCGGTTAAATAATATTTTAGCGTGATTGGATGACGGCAAGTTAGTTTATTAGTGTTCCGGAAAAGCGACCTTTTTTAGTGACAGTTAAAACCCCAAAATTTTATATAATGTATTGTCATTGACATCGAATCTATCTGCCAAGTTTCAACCCAATTGGATGACGACAAGGGGGTTGATTAGGCCTCCACAGATTTGCCCGCCCTTGACAAACATACACATAAAAGTGAAGTTAATATAAAGGATTTAAAAGTAGCAAATGTTTTTGTAAATATAGAGCCATAGAGTAAAATAGTTTCCGTAATGGATTTGGAATATTAAAGTAAAATGGATACTCTCTTGCGACTTTTTAGCTTTGTTGGTACCATGAATAATAAATATAAACATAGAAATTGAAAAATAGAGATACTGACTTCTTGGTTAGGAAGTAGAGGTCGGAAATATCGATCAAAATAAATATCGATAATATATAGTTGTATAGAAAAAATATCGATATATCGATACATGATTTTTTTTATTTGATTTTCAATTTTGCCAGAAACGAAGTTTTTCGGGACAAATTTTTACTTTTCATGAATTCATGCAAAAAAAATTTTAATAAATAAATTAAAAAAACTGTTTTAGTAAATAAATTATAAAAATTGTTTTAATAAATAAAATAATTTAATAAATAAAATAATAAATTATATTATCAATCAGAATAAATAAATTATATTATCAATCAGAATAAATAAATTATATTATCAATCAAAATAAATAAAATACATTTGGATGCCAATGTATAAATTGCCAATTATTCTTAAAGAAGAAATTTTGAAAAAGTAGTTTACCGTATATTTTGCTGATAGATATGTTTTTAATATTTAAAATTAGATGAACATTCCAGGCACACGTTGGCAACAGAAACGGCGCTGTCTCTCAGCCAAGTCCAAACTTTAATTTTGAAGTTTTTGAAAAGGGAATAAAGAAAATCGAAAAAACACATGAAACTACATAACAATCATAAAAAAACTAAAAATGTAATATCGATATATCGGTGACTTGTATCGATATTTTTATTATCGATATTTTTTTTTTAAATATCGATAAAAATATCATCGTATCGATATATCACCGACCTCTATTAGGAAGCCTTATATGGGCTAAAGTGTTTACAAATCAAGCTCCAGACACAAATGTCTTTATGACAAAATCCAACGATATAAAATAACCCCCTTCCTTTTCCAAATCTAACTTTTGGTAGCACAGCCGATTGTTTCATCGGCCATCTTAATCGCAAAAGCGTACAAAAAAGAGTAGGCTATCGCAATTAAATAGTACGGAATCCAAAGGGACTTCTGTTTTAAGCAAAGGGCGAGACAGGGAGATTCGATTAAAAAGCAAATGAAATTACCATTCTTCCAGAGGATCGCTTCTTGACTAGTGAGATAAAAGACGATCATCTATCGAATCGTTCATCGATCATTCACGCTAATCGTCCCACAGGTGGCAGAGGGGTGGTCCTCAAATGGAATGCAGTCAGGTACAATCGAACTCATTGTAGAGAGCTGCGGGTAGCAATCAGGAGGGATTCTCTCTCTTTAGTGCTAATATCTAAACTTAATATCTGAAATTCTGTACCTTTTATAATAATAGTAATAAAGGTAATCTTTTGAAATTTGGAAGAAAAATTCGTTTGGGATTATTAATGAAAATTGTATTTTGATTGAAGAAAACCTTCAATTATTATTTTTATTTAAGGATAAAAAATGCTTATGTTCTTAAAATTAGTATTTAGATTGAGAGCATTGTTAACTTTATTCGAAATTTAATGTTTTGCAAGCATTGTTGATACTGATACTGTAATCAGAAATACTAATCATTAGCAGAAAAAACCAGATGAAATCAGCCAAAGCTCATTAAAATGTGCTGATAAAAACGTAAAACTTAAATCCCCTGGCAATTTGAATTATTTATATCATCTTCTTAACCATTATTTGACAATATTACATGAAATTTTTTTTTTTAACCGAATGTTCGATTAAAATTCAAAAGGTTTACGCTCAAACAACGATATTTGGCCAAGTGTTCAATCTAATATACTTCAAAATAAACCCTAACTATGGTATGTATTCGTATTTTTTTAACAACGATATTTTAACCACAAGACGGCTCTGTGGTTAGCGCTCTAGCCTGGCATATCAAAGGTGCCAAGTTCGAATCTTAGGGTTAGACATGGACGGTTTGTTGTGGTTCGAAATCCACGTAGAGCTATCAACCAACCAACAACGATATTTATTTAGAAGCTACGTTATTTACAATAAAAACTATTGCAACAATGTTTACCCTCAAACCTTTAGCTTGTTGTGAGATTAAATTAAGCTAGTGCTCCTCATCTACATTTGTAACTTTGACACCACCTATATTTGTGACTTTGTGATAGATCCCTTCCTCTCAAAAATAAAAAAAAAATATTCACCATCTTTCATTCTCTCCATTCGGTAACAATGATTGCAAATGTTGAGAGGAATGAGGGTTCAGTAAAAGAGACCAGAATTTAGTTTTTAAGATACCAATTCACCTGAAATGACAAGCGAGGATCACACTATCAGAAGATGGATAGGCGCCATCTTCTTCCATGACTTCGCATTGAGGCAAATCGTTTGCAGAATCTTCTGGAATAGGTTCGACAAGCAATGTAATCCTTTCCAAGGTTATTTTGTTACATGAGTTTGGAACCTTTTGTCCTTTGTCCTTCTTTGGAAGCAATTAAAGAAAGTCAAAAACGGTCCGAGCACTAGGATAAATCGGACGTTTCTGGTAGGAGGTGGAAATTCAAATACAGTAAAATATTTACATGAAGAACGAAAGCCATAAATGTCTGTGAAGAAAAATTTGGTCTCCAGATTTGTGATTTTTTTAAAAGAAACAAAAAAATTCAATGTTAATATTGTTACGAATTTTTCCACTGAGGCAATGATGGCACAGTTTTTCAGATAAAAACTAGTATTTATTCTCTTCAGAAAACTCACAAGACTTATTCACAGATAACAGTGCAATCACTATTAATCTTCAATACAAGCTTCAACAAGAACAGCTTCGAATATAGCGATTATACAAGCTCACTCCAATAGGTCAACAGAGCGATCGCGATCAGCTTTCAATGAAGTCCAAAGTCAATCTGAAAACTTTCCCGTTCTCGAGTCTTTTATATACAAGCGCGTGAGACATTCGCGAAATTTCCAGCCAATTCATCGGAAAAGAAATATCTCGAAACTTCTCGATTGCTTTAGGTGTTGCCACCTTTTCCTAACTTGTATAATCGCTGTTAATAAATAAAATAAGATAAAAATAAATTACAATAGAATTTTAAAATAATACGTTACTATTTACAATATATACAGACAATTTGTGCAACAATATATATATATATGTATATTAACATTGAATTTTTTTGTTGCTTTTAAAAAAAATCACAAATCTGGAGACCAAATTTTTCTTCACAGACTCATATATATATATATATTTATATTTTTAATTATAATTTTAAATCCTTTCTATTAACTTCGATTTTGTGTCTGTGTGGGTGATTGCATATGTCAATGGCAGACAAATCTACGGAGGCCAAAATTAACCCCCCTTTCCGTCATTAAATCAGGCTGAAACTTTCAAAATAGATTCGATGTTGATGACAATGCATTCTATAAAACTTTTAGGGCTGTCACTGTCACTAAAAGGTCGCTTTTAAGGAATATTAATAAAACCGACTTACCGTCATCCAATCGCGCTGAAATATCATTTTACCTATCAGGAAAGAAACTGTTTCCGGTCGCCAAAATTGTTTTAATAACTAAATAACGAAATGGTTTTAATCAGAATAAATAAAAGATATTTGGATGCGAATGCATTAATTCACATTTATTTTAATGAATAAATTTTGAAAAGTTGTTTACCGCATATTTTGCTAATACAGATGTTTTTAATATTTAAAATTAGATGCAAACACCAAGCATAAAAATTGGTAATACATATAAAGGATTTATATTAAAAACTTTGTTTTTATGAGTTATATTATTACGATTTGATGTTGCTATGGTATTTTTTTATGAGATTCAACAAAGCGAAAATATGAATAAAAATTCTATTATACATAAATGAGATGTAAGAATATTTTACCGAAAAATGTGTTACTTATTCAGAAAAATATCAGTCAATTTTGTTTATTCACTTGCTGATGCTAATGGAACCTTCATACACATATATTTAACTCCATCGAACGAGTTCCAATACACATCCGAAGCATTTAATATTGTTGAAATTAAAGTCTGTTGAATTGGATTGAACCATTAAGTGTCATTTCGTTTTTTCATGATAAAATAAAATCGGTATTATATACTTATATACTACCTTCTTTCTAAAGGTGAGTCTAGATATAGGTCGTTATGAATAGCTGTGTCTACAAAGTGATTATCGATGTGGAACTAAGGAAAATATCGTTACATGCAAGTTTATTGTTATATACCAGCTTCAGTGTGCTAAAAACATCTAATATCTCATTATACAACATCTTAAATCAATACTAATCATTCAGGCATTAAAATCATATTTTATCCTCTATGAACACAAACACAACAAAATAAATGTTTCACATCTTGAAAAAGTTATTTAATTTTATTACTAAATAAAAATATTAGATTAAAAAATACACAATAATGCACGAGGCATAAAAAAAAATAAAAAAATTGTATTCCACTGGAATTTTGGCGATGGAATGTTTAGAACACTTTAAGAGGCATTACCAGTTACCACAGCGAATTTGATCAAAATCGTTATAGCCATTTTTTAGCGATTGCTGCAATACATGATTTTTCCAGTGACATCTAGCTACCTTAGGCGCATACGCAGTTTTGATGAAAACCTTAAAGACCGATCAAATGGCCATCACTAGCCCGTATGCAAAAGTTGAACATCGTAGGCCAATCCATTCGAGAGTTATGCTGATCATAGATGCACTGACAGACATTTTTTTTCAAGACCACTTTTTTGAAGTCAGGATGTCCCGAAACGGGGTGAAATGCAAAAGCTAGAAATCGAAATATTTTTTGACCGAAAATAATTCTTTCATGTTCCGAAACGTGGTGAAATGCAAAAAAAAAAAAAAAAAAAAATCGATTTTGACCGAAAACAATTTTTTTATTACCTAATGTTAACATATGGGTAATTGAAAGTAAAAAAAATTCCCACTATTTTCCAAATCTACACCATAAACAGATGAATAACATTTCCATTTAATAGCATGTCGAAAATTTAATTTATAGAAATAAAAAGATTATCTGTAATTTAAATGCTCCCGTGCTTTTTCCAAAAATCACATTATAAATTCAATGCAGCAAAGTTGCTGTCAATCGCTCATAACCACAGTTAATAAATAGTTTCATATTGCGAATACTTTTAAACAGAAATTTGAGATACACAAGAAAGCTATATTTTATAAGTATGACTATATAATTACACTCCAATCGCTATACACCACTTAATATAAAGTCCTCTGCTACGTAAGCTGTCTCTTTGCTCCAAATCTTTGCTGTCACCAGTTTGACAACAGCAAATTCTGATGTTGAAAATATACAGTAGCAAATACTATTTTTCCTGGGGCAGTTCAACACACAACTTTATTACCTTAACTTAACAATGAATTTGAAAACTATTTATTCAGATTAAGAAAAATACATGATTTTTTTTTTATTGAAATTCATTTCCTTCATGTTAATGTCCTTTTAGATACTTAGTTTCAAAGTCTAGCTGTCACTTTGACACTTAGTTATGAATTCGGCTGATGCTAATCTGCAAAATTGCTAAGTAGTATCAATTCACATCCGACATGACAGTTGTATAATGCTGCAATTACACCTTCATTACGAATTCAAATTTTGAAAACGTCCATCTATCCTGTTGTTAACAATCATTTGATAGATTCCCGAGGCAATTTTCTTTATTTTTCAACTTAATTCTCATAAAATCAAACTAACTAGCGCAACACACAGTTTTCTTAAACAATTTAGTTTTTGTATAAGTATATTGGTCAAAAGTATGCACTTTTTAATTGACAGATCTTCCATTCGTATCACTTATAAATTCAAATAAGAAATCGAAACAGTTATAGATTTAAAAAAAATTATTATTTTCTCTATTAGAGATATTTTCATTTTCATCAAAAGTTGGCTTTTTTCACTGATATTAACTACACGGAAAAACACATTTTACAGCGATAGATGCAGAGAAGATAAATACCGAAAAAATATTTATATTTTGTATTGAATTACTTGAGTTAGACCAAAAATATGCTTTTTGATAGAAATTTTTTATATTTATACTAAATGCGATCTTAAATTAGCAATTTATAGAGTTACAGGTGATCAATTTAATATTTTGTTGAAGGAGTCATTTTAAAAAAAAAAAAATTTACTTAACTTAGCCTTTTTTTTTTTCAAAGAGAATGCCTACACAAGAAAACACACTTTACAGTTTAAAAAAAAAAAAAAAAAATTATCTCCCCGCTAACCATGTATTAAAATGTGAAAATTTCGTGCATTAAAGTTTAAAAAAAAAGTGCAAAATATGGTTAAAATATTAAACGCTAAAAAGAAATGTTGCAAATAGCGGCATTTGAGTAAAGAAAGGAGAAATCAAAAATTAAATTGACGAAACGAAGGGTTGGCAAAACCATCAACACTAACTACTACATTGGGTTGAATCTTTTTTTCATCAATTACTCAAAATTTAAATATTGACAGTTCGTAATTGATCAATGAGTCTTGGCTGTTAATTTAAAGTTCAAGTTTTTTAATGCACTAAGTATTGGACATACTTGCTGCATTACAAAATTAACACCCGAGAGTCGAGTTGGAATGGAGATCAACCCAACATGTGTGCCGTATTGCCTTTAAACAAATTTTTAGAAATTTCGTTTTTTTAAATAATTCATTGGCTCTAAATAAATATCATGTTTATTTAATTATTGACTATTTAAATAAAATTTAGGTTGATTAAAAGTTTTATAATTAGAACGCGTAATATTGACGTCAAAACATGAGTTTCAAAATATTCGATTGATATTTCCCAAGACAATTTAAAAAGAACCCTGTTATTGTAAAATTAGTTCTGATTGTAAATACATATTACAGATTTTGGGAGTGTTTGTTCATTTCTTTTGATGACAAATTCATCAAATTGGCAATCTTTTTAAAAAAAGAAACTTCATATCAGTAGAATTTTTATTATCATGAGTTTTCAATCTTAACAGAAGATATTTCAGTTATTAAATGCCGCAAATTGTAGATCGTACTCGTTTCTATTTTTAAACGTCATATTCAATCCTGACGTACAAAAATAGAAACGAGTGTAAAAACAGGTTTTTAGTGACAATGTCCTAATCCTACTTCCCCCCCCCCCCCAATACTGATGCTTATAATGATTAGCTATTTATCTCGATATCCAAGATTGAATCCTGAATAAATTAAAAAGAACTTAACATCAAACTTACATCATAAACGATTTACACCTATCAACTCCCCGACCTTCATAAAATGTCAGCAGCTTTGAAACCTTGTTACAAAACAGCACCAGTCATCAAGGCAAACCCTCCACCATATCAGCAAAAGTATCGCTGTTCAAAGGGGGTGACAGTTAGGAACGTTTCAATCCTTAATTCAGGACTGATCCATGACAGCTACAAGTCATCCTGAACGTCCGCACCTCCGATCGAAAAAGATTGAAAATCCACCACAACAGCAAAACAAAAAGCAGCCATCAAAATTAAAAAGGCTCCAACACAAGAAAATCATCTTCCACAATGAAGTGTGAAAATGTCGACGACCCCTCTTTTGTAGTACCTCCCCCCCCCCCCTTTTATCCTCAAGAAAAAAGATGGAGAAATTAACTTCCAAAGTAGATGATGAGTAGCCCAAGAATTCGGCTTCTGCTCAATCTGACAAGCAAGATGAAAGATAGAGAAGGGGGGGGGGGGAGCGCCACGCCCACCACGTGACTTGTGGGCAGATGGACAAGATGATGCTTGATCTATCTTTTTGAGGTGAATCTTAGCGAGGAATTGTTGCCCCCCCCCCCCCCAGAGAGAGCTTCTGTTGTTACGGGTTAATTAAAATGCGCTGCGATTGCTCGTTCAGATTAGACACAACACTTTAAGGGCACCTCAATAGTGTTGAGAGTGTAAGTTGGATAATTTGGTTTTGCCTGATCATAATCGCTTAAGTCATAAAAAGGGACAACAATGTTGCTGTTTGCACTTGTTTTGTATCTAAGTATATTGAGGGGGATTTTCAGAATTTTTTTTCTCCATTGACCTAATACAATAAACCTAAACTTGTTGTAGATTGAAATATTCTTCTAAAATATAATAGAAAATTTAAATGAATTGATAAGAAAGTAAAGCTATTTTTTTTTTTACTATTGGCATTTCAAAATAAGTTTCATGATTTTTTCTTCTTCTATTTTAGGGGCATGATCCGACATAACATCCAGTAATTTTTTTGAAAATTAATTTTAGATTGAACGCTTTAATAATTATTGAATTATCATAAAAATTTAAAACATTAATTTTTCAATCTTTGTTAAGAATTAAAGCTATATTTTGGCATATAATGTCTTTAGGGAAAATTTGCATTAGTCAATGAGAAACACCAAAGACCATACTGAAAACTATCTTCTGTACATTTAGGTCATAGTTATTAATCCTTTAAATCTGAAATCTTTTTTGCTACAAGTGTAAAGACTTACATATATCACTAATAGCTATTTAAAAAAATTTACAATTTAAATGTTTTATATTTGTGTGAATCTCGGCAGTTATAAAAAAAAAAATTACACATTACGTCACTCACTACAACATTGTCACATGCTGATTCCCTTGAAAGAACTACCAGAAGACGTTCACATCTTGGCACACGAAAAACTCTTTCCAATGCTTAATTATTTTGGCCACAGTAAAAAATGTTCGAACTATTACTTTATGCGAGGTATAACACCAGTCAAATATTATCTACAAAATTTGAAGGAAAAACAACAAGATACTCTTTAAAAAGTTTTTATGAGTTGGCTTTTCAAACTTAAAAATTTAGTAAAGAAAATCACCAGTAATTTTTTTAAAAAAATATTGTTTATGATCTTTTATTACTGTTGTTATAGCTGATGTAAAAATTTCTATGCATTTAGCTTGGTAAAAAAAACGAAGAAGCATTAACTCCATGGGGCATTGACAAGTTGACGATGCATCCTTAATGGTCCTTAACTTGATCTAAAGGCATTTTTAGTCAGTATCCATAGCCCTGTTGTGCAGGATTGTAGTGTTAATTTTTTTTTACCAGGTACGCTCGCTTGTCGATCGTGGCGGTCACTCTAACTGTATCTAGGGATTTTTTTAATTATAAAGTGCAAATTCGCAATTATTTTTATAACTTCCGTAAAAAAAAAAAAAAAATACTCTTTCTTAATTTACGTATGTATTTTCTCACTAATTTATATCACAGTACTTGCACAAATATTTATGAGTTATTATCAATTAATTATTACTAACAATTTATACAAACAATCTATTGAAACTATTTCGAAGAAAATTTATAAAAATGTCCACAAAGGGTTTGCATACATATTTTCTGTGTTTGATTGTCCGTAGATGATCTGTGGTGTCTTAACCAGCTGATGATGTATTCGTTTGGTTTCTACTTGAATATAGGAGGACCATTGATTTAAACAAGCATGAGGTTTGCCACGTGTGGAATCATTAGTCGCGATCTGTTCAGCAATAATGTTCATGAGCTTACCAGAATGACTTTATAGGTGTCATCAATGGCATTAAATCTTCGGAAAATCTTCGCTCGCTGTTGTCCAGAAAATACCAATATGCAGTTATCAACTTTCAAGCGACTCCGAATCACAACTAATAAAGCTTAAAAAAACATCACCGAAAATGCTCTAAAAAAAGTATCGGTATTTTTTTTAGATCCAGTACATCTCACAAAACAGTACCGTCACGACGTACCGACGCGTATCGGCCCCATCACACCCTTGCTGTTGGAAGATCACCGCCACCAGCAGGTGTTTCAACTAACTCCAAACCTGACCTACAAACATCCCACTGATTTCTTACCTATACGACCCACCTAAAAACCGCAGGTAAAAAGCGATTCTGCAGTTTGATAAGGAAGGACAAGGGAAGTAGCGATCGACGACACATCGCCGCTTTGTGTCTGAGCTGATAGCCAATTACGTTCCGAGGACCGTTCACCCCACATTCCTGACTGCCTCAGCTCGGAAAGACGATAATACGAAAAAAATATTAAAAAAATAGTGACCAGGGAGAGGGGGGGGGGGGATTATGGAAATGCACATGTGGTGTAAAGAGATAATGGGCTCAATGAAAGGTGGCATTTTTTTTTCGGTAATTATCCCTCGGGTGGATCAGTGTCTTGATCTCTTTGTTCGGTGGCACGGGGGCCCTTTTCGGACGAGTCGTCAAAAGTGGCCTAAAAAGAATCATGGATGTTGAAATGGTTATCTCTATATCTCTGGTCAGAAATTAAAGTTTGATACTGATTAGGTTTTTTTTTTTTTTTTTTTTTTATTTTTTATGGATTTGACTTTTTTTCTTTAATTCGCAAAATGTATGTTGGGATTATGAAGGAACTATGCTTTACTTAGGATTGAAACTATTTATCAATTTTCAAACGACTATTTTTTTTAGCTGGATTTATTTCTGTGGTGTAAAAAGATAATAGGCATTTATGGGAGACAAAAGTCTCATGTCGCTTCTTGGTGCGAATTAGCATGGATTCCTCTCAATCCAGATGCTGATGCGGAGTAGGTTTTCTTTGAAAAATATCCAAAAAAGGATTCGTCCTATCAAAAATCGAAGTTATGGCGTAGTGCATCTCTTGTCCAAGAAAATCACAAATACAACCAACTTTTAATTTTTACCTGAAAAATTAAGTTTAACCTGGCGAAACAATTATTTTTGTATTTGGGTGAATCGTCTTAACTGCCAAGGACTAATCAGAATTCTTTATACGCAAAAGTCCAAGTGCAAATGATGGATTTGTTTTCCCCAACAATCAATGCGAAAAACGTTATCCATTTTCCTTCAAAAATCAACGACTGGAAATTCTATATTACCTCATATACCGAAACAACAATACCATAATATTGTATCATTTATCCTTCCATTGCTCGACAGGAAGTGTTCTATGTTCAATCAAGAAGAACTTTTATCTAATTACAATAGTGACACATGGGCTGCACTGGGAAAAAATACATTTACAATGAAATTGACTCTAAAAATGCGTATTGTGATAAATTTTCAGACATACATATACAACATGTTTACACAAATATACATATACAATTTTAGACATTTAAACATCGAGAAATGACTATACGTTTAAAACTGCATACGTAGATCTATAAATTTGTTACAACGGAGGAAATTTTTGTAGAGTTCTAGTTTAGTTTGTTTGTACGCTTAACGACCTATTTTTGTGTCCAATAACGGCTAATCAGGATGGGACCTACAGCTTAACATGGATTCCGAACCACAACGAACATCCATGCCTATACAAGAAGACAACCAGATTTGAGCTCACTCAATACTTTACAACCATAGGGGAACCGGTTCCTACAGCGTATTCAGTAAGCTCAATTCATCCTGTCTTATAGTATAACTCAGGATTCGAACCCGGTACCTTTGGTATGCGAGATCAGAGCGCCAACCCAATAGCCAAACGCAGTCCAAAGTGCCGGAAGACTTTAAGGGTAAACTATCCTATATTTGTCTCGAATGGAAGAAAACCCAGTAAAAAGTAGGACACTTTGGTAGGACATACATATGAAGATTAACCCTTTAGTTACTGATGGGACTTAAAAGTCCCATCAGTTTTCTTATGGTACTATATTGATTTAAACGCTTTGAGACCAAATGGGACTTTGAAATCCACTTCTATGAAATTCGTTGTTCAATTGTTGGATGGCAGCACAAGCTAATTTCTCTTCATATGGAAATGTAAGGATGATTTTCCATCTTCGAGACATCTCTCTTGGTCTTTCATCATCTTATAACTTATCCCTAGCAAGCTTCCAAAGAGAAATAAGCTTGTTCAGTCATCCAACAATTAAAGAACGAACTTTATAGAAGTAGATTTCGAAGTCCCAATGAGTCTCAAAGCAATTAATACAGTACCAAGAGAAAACTGATGCGGCTTATAAGTCCCATTAGTAATTATCCTATTAAAAAGCAAATTGTCTAAAAAAAAAAAAAAAAATCATAAACACTCTTTTCATTCATTCTTTAAGGCATCGATTGCTAGATTTTAAAAGGTATAAATAGTAAAATAAAAATCAAGATACTTCATGTCAATCATTTGTAATAAATAGATAGCATTTTACAGGGAAATATAAAGGAAGAATATCCAACTATGAGTCTCAGGCACAAAGCAAATAACACATTCAAAAGACAATTCCCTGTGGGGCAATCTCTATTCAGAAAATTGCTCACAATGCATTTATGTCTGGATATGCAAGAGGTATTCACCAATTTGAATTAGCGTAATACTGACCTTCTCTCTTCTCCCCAAGGGACTACACAACTAGTATGGCTACAAAAGAACCAGAAATATCCGTTGAAAATGTAACTAACAAAGGTTATCTATCATATGATATCAAAAACGTGTGCTTTCGAAATAAAGCTTAATTTATGGGTAGCCCTGCTTTAAGTCTGGTAGATTTTCTTTGCGTGTTATTTTTGCGATAATCATTGTTGGGTTCTGTTATTGTAATGTCTTATGTTTTTGCTGTTCTCTGCATGATGTTTCTGTTATTGTATCCTGTTGAAAAAATATAAAGCTTTTTGAAGTTTGGGTTTAAAGTTTACAGTTCGTAAAAGTTTTTACTTTACCTTGTCGATTATTAGACATTTATGATGACGAATAAAAAATGAAGAGATAATATAAATCATTTATATGCATTACCCACTTTTATGTGCAATTGCAACTTATTTAAGAGACTTTGAGCTGAAATTGCATTGAGCACTACGAAGACAGCTATCGATTCTAAGCCATGGACTAATTTTTTTTATCCCCAAAACTTGATAGAATGCATTATCATCGACCATGATTTTATCTGCTAACTTTCAGCTCAATTTAATGAAGCCAAGTGGGTTAATTAATCCCCCGATGCAGCAATATAAGCGCGTATAAAAGCTGTCATTTGGTGACAGTCTTTAAAATTTTATAAAATACATTGTCATTGACAAAAAATATAACTGGCAACTTTCAGCTCGATTGGATAACAGAAGAGAGTTAATTTATCCATGAAGCTACAAAAGAATAAAAGCAGACTTATAAAGACCCCCCCCCTCCTCCCACACACACACCAAATCTTTATAGAATGTGCTGCCATTGACAACGAATCTATTTTACGAGTTTCAGCTCGATTGTATGACGACAAGTGGGTTAAATAGCACCTCGAAAAATTTACCTGCCCTAAACGTACGCAAATACATATACAAAATCGTTGTTAATGTAAAGAATCTAAAAAATATATTTAAATCTGCTGATAGATGTAAACTTGAACGTATTTCACTCTATAAAAATTTATTATTTTGGAAAGAAAAAAAACGACCAGCAGTATACTTAAAATTTTACGGTATACTAACGTTGATTCATATAACATGAATATTTATCTTTTCAAGTGGCGTATGCTAAAAAACAAACTAGAAATGTAGAATAGCTCATTATTTGGATTTGGAAAATATTTTTTAGGAAATGTTAACAGAAGTGAAAATTTGTTCATTTTACAAGATTATTATAGCATCAAAAGTTACATCAGTTGCAGATATTTTTTTCCGAAACTTTCTTCTAGGTAACTGATCAAGTAAAAGTACTTACCACGCCTAGTCATCATAAACATATCAATAACTAACACTAGATATCTATATATTTTGAATTCGATTGTGTTAAAAGGTAGTTAAATAATAATAAAAATTGAGTTATTGGAATCATGCCATTTCCAAAAACTCTAATATTAAGAGCGTTTTTTCTAAAGAGATATAAAAACAATTTCAGAAATAACATAATATAATTTTTCTGAGAGCTAATCGGTATGTTTTGATTTCAAGACGGCGAGGTTGCGGGTTCGAGTCCCATGTAAGACATGGGTGTTTGTAAATGTATGTTGGTTTGTCAAATGACGAATGTTTCGGGGCATTATAGCCCTCGTGTTGCTGACGGCACCAAATAATCTGAAAAACAACCAATGGTATGTTTTGAAACTATGAGGTTATAATTTAGAAATGTTAAGTTTAGGTATATGAAGTTTGTATAAAGGCTATGTACGTCTATATGAGAAAAGTCATTCCTAGACATAATTACACATGCTTCAAACATAAGCGATATATCAAATGAAAGGACTCCTCAAGAAGAAGACCTTTACCGAAATTCTCTTAATATATAAAGCTCATATAATAGAAGATTTCAATAAGATTAGTAAGCTTCTCAAAATATGACTGAATTTCCAATCAGAAATTAAAGATCGACCGGGAGAGTGCTTCCTTAGTAACGCGACGGGAAGTTCCCATCTTGGCTCCAAATAGAGATATCGATTCGATTATTTAGTGACATGTTTCTTCGGCGTTTGTGACCGAATTCACCTACTTAAGATTTTATACTTTATCAAGAAACCGAATCGGCAGGTTACATATACCGTCAACCAAGCATAAGGTTATAGTTGACGCAGAGTGAAGGTATTAAATGCCACCGAATTATATGTGTTTGGGATCTAGATATAATGTACTCGAATGAAGCCGTACTCGAAGAAGCAGTCTTTTAGAGGCAGTGATTGTTACAATCATTTTTTTCTTCTTTTGAATATTAGATAATAAGAATCATTTGAAATCCATTCCCCCCCCCCCCCCCCATTCCCCATTTTATTCGTATTTGGAACAAATTTCTCCCAATTTCTTTTTTAAAGACAAGAATACATTTCATGTATTATCCAATATCCCAAAGAAAAAAAAACATTGCTCAAACAAACATAGTTTTCAAAAGCAGAACTGAACCCGATCGTAAAGTAAAACTTTGATAGTAAAAAAAAGGACCAAACGTTATTCCTCTTTAAATTACAAATCAGAACTGGATGTACAAAAACATCACAATGTCTCCACATTTCAAAACACTTTTTCGAAAATTCCCCCAACACACACAAAACGAAACTACTCACAAAACCCGCAGAAAACATCCCACTACCGCCATCTACCGGCCCTAAACCGAACCACCATCAAGCTCCATTTACGGCAGTTTTTCCACTTTCCCGCCTATCACCAAAACTCGACAGTGAAATACTCGAATATGGTGAAGGACGCTTCTCTTATACAAAGAGATACACTGAGTGAAAAAAATTAACGGTGGGGGGGAAGGTCGCAAAAGAGGTCGACCGTGAAATCTTAACGGGATTCGGTTTACCTGGAGTGAGAGGTGGAGAGGGAGAGAGTGTGCTCGTGCATACACTCTCTCTTTGGCGTCACGCGTGAGTAAGCCCGTGTATTGTTCGAGGCGTGAGGTTGAATTGCGTGAGCATTATTGGACAAGTTGAAGAGTAACAATGCTCATGTTGGACGGGGAGTGTTTGAAAAAGGGATTGAGGCGTAGTTTGAAGGGGGTGGGGAGATGTATCATAAATATTGGAGGAGGGGAAGGGGTGACTTCGTTGTTTGTGATGTCTGAATTGATTTCGCTATTGTTAAAAATTGTGATGGGAAGTTTGTGACATTTTACAAAAGATACATCATGATTTATAATAATCAGAACTATTTGTGTCGTACTAAGTACAGAGGTCGTAACTGCATTTTTTGACCGTACTAAGTTATTTTTACCAGTTGATTCTCTTCAATTTGTACGACATAATAGTGAAGTTTAATGGTTGCACTTGCACGGAAAGTATGAAGAAAGTTAATAAGTTAGCATCAACTGTGAAGTTATTAAACTTTAAATGGCATTTATTATTTTGAGCTCAGTTGCAAATACGACTTCCACTCTTAGCACGGTCATGTACGATAAATTGACAATAATCAAATTTTAGCAACTGCTATTATCTCTTTATGCTTTTAATATTCTTTTAAAATGAACATATCCATTATAAAGCCTTGTATGAGATAGTATTGTATACATATTAAAACAGCGAAAAACAAGTATAATACTGAAGAAGCAGTAACTTGAAAATAAACTGGTACAGAAATAGTTTATTTAACGATGAGTTATAATTGTCGGGAATTTAAATACATTTGCGGTTCACCTAAATAATTGTTTTTCTAATAAAGTTTCTATACTTCCTTAACATATAGACATTTTTTCTTTTATTATAGCTTTCAAACGTTTTGTAATTAGATTATACGACTTGGTGATTACAGTTGTGTGAAAGTCAACCTGTTTCCATGAAATATAGTTTAGATCAAGCTACCCATCAATGAACATGTCTTCTTAAGTATTATTATGGTGGATATTATAAATGGTTTAACAAAAAGATTTTCTTTTTTGTTGTATTTGTTGGGTGATTACATTTTTTTTTTTTTTCATTCAAAATTGTAAATCGCGGTACGTTTATTAAAAAAAAAAAAATTTAAAAAATAAAAAAATTAATTAGCAAATTTCTAAAAAAACGTTGGCATTTTTTGTAAGAGAAAATCCAAAACTTTACTGATTCAAATGAATATCAAAGTGTGTGAAAGTTTACTTTAAATTTTTGTATTTCACTTTGAAATGTAAATAGGCTTTTAGGTTTTTCTCCGATTGGGTTCGTTATGGAGCAAATATAAATATTCGGCTTTTTAAAATAGAATTAAATTTTTTATTTGAATAAAGAACCAGTTGTCAAAAAGCAACTACTCCAAACTTAAATGAAACAAAAAATAACTTATAAATATTGCACCTTGCCAAGTTGAAAAATATCGTATGAAAGTATAAACAAGTAAAAGCATATATTATAAGAAATATTTGACCTCAAATTGAAGTTATTCTTAGCATAATATAGAGTAAGGTATTTTCATCGGTCAATACTTGAGATAAGATCCCAATAATTCATTTAAAAATAAATCCAAATATTCAAATTCAATAGGCCAATCACAACCTGTGTTTCATTTTCCACAGTCACACATTAGGAATAACAGTTGCCGTGACATCATCATAAATGACGTCCATGATGACAATCAATAGCAGCGACAAAAGCCACCACAGATAACCACGCAAATAAATGTTCAAAGCCAAAGCAAATTGAATTTCATGCATACAAAAATATCGTTAGAAATGCTACTCTACGCATCTTTCTACAACATTGCTACAAAATGCAAAAGAATTTACCCACTAGATCCACTAATGTCCGTTAAAAAGCTCCCCCTTTGCCAAGAACACTCAAAAGAGACTCGAAGGAGAGTGGGAAAAAAAATTTAAATAAAAATTAAAATCAATTCTGACGTCGGTGGCAACCGCAAAAATGTCCCCTGCTGCTTGTACGACAGCCCATTCAGATCGTTTGGCGTTGTTATTTTTAGTCATAAGAATCATCTCTAGTGAGGAAGGGGGTGAAGCCGACAATGACTCTAGGGGCTATTTCGGGACAAACCGAGTCTAAAATTATTTACTCGGGGCTAAATTTAGAGGTTTGTGCATCTAATAATTCAGACTTAAGCGCAGAGAACCCGTGACACTCGTAAAAATTCCTTTTCCAACTAAAACAGTTCTTCACAAATCATTGAGTTGGCGGCGAATGGAGCCCTAAAGGTGGATGATTTAGAAGGGAGGAGTGGCAACCCTTCTGCACCACTTGGTATTTATAGTCGCTGATTGTAATCTGCGTGGTACAACAAGACGTCACTAACTATTCTTGCTAAATGAACATTCCTGTGAAACAAGTCAAGATTTTGCAGTTGCTCTTTATCTCAACGCATGTTGGCTTACATGTTCTGTAAACATCCATAGTGCTTGCAGTTTGTTCCAACACCTTCATAAGAAAAAGCTTAATCTTCAAAGTATCAATCCAAGAAATGATTCCTAAGTACCATCTACAAATATTTTAAACTAAAGTGCTTAGAAGAGTAAAAAAGAATCAATATCCTACATTAGTCCTTTGTGCAATTAAAATATGTCCACTGGAAAACACTTTGTCTTCCAATGGACATATAAAATATGTAATGTATAATATGTCTATAGCAAGACCAAATATGTCCACTGGAAGTAGTAAAAAATGTCCACTAAAAGACACTAAAATATACCCACTGGGAGACATCTGTCCACTATCGATGTAAAAAAGAATTGGTCTTCTTCAAAATAAATATTTATGAAGCAATAATACATTTGATATTATTGTTTCATAAATATTTATACGAGCAATAATACCGAATATATTATGAAACAATAATACGATGTTATTGTTTCATAAATATTTATTTTGAAGTAGACCGATAAAGCACCGATAGTGAACAGATAAAAAAGACATTGAAAGAAAATATGATCGATGATATTGTACTAAACACGAACTACTGTCACTGATAACTCAGTAAACCCTGCTAAAAAAAAACAAAAAAAACCTGGAATTTTTAGCCAAACAGAACAGTGAATGGTTGTCGAATAATACTTCTTCCGGTGGACTTAGGACAATATAAGACATATCATAAATATAAGCACATTTCTGAACCATCACATTTCTGTAACGCCAACGAAAATATAACTTGGTAGAACACGAAAGAGCCGTTGACTTTTGAATTATACTGAACTACAATTATTGAATAAATAAAAAAAAATTCAAATAAAACTATGACATGGATTATTACATTAAACAAATCCATAATTATTTTAAGACTTTCAGTTAGCAGTAACAAATTACTTGAGAAAAACACTATTAGAAAATAACTCCGATTCCAGGATATCAAAAAAGGAATTTTAATACCAAGACCACGACGAGAAAAGAGTTCGTGAGGCTAAAAAAGGAGTTGTGTTAGAAAAGAAAGTAGTTTTTAACGTTCTCTCCCCCCACAAAACGGCGAAGACAAGCGTTAGAGAAGGAAATTCACTTTGATATGCGTAACGCTCTGTTCCTTTGACATTTTTTCGTCACTTTGACTCGATTCCACGGTCTGTTTTACAATTTTCTGCGTAGAAAGAAACTTTTTCTGTAATGGTTTTTACAACCAGACGAGAATTCTACTCGGAACTTGTACTGTGTAAGATAATTGCGTCTTTTAAAATGGTATTTTCTTAAGAAGGAAATTCTGGAGGTAGCGATGATTTGATGCATTTTTGATTGATTTGTTGGAGATAAAGTTTTATTTGGGGACATAGTGGCAGTGGCTAGGGAAGTTATGTTCGGATTTCTATGAGAAAGGTTCATATGTTTAGGTTGCAAGTATGTTCACGTATTTGTGTGCACTTTCAAATTTTGTGAGATCAAGATCATGAGTGTTGATGCTTTGTGAGCATTTTTTTTTTTACAGTATTAGTAGCATATACTACCTTGAACATTTCACTTTCCACATGTAAAAGAGCTTTTGCTGCAGATCTTATTTTACTTTAAAATATGCAGTATAGCAAATTACTACAATTAAAAAAAAAATTTATAAAATTGTGATGCATACTTCACAAACCAAAGGCTTTTGCAATTATGGCTTTTTTTACGACAGTAAAACTTTCCGTGTATTAAAGCGAATTGAAGAAATAAATTTCTAAAAACAAATAAACGCAGTGTGCACAGAAAAGGTTTAGGGCATTGAAATTATATAGTAAAGCATTCAGTTAGAAATCAATACAAACAAAAACAAGTTTAAATTGAAAATAATGTCTAATTTATTTTCATTTAAAAGTTGTTTTTATTTGTATTTTATTTTAACGAAAATCATAATTAAATACATCATATTTAAAGTATCTTAAAATATCCATGAGAAAGGTTACTAAAAACATTCAAGTCTACCATTAAACACTGATAATAAAAACATGTACAAGTTTTGTATCTGTACTACTCTTGGTGTGTCTTTTACTTCAGAGAACAGTACTTCTTCCCTAGAAATATAGATGTCTGTCATCTTTTGACATTGATCCCTATTTCCCCCCGTCACCGACGAAACTGGGTCGTTGCAACGAAACAGAAATACCAAGACCATCAAGAAAGGGGTGGTCTCTGCTACGACAGCCTGCTAGGAACAAAACAGCCCGACCTCGAAACGTCTGACGTACGACATCGCAAACGCCCGTTTTCTTCAACAAAACATTTTCGTCTACGTCCGCCATGAGATATATACGACGTTACTTATATTTTACCGAAACTTTTCCAACTTTTCCACGTTAATTCATGTGGGCAATTGATTTGGACAAAGCTGAATCCTGACTAGCTGGTTGTCTTGTTTTATGAAGCATGGCATTCCAAAGGCTCTTTATTCTTCTTTGGAATGTCACTAAAGGGACAAGTTTTTGATTGTCTTGGAGGCTGGATAGGAAAAAGTTATATTGTGGCGAATCAAAACGTAAATTTAAAGTTACGACGTTTAGTTGTGGCATCTTTATGAGGGAAGTGCCAAAAAAAATTGAGATGTCAGAGTCTGGTGACGTCTCAGCTTCAGGTGATGTTAGCAGCTTTTGATAAATTGCGTCTTTTCCTGATAATAATAGATACTGTAGCATTAAAAGTAAAAACTAGCAAAAAAATCGTCTTTTTATTTAAAATCTTCAATCATCTTGTAACAACTTTCTAGCTGACACATATGTATTATGCATGAGTATTAATTTATTTTCAGCCAGATATTTAAATTTGTTCAACATTTCGAACTAGTTTATTTAAATCCTCTATGAATAATTTAGACAACAATCATCGTACTGGTTGAATCCTACAGTTTGACAGTCATTTGGTTCCAAACAAACTATCAGCAAACAACGATCTATGTCGAAAAGCCGTGTATTGAACAAAAGAGGGCAACCCTCAACTCCATTAATTTAGTCGATACTTGCATATTATCCTGTCGACTGTTGGCCAGACAAAACGTTTGCCTTAGTCCGTTGAAACGGTTGGTCCGAACGAGTAATAAAAAAAACCTAAAATGTAAATTATATTACATATTTATGGAATATATCTTTCTGAAAATAGGGATTTTGAACTAAGGTCTCTCTTGAGGTCGTAGTTTGAAATGCAAATTTAAAGTGACACTTCAGAAAGACAAACAAACAAATAGAAGCACGCTTCCTATCATTAAGCATTTGAATTTCGGGTAAAATTACTAATGTAAATTCCTTTTACGGTTATATGTACTTGAAATTATAATTATTCTATAAATCCTTCATCCTTACGATGAAAGGCGGTTTCGACCGCAGTCATCGAGGTCAATAAGTTAATATATGGTACAAAATACAAAAAAAATTATTTATAAAAGTAAATATCTGAAAATGTCTGAAAATCAGTTATATCTTTACACACTCAGGATTGGCTTCGAGCTTTTGGATTATAACGAAGGATCATTACAATAAGATGGATGGTTACTGCCGAATTTTCTTTGAGTAAAAGCTGCACGAAAGCCACTCTTCGCAAAACGCTGCATTGGTAAACGTCCCACTGGCAACGTTCTAGTAAGTATCTTATATATAAAATTTCATAACTTTTTGTAAATTGCGTTTCGTCCCTTAATTATTCAGAGGATTTCATGACTTTTTCCAAAGCAAGAAATGTTGGTTTCAACTTCGCCCTAGGTCTAATCCTTGTAACTTATAGTAAGAAGCTTACAAAAAGGCTTTCGAATAAAGGTTGACTTGCACCTTACCAATTGTTGTACTAGTTGACATCACCAATCATTAAATTCCTGCTCTAGTATCATGTAAATGCTCCATTCCAATACCAGGAGAAGCCAGATTTCCACGTGATCGCCTCTAGCTAGCATTGATATAGATAAGCAACTGGATAGACTGCTTAACGCTGGGAAAATGAAGCCGTTGCCAGATGCAATTGGTGGGATAAAAAATACGGATTGCCGAGGATTGAAAATAAAATTTTGGGTTGTACTCAGCAGAAATGTCAATAGTTGACCTTAATTAGTAATAATATGAAAACAAATATATACTCTAACACTTTACAAGGTTTTTCGCATTCCCATCCGACTATAAAAGTTAACTGTGATTGGTTAATCATCCCACCAGCTTAGCAATCCCCGGCGCGTTTTTCTCTTCGCATTGACAATGAAGCAGTCTATCCAGTTGTTTATCTATATCGATGCTAGCTAGTGGGTGTAGTATGTCAAATATTTCCTATTTACTGGCGCATCAACTCCCATTATCCAATCTCATGTACTCTCCCGTGACCACTTACAGGCGGAACAGTAAACGCTCAATAGCCGGATTGTTCTAGCTGTTAGCACTGTGTAAACGCAAAAATGGCCTTTCAATCAATTTCCACGCACTCCCAGCATTTGCAGCATGCAAATCGGCCTTAACCCAAAACAAACAGACATCTCCAAGTAACTATCTATAGCAACATTCAGCATGTATATTCATTTTATAATCAGATACTGCAGAGCAAGCTAGTGTGTACCCTAGAACAGTGGTCGGCAAACTCTGACATCAAAAGAATCAAAGTTATACAACGATTAGAATTTTTCTTTTTTGAGAGCCAAATTTTATATAAAGAACCATGGTTTTTTTTTTAGGTGTCCGTATTAAACTAGCTACTAGCATTAAATAAAACCATATAACGATCTTAGTTAGAGGAAATCCTAGTAAGGACCATTCCTTATACTTGCTATGTTACAATCTTCTGACTCAGGTTCATTGAAATTTAGAAACTACTTTGCCATTTAGAAACTACTTTGTATAAAACCTTGAAATTTAGTGACTAGGTACGAAAATGATCACTTAATGAAATGCCATTAAATAAAACTCGAAAGTTGTGTCTATTATGTTTTGTTTTATTTTTGAAATTCTGACGACAATGCTTATGCAGTGGATCCACATGCTATTGTCTTTTGCTTTTTCAATTTTCATTTATAAAATAAAATATATTAGAAGCTATTTTCGAGTTTTTAATTTATGTCATTTCATTAAGTGATCTTTTTAGTACCTACTCACTAAATTTCAAAGTTTTATGCAAAGTAGTTTATAAATGAACTGGACTAGAAGATTATAACACAGCGAGTATAAGGAATGTTTTTTTTTTTTTTTCAAAAAGTTCCTCTTAATTGACTAATTTGACATGGCTCAAATGGTTAAATAGTCGCAGTTTGCCGAATACTGGCCTAGACGCAATTTCGTCCAGCTGTACTGTTATACAACATGGGTAGAAGCGACTTTTTAGTGAAGATGAGTGACAGAACCCAACTTGTTTAGGGAAAAAAAAATCTTTAAATTATTCTTCCCTAACAGATACCCGATCTCCATGTGAAATCTTCCCTATTCTTCCACCCACTCGTACCTTACGTCGACGTTTACGACGTCGTAGCTCGTCCCATCAACTTCAATGAGTGACATGGCGCCCACCACAAACCACGGGCCTCTTCTTCAGCAATCTTTACGAGCGTCTCCCAACAGCACATAGCAGGAAGTCATAATAACAAAGGGAAAAGATGCACGCGCGACGTTCTTGTGTTTTATAAATTTTAGACAGATTTTTTTTTTTTTTTTGCTGTCTTTTCCATTTCGTGGTGTTACCCTGTTCTCTTTTGACGCCTATAAAAGGAAATCGTGCCGAAATCCGGGAGTTCGGAAACGGGCAACGTAAATAACGGTTGGGATTACCGTTAAAAAGCAATGGATTCGAACGGGGACTTGAATATTTAATTGTTTTTCGGAATAAAGGATCGTTTGCACGTTTTGTTTGAGAGGGAGTTTGGGGTGGTATAGGAGGGGATGGGATATTAACTAGGTATGATTGGAAAATAGGGTCTGCTGTTTTGAATAATTAGACCTTAGTTTGTGATGCTATGATTGCTTTAGTTGTTTTTAAGTGACGTTTATGTTTTATATGAATATGAGTGATTTTAAATTTTTTTTATATCAACTTTGTTTTTATTTGTGTTTGTGGTGAACAAAATCTTCGGAGGGCTAATCAACCCATTTGTCGTTGTCCAAACGAGCTGAAACTTGGCAGAGAGATTCATTGTCAATGACAATGCATTCATTTTGGTGGCTGCATGAAAAGACCGCTGTACACAAGTTCCTATTGCCATACATCAGATCTAGACACCAAGTAATTTTCAAAATCCAGTACAATTTGGCGATAGTTAATAACTGGAAACTTTCCTTGTTAGAGTTAACAACATGCGAATCGAAAAATTCCAAATGTCGTTAAGTCCAAAAGCTGAAATTTTTCACAAAAACAAAAAATTCTTACAACTCTGCAAAGTATTAATCTTTATGTTTTTTTTTATTTCGTTTACTTTAAAAATTTTAAACGACAGCAACCAAAAATATTGGAGTTTTAGTTTATTAAAAAAAAACATTGGATATAACGAGTTTTGTAATTGGAGAATGGGCATAATGAGTTTTGAACCCCATTCTTTCAGCTCTGCTAAAAATACGATCTGGGGAATCTAGGAATGACCAACAACAGGAATTAGAAGAATGAATATATATATATTTTACTGCTAGTGGGGTATTTTTGGGTAGCCAAGAACAAATCATTCGTATAATAAAAAAAATTCTGTCCACTACTGTTGACTAGCTTGATCATGTTAACATTTTCTAAATTAGTGTTGCACAGTCGAGGGAAAATTGGTAACGCAAAATCATAGTAGCCTTTTGCGTACTCATTTTCCAACCAAAAATAGCAAAACGTATTTTCTGTGGTTTACTATAGGATAAAACTTTGCATATAGTCCAGTTGTAATAGTACAGCTGTCTGAGATAATAAGAGGACTGTTCGGAAAGGAGGAGATTCTTTTGGCACAATGAAAATAAATAATTTTTATTCTTTCAATCGGCGAACGAAACGTGTTACAAAAAGCTTTTAGCTTGGCCTTACGGCTCAGTTTTTAATTTAGATTTTTCTTCTTCATCATTGCTCAAGTTTTAGTCTCTTTTTATGAAAAATTAAAAAACTTGAAAGGGGGTAAATGAACAAACAGTTGCATGTGATTCAAACCTAATATATAATTCTTTTAAAGACATGAACGAAAAAATTCATATTTCATTTTCAAGTAATTTTAATTTTTTTTTTTTTTTTATTGGGAAAAAAACTAAAAAAACCTTTCTGCCTTTATTAACTTTGCATTGAAAAATAATGATACAACTCTTGCAATTTTTTGATAAAATGTTATTTATATGAAGCAACAAAAAGAAAAACATTTTTCTCCAGTAGCGGAAATGACACAGAAAAATGATTCAGTCAACAACGGGTGTTTTCTTTCATTTCTGTCCAACAAGTGACCTTCAAATCCTTATAGCTATTAACTCATAAGCCATATATAATTTTTACTTCAATTATAAGGAAAACTATTGTTATTGTCATTTAGAATACTAATTTTCATCCGAGGGAATAATAATTTTACGAAACAGTGTAATTTCTCACAAAAAAAGAAGAAAGAAGTCGAAACTTCAAACCTCCTCGTGACATGAAATGGCCCAACAGTGTGAAAAAAACTGAATTATATAATAAAATAACCAGAAATGGCCTTCGAATGGATTCAGCGTCGCCAGGAAACACAAGATCTCGGATTCCTCACACACAACAATTTACAAAAGAAGGCGAAGCAAAAAGAGAAACATAAATAAAAAGATGGCGCAACACAAAAGAAGTTTATTGTTCCGTCCAGGAAAAGGCAAACACAATAATTTCCAGAGAACCAGTGACAGCTGCCTTCCATCCTGATGACATTCAGGAAGTAAATGATAAGTTTTCATTAAAAGAAGATAAAAAGAAAAAACCGGGAAACCTGAGATCCTTAATATCTGGTATGAATAATTACAATGGCCGAATAGAAGAAAATGGCTCATTGGGAACTGGAACGAGTTACCATATAACAAAAAAAAAACCAGCTTGAACCAAAAGTATGTGCTTATATGACCATTCTGGAATTCGGAATATACACCTTTTTGTTGTCAAGAGGTGATGTCTTGTTTGATGATCTGTAATGAGGGTTGATTTTTTTCTTTTTCTTCCGAATTGATGAAGCTTTTGTTACATGGGGAATTGTGTAAATAAAAAGAAACGTGTTTGATCTCGCCGAACGTGTTTAGTTCCTTTTATGAGGATTGGGCAAGTATTATTTCGGTGTGGAGGTTTCAGTTTTGATGTTGGGGTTTTATTTAATGTAGACAGCCGTTAGACGTTTACTAATTTGTGTTACCTATTCTATAGGGATGTATGGTTGTTCTGCAAGAAGAAAAAAAAAAGCGTATAGCCATTTGATGTGATTCTGAGATAAATGGCAAAACGTGCTTGCTAAGTCTGAGCTGTGTTTTGCATTGTATTGGAGGGTTCAATTGACATTGGTTTTTCCTGCGGGTTTTCAAAACAGGATTTGATTGTAACAATGTTGAAACATATAATTTGCTTTAAGAAAAAACCTCCCCTCCCCTCTTTAAGACAATAGTTGCATAATGTATTAAATTATTATAGTTAAATCGGTAAAAGTAAAAAATTAAACTATAAAAACAAAAGTTTTTAATATATATTCTTTATAAGCGTTGCCAACTTTTATGTGCAATTGCCACTAATTTAAGCGATTTTGAGCATAAATCGACTTTTCGTAGTGCTTGACCACTACGACTAAAAATATCGATGATCAATGTTTTTCTTCGTAGTGGTCATTTCATGCCATGGACAGACTCGTTATTTTTACCTCCAAAACCATACAATGCACTGTCATCAGCAACGGGTCTATCTGCGCATTCAGCTTGACTGGATGATGACAAGTGCTTTATGACAAGTGAGGTTCCACAGATTTGTCCGCCGCAAACAAACAAAATTGAAGTTAAGATAAAGGGTTTAATAAAAATTATTGCTTCACTGAATCGCCACAGACATTTGTCTCTGGTTCTATTTACATACGTAGCAAGTCCTTAACGGTGCGAATAAATTTAAATGGCCCCAACCGCAAATCATACATTAGATGCATAACATTTCCCCCAATTCGTATTCATGGCAGATCACATACTTCAGGTTACTATCTGTCCTGAAAGCGTTGTAGAGACTTTTATGACACAGCATAGTAGGATAGGGTGCATTTCCTCAAGAAGAGGGCCGGGGAGTCAAGAAGCGGTTTTATCGGCGGAGGTAACAAATTGCCCTGTCAGTGGGATCCTTCTCAGGGAAAAACATTTCTGTCAACCGGCACTTAAAACTTCTCCCCAGACAAATTATTTACAATCTGCAGAAATGATTGAGGGGGACGCATCTCCGCAGGACAATCGGGAAGGATCTTTTTGTGAGTTGGAGGGAACCAGATTTGGTGTGAGCAAGAACTTGCGATGAGTGGTGCGTTCTTCGGTAGGATTGATTTGATGAAGATTTCATTTTAAATGGGACTTTCAGTCACTCCCCCCCCCCCCCTCCCAGCTATTTCAGGGGAAACGAGGGTCCTGCACAACCAAATCAGCCGTATTTTCAATCAACTTCAAAGTGCTCTAAATTATTTAAATTGCAATATTTTTAATTTATTTTTTAACACAGTCAATAAAAACATATTTGTTATGATTATTACTCTGATATATACAGGGTAGTCACAAAATTCAGGAAAAAAAAAGTTTCCTGATAATTCCTGATTTCTCTGATAGATTTCTAAGAAATTCCCTAATTTTAAGGCAAACTTTTTTCAAATTTCCACAATTTTCTTAGGTTTTCCAGATGTCTAGACACCCTGATCAAATAGAACATGTATGCTAAAGAGATATTATGCAATTTTTAAAAAAATAGTTTTGCTGGTAATGAAATGTTTAAAATAATCTGTAACATTAAACTTCTAAAGGCTTACCACTACAAATCTCCATGTAAATAGCACCAAAATATGGATGAACGTGCCTTAAATAATACAAAATTTCCCTGATTTTCATGAAATTTTAAAAAAGTTCCCTGACATTTCCCTGATTTTTTCCAGAATCAGAAAGCTCCCTGACATTTCCCTGTTTTCCCGGTTCTGTGGCCACTCTGTGTATATATATCTGTGTACTCTCTCTCTCTCTCTCATATATATATATATATATATATATATATATAATGGTGAAATAGTGTGGATGGTCTTAAGAATAATATCGTGGCTGAGGTAAACAAACAATAGTTTATTGCCAGAGAGATGGGAGGCGAGGGAGAAGTTTGGCTAGCATGAAGATTTAAATGGTATCAAAAAGCGTGGTCGGGCTGAAGTATGGGGCTTTTATAGATTTCTGAGTGACGTTCAACTAGACTCAAGGTGCAAATCGCAAACTCCGGGAAATAATACAGAATTCTAAATCCGAAATCGAAGGTTTCCAATAGGAATACATTACATATATATAATTATGTAATAAGCCTATATTTGAGACTTAGAATTTTAAAATTATTGTATGGCAACCTTTGGTTCGATAGACTTTTCAGAATAAATATACCATAAAATCATATAAAAATTTCACCACATGAAAATAAATTCTCTATTTCAAATAGTTAATTTATTATTTTACCTAATATACCTTTAAAATTATATTTGAAAAAATAATACATTTTGGGTATAGAAAATTTTTCATTTTATCACATAAAATACTTATTTTTCCAAATTTAAGAAATATTTTAGCCTCACTAGATAGATCTTGTTTGTTTTCATTACCATGAAAAAACTAGATTGAAATGTTTAATAGAATTTGAGAAAAGTGTACCCAACCAAAAGTTGCCACATAATAATTAAAAAAAATTCTAAGTCTCAAATATAGCACACAAAGAATATATAAAATAAAAGTTGGAAGTGCAATATTCATAACAACTGTTATTATTGACTATGCCAAGAATTATTTAAAAATACTGCATTTTAAATAATTTAGGGCAATTTTTTTAAGATCAATGAAAATACAACTGATTTGGTTGTCCAGAATTCTTATCTTCCCTTCATTGGTAAACTCCACCTTCTTGTATTGTGTATTATTTGATAATTAGGTTTTATGAAATATCAGTTGAAGTGCCTGGTGTTGTCTGGGACCAAATAGCTGTGGCCCGGCGTTGTCCGGTACTGTACGGTTCAAATTGGTTCAATCGATGGCAAGTTATAAGCACACCCTCTTTCACCCCTTATCCTTTATTTACTATTTTATAAGGCCGACCAAATGGTATAGTGGTTGGCGTGCTAGCTTCTAGACCGCGAGGTTGCGGGTTTGAGTCCCGTGTTAGGCATGGGTGTTTGTAAATGTATGTTGGCTTGTCTAATGACGAATGTTTCAGCGCATTATAGCCCTTTTGTTGCTGATGGAGCCAGATAATCTGAATACAACCAACCAACCTATTTTATAAGTGATGAATAACATCCAAAATAGTTATTACTAAGGGATTTATTTATTTCAGTAAGATTAACTTTTCATTAGTGATTAGATTTTTTTTTCATCCCCCCCCCCCCCCTTCTTTATTAAATACTCAGCACATAGCAGTTTTTAAGGGGTTGTAGGTCACAAAAATTAAAAATCTCCAATTTTAAAGTAATAGTTATGAATTTTTTTGGGGGTAGTTGTATTTGAATTAAATTAGTTTAATGAACTATTTTATATCAAAATAGCATTTTTAAATATTTTTGAACATTTAAATTTGTATGAAATTTAGACTACTTTTATTTTTGATTTGTTCAAAATTTATGGTTCAGTTTACAATTTTTTCCCCAAGATTTCTGTACACCACTTTTTTCATGATCTTCCTATCAAGTATATTGAACTAACCTTCATACCACTCAATAAAATTTTCTCAAACAGTTTAATCTCATGGCCTCGGTTTGATCTATGTAGCAAAGTTATTTGTTGAAAATTAATTCAGAAACATTTCATGAAAAATTAAGAGCACTAACTAGTTAATTTACCATTATAAAATAATTCATTTCAATACCATACATTAATTTAAAAAATATACTTTTATGATATTGAACTATAATGAAGAAATTAAATTTTAACAATCCTGGATATTTATGAATGAAAAAAAAAGCCTATACCAGTAATCTCATCATTATAAAATTACTTACTTCAATATCATACAATACTTTAAAATATATATTTTTATGAAATTGCACAAAAGTGCTGCTTCACTTACTAGATTTTTATTTGGGGGGATGGACAGTGTCAGTGTGCTTATTAATACTGTGTTTACTTTATATTTTTATGAGATTTTATTTTAAAAATTACAAAAATTTCCTTTTTAATCGATATTTTATATTGAAAAAACACATTTTCGCAGAATTTTGAAGCGGTGACGAAATGATACCCTTGCCCTCGCTATTGAGGAAGCATGGGGGCATTCGGCCCCTTTGCCCCCCCCCCTCTCCCCGTGTAGTTATCGCCTATTATGGACACATGAAAATAGTAAACGCAATCATTATCAGAAAAATATACATGCATTATCATTTTTGTACAATATCTCGTAAGTTCAATCAGAATATATTTGCATTTGAAAAAATTATAATGAGCCATTTTCCACTTTTTTGCATCTTCTAAACACAAGAGCAAAGCGTAGTTTTTCTTTTTGAAAGGAAAAAAAAAAAAAAAAAACTTTTATTTACACCATCCTCAAATCCTTTTACTTCTATCACTTTATTTTTTTTCCTCTTCAAAAATAGTCCGTTTCCCAAAGTGTAACTTTTCTCAAATTAAATAGTTTATTTCAGGCACCAAACAACGCAACTCAGTCCAGGGACGATGTCAAGAAAAGGAGCTTTATTTTGAAATGTCATTATACAGGCGCCACTCCCTGACTCACCATTCTGTCACCAGGAGGCGCCATAAAAAAAAAACCACTTCGCTTCTTTTCCATATTTCCCCCCATTTTTGTGAGCCTGCAGGCGATATATTTCTCATTTTATTAATAAATCCCCCACGACTTCAAAAACTTTTGTAGATCGCGCGTGTTTCCCGAACGAGAAAAATGTAAAAACAAACACTGGAGAAAAGGCTCGTATCGTGGCGCCAAAATAAACATTGGAAGTAGATGGTTAGCTATAAATACGTCCTCAATTCATTTTAGGACTGCGGTTAACAAGCGTTATGAAATGGACGCTGCACCATCTTTTTTGTTGTTATTATTATTCCTAGTTTTTTTACTCTCGTCATGATAGGGGGCGCTCTAAATTATAAACAAGACCGTCACACAATGGGCACATTGAAAGCTTTGGGTCCCCTTCTCGTACATTTCCGGGGCTTTTGTTTTAAAAAACACATTATCTTTATTTATGTCGCACCTACCGTAATTTATTGTCGCAGTAGAAGAAAACAACTAAATTCTTGCCATGTGTTGTGCTTCTTTTCTTGCAATTTACAGTTTTTAAGGCATAATCCTTGGAAGCTCTAATTGGCAATTACACTAGTAGGCTCCGCTTCGATGCTGCCACCTCTCGTTTTGAAAATAAACTGGCGGGAAAACAGAGACTAGACGATAATATATTTTATTGATAATGGATCATTTTAATTGTTGGCTTTTGTTTTAATTTATGGAACCGTAAAATGCAACATAATTCTTCATTCAGAACGTTAAGTAAGCATCAGAAGAAATTGCCACCCACGTTGTTAGAAATACGTAGAACTTTCCTAAAACAAGTGCTAAAACAGGGGCCAAATGTAATCGCAATACATCAATACAATTGATAAAATTTGTCTTGGGTTTCAGAGAAGTTATTGATTTGTGGAACAAGTTTTAATTAATTTTCCGGATATTTAACGGAATGGTATATTCTTGGAGATAAATTTTATATTCAAACTGTGCATCTAATGCATGAAATTAAGATGAAAACAGTTAAACGTAGATTGAAATTTACTATAAACTTTCTTAAATGGGTTTAAAGGCACCCATCTTAAGATAAAGAGATCAAAACTTCAAACTGTATGTTCAAATACGAAAAGTTAGGGAGTGAAAAAGCACGAACGAACAACCCTTTAATGAGTTCAACATTCATTGTGGTTGCGTCTTTGATATCAATAGATAGCTATTGACAAGGCTACCTTTTATCTCTATTTCTTACAGTGTTATAAATGTAACATGTAACAATGAGTTAGTGAACATTTAAATATAGACAACCAACCACAAATGATAGAAAGAACAATTTCTTACAACTTTCGGAACTGTTGAAGACTTAATATGCAGTGAGAAAGGATTAAGCTTCATATAATAACTTTATAACGTTTTTCCTAATTGATACGCTGCAGGGCTTTTACAGCAGATGTACTGTCCACGCAGAGAAATCCATTTACAATTGTTTCTCCAGAGAAATGACCGACTTTCCACTTTTCACCCACAAGCAGTGGTCTAAGTGAAGGGGAAAAAGTTGGTGGAAGCCTAAAAGTTGGTGACAAGTGCAAGCCCCCCGCCCCCCCCCCCTCCCCCCAATAATAAATTTTATAATTTCCTGTCTTATATTAAGAATATTAACTAGGAAGGAAATAAATTTTACTTCCTATCTCTAAACATTGAGCAAGGGTTGAAAATTTATTCTTATATTTTAATGAATATTCTGTGACTAAGTTTTTCTACTGAACGTAAGAGATAAAGTGAAGTAATAATTCAAAATTACATACATAACTGTTTATTTAGATTTAAATAATGTTTCTAAATGTACATACTTTCGTACTAAATTAATAGAGATTTTAATTTTTTTTTTTTTTTTTTTTTTTTTTTTTTATTATTTTTTTTTAAATAGCTAGTCACTATATGAAAGAATAGAAATTTAACTTAAAGTTTCTCCAAAGCTAAAAGTTGACCAAGCGTAACAATATTTGCTAATAAAAATACTTATATCTTTATACAAAGTAGTGTAATACATTTTTATAGTAGTATGATATATACCATAAATAGATTTAATTTTTACATTTGAAAACTTTAAATCACTTTTTCTCAGTGTTACTACATTTAAAGGTTAATGTGACTTTTTTTAGTAGTTTTTAGACGGATTGAGTGTTTTTAAAAGTGGGGGTGGATTTCAGTGTTTTTAGAAGTGGGGGGGGGGGGACGCGTCACCCCGCGTCTACCCACACTTCTACCACTGCCCATAAGTCGTATCAACGCATGTCTCACTGTATTTTTGAAAGATTCATCATCGAAAGGAGGAAATATAACTGTCGAATCAATCCATTAGTATTAAACCGTTCATCAATATTTGGAGCATCGAGCTTATAAGTGTCAGGGCATAGAACAGCTTGTGTCACGGATTCGGGCAACCCATCCGCGCCAAATAATCTAATCGGCTCAGCATGATCCTAGTGTCGCCCTTGTGCATGTAACTCAAATAAATTAAATCAAACTATTCAGCTGATCCCAATTGACTACAAGTAGTAGAAAAATAAGTGTTTTTATTCCGTTAATCGGCGCAGCATTTTCCCGAGTGTTGCGCCAATACACTCAAACAAACCGAAGTATTCCGTTGATCCCAAACTGCATTTCATTTTTGACACATTTCTTTTTAATATACTACACAGGTAAGGGGTTAATTATATTGTAGAACTTATAGTACCTAAACGGGAACTATACAGTAGAACTTTTACATAAATTACAACTAAACTATATAACTTGTGTCACGTAAACTGTAAATGTGTTACTTAACTTATGATACGTTACGTAGAATGTAGAAAAATGCTAGTAGAGTATGAATATATACTAGTCTGCCGAGGAAAAAATAACTAAAGCTGCTCAAAAAATTTCCCAAATAATGAACTTTCTTTTTAGTAACTCACCGCTCATTAATTTTCAATGAGGAGGAGCTCAGACGATTTTACTTTTCTGGCGCCAAATATGTGCATCTCTTTAAGAGTGAGCTAACTTGGCAATATATATTACGTCATCAGTTTCTCTACGTTTTATAAAAAAAAATTCATAATAATGTTCGATGAGGTATACCTAAACTTGCAGATGCTTCTCGGAGTATTAGCCAAGACAAACACACCTTTGAGCCCAATATACTGGGCCGGACATAAGCCCTCAATACTGATAATCCCATAACTTCCCCACTCCAAGAGCGTGAACTCGTATGAACTCGAGCCCATCCATTCTTCAACCATCCAGACGAACTCTTTCAATCCCAACCTCTTCCAAAAATAGGCCCGTCACCGATAGAACGTGGAGAACGACATCCCAGAAAACGCAGTCAGATATATCAGGGGGGCGTCAATGAACGCGGGGGTCAGTAGAGAACGCGCGATTCCGCCACGCGTCAATCGCACGCGCTTGTTCTCATTAACAACCCCCCACAACTCCCCCTATTTATAGACATATGGAGTGTGCAGCATAGATGGCACGCGCGACAGAAAGAGTTAAGATGCGTTCTGTAAAGGGGGGTTTGTTTATTCCGTGTAACATCTAACATCCCCGGTCGGGTGCGCGACGTTGTTGAGACGTTGGTACGACGTCACGGGGGCGTCATGCCAATTTGGATCACGTTTTGGGTGAGTAAAGGGGTATAAATGGGTTGGGTCAGACGTAATTTTGGTGATTTGCTTGAAAGAGGTTTGTGGTCGAGGTGGTATAAATAGGACGTTTGGGAGTGGGGGTGGGGGGGGGGGATGCTTTCCTTGTTTGCATCGACTAATTTTGTTTTGTTGGGTGAGCTTCAGATATGTTGCATTTGAGCCTTTTTCTTGGGTATGTTAAGGAATCGCAAAAGATGGTGCTGATTCATGCGTTGATTGCACTTTATCAAATGAGATACTTAAATAGGTTTTCAAAGGCACAAGTTTTTTTTTTTTTTTTTTTTTTAAATCCTTCATATTGACTAAGATTTTGTTTTGTGTAGGTATCTGTGTTTGTGTAGGGCATATCTGCGAAGGGCTAATCAACCCACTTTCCGCCCCCTAATCGCGTTGAAACTTGAAATTTAGATTCGTTGTCATCGGCAACGAATCTATCAAGTTTTAGAATCTGCCACTAAGAGGCCGGTTTACACACACTAACATTGCCACTTTGATTAATCCATTTGCCGTCAAGGGCGTGTGACATAAAATCGGCCTGGTGATTTTAGATTTATGCCAGCGAAAATTTTCAATAAAATCATAAATCAAAATTTAATAATTAGTGTTAATAATAAAATAATTTCATTAATTAATTTTAATATTTAAATAGTTTTAATAATTAATATATTTTATTTAAACATTTATATTCAATAATTAATATATTTTTATTTGAACATTTATATCAATAATTAAATAGCTTTATTCATCAATTTTAATAATGAAATAAATAAAATGTCCTCTGTCTCTTCAGTTTATATCTCCTTTGAGTTAGTGAACCATAAACCATTGATATATTTACCTTAAGAGTAATAAAATAAGTAAATTGTGATATGCATCGATTTTCTAAATACCACATAATCTATAAAATTAAAGTAATGTGAAATTTTAAGCAATTTTTTAATATTCAACCTTACCTCTACAATTAAAGTAATTGTCCAATAATAGATAATTATTCTGATAGGGGGGGGTGAGTTTTGAACGCATTGGGCTTATTAAATTTTACTAAATCCGATTAAAAAATTCGTATGGAAACTTTTGGTTAAGTGCATGGTTTTTATTTAAAATGTAAGAATTATACTGAGGTCGTATTTGACATTAAGCCAAAGCATTTCAAAGAGTGTCTCTAAAAATTGATTAAATTATTGGTTATGAAAGTCTAGTGTTAAGCAGAAAGGAAAAGATGAAGATACGATTTTGTTGAATAAAAAAATATTAATCTGGAATTTGTCCGTAAAAAATTACTATCATCAGTAGCTTACGTTATATGTTATACATAGTATTATATACATTTTATCATATATTGCACAAGTAAGTTATAGCTTATTTTCAATGGAAGCCAAATGAACATCAGTTAAGCAGTTACGTTTAATCATTCATTTTCCAAAAGTAATATTTATTCATATTTAAAACAGATTGAAATAGTTTGATCTATATTTATCTCAAACATATCCTCAAAAAGAGTCTTAATTACCAATATTAATTTTTAAAGCATTCCCAGTCACCATTGAATTTCATACACTTTTAACTCACCAATAAAATTTATGCTTCGTAATTGTAATTCATTACATTGAATCAAAATATATTCATACTGTTTTGGACGTATCCATACTTTTTAGCGTTAGTTGCGTTTTCATCTCCTACGCAAAACTCTTTTAAAAATAATAATAATAATAATAATAATAATAATAATAATAATAATAATAATAAAAAATAAAAAAAAAAATAATGTATCACGCTGAGAGATAATTTTGAAAGCCTTTCTCTCTTGTTAAGAGCTCCCCAGAGAAGAATTACAAATCAATCCACGGTCGTGAACGTGGAAGAATGATTTAGACTATTCAGAGATGAACCCTCCTAAAGAGCAGTTCTTTTTAAACGAATAATTCTACGTTTTTAGCCTGACTGTCCAATTAAGACTTGCATAGACCCCGATAAAAATAGCACTTGGGGGTGGACCTGAACGTTTCAGGTTTCAGTTGTGATAGTATTTTTTGTACAAATGAGGAGAAGCAAAGTCTTTCAACAAAATCACGGTTTATGTTTATTTTTAGCTGGGGCAGTTTTTATTTGAAGAAAAAAGGGTTTCATTTATGGTTTGGCCATCAGTAAGATGCTCTCGCTTAAAATATCTGTACACTTATAGCAAAGGAGGTCGTGCTAACTTATGACCATGGAGGACAGATTCTTAATGCTGTAACAATATAATATACACATAAAATACTCAAGGACACTGTTAATAAACTTTTATTATTTTAAAGGCCCAATTTAAAAGAATTATTTATTATAAGTAGAAAGGTCACAATATGCTCAAAAAAGTGATTACTAGGCTTGTCCTAAGCATTAAAATATACTATTATATTCAATAAAACCTTTACTCTACAAATATTACCACATAGTTATGACTAGAAAATCAATATACCTATTCTGAAGTAAGAAAACCTTAAAGGGACTTGATAGTCACCGACACGAGCTAAATGCCAAATTTACATCTAACTTCCCCCAATGTCCTTAAAATTAATTATTTCCTAACGAATTTACAAACTTTTTTCACAGAATTTGTAGTTTGATATTTGCAAATATAGTAGTAAGGCAAATATAAAAAAAATATATATAATATTTTTAGTTTTTAAGAATTTTTTGCAATTAACTCAAAACAGTGATTTTCAACACTTAGGTGCACTTTTAAAAAAATCTATTCAATATTTCAATTTAATTTTTGAGTAGAATATTATATGAAAGTGAGTTCTATATTGATGGTCTGAAATTTTTATTTTGAATACGTGAATATTTTTTCTAATGTGAATTTTTTGAGTTTTTTTGTCTTCTAGTTCATACAAAACATATAATTTTTTTTCATACACATTAAAATTAATATTGTCTAAAAAAATAGGTCATTATCGTTAATCGAAATTTTAACTTAACATTAGTAATTTAAAAAAAAAAAAATATCATATATAAGTTATTTTGTCTAGAAAGTATACAAAAGTGTTCAAAATCACTGTTTTGAGATAATTTCAAAAAATGTTTGTTAACACAAAGTATTAATTTTTTTTATATAATTTCTGCACGACTAACTATGTTTATAAATATCTAACAACACTTTGAGTAAAAAAAAAGTTTGTACATTCATTAAGAAATAAATAACTTATAGGACATTGAAGTTGGATGAAAATACAACTTTTAAATTTTGTCGGTGACTGTTAAGTCCCCTTAACTACAAAAAAATTCAAATGCACATTTTGGAGTTTTTATGTTCTTTCTTTGAAATTGCATATTTTTTTATTATTATTATTATTATTATTATATAGGTTTGTATGACCTAAGAACTTGAGGAGTTCACTGAAATAAAAAGATTATTGTCTAAGGACTTATCAAACAGTGTCAAAATATGCATTTACATTTTTTTGGATTTACGGCCTTTCAGCTTATGACGGCAGTATTCATGTGGCATTTTTACTTAAGGTGACTTGGTAACCCTTGAAACTTTTTTAATTTTTTTATTTAAGCCTTTAAAATTATAATTTTTACATATTTAAAAGTATTACAAAGTAAAAACTAAATTTTATTTAAATAAAAAAGTTCACATTGTACACTAAATTTTCAAAATTTTAAAATTAAAAAAAAAATATATATTAAATTTCAAATTCTATATTCTTTTTCATTTTTAAATACTTTTTCCTGGTTTTTTTTTTTTTTTTTTTAATGTTCCTAGTAATATACTCTTAACTTTTAGGCCTCAGATTTAGAATAAGTAAAACAATTTTCGAGAAAAACGATAATTACTGTACCTATAGGTAAAAAAAGTATTAAAAAGGTGTATTTTTCAACATTTAAATATGTAAAAAAAAAAGGTTTTATTTTATTAAAAAATCCTCCGTGACTATTTTTGTCAAATAGATAGTAAGAATGACACACATAAAATTTCAACTAATTTCATTTATATTTGCTGAAGTTTTAGCATTTTGAGAATTGTGGAAATTTCAAAAATCACGAACTGAGAAAAATGCGCTCTAAACATCAAAGGAGCTATTGCAGCAATGCTAAATTCTCCATAAAAATAGTTTTTCTGCAATTGCTATAATAAGATCAGCTCTTAAACTTGCCAGATTAAGGAGAGGGTTCCAAAGATCATAAACACGCAAAAAAATAGAAAATTTATATTTTTATTATTTTTTGTGAAAGCAAGGGGCACCAAGTCCCCTTAACCTTGTTGTATTGTTTACTAAAAAAAGTTAAGGTTTTAACACCTTAAAAATTAGCCCACAACAACAAAATTTCTTCTAAAAATCCTTTATATACTATAACTTTAAAGTTCAATTGCAACTTAATTAAGCAATTTTGAGCTTATATTAAGATTTCATTGTGTTTAACCCCTGCGAAGAAAACTATCGTTTCCGAGTCATTGAATAACTTCTCTACCTCGCAAAACTTGATAGAATGTATTGCCACTGACAGCGAGTTTATCTGATAAGGTTTAGATCGATTAGATGTTTGCAAGGCCGTTCGGTTTAATTAGCCGTCCGAAGGTTTTGCAATCCATGTACAAGCAATTTTAAGGATTAAGGATTTAAAAATAATGCTTTATAACATTCTTGAAAACATATGCTGAATAATCTTTCTGAAAATTGTAGACGTATTTTTTTTCCCTACTTTTTTTCCCCCTTTTTTTTTCTTCTCCCCCCCCCTCCCCCCCCATTTACTCGGTATTTAATTTTTGTAGGCTTCGTGATTAATTTAAGAATGAATAAATTATTAAAAAAAATATTTAATAGTTGAAATGAGTACTCGTAACTTGTTGTAATCATTTAGCATTTCATAACACCGTTCTGATAATTTTACTTACAAAACTAACCACTGTTACCATTCCTAATAATATTTTAATTTTTTACAATTTTTACTTGCTTACATTTTCTTACCAGTAATTGTCACAAAAATTATTTCATTGTGAAAATCTTAAATTTGATTATTATATTGTGAGAAGTGGTTGGTTGAATTGAATAATTTCACGGGTAAGGGCAATACTACGCCAAAGCATCATTAGCTCTACATCTGAACTAATGGTGAGTATATGTTTTTATTCATAAATCATTTACTATGAAATCCAGAATGATGAATGAAAATACTCTTTCATTCATCATACTGAACTACTGATGAGAAGTATACATTTCAAAATAATATATACATTTTATTCATAAAATAAAGGTAAATAACATTCTTCAAAAACTTAACCTTAATTAATAAAATTTTCTTAAAATACTTGACATACTTTCGCTTGTCCTTGCAAAGTTTAATTTCATTTCACGATTTCCTTTTGTCTAATAAATCCCATAGTTTAATCGTATTCCTCAAAAGTTCTTTCTCAAAAAGAATTTTTGTATTGTTTAACCAGTGCTATTTAAACATAACTAATGAGGAACTTGCACAAGTAAGGAAAATGAATATTTTTTTATATTTTAGTGTTATTCAATGAATATATTTGAGCAGTGCAATTATTTTTTATCTTTATGCATTCAATTAATAAAAATCGAGTTTGAAATTAGCTGAAATCAAAGAAAAAGTCACGTGACCAAAACCACATAAAAACTGTGACGTGGTTACGCATAAATTAAGTCGAAAATCGGAGGAGAAACCTCACTCATTCCTCGTCTAAAACAGGTTTTAGACTGGTTCATTATCTGCGCGTTGACGTCACACTCAAAAGTGGCTTTTTCCCGCCAAATCACAAAGTGAAAAACTAAATATATTTTTTATCTATCCAAGCTCAAATTTTTGAAAGAAAGTGGTATTGTTTTTCGTGATTTTTTCTCTAATTTTATTTAAAAATAAAACCAAAAAACGTGAAAGTTCCTCATTACCTAATTGGCAACACGAAACATATTCATGAAATAACTGATACATTTTCAAACCAAACAGTAAACAGTCTGATATTTCTACAACCAAAATTAACACCATCCCAATGAATCTGTTTAGCATACAAACAGATTTTCCAATCAGGATTAAATCTCTATTAGCATATTTCCCATTCTTACTCTTTCCCTCCTACGGTATAAAACAATGCTACAACCCAACACCACCTCTAAACAATAAAAATCTCTTTTTCAAAAGACACGTATTTGCATCAACAGCTAATCCCAACTTTATAGTGATTGTCGGTAAACGAGCGCACGATAAATTACGATAAGATCTCTGAGTGCAGATTATCATGGCAGAGATCTAGAGAAAAAGCTCTGATTTACAGGAACTTTGTTCACTCTCGGAGAGAATGGGCGACTTTACTTTCGTTTAATCCCCGCTCCATAAATTAGCATTGTATTGATAGAGGATGTAATTCGTTTGATAAGATGCCGTTTTGAACGACAAACAAAAGATATTGGAGAATCTTTTTCGGAATCGGGAAAACTTTTATCAATGGTATTTTAAAGGAAAAAGGGGGAAATGCATTGCATTGTTATGTTGCCATAGGCCTATATTCGTATAATTTGGATAATTATGGAGTTGGACGTTTGAATAAAACAATATAATTACCATCGATATCTACTACTTTCTGGATACAAGCAAATCTATTTACGCAAAAGCGAGAATAAAATGGCGAAAGAATCAAAAAGTGAAAATATAGTAGGATTATATACAGTATTTATTTGGATACATTTATTCCTTTTTGCTAACTTTTTAACTTTTTTTATTTGTTTACTTTTGCAGTCTTGATGTCTTCGTGCCGGATAGTGGGGAATTTTGTATAATCTTTTATTGCCTTTCAGATAATGGAATTTTATCATGCAAATTAAAACTAAAGATTTTTTCATGTGACATGGTTCGACTCGTTCTTTTAAAATTAGCCCTACTGCTGCTCTTGGTCAGGGGAGTGTAGTGGATAAAAAGTTACCTTGTCAAATGTTTCGTTTAAATAAAATCAAAAATATTATTCAAAGAGGTAAGTTCTAGGGACTATTTTATATTTCATTGGGTTGTATACTTCTTAATTGTATTTCTATGATTTCTCATTATTCTGGTGTGGAGGCGTCGGGGTTCAAGACTGACATTTTGTGCTTTTTTGGCGTGCTCTTTCAGGAACGCCTCCTGGAGGTTTCCGGCTGATTGAACCCCCTGATGAGAAACCAGGAGCCTCCAGCTCTATATTTAATACTTTACTTTGTGTGTTTTATAATTTCTGGATAATACATGCTTGGTTATTGACTTGAAGCCGAAGAAGGCTTACCATAAAGATCTATATCAGCCACTTCCATCAAACTAGTTAAAATCTGTCTGCTACCTTGGGCAACCTATTACATAGAATTATAGGGGGAATTTTCAATTGGCTTTCGTCTACTTACAGATCAGAAACCGCTGACAAGTTATTCAGAAGTTGTAGTTGTAGATCAGTGCTGGTAGGTTGGTTGTTTTCAGATTATCTGGCGCCGTCAGAAACACGAGGGCTATAATGCGCCGAAACATTCGTCATTTGACAAGCCAACATACATTTACAAACACCCATGCCTTACACGGGACTGGAACCCGCAACTTCGCGGTCTAGAAGCTAGTATGCTAGCCACTATACCGTTAGGTCGGCTGTAGATCAGTGCTAATTACCCATCCGGTACTCTACCGAATACGTACTAGCCAATCTGTGAGTTATAAAATCTAAGTTATCAAACCAGTTTGTTTTTTAAAAAACTTACTTAACATAATCGTAAAGACTCTGGAGTTGTTTATTTTTGAATTGACGTTATGCATGGTGACGTCACAGACAACTTCTTTTCGCAATTTCTGACGGGGATGGAAAAAACTCGTTTTGCGATTGGCTAACTGAATTTGATTTTTTTTTCTTCTAAAGATGTTATGGGCATTGGTCATAAGTATTAACAAACGATAAATGCCTATTTTAAGTATAGTCGTGAAGAAAGTGAAGATCCCAACAAAAACATCTCTGTAAAAATGCGCCAAGTTCTTCATGTAATACTTATGGCCGTTAAAAATATTGAGATCTAAAGTAGAGCCAAGTTTAACGTTGTTATAAATTATGGGCAAATGAAGATTTTCTTTTCAATGTTAAAAATCCCATTCATAGCCCTAAATATACTATCCTCTAATTTCAAAAATGTGTGTGACAATTAGCCATTACGTATTCTGGATTGCTTGTTTGATGGGTTGGTGCTATGCCAGCCAAATGTGAAATATATGGTTATATATGATTTAAAGGTTTTAAATATGGGTTAAAATTGTATTGAATTGAAAGGTTTAAAATTGTATTAAATGGAAAGATCATAATTATATTTCTGTTAAAGTAGTAATTATATTATCATATACGAAAAAATAATCCCAGTCAAGAAAAATACCTTGAGCAAAAATTCTTAGAATAGACAGCATAATTTTCTAATGATGGAAAAAATAAATTTCATACATAGTTTTAGAGAAACAAATTACTTTAAAAACAAGAACAAAAAACTGCAAGTATAACTAATACGAATAACATAATACAACAACTGAGATTAATTTAATTAAGCAAATTTTTGCTAGACTGAAAAATTGTATGATGTTTCGACCAGGGGCTAACACTTGTGGTAAAGTGATATACAGTATATAACCGTTTTTTAAAACAGCTCGATTAGAACCTAAGCAAAGGGCAACAAAAACGCATTACATTTGTAGTTGATATGCAATTAAAAAGCCATTTAAAAAAAATACTTTTCAGATTTCATAGATTAAAGGATTGTTTGATTTGTCTCAGTCTCAACTATAAATGTGCATTTTCAAAATAACTTTGGTTGTGTAACAGCTAAATTCTTTCTGAGGGAAAACCAATCCGTTTAAATATCTACAAGTAGAAAAATGTAGTAATAAGGTAATTCTTATTTTTCTTAAATCCTACCTTTTCGAGAAGAACCGCCATTTTTCAATAAAAACGCGCATGCGCACATGCTCATGTTATTAAATATCACATAGTCATAGAACAACATAGCTTTGCTTTCATTCTTAATATGCAATTCCACTTTCTTTGTTTCCATGACAGAAAGATATTCTAAAACAAAATAATGAAGAAAAAAAAATCGTTTGCAAATTTATCAGCAGGCGGAGGTTTGAGAGTAGGTGCAGCTGCTCGGTTTATCGTTATAAGAACTCAATTTATCGAAACAACAATAGAGAAAGATAAGAGTTACAACGAAACTAAAATAAGAAACTAAAATAATCCCTATCGTTCCCAGTTCCTAACTACCTAACACAAAAGTATAAGATAATTTCGTATCTGTGAATGATTTGCATAAGTATGGCATTTAGAAAAGAACAATAGGAAGTGTAAGTTATCTGTCTTGGAACAAAGGTTGGATGAGTCGTGTTTGAAATAGTGTTTCTTAAACATCAATAGACTATCGATACTATCGTAAAACAATCGATACTATTGTTATTTTGAAACTATAAATTTTTTGCCTGAAAAACTCATGGTACTATCGATAGGTAAATAATCGATGTTTAAGGAGCACTTGTTTGAATCTCTTGGGGGGGAAAGTGGAACGTGTATGAAACTTTTTTTTTTTTTTTTTTTTTAAATTGCGAAATGGTTCATTCCTATTTTTTAAAAAAAATATTTTGTTGCAGCTTTGTACTCAATAGAAAAATAATGCCTAAAATCTTCATTTGAAAATATTCGATTTCGAAATGAATTCTCGACACAAAATAAAGGAAGAGAGTAAAAAATAAAAATAAAAAAATAAAATTAGACGCCTTACTTTGAATTTTGTTCTGAAGTAATTGGTTACCATGACTAGTGAATCCTACTAAAGCTACATGAAAGAATAAAAAGAAACTGATAACTGTACAGCTAAATTGTTAAATTTCAAATTATACTTCTAGAATAGGAAGGTATTTATATAGGTTTTATGGAAGTAAGAAATCTTGAGAAACGAACTATCTAAAATGTTCTTTTATGGTTCTTAACAAGATAAAGTTACTGAAAACAAAAGAGAAGAATTTTTAAAATTCAATCTTTCTTGAATGTACTTATATTGGCATTAATTCTAATTACGTGTCAAATATTTCTTCATATAGTACGATTATTATTCTAACTAACTCATACTACTAAATAATTATTTGTCTCACTAAACAACTAATTACTTTCGATAATATATACTAGATTAAGCTTATCACTGGCGGACTGAAACTTAGCACGTTTTATTAGGTTCAAACACTTTTAATAGATAAGAAAGCAAAACATTTATTTATTGTCCAAATTAACATTTTTTTTGTTGTTGTTGCTATGTTGCTTACTTAAAAACGAGTAAATGAACATCGCTACAGAAACAACAAGCTAAAAAGCACCAAAAGCTTGGCGAGAAAATATTTCACCGAATTCGCAAGTTCTTTTCCGATATCGCCAAGCCAAGATATGAATTCCTACAATGGAACAACTTAAACACTTTTCTTGACGCAGTATTGCCCATATGTTTGCCATTGAGCAGTTATACTTCAACCAACCAACCAAACACTTATCTGGTTAAATTTTAATAGACTGAGACGCGACTGCAATTTTTGGACCCCATCGAACATCATTCTTAATTTTTTATAGAAATTAGAGAAAAGTTAGTAGATTACGAATCCACTTGTCTGCCGAGGCAAAATTAGCCGAAACTGGTAAAAAAATCAACTTTTAATAAGTTGAACTAAATTCAGTTGCCAAATGCGCCATAACTTGCCAAACAATGAGCATTTTTTTTATTTGGTAACCCTCACTCTTTAATTTTCAATTAAGAAGGTTGCAGACGATTCGGATGTGTGTCTATGGTTTACTTGCATCTTTCACAAATGAGCCAAATCGGCAAGAAACATTACGTCAACTGATGACGTAAGTGATGTCGCCAATTTGGCTTACTTTTAAAAGATACAAGTTTTCTGAGCCAGAGATCAGAAATCGTTTGCGCTTTTTCTCATTGAAAATCAAAATGCAGGGGGTTGCCAGACGAAAAAGTTTGTTCTCTTTTTGGCAAGTTATGACATATTTGGCAATCGTATTTTATTTCAACTTATTAAAAGTTGATTTTTGACCAGTTTCGGCCAATTTTGTCACGGCAGACCAGTGGATTCGTAATCTACTAACTTTTCTCCAATTTCTATAAAAAATTCAAAATGATGTTCGATGAGGTCCAAAAATTGCATTCCACTCTCCGACTATAACCCTTCATAAGGGCGTGGGAAGTATACTTTCAAGCAATTCTGAAATTTCATGGAAAGTGGTAGGTATAAATTCTTAAAATTTTTTAATACAAAATATATCTAATTTAGAATTACTTTTGTTGATTTTAGTATTTGCAAATAATATTTCATAAATATCATGTAATGCGATATAAACAGAAATGCAAAACATGAAATGTCCTACCTTTCAATAACTCCCAGTAGGCGGTTGGTAACATACTTCCCACGAAAAAAAAGGGTTTAAAAATCAAATTAATTTTATGTAATAAGCTAAATTAATTTCTTTTTATAAATGAATCTCAATCCCAAAAATATTTTAACACAACATTACTAGAAAAAAAAAAATGTCCCTTTGAAGGATTAAAGCACTTCTGGTTATAACTTCAGGTGTAGGTGAAATTGTACGTAATCCCACTAATTTTCTCAAGACCTTTAAGCTGATATATGGCACATATCTGAAGTATTTATAGTTTAGGCTTAAAAATTAAAAATTGACTTCTAGTCACCGTTTGTGATACTTTCGATAATGAATTTGATTAGGAAGCTCATCTTAAAGACAATTCGATGTATCAAATAAAAAGTCTAGTTATCTGGTAATGGTCCTTGGACGACAAAAAGATGGAAAGAGCTTAATCAATTATCTTTTAGCTTCTACACTACATTAATGCATCTTAGAAGAAGTGAGCGATTTTTTAACTTTAATAATTATTACCCAACGTTTTTGAAACTAATAAAGGAAAGAATATAAATCACTACCATGATTGTTTGACTGCCCATTTGAAATATTTAAAAGTTTGAAAACTTGGACGCAGATTAATTATTTACAATTAAATGCCTTGAAATAATCACGAAATAAATGAAAAATGAATTTTTATAAAATTATCACCCAAATAAATTTCAGCTATTTTGTTGGGTTGGATGTCAAATCAAAGCTAATTAGCCGATCTTTTTTAAAGTTATAAGTAGTAGATATAGAGCTTATTATGAATATACTTAAAAAAATTTCAGGAGGTGAAAAAGTTTCAATAAAAAGAATTTGGGATTACGTAATAATTTTTGATTATATAAAATAAAATAAAATGAGTTCTAATGGATAAAAGTATTAGTTTGTCAACGATTGGACTTTTATAATTTATATAGACAGTCCCAATACAAATGGTATTTCCAAATTTGGATATAATTGTTTTGAAAATATCGCGAGAAATTTGATTGGAAAATTAACATCGCTTCAAGGGCATTCATAATGAGATTGAGATTGCACATGTATTATCAATAAACATTATGTAGTTACTTTTTTTGTTTATCAACAGGAAACATGTCAAATGATATTTTGATGCAAAATAAACAACCAAGAAGATTTAAACAATCGTCATACAAACTTCTGATAGTTAAATATTCATCGAATTCATGGATAACAACAAACGGATTTATTTTGAAATGTTATGAATAATTTTTAAAGTATAAGGATAAAATTTTAATAAGTTAGCTTTTTTTCTAATGTTAGTTAATAAGTAAATAGAATAGCAGAAACATGTTGCTTTAATTATATAAAATTAAATAGCTTTGTTCTGCAATTTAACAGATTTCCGAATCTTGGACGGTTATATGTTCTGTACAAGTGGTTTCGCTAATGGGCTGATTTACAGGTTGCCAGTGGATGGAATGCCAGCAGGTAGATTGATTAGAAAGTAACCGTCCTACGTTGATTGGAATTCCAGCATTTCGTTGACACAATACCAGTAACTGGAATCGAGCTATAGAGCGAACTAAATGCCGCCAGCTAGTAGTTAACGCATGGTACTGGTGTGATAGTTAACATGCCACAATTATAAATTTTTGATTTACTGGAATTTTCTAGTTAGAGGTATTTCTTAATGACAAACTAGCTTTCCCGGTGACTAGCATGAAGCATTTACATGGTGCTCGTTGGTGGAATGTACAAGGGGTTATTAATTTCCAGTATTGATCTAATTACTCCCGAAAATATTATGTGAATTACATGTTCATTTAATACGTTTCGAAATAATCTTATTCTCCCGTAATACCCTTCTGTGCTGGGCTGTAAAAGTTTCGGAAACAACTTTCAAAGTCCTCTTTCGGAATGCTCTTCCATTCTGACGTCGATCTTTTCTAGATGTCTCTAACATTCTCAAACATTGTCTTCATGAATTTGTCCCATATGGAAAGACTATCATAGGGCAGTTTTAGACAAAAGTTCTTGCCCGATTTTGACAAAGAATTCGCAGAGTAAGACCTTTATTTAATACAACAAGGAAGTTAACTGCTTTCGCAAGACAATGCCCGGCCCCACAATAAGTTGCCTGTGAAGCTGTTTTCGTCTCAGTATGAATCATGAAGATTAATCATCTTCCAGAATTAGCACCCATAATTTTTTTTCTTGTTTTCGATACTAAAAAATATTCTGAAAAGTACAAGGTTTTAAGGATGGTCGAAGACATCAAGAAAACCATGGCATCAGAATTAAAGAACATTCCAAAAAAGGACTTTAAAAGTTATTTCCGAACTTTTACAGCCGATCACAGAATTGCATTACGGCAGATGAATTCGAAATATATTAAACATGATTATGTAATTCACGTAATATTTTCCGGAATTATTAGATCAGTCCTGGAAATTAATAGTCTCAAATTGACGATCGCAGAAGGCACGCCGACTAATAAGGTCTAAATCAGTCTTAAATAAGATGTGTTTATGACTATCCTTCTTACCCAAATGTTCCTATCACGTAAGGTACCACTGATCTTTGATCGCAACTTTTGAACAGTGCATGCTTAGTTATTGATTTGAAGCCGAAGAAGGCTCAACAATTACCATTGAGATCTATATTAGCAACTTCCCTCCAAACTGGTAAGATTGTGATTGTAACCATCCTATTATTACCTAGCATAGACGGGATGAAAGTATTTAAATGGCTTCATTTACTTACAGAGCAGAAGCTGGTTATTCTGAAGTTGTAGTAATAGATCAGTGAAAGGCACCAGGGAATGAGTGGTTTAAAAATAGTGATTGTATTTGGTTCGAATTGAAATATTCCACAATTCAATTTCGATGTAGTATAACAAAAGTATAAATTAATAAATGCAGGTACACATCATTTTTGTTAGAAATTGTAACGCACGTGATCTCCCCAAGTGCCACTCAAGCATGAAGTGGCGCGCGAAAACGAAAATAATTGTTCTTTAAAAGGCATGTGACGAGCATCCTTGGATATGAACTCCTTTAAGCAGATAAAACGGACAAACAATTCAAAATCCTTTTGTTATTGCCCTCCAGGACAATGGGAAAAAGTATAATAACGCAACGCCAAGCCTTTTCTTCTTTTACTGCAGCACTAAATTTCAGAAGAAGATAAGTTCCATTATCTCATCTTGAGTGTTTGCAGAGCAACTTGTCTTATCACCCCGGCCAACAAAACCGAAATTAAGAATTTTTTTATGTTTTTGAGCATTGTTCTTTTTCGGTAGCCTTCTTCTTTGTGGAACCGTCACAGTGACAAATCCTAAGTGAACTTTCACCAGGGGCAAGTCGACTGTTACTTTCACAAATTCTAACGATGCTGTCCGTAATAAAACTAATAACTCTGTTTCTATAATGAAACTGAACTAACACTCTGGACCATACAGAAATTAGCCAGCGGCCATCTTAAAGATTTTACCTTCGCTAAAGGCAAGAAAAATTACACTCTTTGCTCTAAGTGCCACCAACACCAGGCCTCAGCTGAACACAACCTGGAATGTTTGGGTCTCCTTTGGGAGGAAATTTATTCTTCTCCCCTTCTCGTCATAGACTTTTTGTACGTCAACGGATTCCTTGACCTGGTATGAATCCGTCAGACTGGATTAGAAACAACAGAAATCAAAAGACTTTCATGAAACATTGTAAACACCATTCTGAGAACATGTCTTCCTCCAACAGCAACTGATATTGCAAAAACACAAACCCATAAAAACAAAGTTTGTACTATAAAAAGGCACTGGGCATTTTAGCTCTTTTCTTCTAGTCATAAACAGAAAAGAATTATAAAATTAAGGCGAATCTAGTAGTAATGTTTTTGTTTTATGTAATGTTACTTGGTGAGAAAGTTATATGGAAACATAATTATTTTAACTAGATCAAATATAGATTTATAAGCCGCCGATGTACGGAACTCGGACGTGTCCTATACATCGGTCAATACAAATTAACATTTGATCTAGTTAAAATAATTATTTTTAATTATAACTTTCTCTCTACAAGTAACATTACATAAAAAAAAAATTAATGAATTCGTCTTAATTTTATAGTTCTTATCTGTTTACGAGTTAAAAACAAAACAAAAAAAACACAGCTAAAATGTCTTCTGCTTACACCAAAGAATTGCTCAATCCTTTTCATGCTTTACCATCTTTTATGTGCAATTGCAGCTTATTGTATTAATTTTGAGCTCAAAGCATGTTTTATAGTGTTTGATCACTGCGAAGAAAATATTCATTCAGCCCCATCGACTATTTTTTTTCCTCTACAAAAAATGATAGAATGCATTGTCTTCACAACAAGTCTTTCTGCCAAGTTTCAGTTCGATTGTATAATGCAAAGTGGGTTAATTAGGCCGTCCACAGATTTTATGCACCACAAACAAACACACGAAATCGAAGTTATAACAAGGGATTTTAAAATAAAATTAAGTGTAAATAACTCTTTTAAACAAGTACGTAAGTTGTCCAAATACATTCTCCTAATTTTACCCACCCCCCTTCCCGCAATCATATCCCATTGGTTCCACTCCTGATCAGAGAGTTTATTACTGACCAGAGAGTCTTATTTTTATTGCTTATATATAAGCAATAAAAATAAGAAAACTTATATTTTGCTAAAAGTTATATTTCAAGGAAAAAATTATATTCAATTGTTTCTTTTTGGTATAAATAACATTTATAATTATTTTGACAAAGCGTTCAGTAAGTATAAAATTAACTTATATACAAATCATTAAAGTGCCATATTATTTCATCAAGTTGCGAAGAAGAAACTTAATATATTAACTTTTACATAATATAACTTTTATAATTTCGATTGTGTTTGTTTGTAGTGAGAAAATATGCCGAGGGCTTATTTACACATTAACCGTTATCCAATCAAACTGAAACTTAAAAGATAAAATGTATTCTCATCGACAACGAATCTATCAAGCTTTTGGAAGTATTTATAAAAGGCCGCTTTCACACACCCTTCTATTGGCGTTTTGAAGAACTCATTAATTCACTTGTCGTTAATCAATCGAGCTGAAACTTTGCAGATAGATTCGTTGTCGATTACAACGTATTAAAACAACAAAATTGATAAAGACCATTAATTTTCATATTTTCCTCCGTAACAGAACATTTCTGTTTATTTTTTTACTTCGGAAATCCTCCCATTATCTCAGCCATACGTATCCAAAATTTTATAAAAACCTATATAATTTCTACAGTCACTGCTAAACAGGAGACCTTTAATTACTAACACCCATAAATACTTCAACAATAATTTAACACCAAAGCAACTTTTAATAATGTTAAGCCATTTCTTTCAGTACCCAAACAACACTACCTTGTCTGATTTTTCCCTATCCTAACTATTCCGTTCAGAACAAAAATCGCTTCCGTTCTTTCCAGCAGACGACTGATAAATCTTTTCCAAAAGAGGGTGAAACCAGCCGTTACACGTTTAGCGAAACAAGGAGTTTCGACCCTAAATCCTTCGTGTTTACAACCCATTGTTTGGCGGGCGGGGAGTTACAGCTATCAGCAAAGCTCTGTTTATGCCCCATCCATCCTCAGGAGACGACAGAAGTATTGTCCAAAACAGAATAAACTTCGTCACGGGCATTCCACGCTAACAGCTCTTTTATAGGGAGGCCATTGTTCCATGTGTCGTATGGTGTGGACCTAAGGAATGATTTTGCGCAACCACTTACCGATTCGTTACGTGAAAAAAAGTTCAAAAAGTGATAAGCTAATTATTTTGAAAGCATTTTGTTCTTTTAATAAAGCAATTTTTGGAAAGGTGTGGGATTTTTTTCTATCTGAAGTTGGTGAAATTGAAGAAAGAGTTCTAATCAAGGGAAGACGTTCGTAAGCAAACGCAACCACTTAACGATTTGAAGTGTAAAAAAAAAGTTCAAAAAAAGATAAGTTAATTATTTTGAAAGCATTGGGTTCTTTTGATAGAGTAGTTGTTAGGAAGATGTGGGTTTTCCTACCTGAAGTTGGTGGAATTAAAGAAAGAGTTCGAATCAAAAGAAGAAGTTCGTAAGCAAAAGCAACCACTTAACGATTCGACGAGTAAAAAAAGTTTCAAAAAGTGATAGGTTGATTATTTTGAAAGCATTGTGCTCTTTCGATAGAACACATTTTGTAACGGTGTGGTTGTTTTTCTATCTGAAGTTGGTGGAATTAAAAAAAAGAGTTCGAATCAAGGGAAGATGTTCGTAAGCAAACGCAACCCCTTAACGATTCGACACGTGAAAAAAAGTTCAAAAAGTGATAAGTTAATTATTTTGAAAGCAATGTGTTCTTTTGATAGAGCAATTTTTGGAACAGAGTGGGTGTTTTTTTCTATCTGAAGTTGGTGGAATTAAGAAAGAGTTCGAATCTATGGAAGAAGTTCGTAAGCAAAAGCAATCACTTAACGATTCGACTAGTAAAAAAAAAGTTTAAAAAGTGATAAGTTAATTATTTTGAAAGCATTGTGTTCTTTTGATAGAGTAATTGTTAGGAAGATGTGGGTTTTCCTACCTGAAGTTGGTGGAATTAAATAAAGAGTTCGAATCAAGGGAAGAAATTCGAAAGCAAGCGCGCTATTTAACGATTCGACATGTAAAAATAAAGTTCAAAAAGTGATAAGTTAATTATTTTGAAAGTATTATGTTATTATGTTTCTTTAAGGAAGCAATTCTAAAAGTGGAAACGCGCTTTTAATTTTTCTTGTTTATAAAGTAAAAAAAAAAATATTAACATAATACATAAACACTCGATATTTTACAGAAGTATTAGGTAATCTAACTAGTAGATAATAAAAAGAAACTAAGAAAACTATCCATTGACATTTTAATCTCTCTTTTTCCCAGTTATCATTCTGAGAATAAATCTTAATACGAATATTCGTCTTGTACAATATTTTTTTTCAGTTTGTAGAAAATTGTTCGATCACCCTATATGATAAGGATAAAGCAGTAACCATTTTGTTATTTTATTTTTACTATCTATATGAATAAGGATCTAAACTTTATATGTTAATATTACATTTATAGAACAGTCCACAGCGTATATTTTTTACAAATTTGGATAAAGCCTACGTAGAGGAGTATTTTGACGCAAGTGCACAATTGTTACTTTTTTACTTGCCTTTAATTGAGTTATCTCATTCCTAGACCTTATATATTTATTAATCCATTGAAAGTTCCAATGTTTAAAACATATTTTACCGTTAAGATATTTTTAATAAGGAAAATGTGTTTGCAACTGAGGAAAGAATTGTTCAATAACTACAATAATTACAATACACATTTTGACGGAACACGTTATTTACGTTAAACATCAAATGCTTGTAAAGTTCTTTTACCTTTTTGGATGCCATGTTGAAGGTTCTCAAAGCAGGGGAATTACCATCAGTCTTTAATTCAACCAGGAAACAGCTGCAAAATAAAACACAATAGTAGAATTCATAAATATTAAAACGATTAAAAATAAACCAATTGGTATAGGCTTAAAACCAGTCGAATTAGTTGAAGAAAGTTGTGACATCGAGTTTAGAAGAAAAGGCATCAAGGCTTCCGTCCTCCATCTAGTATCATTCTGAATTTGTTTATATAATGTAGGGAAGTACTAGTAGGTTATGAGTCTACTAGTCTGTCGGGAGAAAAACGGCTGAAATTGTTCAAAAATTGATTTTGAATGAGATTAACTAAATAAGATTACTAAATATGTCATAACTTTCCGAATGATGAGCATTCTTTTTATTTACTAACTCATCGCTCTTTAATTTTCAATGAGGAAAGGTACAGACGATTTGACTTCTCTGACGTCACATACTTGCCTCTTTTAAAAGTGAGCGATAAATATTTCCTCATTTAAAGTCGGTTTTTGAACAATTTCAACTATTTTTGCTCCGTCTGGCCAATATATTCATAATCTACTAGTATTTCCCTAAACAATTGGTAGAAGAGGTGTGTGTGGGGGGGGGGGGTGAAGTCGGTGACTAGCGCAACTTTCTTGAAAAGTGGGGCGACGCGTCACCCCGCGTCTACCCACACTAGAACTCCTCTAAACTCTTTAAAAATTCAATACAGTGTTTGATGGGGTACCGAAACTTATTGCCAACTATCAGACTATACTAAACTTCACCTTAACTTAACATCACTTCGACGGTAGGTTTTCACCGTGCTCATAGGAAATTCATCCATTTTGGCTGTGTGAAGGCACGCTGGGAAGCTCAGTACAGCAACCCTATAGAGAAGAAAAGACTATATCGGTTTGGCGAGCATTATGCCTTCACGTAGCCAAAGTGGATGAATTTCCTATGAGCACGGTGAAGATTTACCGTCTAGTGATGTTAAGATGGTGTTTAGTATAGTACAGTAGTTTTTTCCAGGAAAATGCCAAATATTTAATTTTGGAAATTTTTCATAATAGCAAGGATCGCTACAGAACATTTCTATTATCCTAAAAATTGCTTAACTCAAAATAGTTACTATTTCGAAGAAATGAAACTAACAATTTGTTATAAGAAATGTCATGTTATTTTTTTTTTAAATAATTTGTTTTCTTCTGTATTCTGATGGGTATAAGTTTTTATGCGATAAAATTGCGAGACGTTTAAGCAAAATTAAAGTTGTAAATACAAATTAAAACCGTTTCACTTGTCCTTTTAGGCGAGATCTTATGTTACAAACCTCAGAATTACGAAGGCTTAGTACATTTAAAACTTTTTAAGTCACTGATGAAGAATCTTAGCAATGAAAAATATTGGGTTGTTTGGTTGATTTAGACGTATCAAGTGCAAAAGCTACACTAGGGCTATGCTGCTCTGTATGGAACTATAGAAAAGCAGAGTGATCGTCTGTCGGGAGATCTACGGAGAAAATAAACCACATTTGCGTTTCAAATGGGAGAAAACCTGGAAGACTCCCACCTGGCAGCTATGATTTTTCATAGGAAATTTTGGAAAAAAATCATTTTAAAGAAAACATCTATTCTTTGTTGAATAATAATTGTTCTGAACACATATGATAAGGGATTCTTTTAATTACCTACCAAATGAAGCAAATGCACTGAAGCTACAAAAGTCTAATTCATGAAACAGGTAAAGATTAAAATAAGGTTATCTTAAAAACACCGAAATGTCAGTTACCATATTTGCATGGTTCATCAATAAACTCCACAATATTTGAAGTTAATAAAATATTGTTTAATATACACATATTTGTAAATAACGTCTTACTTTAACGGAGACTGTTTAATTACGTGTTATTATAGAAAAAATTCTGGTGTTTGTGGAATTAACTGTACTTACGCGCATGGTTTTAATTATTCACTTCAATACAAATGGATGGTAAATATACAACTTAACTTTTTAAACAAATTATTAATCACTAAATCACTATTTATTGTTTGACGTTATATCTCTATTCAGAGTTCTAAATCCTTCGTTGATACATTACGGCAAGGTACCTAATGGTATGTAGATTGATTGGTATATTTTTATGATAATATAAGGGTTAATCAACTTTAGTTTTCCACAATCAAAAAATCGAAACCTTAAAGAACGAGAAATTCATCGAAGTTTGTTAACAAACAGTACTTGTGCTGCCATCTTGTGCATAAATTAACAAACAAGACAATAACAATATCAATTAATTTAGCTTATTTGAATGAGGATATTTTATAAGCTCAACTCAAAGTAAATTATTATCAATAAGAAATATTTACTTGTTTAGAAAAACCAAACTATAAAAAGCAATTTCAAAACTAGGACAATATTAAAGAGAATTCATTCTGTAAAAAACAATCTTTATCCCATCTATTAATATCCAGTAATTGTATTCTTAAGTTTTCAATTCTAAATTAAATAATATGTGAAATATTAAAGAAAATCTCGTGAGTATGAAGATTGGTAAAGGTTAGATCGGAATATAAGAAATCATACCTCAAATACACAAAACTCAATTTCGATTTGATATAAAATACTTATTTTTCTGTCAGTAAATTTTGATATAGTGATCACGATATTACACGAGTTAAAATGATACTTACTAAAATGATAGTCATACCTCAATTAAATTTGTGTTTTAAAGTTTCAATAGGACAGTTCATTTTTAAATATTTTATACAGTTTGTTAGTATAGAAAACTACATTTTGTAAAGGCACTTATTATCATTCAAATTACTTAAAAACAAACTTAAATATTTTTATATTTTTTTTTAATATATGCTTTCTAATGGGAGTTTTGGTAAACTTAATTTGTTAAAACTATATGAAATGTTTTGTGTTTTGCACATAACATGAACAATTCTCAAAAATAACTTTGAATTTAAAAAAAAAAAATTAAAAAAAATAATTGATAAATAAGGCACAGTAACTACCATGCAATCTTTTTTCCTTTTACTTTTTAAACTTTTAAATCCAAATTTTCGAGGCATGTTGTTTATATGTCAATAAAAGAAATAATGTTCCTCTCAAACATTGCATTATAGTTTATAGTCTGTTTACGCTTTCAAAAATATTACATTTAATAAACGCTTTTTTAAATATTTACATTTTTCCACTAAATATTTTTCTCATACTCTTTCAAAAATACTACTTAATAATTGCAATAAAAATTTTGTATATTACAGATTCATAATAACAAAAAATGTATTCGTATACCACTATTTAATTTTTTTGATAAATATTTATTCATAACATCTATTATATTTAGTACATTTATAAGTTGGTATTTTTTATATTTATTTTAAAACTGCCTTTCATAAAGCTAATTTGCTTGTCAAAATATATTCTATACATATTTTAAAGCATGCTTAAAAAAATACACATTTCTTCATTAATACTGAAAAAAGGTTTAGCCTTTAAAAATAGTAAATATCAAAAAAATAAACATGGAAAAAAATCGATATTAAATTAGCGTTCCTTGAAAATTATAATTTCAAATCAATATATAGTAATAATATTCAAATATGTTATTGAAAGTTTTCATAAAAAGTGTGTATTAAAATATATTTAATAATATTTTAACTATAGACAGTAACATTTTATTTTTTACTAATATTTTAATAATAAACAGCGGAGGTTTTTGTTTACGTTTACTCTTCTGTCATGCAGAATAAAATGTCAAATAATTCATCTAAACCACAGATACTGGTATAAACTTTTACAAGTATACTTATAAGATTTCGAACTAAAAAATATAGTTCAGGATCGCATAAGTATACTTGTCAATGAATTATTTGCCTAGTTATCGATTATTTGACTATTTCTCGATTTGTCTAGTTTCGATTACTTGCATAGAATCGATTATTTACCTAGAATCGATTATTTACCTAGTTTGGACAATTCTTCCCCTCATAGGAAATATTTTTTTAATTCTAGAAAATATCCAATAGGTTTTCCGGAAAACTTCTTATAAAGCCACCTTTATTACAAATTGAATTATTTAAAAATACAAACTATAATATTTATTTTACATTTTTAAAAACAATAAATATTGGTGAGGGAATTTGAAAAATTAACGATGTCATAGTTAGGAGGTCTAATAAAAATAGAATAACGATTTTTTGCTGTTTTGAACATAACAAAACGATTTCCCAAAAATATCTTCTAGATTCAAATAAAAACAAAAAAGAAGTTTAAAATATTTAATAAATTTTTCAATCTCCTAGAACATTTAATACATTTCTCAGAAAACTGCAATAGTACACAAATGGATGTATAACTTATTCTATGGATATTGATGGAATATGTCAATTTCAATTTTTTATTTCCAATGCTCAACATTGACTAGAATAGAAACCGTCTTTTAGATTTTCTGAAAACACGTCAACAAACTCAACGACCTTTTAATTTATGTAAATATATTCAGATTTTCTATTAACGATCATAAATGACTTACGAGTAAAGCGTAAATTGCACTTGCAATATCAAAAAATTATGTTTGTAATTAACTTTTTAGATTTTTCTTTACAAAGTAAAACTTAAATCTTTCTGTGAGGTGACTACAAATATCGCGAAACCACCTAAACTCGTAAAATGTCTCTCCTGGTACAGATGTCCCAGTCAGTACATTTGCTTTCGTTACTTGTAGCTCTAAACTATTCAACGGAAACCTGTCGAAAGATAAATCTTTGAAAGTAACTAATAAGTGAGTATTGTAAACATCTTCTTCAAATCCCTGATTATTGTCAAAGCGAGGGAAAATCTTTCCGCCAAAGTTCATAGACGAAAAAAATTATAATGTGGTAGTAACAGTCATTAAAAGACCACTTCTACAAACGCTTCTATGTATTTCGATTACATCATGTCCAGATCCAAACCATGTACAATATCGTAACATTTAGCGACTTCAATCTAAGCTTTTAACTTTGAGGAGATATATTATTAAAACAAAAATTGCCTTTTTGAAGCTTTAGTCTGAAGAAATTGAGTTTGGCGAGAAAACTTGTCACCAAATATCTATTTTTGAAGCTTTATTCTGAAGAAATTGTGTTTGGCGAGAAAACTTGTCACCAAATATCTATTTTTGAAGCTTTATTCTGAAGAAATTGTGTTTGGCGAGAAACTTGTCACCAAATAACCATTTTTGAAGCTTTATTCTGAAGAAATTGTGTTAGACGAGAAAACTTGTCTTCAAATATCCAAGTTTTAATTACATATTTCAATTTGAATCCATGAGATGAACTTGCATAGAGAGTGTGTAAGCTATCTTCCCGTCGAATTTTAAAGCATTTACTGTGAAATATTATGTAATTCCTCTAATCTTGTATAGACTTTCAAAACTAATATGCGACATTTATATGTCGCATACAAAGTTTAAGCTTAATTATCACCATTTCGAGTACTTCTGGAAATTTTTTGACACGGGAATTTGTCTTGAGAGATTGAACATATAGAACGAGTACAGTCAGTTTATCAGGTGAATAGCTCTCGCCAGACAATCTGATTGGTGGCGGACGTTATAGAAATAACACTGATTGACTTAGAATAGGGTTGATGCAATCTGGTAATTGGCACACGAAAAGGTTACAGTACAAAAAATGCAAACGTCTGTCTTCAGCAATCCCCAGTGGAAAATGGGGATAGTCTTGTTTCCTCGGTAAACACCACAACGCTAGACGATGTGTCAGGAGCTACTCTTGGGATAAAATATCTAGAAAGGTAGTACTGGAAATGTTAACCTTATACAGATAATTAGAAGGACACACAGAACCTTAGAATAAGCGTCTCACTGCATTAGTGTAATGTAGGAATCGTGAATTTCATTCGAACCCTTGATGAATTTTTATGCAGAAAATTACGAGCACATCGAATACACGCAACTAAGAGATTATCCCTACAACTTAAACGACACGAAAATGGCTGTATTACATAACTCTAATTAACACAGAGTCGCAATCAACGAACCAATTAAATCAAGAAACAATTAAGCGTCTCCAAGTGAAAGTATTAAAGAGCAAGATAGGTTGAGTGTCATTGTTTACGAAACGGCTTTCTTTCGTTCGCCGATGCCTATCGGCTAAGAGATCCAGCGGTATTATTGAACCGTAACCAATTTTAATTGCCTGGAAGGCTTTTGATACAGAACGTTAATGAAAATAAAAATATAGAAAAGGGAGAACAGAGGAGGGGGGGGGGGGATAAAAGACATCGTAGCACAATGGGAATTGAAATAGAAACGACCTTGTCCTGATAGAGAATGATTTCTGGTGTAAGACAATTGGAGAGAGTAGATTTGTTGTTCTGTGAGAAGGTGGTTTTTCCAAATAGACCCAAGTGCCATGGTGGCTTTGTAGGACTTCCACAAGCCGAAAAGTTTGTGTGTATGCTTAAAGTTAATATGGGAGAATTGTTCAATGACTGTATTTTTGAGTTGGTGTTTAGGCTTGTTCCACAAACTTCTAAACTTTTAGACTTATCCCTAACTTCTAAAATTAAATAAAACATTTTCATTGAATATGCCAAAAATCTCTTTTAAGTGCTCTTTCTTTTTACCTTTTCTTACTCTCTCCTTCACCACTCTCCTCCTCATTTCCCCATTTGATGAGTGTAGAATAAATATTTAAGAAAATTCATCTGTTACTTAATGATATCAATATTATTAATGTAATTGTATGTGAATTATTTTAGTGATAATATTTGTAATACTAGTTATCTATTTATAAGTGCAATTAATTGTTGGATTGGTTTATCAGAAAGAAGGCAAATTCAATTCAAATAAAATGTGTTTTGTTCTAAATGCATTATAATGGTAGAAAGATATTTAGAAATTAACTAAAATTCCATCTTTTAATATAGTCGTTATGAAACAAATAAAAAAAAATTAGACTATAATCTTTAAATTCAATTAAAAACGCACTGCACCTATGGTCACATTTCTAGGTAATGTAAAAGTGGATGATGGAAAAAAATAGTTTGGAAGACTTCTTCCTAATTTAGGTGCCTGAGAGCTGGAATTTGAAAGGAAGCAGCTTGCGCCTTGATCTGAAGATGCCTACGTTGACACTATTTTAAGAAATTAATATTTGGTACAGACTATTATTAATGTAGATACTTTAATGATCTGTCGATCTAATAGATTCCCTTCAGTTGCAAGATTATGAATTGTTCATCTTAAACATATGATCCCTCTAATAAAGTAGTATCGCTCCGGAAGAAAAAGCAAACAAGTGTTAAAATTTTTGCCATCAGAGGGAAATGTGACCATGTAACAGTTAAACTGAAGTGAACCTTACAGACTGAACTTTTTCGGAAAGTTGTGAATGCAGTTTTAGTCGAAAAAGAAAACAATCCAATAACATTTTAAATTTCAGTTCTGTAATTGTTGAAGTCCTTTGCAAAAACGTGAACAATTTTTCCAAGTATCATTATTTTCATAGGTTTAGATATTATATTCCCATCATGGCCTCAATATCAAGGTCCCAGTACTACTGGAACCAGAATGCTCTAAACAAGACTTCAGTAGAATATTGACTATCCGAATACCAATCAATCGAAACACTTGTTAACCGAAACCATTCCAGTCGACAAATTCATAATTTCTCACTTCTTTTTTCTAAACTTCAGGGCTACTTTAATGAAGTATTAAGCCACTTAATGAAGTATTGAAGTGGCACTTTAATGAAGTACTTTAGGGCTACTTTAATAAAATATTAAGCCACTTTAATACTTTAATGAAGTATTAAAGTGGCCCTTTAATGAAGTACTTTAGGGCTGCTTTAATGAAGTATTGAAGTGGCACTTTAATGAAGTACTTTAGGGCTACTTTAATAAAATATTAAGCTACTTAAATACTTTAATGAAGTATTGAAGTGTCCCTTTAATGGAGCATTTTAGGGCTGCTTTAATGAAGCACTAAAGTAGCTCTAAAGTTAAGTTTAAAGTAGTAACATTTAAATAAGATTATTTATATGACGTGTTATTCAAAATATATACAGTTTTAATTTTAATAACCCTGTATTTTCGACTCATATTGCTCATATGACAATGGCACAATATTTTTTCTTGAAGGATCCGGTTATCCAAAAAATCATTCATCCAAACACCCCTAGTCTCCAATTGTTTCAGACAATTAGTAGACCATTGAAAATAGTAAAAAAAATATATATATCCCACTACAAACACTGGACACCGCTGAAGGACACCAGACCACAATTGACCAACCAACTGATACTTTTCCGCATACCATCTCCAAAAGACCTACCCTCACGCCATTGCCAGCGGAACAATTGCTTCTCCCCTTAATAGGCCCATTTATTTAATTAAAACTAGATACTTCGGCAGATCTCAAACGATGTCTGTTCTCTGGGCCACCCTGACCAGCTACTTGCACGTGACCCGGTATTCCATTCCTGATCGGCACTCCATTGTGTCCGGATTGCGAAACCGACAAATTAGGAAGTAATTAAGTCGTAATAGGGTGTACGAGAAACACCCTAGGGGGGAAAATTGAAGTTTGATAAATCATCGCACCTGTACAGGCGTGGGAAATTTTGAAACAATGACTATAAACGGCGCTTCTAGGGTGCGTTTTAGCGAAACAAAGGGCTGTGAAGTTGATCTATAATAGGATAGGGTGTTGAATTTATTCCTTATCTGTGACATAGTTTAAAGATGAATGTTTTTGGCTTTTCATTAAAAAAAAAAAAAAAAAAAAAACATATGAAATGAATACGCTAATGAGTCAGAGCGTAGCTTGAGCATTTAAGACTGCTTAAGTGAAGTGAAGTGAATTAATAGGAATAGTAGATCAAAAAGGTTATTTTAGATAGAGGATGTTAATTTTTATTATATAACTTTCATTTTGATTGGGTAAGATTGCTTAAGGAATTACTTTTTTCTTCTTTTGAAGTCCATCAGAGTAAGATATTACAGCCTATTGCTGGTAAATATAGGATTCCTTAGAAAAAATAATAAGATTAGGTAAATTAAGGTTTTCTCTTTTCTATAGTGCTGACATCTACTATCACAATTTGTAATTATAAATAAACTTATTCATCTGAAGCGAAGGTCTAAACCTTTAAAATGGTATGTCATTTATCAATTTTTGTTTTGTATGAATGAAGAAAAGGGGATTTTCACAAAAAAAAATTTAAAAAAATCCAGAAATAGTACCTAAGATTTTAAATTAATGAGTAACTGATCAAAGTATTAAGCGAAAATCTTACAAAGCATTTGTTGGTATTGTTAAGAATTTTCTTCTCAGAGGACTGATGACACTGAAAATTAAGTCTCATTCTTCACAAAAAAAACCCCGTTCAACTCTTTAAACAGCAGAAAAACGCATTTCCACAGCAGCGAAAGCACAAGCTTCCTACCGTTCGATAAAACATAGAGCTGAACCACAGCAGCTCAATCCCCAAACATCAAACAATCCCAAAACATCAAAGGAACTGGATTAGACTAACCCTCATTAGCTTAAATATAGATTTGGACAAGGTGTTGGTCCGAAGACACTTTACCTCTACATCTTGATTGGAAAGAATTCAATGGAACTGTATCTTGAATGAGCACATAAAAACAACAACATCGCCACTAACCTATATCAGGAAAGGATGGAAAAGTCTTGGGTAACCCTCATTATTTCGCTCACGAACCTTTTATTAGAAGACGACATTCTCCAAAATTCTAGAAATATCCATATATAATAAACCTAACCGTTGCCACGGCTTGGAAGGTTGTAATTTCGATACACTATTTACAAATTTTACATTAATAAAAAAACTATTGTTAAAAGGGATTTTAGAACTCAAAATAGAATTAGAATTTACCAAACTTTTACATTATGTACAATAATTTATAAATTCTCGATCGTAACATTATTAATATTAACTTATAAGCAAAACTTTTCAACTTGATGTTTTAATATTTTAAAATTTATGTGGTCATTTTCACTTCGATATTGAAGTAAAATTTAGTTACTTTCCTTTTTGTAATTATCTAAATAAAATAGAGTACTTAAAGTAAAAGATTTTTTAGACAAGAATTATCCACAAAATTTTAATAGCTCTAGTACGAAAAATCAAATTTGACTTTTAAACGCTCCATATAAGAACATGAAGTTAGAGAATTCTTCATTAACTTACATATGTGTTAACGATATAACTTTTATCTTTATTTGAAAAATAGATTAAACATTTTAAGAATCCAATCATTCACCCCCCCCCCCTCCCACTCCTCGCCTCCAATCAATTTATTGACGTTTATTTTGAATATAAGTTAGCTATATACATCTACGCAAGTTATCAAACTCATTTTTATTACTAAACACAGAAAAACCTGTAGTACAAGAAGACGAAGTAGAAGTAGACCCAAAGAAGTAGAACAGAATTAAAACTGTCACAGTTTCTCCCCCAACTTAAGCTATTTGACCAAGAGTCCCATTAATTCCGTAAGATGAGTCCTTCTCCCTAAACTTTTCGAACATTACTTGGTTATAGCTTTATCTTTGATCTCAACGGTGGAAAGACGACCAACATCAACTCAATCCACCCATGGATAATAATCCCCATTCTCAATTAAAAGAAGATTTCTCTCAAACTAATCCACTAAGAAGATTCCTCGATCTTCGTTTTCCTGAAGACTGAAATATCAGTCTTGAGATCATATTTGATTTCAGAATGATCTCAAAGAAAACAAAATATCGAATCATTTCATTTCTTTCTGTTGCTTCCTCCAATGAATAAATAACTCGAGCTATACAACTAGGAGTTCTTTGAGACAACCTTCATTGCTTCCACTATCAATAAAGATAGTTCTTAAGCCGTTAAAAGGTCGTTGGATGTTAGGATCTTTAAGTGTGGTTACACAGGATTAGTAGAAAATGATCTAGGGAAAGTGTTTTCTTGTGTGATATGTTCTTTGATCTATTTATGTTTTATCGAATTAATGATTTCTTTTACTAATTGATTGCAATTCTTGTAGGACATTCAGTTTGGAAGTCCTATTATTTTAAATAGGCAACGTTTCAAATATAATTTTAAACTTATTACCTAAGCTTAAGAGTTTCATCATTCACTAAAGATGATAATCATGTTTCGTATTGTAAGATAAGATTTTTTTTTTTTTTTAAGTTTTTATTTAGTGATCGGGAATTTAAGGCATTAAATATATATTGTTCAATTCAGGAAAAACCAAAGTTATCAAAATATAAAACCAATAAAACAGGAAAAAGATTGTTTAATAAAGCATAGAAATAAAATACACTAGTTTGAATTGAAAGATTTTTGGGAAGATTTCACTTACTAGTTTGCACAACATTAAGTTGCAAGACATATATATTCATGTCATAAAATTCAAAAACATACCATGTAGTGCTTATTATGCATTTTAATTATGTTGTGACGAATCTTTTCTGGTAAATTTATGACCATGCCAAAGTTTATTCAGTAACTTGACCATCTCCAGTTATCAGTAAACACATTCCTACTCAAAAAATCAACTGAAAATGTATCGCTCTATACCAACTCCGGCAATAGTCCCTTATGAATTAGAAGAGTTAGATATTAATACAAAGAATAATTTAACACCTCACTAACAAACATTCTTTTCTCCAAAATGAAACTAATACAAAACGATACAAGTAATTAAGTCTAAATATCCAAATCACCAGTATAATTGAAAGTCAGGATAATCCCTACTTCTTTCTTCTATTATTTCAATGGCCTCCACAATAGAAATTTGATCCTCCTCAATTCAACTTTCATTTTCACAACACGCTCATCAATTCACACAAGTAACTTAATTAGACATTAAATTATGAAAACACACCCCGAGGTACACTTCCATCTTACGTGAACTAAAAACCCTTCTTTGAAATCAATCGGACTATCTTAATAAGGATTATTCATACAAAGAATATGGATTATTCATACACAAAAGCTCATCTCTCATCGAAAGTAATTCATACCCCCCCCCCCTCTCTCCCTTTGACTCTTTTGAAAGACGATGTTAGGTGGATGGAATACAAAGGAACTGTTTTCTTCGAAATCTTAATTAGTTTACGTTTCACGCGAGGATTCATTTTTGACTTCAGGACAAAATTTTATTGAAGATTCTTCGCCTTTTATTATCATCAGAAGAGGGGGTGCCTGTTGAACCTTTTAATTAATCGAAATGAAAATATAATCGTTTGCTCTTTAAATGGGTTTTGGCGGGAAGGAGACGAAGCACAAAAGAAATGTTCTTTTTCGGTAAATGGTGTATAAAAGGGTTTTGTTTTGGATAGGGGAGTGTAAAGGGGAAAAAAAGGCTGAAACAGATATGGAATCAATTCCATTCCCGATTGTTCTAAAAATCCACACTTGTAATTGCTGCTAACAGAAGGAATTGTGTTATGAAGTGAAGTGAATTATGAGGAATGGTAAATCGAAAAGGTTATTTTAGAGTGATGTTATTATTATTTTATATATATATATATATATATATATATATATATATATATATATATATATATATATATATATATATATATATATATATATATATATATAGTTGATTTTGATTCGGTGAAACATTAATAATAATAAAAAAAAAACATATTGAGACCAGTATAGAAAAAAGTATTTTTCCAAAAATAATTTTTAAAATATTATTTTTGATTTGTTCAGATTTATCGTTAGTCTTTTTCAAACCGGTAAACCGGTTTAGACCAGTTGCTGACATAGAAACTGGTCGGAATCATCATACCCTCATATCTGCCAAATAGTCAGCGTCGAACTATGCAATATAAATTTCCAGAATTCCGTTAAGTTCTTACGACACATTTCTTAATCCGATTCTGTTTTAATCTCAAATAACATGCTACAGTGAAACTTTGAAGTTATTTTGTATATTTTTATTGTAAAAGATTAAAATTTACAAAGACAAATTCTATTATTTATTTTAAAAAATAAGAACTTATAGAAAAATTGATAAATTATGTTACTTATTAGAAAAAGTGTGATGAGGAAATATCTTAATAGAGAAAGTTATAAAAAAAATGTAGTAGAAAAATTCAAATATTGCAGGAATCTTCAAAAAAAAATTAAATTGAATAATTAAAAGTAAAGTAATTAAAAGTAAAAAGTCTGAAATAAGAGAAATAATTCAGTGACTTTCTATTCACACAACTTGAATCGAGAGGAATAGAAACAGGATATTGGCTTAGATATTAAAAATAGCTTTTACGATTTACATAAAACTAGTAAAAAAAAATCAAACATAAAACAATTATTTAAGACAATTACAATATTTTGAATAAGAAAATATTTTTAAAATAATTGTGCAATATAATCGTGTGCATGAAACTCAATATTAAAGGTCAGCTGAATTCGAATTGATATCTATACAATGCTATGAAAACAAACATATTATTTTACGCACAAATAATTTATACAAATATTGGTGAGTTTATAACTTTTTAACAAATATAATCGGGATTAAAAAATTATAAATTGTTTTTACTTGAGAAATATAAAAGTTCATAGAAGTTTAAGCGATGTGGTTCATTGATTATCCACTATTTATTAAATTTCTTGTTAAAACACATTCCTTACATAAACAGTGGAAATAAAAACTGTTCATATACTTATCCCATAAAAAAAATAGCTATCAAAACTTATTACAAATCTTTGGGAAGCAATTTCAAATAGAACAATTAACCAATACATGCCAAAACTCAGTATTTTCATATATTCATCCATTGTATACATACAAATCAATGGCAATTACAAAAAATGATTTTATAAGAAGTAATAGAAAATATGTGTTAATGAAAATTAGGGAGGAATAATAAATTTGTCATGAAAATTGAACGCTATGTTAAAATTGATGAAAATTTGGGAGGAAGAATAAATTGTCATGAAAATTGAACTCCATGTTAAAATTGATGAAAATTAGGGAGGAAGAATAAATTGTCATGAAAATTGAACGCTATGTTAAAATTGATGAAAATTTGGGAGGAAGAATAAATTGTCATGAAAATTGAACTCCATGTTAAAATTGATGAAAATTAGGGAGGAAGAATAAATTGTCGTGATTGAACGCTATGTTAAAATTGATGAAAATTTTAAAATAAACTATAAGCAGTAATGAAAATTAAGAAGGAAATGGTAAATTTTTAAGAAAATTAAATTAGCAAGGATATACATTAAAATAATAAAGGTGAGTACATTTTGCATTATTATCTAAACTGCCTTTTCATAAACTCTACATTTAAAATAAAATATGTAATTATCCATACTTTAACCTCTGCCATACAAATATCTTTAGAGTGTAACTTCTAACACTATAAAGGTTAGAAAAATATTTTAAAGAAAAACAGAATAAAAATAAACTAAAATTATTACAAATCTTTCTATGACTGGTTTTAAAAGTTAATTAATTTCAAAGTATGTAACGACATTAACCAAAAAATTCGGTATGATTTTCGAAATTGAAAAAAATATTGCTTATATCGTATTACGATGCAGGCTTTTCGCTCGCAGATGAAAAAATATTGTGTTTCAATTATTACATTTGGTTAAGAATTTACTGATGGAATAATGCGATACCTAAGATTATTTCTGGATTTTTTTAAATTTTTTTTTTATTATTATTATTATCATTATTATTATTATTATTTTTACCCTTTATGTAAAACCAAAATTAATAAATGATAAAAAAAATAGGGCTAATATCTCCGCTTCATTCCTTATAAATAGTTTGTTTGCATTTTTACACTGGTTACTTTGTTTTAAAATAGCATTAAATAATATAACCCATAATAACAAAGTTTTTAATATAAATCCTTTATATGCATTGCCAATTTTTAAATTCATTAACATAGCGCCGATTCTATTGTCAGAGTGTGCTAAATGTTTGCATTTAGTTTTGAATATTAAAAACATCCCTAAGAGCAAAATATGTGGAAGACTATGTCTCAAAATTTATTTATTAAAAATGAATGCGAGTTTTGCTTTCACGTTCAAATATCTTTTATTTATTTTGACTAAAACAATGTGATCAACAGGAAAAAGTTTCAACAATGATCTGTTGAAATTCTTTCACTTGCAGTGTTACTAAGCAACGCAAAGATGAATTGATTGGACCAACTCCATAATGATGAATTTATCCATTCCCGTTCAATTATCTTTTATTTATTTTGATTAAAACAATTTTGGCAACAGGAAAGAGTATCAACAATGATCGGTTGAATAGGATTTATTAGCATTTTGAAGCGATTATAGAAGAGTGTGTGAAACCGACCTTTTAGTGACAGTGACAGCCACCAACATTTGAGAGAATGCATTGTCATCGACATCGAATCTATATGCCAAGTTTCAGACTGATTGGATTAAAACAAATGGGTTAAATAGGCCTCACCAGATTTGCCGGGCAGCGACATACACAGTCACCCACCCACCCACCCACACCCACACCCACACACACACACACACACACATCGAAGTTAAGAGAAAGGATTTAAAAATCAGAAGTAGTTTTTAAAAAATTGAAATGTTATCATAGAATACAGTAGAATTTAAAAAGTAGTAATTCGTCTAACAATCTTAAATGCACCAAAGGGTCAACTACTTTTGAAAAAATATATTTTTTTATAATTATTCATTGCTTTTTAAGTATAACTATTTGTGAATGCGATTAATAAACAAGGATATGAATCACAAAAAAATACAAGGTATTAAGATGCCATTTTAACCAGAAACTTATTCAAAAATAGTTCAGGATAACACATTGTTTGGATACCTTAGTTATAAAATAATGCAAAAGTACCTTAAAAATTTGAATACCGTAATAGTTACAATTAGTGTAAAACACACAATACCATATGAAACGAAAAATATTGCGTTCAAAAATATTTCTCTGCCATATAAATACTTAACAATTTTAAATTCAGGTGCTGAATACCACAGATAATAAAAGATTAGAACCAGATAAAAACAAATTCAAGCATACAAAAGCTCGTTTAATAGGTACTTCAACACCAAACGATATAAAGCTATGAATGCACCAAACAAAGAAAAATTACCAATTCATATTAATAATTACCCCTAATGTTTAATAAAACCCGACTTGCACCATTGCTGTCAAAGCAGAGAGGCAAGAAGGCATGAGACAAAGCAATTTGAAACTCAATTTCTTTATTTTAAATTGATACGTTAAAAGGTGGAGTGGGGGGGGGGGCGTAATCCAGCTTTAATTATACTTATCAAACGCATAGATTTGGCACGCTCAATTAGAAAATAAAGGATCGGAACAAATATTTTGAATTAACGTCGAAATAATTGGGTGCCCGCGGAAACTTTTACTCTGAAACAATGGCAGACAAAAGCGGAGCCTAGAGTGCATTATACGATCGCGCCCATTATCGCTGCAATGATACTATCTTAAAAAGGGGAGACATAAAAGATGCCGTTTTTCCGTCCCATTTGTATTGGGAGGGGGGGGGGGGGGGGCTAAGAAAAGGCGACGTTTTCTGCCCCATTGTGTGCTATTAGTGAGATGGGTGGTGGTGGAAATGCTGAACCAACGTCGGCCATCTTTGGTTTGAGATAAAAGTGAACAGATGGTTGTTATATTTAAACCGAGTCTGATTAGAGTTTTCTGGAGTTAGTAGAAATCAATTAATTTTAAACTTAGTATACATACTATTGAGGACATAGAAACATATCTCATTAAGGAAAAATTAATTAATAAAAGCCATAAAAACAAAGTTTTTAATAAAAATCCTTTTTATGCATTGCTATTTTTTATATTCATTAACACAGCTCCGATTATGTAAACAGCTCTTACTTGGTGTTTGCATCTAATTTTAAATATCAAAAACATTTATATCAGCAAAATGTGCGGCAAACTACTTTTCAAAATTTATTTATTAAACATTAACGTGAATTTATGCACTTATATCCAAATATATTTTATTTATTCTGATTAAAACACTATTATTAATTTATTAAAAAAATTAGCAACAGAAAGGAGTTTCTTCAATGGTAGGGCAAATACTATTTTAGCGCGATTGGATGACGTCAAGTTGGTGTATTAATAGTCCGTTTAGTGACAGTTACAGCCCCGAAATGATAGAATCCATTGTCATAGACATCGAATCTATCTACCAAGTTTCAGACCGATTAGATGACGGCAAGGGGGTTAATTAGGCTATCCGCAGATTTGCCCGCCATCTACAAACATATCTAAAAAATCGAAGTTAGTATAAAGGATTTAAAAAAGTTAATATTTTGCGGATAACGCTATAAGAACGATAATTAAATTAAAAACTTTATTAGACTGTTTTCATTGAATGAAAACTTTAATAACAACTTTGGGGATAAGGTTTATCCTATAAGGTTGACTTCCATATAAATCCTTGGTTCTCCATTAGCCGGGTACCAGTTGTTGTCAAGCCAAAGCATTTACACGTTTAAATGTTCACACCAAGTCAAAATGTTTACGGTTTGTGGTAGGAATTATAAATGATTTGAAAGTTATTAGTTAGGATGAGCTAGGTCTGCAATTCGGTTTTTTTTATCTGGTACCTAACTAGCCGAACGGATGAGTACCAAACCCTTAAATTGTCATATTTCCCTTTGATGGCGAAAATTCGAACTGATAATTTTTCCTTCATGTATATAAATAATTTTTGTGACAAGTTTTATGATTATATGATCGTTATAACATGCTCTATATGTCTGTAAAACTGTAAAACCTCATTTACACGCTACCAGTTAGCATTTCAGTTTAAATCGCCAGTTATGTGACGTCACTGTACAACAAACAGTGCGCCATCTGTCGGTGGTCAAGGAAAAGTCAGGCTTCAGTGAATAGAAAATGTTTGATCTACTGGAGCCAGTAGCCAGGTGACGTCACAGACTGGCAATCTCGACTGGTACGCTGGTGTAAATGAGTATCAGGAGCAAATGGAAATAAACAATTGTTCGGAAAATTTAGTACACATGATATTGAGACCAAGAAAAATGATCTCTGAAGATTATATAATAAAGCGTCCTTCAAAATTCGATAAAATAAAGTGATTTAAATAAAAAATAAAATAAAATTTAAATCACTTTTATTTAAATCGAATTTTGAAGGACGCTTCCAGAAGTACCTCTATTTGAGGAATGCTCTAAAATTTTGTTTTCTTTTTTGATCTAAAACTTCATGCATTAACTATAAAAGTTCAAACATTCAAATGAAGTTCATTAAATATCCCCCTTTTAATCTGAAGGCGTTAACTCAAACCTGTATTATTATTATTTTTTTCTTTCTCAGAGATTATTTTCACTGCAATCTGAATAGTAAGCAAACCAAATTTTATTAATATATGTTCATTAGAAAAATCACTAGACGGCTCAAAACACACGCACTTTATTTATAATCTCGAGATCGTCACATGGATTTTACGGAATTTATTATTCTATAATGTTAATTTACGTCATCGATTTAAAGAATGGTTAGCCTCGCTTTTTTTGTAAGTTTGAATTTTTTAATTTGAATCATCAAACATTATAATACCCTACCAGTTGATACAAAAACAGCTCCAAACACCATTATAATGGGTTTTGAACAAAAAAAAATTCATGCTTTTATCCACTCCACTTCACATGGACAGTTGTTAAAAATTAAGTTGTCTTAATTTTGCAACAGTATCTTCAATTGTCAAAAGTAAAAGTCATATTTGTAAAAGATTCGTAAAAAGCCATCAGAATCATATTTCTGCATAAGGTCTACCGATTCTCTTTTAAGTGCAAAATTTCTATCAGCTACTGTGAAAAGTACATCAACCAGTTTTTCTCAATAATTAACAAGAACAACTAACCTCCAAAGAATGATAAAAAAAAGTATAATGTAAGTTTATTTTTAAAACCTAATTTAACAAAGCAAAATAAAACAATAGTAATGCTCGTAAAGCTTAAAAAAAAAATTCTACGAATTTTTTTTAACATTGCAACACTAAACAAATATGATCTGATCAGAGCTAAGTGGTAGTACCATAAAGTCATTGTTCAAAGACGAGCATCTTTCTTTGTATGTTTTACGGCATGTATATTTGTAAACGCAAAATTGGATTTCAACCACATAAAACATCAGAAGACAAATTCAACATACTAACCAATGGTTGAAACTGTTGCTACTAAAACTCAAGGTGGTAGAATAAACTGTAGCTCTCTCAAAAATCAAATTTAAAAAAGAAATATTCAAAATTCTAATTTAAAATGGTTTCTAATAAATTTAAATGGAAACCTGTTCATGTTCAAAATTCAAATTTCAAACTTAGCATTCGAAATTCAAATTTACAATGGTTCACATTCAAAATTCATACTTAAAACGGTTCGAATCCAGTATCCATATCCAACGGTTTTATCAATATTCGAATATAAAACCATTCAAAATTCAAATTTAAAGCTTAAATTAGAAACGGTCCAAAATCCCGATGTCTCTGTCAGCCGTACTCTATTTGAAAATCTTCTTTATCGTGTACAAGTAACTCCAAAATGGCCACCGCCATCGCAAGTTCAGCACTTTTCAAAAGTAGCCACATTATTAGCCTCATTTTAATACAACTCCATCTATCCTTTTGTGAAAGAGCGAGGCTCAAATTGAAAAGGGTTTCGGGGTTTTCCTGAAAAAGACACATAACACACACACACACATCGAAAAAGAAACGAAATAAAAGCGAAGAGAAAAGAAAAGCATACAAACACTGCGCACATAAAGAAAGTACAAGGTAATATATCTGTAACTGATCCGAGAGGAGCTATTATTTCCCTTCAAAACGACAACAACATTTTAATATTCCCTCCCGAAACATTTCAGCAAGAAATTGAATATTTCGTGTCAGCAGCATAGTCGCAGCTAAGAGGCCTGCCTTTCGATATACAACAGAAGGAGAATGCTCTTTGTAGAGTTTTCCATTAGGCTCTGAAAAGGCATTCTTTTCAATGGCCCCTAGCTCTGCTAACAAGGAGGTTTGTGCCATTGTTACGCTACACTCAGCCAGCATTATGTTGTTTGCCGTAGTCAAGGCCCACACACACAAGACACCAAATTAGGCCGAATCTTTTATATAAGGGACTTTTTTTTTCTCCTCCCTCGTATATATATATATATATATATATATATATAGACGTTATGTATCTGCGTTCGTTTCTTCCGGAAAAAAGAGGGTCTCCTTCGTTCGTTTCGATTATACTTATTTTCCAACGTCGGGTAAAATGGCGTATACAACTCCAGGGCACACAAAGGCGAGGGGAGAGGGGTGCATTTTAGAAGGGGTAGGGGCTGCATATATGCAGATATCCATTTCTATCTCGGGCAAACGAAAAGAAAATGCGTATGGTTTCATTTCGAGTGCGGAGGACTGGGCACAAAAGGACTCTTTGGAACAGAATGGGGTGTATTCCATTTCGCATTCGACCTACCTCGCGTTCTGAAAAAAAAATGAAACTTTTCATTCTTCACCTGCAGTGACACTACTAGGGTTTTTGAGAGGTCTGATTACGACAAGGATTGTATGGGGTCGGTTGCGCGAGCATTTGCATAAATACACAACAACATTATTTTTCATGCATAAAGAAACTTCTGTTATTCTTCATGGGCCTTAAATGCTGGGAAAAGAAATTTTGTTGTCGAGGATGGATAGCAGGTTGTTTATTTGTGATGGGAGTAAATGATAAATTTTAAGGATCATTTGTTGCTTGATTTATACATCAATTATTAATAGAGTTGCGTCGTGGAAGTTCAATGATAGAAGATTATGATACTTGGATGACATAAAATAATATTAAAAAATTGTTATAGTGACAATTAAATTTATGATTGTCCGTTTTCATTACGTTTTTACTTTCAATTACCAATATGTAAACATAGGGTGATGAAAGTATAGCATTCGGTCCAAAAAAAATATTCGATCTCCACGTTTTGGTATATCCTGATTTCAAAAAAGTGTCTAGAAAAAATGTCTGTCTGTGTGTATGTATGTGTGTCTGTGGTCAGCACAACTCCCGAACAAATTGACCTACGACGTTCAAATTTGAGATGAGGGTTAGTGGTGGTCATGGGGCCTTCCATTAAGGTTTTCGCCAAAATCGCGCATGCGCATAAGGTAGTTGCCATTGAAAAAAATCATGTTTTTCAATTATTGCAAAAAAGCGAGTTCAACGATTTTGATAAAAAATAGCCGTTGTAATGTCTCTTAAGGTGTTCTAAACATCCCTACCTCCAAAATTCCCGTAAAACTGTTTTAATGGTATAAAAAGTTGAAAAACGAATGCTTTCAACACAGAGTTGCCTTGAGTATACCTCATTAAGGATCGCTTTTTCTCCTTCCTTCATTTTCGTTAATAACAAAGGATAATATGAGGATTATCTAAAAGTATATCGCCAAAATCACCAATTTAGCGATTTTTTTTTTAAAAAAAATTTGTAAAACCCATACAAAAATTATCGCAAAAAATATCGCCAAACTGACCATTTCCTCTAAATGAATGATGAAAATATAGAAACGGTAAATGACACAAATCCACGTCAGTATTATAGTGTAATTGAAAGCTGTGCGATCTTTCACATCCCTAGTTTAACTTCTTATTGATATGATGTAATTGCTTAACAGATCCACAAAGAATCATTTAATTTTTTTTCTTCTTTGAATAATAGAACTTTAGATACAGGTTGATTAGGAACTATTACACAAAATATGCAACTATCGGTCAAGAACTTCCTGAATCATGTCAGAGGTCCATATGGTGCAAGTGTCAAACCCAGACAGAAACGGTATTGTACCACTACAAGCCTGTAGGCAACAGACAGAGGGGGGCGGGGTGGAAGGGATGGAGTTGTTCACCCCCCCCCCCCTAAAAAATGAAGTGGAGGGGGAGGTTTTTCATCTCTAATTTCTGGAAAGTCTTCCCCAAAACGTAGAAGAGGACAATTTTACTACATTCTATTTTAGACATTTGGGAGGGGGGGGGGGCTAATTTTTAGTTGATAAGGTTTTAATTTTCTTTTTTGGAGAAAAGGGGTCATTTTCTACTGCTTTTTTGTACAATCTAAAAATTTCACCGCCCCCTCTGGCTACGCGCATGGATATGTAGGTATATAAGTATTTTGCTATTCCAACACACTTGATGAAAAAGCTATCTTTCAAAAACTGACATAAGAGATACAGAAGAAAATAGGCCAAAATGAGTTTTTAGAGAAAACTGAAATTTAAAGTTTAGGTTCTGATGATCCTCATTCATCCGATATGCATTTCTTGCAGTTCTAGACTACCATCAATCTTTCCCGGAATATACTACATTCTTATATAGTTCAAATAAAGATTCAATAACACCTAAATAACTCAAAATTGAAATTTTTATCGGATTGATCATTTTTACCCTTGAACCTTTAAATATCTTTTGAACAAGAGTTATTGTGAACTCATAGTTTCTAACAACACTATTTCTAAATCTGTGATGAATATATTTTCCGAAAACTTCAAACACTTTGGATGCAGTATGAGCAGGAAGAACCAAAGTAATGGAACAACATGACAAACCATTAACCCCCATCCGACAGTTTCCTAACACAGAAAACCGAACTACGATATCGGTAATCCATAAACACAACTGTGCCCCGAATAGCTTAAGGCAACCCTTTCTCTTCCGACTCTTAATCTCGAGACAGAAGCAAAAGTTCTGTGCAAATACGAAGATGGACAATTATTTAATAACCCGACCCCTTCCATTCCATCTGAAGAACAATGAGTCATGGCAGAAAGGAGGATTTGCTGCGCTCTAGGCGACCAACTCCTCGTACAGGATTAGCACATTGATTCCACAATGAAAGTAGGCTTAGTTGACCTAAAGATCGATATTCTTGACCACTTGGACTGAGGTGGAACGATTTAGCGATTACCAGTCCTGGTCACTAGGACAGGATCCACAGGGATTTGTTTTGGTGGAAGTGTCTCGGGAACTAAAAGTTGCGGTGCAACCATATATAACTGAATAAAGTTTTAGAACATTCCGAAAATAAGTGTATACAGTGGCAAATTTACAAACGTAGATTTGCAATTTTAAACATTTACGCCACTCTGTGTTTAAAAACTTAAAATTATATACGTTTGTTCAATACGTTACATATAAATGAGTGAGCATGCGACACGCTCTCTTCTGAATCCAGTACATTTTAAAAACTTTAATCAATTTTAATTTTATGAACAGGGCACCTTTTAATAAAGAGAATGAGAATTCTTTATACAAATGACAGACATCAGAGAACGAATACGCTTTACACTGGGTACGACTTGGTATTCAGAGAAGAATTGGAATGTCCAACCCAGAAGGTGACTATCTTGAGAGAACGACATTGTTGATATAGGTGTGCTTATTACTAGAAACTAAGTATATTGATGATAAACTGCACGTCTTGAGTAATTTATTCTGTACCTCAAGTGATAGCTATGAAAATCTTCAGAAATCTAATCTTGGTTCGGAATTGTATGTAGTTGATTAAGAGTCCAGTAAACTAAAGTGCATCCATTGAAACGTAAAGACGCGTCCAGAGTTTTAACCTTGTAAAATTCAATGATAGATATACTAGTTTGATATCCACTTGTATAAAACAAATTGTAAGTATATGGTGTTTATATCAAAGTTCAATTCTCAGAAATTTGTAAAAAAAAACTAGTCAGAATGACCTGAAGTTTGACTTGGTATAAACTCGAAGAAGATAGAAACGGTACGGCAAAATAAAAATAAAATATTTCGATTTTTTCCTCATGACCTACCGTTGCTTTTTGAAAAACGTGATTTCGCATAAGAACATAAAAAAAAAATGCCATGCTTTTGAAATCGTGCTATTTCAACTATGAATATTAATTACAATCACCTCGGAGTGATTATAATTATAGTTTGACTTCAAAAAAAAATTCGTCGGAATGGACTAAAATTTGGCCTGTATATACCATCGATATATATAAACAACTGGATAGACTGCTTAACGCTGGGAAAATAAAGCCGTTGCCAGAGGCCGTTGGTGGGTTAAAAAAATACGGATTGTCGAGGATTGAAAATAAAACTTTGGGTTGTAGACAGCAGAAATGTCAATTGTTGACCTTAATTAGTAATAATAAGCACAAAAAAATCTACTCTAGCACTTTAGAAGGTTTTTCGCATTCCAATCCAACTATAAAAGTGAACTGTGATTGGTTAATCATTCCACCAGCGTCTTCAACCACCGGCGCATTTTTCTCCTTGCATTAACATCGGAGCAGTTTATCCAGTAGTTTATCTAAAGATAGGGAAAGTGTTATGAAATGAGAAAAAAAAAATTCGAAATAGTTTGGGTTTTTTCCGTATGCTATCTTTTTATTATACTTTCAAAAGAGCTGTATATAAGAAAAAAAAAAAAAAAAAAAAAAAAGCCAAGAATAACCAAATTTTTTTGATTTGTATATAACAGAAGGGGCAAATAGTACGACATAAGAAGAAAAAAACTACTTCAAATAATTTTTTTCTTATGCCAAACCATTTCTCCCTTCTTCAGGTCAGAAAATCAGGCTATTCTGATCATTGTTTTTTCTTTTTTCTCTTTTACAGCTTTCTTTGAAGTTAAACTTTAATTATAAGCATAATGTACATCCTGAGGCTAACTTGTAAATGTAATTATCTAATTATGCCACTTTCTATGTTCACATTCAGTACTTTCTTAGCCACTAACAGACTTGGAGCAAGACTACAGTGAATTCAGAATGTTAAATGCTCTTTTTTACTTTCTTCATGTCAATAACGATAGACAAATCATCCTACGGGTATATAAGCTACACACACAGACTGACTATCCTGGTATCTTCTGCGAAACAAACTTCAAAATGCGTGAAAAGGGAAAGCATTCCAGGTCCAGACCATTGTCCAGGAAAGGGGATTTCGCCCCAGGGCCCATTCAAAATCCATTGACCGTTCTCAATTCACTGTAATCCAGCTCGCATTCTGAATGGGAACGGAAAATAAAAACTTTTTATTCCCATATTCTCCATGGCATTTGTTTGCGATTGACGCCGATTTAAGAATCCCGAATTCAGCCATGATGTCCATACTGCGAATCCTTCTTTGAATAGAAGAAGTTGGACTTTTCAAATCCGTCCCCTCTCTCTCTGTGTCCGTATCCATTTTGAGATTTTCGAGGATTTAGAGGCAGGAGTTATTTTCCGTTTCCATTCTCAGTTACAACCGCCTATGTCTCTTTTCAAAAAGTTTGTGAAACTTGGTCGTATTTTTTTATTTTTGAGTTTGTGTAATTTATAACAAATAAAGCTGAAATGATGACCGTGTTACTTGTATAATTTAATTACGATAATCAGGGCTCCCACTCAAATCACAGAATGAAAATCAATGACTTTTCAATGACTTTTAAGGACCTAATTAATGTTTTTAAGGACCTATGAAAATTCGTTTTCATGCATCATATCTATATTTAAATTTTTAATAAAGTATATTCTACCAAAAAAGTTAAAGTTGGTGGATGCGCAATAAAAATATGTCGGAAAACTTTGATAGGGTGCAGATAAGTGGAGGTCACGCGGGGATAGCAAGTCCGAGTTGTATTTTTATGAATTTTGCAGCTGGACAACATCTGTAAAAATTAAGGACTTTTAAGGACCTCTAAGCATTTTCAAGGACTTTTAAGCACCTCTAAGCATTTCCAAGCACTTTCAAGGCCTTGAAAACAAGTTCAAAAATATTAAGCACTTTTAATGACTTTCAATGACCGTGGGAACCCTGGATAATTTATATAAAAACTTTATTCTTTTGGTTTTGAGTTTTTTACTACGTCAATTTTCCTTTTTATTTCCACTCTTCGGAAGATTCCGAACACAAGAAACAATTAACTCATAAAATCAAAGTTTTTAATATAAATACTGTATATGTATTGTCAATTTGTATGAGTAATTGCAACTTATACAAGTGATGTTTCATTATGTTTGACCACTACGCAGAGAACCATCAATTTCGTGCCATGGGAAAACTTTTTTTGTCACCAAAACTTGATAGATTGCATTAACATCCACAACGAGTCTATCTGTTAAATTTCATTTCGATCGGATGGTGCCAAGTGGGTAAATTAGTACTTTAAAGAAGCAATAAAAGCGTGCGTAAAGGCGACCTTTGAGTGACAGATTATATCTTCATCGACAATGAATTTGTCTGCCAAATTTTTAATTCCATTGAATGACGGCAAATGGGTTAATAAGTCCTCTGCAGATTTTTTCGACACAAATACACAAACAAAGTTAATATAAAAGATTTAGATAGTAGTTTTTGAAAAATGATTTGTGTATCTATCTGTAAACAACGTAACTTTGATTGTTCAGAAACTGTAAGATTTTGTTTCTCAAACAAAATTAAACTAGTCAACTCATACGCAGCCATTCAGGATTACTTAAGAGAAAAAATAGTTGTGGAAGTTCATCATAATTAGATATTCTATTGCTAAGAGATAAGATTGCTTAGATTTCCTCAACGTGCTTAAGTTAAGGTTTTATGTTTTCCATAGTGTTGCGACCTACCGTGAAATTTTTTTTTTATTTTTTTTTATTTTTACTTTTTTATTTCGATTTTCAGAAAAATAATAGAATGTGCAATTGTAAATAAACTATCAGTCAAATAAGAAGGGCATTAAACATAATGCATTGCTTATCAATATTGGTTTTGTAAAAGGGAATCCTCTTTAAAAAACATCGTCCAGAAATAATATATAATAAGATAGTTTAAGCTAATTTTCAATGCTTGAAATAAGAGAAATCTATAGAAATCTTTGATTATTTGACAACTCTGTTAAAAATAATCGACAAACAGCAGATGAACCATTTTTGCAAACTAAATCACACTGAAAAAAGCATACGAATACATATAGTTGATGAAAGAAAATAAATTAAGCTACAATGAAGGTGGAGATAAAGAAGCACTCATTTTCGCTGTATCATTAAACAAAATCTTTGTACTGTGTAACCTAATGCCTTGTTTTAAAATTGAAAAGATTTGCTGTAATAGATTTCTAAGAAAGGAAATTCTTATCAATAAGTTCAAATAGGTTATCGATGAGGATGTTTCTTACCTGAATATTATGTGTCTAATATATAATACGTAAGATAAAATGAAATAAAAAGACTGCTGAACAATGTTTTTCTAGGATTTAACTGAATAATCAAATATTTTTTAATAGCAGCTTAATGGGAAAGAATGTTTCGTTTTTATGGTTGGAAATGTTGGTTGTTTGGAACAGATTTGGAATGTGCAAAAGGTTTTCATTCTTTGGAGGCAAGAATAAAAGACCACACGTCAGTCTTGGAAATACAGTACTAAAAATGTTTCTTACAGAATAATAAAACTATGAAATTTAACAAAAGAATCCTAGTCATTTAAATATAAAACGAAATTAAAATGATAGCCATTTTAGAATTTTTTTTCGAAAAATAGAAAACTATTTTGTAACATCTAATGCGATTTTTTTTTGATTTCTTGCGGCTCTTACCAAATGAGGAAGCCGACCAAACGGTATAGTGGTTAGCGTGCTAGCTTCTAGACCGCGAGGTTGCGGGTTAGAGTCCCGTGTTAGGCTTGGGTGTTTATAAATGTATGTTGGCTTGTCTAATGACGAATGTTTCGGCGCATTATAGCCCTCGTGTTGCTGACGGCGCCAGATAATCTGAAAACAACCAACCAACGAAATGAGGAAATTTCTTATCACTAAGCTTTGGTGAAAAACACTAAAATAAAAAGTCTTTATTTTTAAATATTGATAAAAAATAATAAAAAGTATTTTTTTTCCTTTGTTATATTTAATACATATTTTATGATGTACATTTCAACCAGAATTATCTAACTCTTCCTAACGGATCAACATCAGCCATGTTGGTTGGTTGTATTCAGATTATCTGGCGCCGTCAGCAATACGAGGGCTATAATGCGCCGAAACCTTTTGTCATTAGACAAGCCAACATACATTTACAAACACCCATGCCAACACGGGACTCGAACCCGCAACCTCGCGGTCTAGAAGCTAGCACGCTAACCACTATACCGTTTGGTCGGCCATCAGCCATGTTAATATCAAGATTTTTTTACTTTATTTATAGCTATATATTAAAACCAGTCTTTAAAAAAAAAAAAAAATTATGTTTTTGTTACTGCCCGTTTGGAAACGTTCAATTTTCAATCCTCTGCAGCTAATTACATCAATGTGACCCGTAGAAACTTAACTATAGTAACAATCTTATCATATGAATGTTGTAACATTTCTATGAATTATAAGGCTGTAACGTTCAATTTAAAAGATAGAAGAAATGCCCAATTCTAATAAATACTTAAGTAATGTACCCATCGATGAAGTTGAGGATAAATACGCCTACAATCGCGGGTCAATTGAAAAAGTTTAAAAGCACGGGGAACTCATTTTTGCGAGTTATGAAAGAAAATTTAGGAGCTTCGCATTATCGGGTTTAATGATCATATACGTTTGAGGGATTTGAACATTACGTGTTTTGTAAATAAATCCTACTTTTAAGGGTTAAGTTAGTGTAAAATAAATCATTTTGTTCTTATTAAGTAATAATTTAACGTTTTTCGAAATTTTGAATAATTTTTTTGTGGGATATACTTATATCAATCGTATTTAACAGTGGGAAAATATATTCCATCAATGATCAAATTACTGAAAGATAATATAAGTGTCTTTATGGAAAATGTATGGTTATTATTACAATATTGAGATAGGTAGTTGAGACATGCGGTTGGTATATATTGCCACAATCGACTTTACGATTGAGATATATTACACAATGGGGTTTTCCAAGAAACTGAAAAGTGAAAAATTTTAAACTCATAGTATCGATTCAAAAATTCTAGAAAAAAAAAAACAAGTCAAGAGGTTATTTCAAAAATTGCTACACTTTCACAGAAAAGCAGAGCTTGCATTCAATGGGTTCCATTACATGTTGGAGTCTTCGGTAATGAGTTGATGGACTTGCTTGCGATAGAGGGAAGTGCTCTTCCTTCTGATGCCTCTCGCGAACTCTTCGTGTCCGAAATATTTTCTATCCACGAGGCCAGAGCAAATTCTTCTCGGGGAATCCCTCGACCACATGATTGGTATGCTGGTAACCGTCCTGGTCTGTTTCTACAGTCCGGAGGCACAAGATCTGCACATACTGCATTGGCCAGGCTGCGTAGTGGCCACATCAGAAGCTTGAAATTCGTCGACAGGGAGAAGATTAATTCCTCTTGCCATTGTTCCTGTCCTGCTTCTTCTGCTCATGTCATTGACTATATTGACGACTCTGCGAGGTTGCTGTGGAGTGGGGAGATGGGGGAGTGGGGGGGGGGGGGGATGGACTAGTACTGTTAGAGCGACATGGTATCATGGACCTGGTCTAGGGTTCTTGGACCAGGAGGACAGGAAAAACATCACAAAACAAAAATGACGAGCAACTATATGCGCAAGGCCCATCAAGGTTGATCCAATTTAACTTTTCTGAACAATCGCTTAGTTTAGATCCAGCTGTCTTTCAAAACTGTTGACACCGGTACAATTTACGATGTAAATGGTCAGCTCTTATCAATCACTATTGTAAAATTGCAACTATTTATTTGTAAAATAACACTTCTTTTAGTAAATCGACATTAAATTAAATAATTTTTTACAGTTAAATTTCAATCATGCAAAAGTAAGGCCAAAATGGTTAATATATTAAAAATATGTTTTTATTGCTGAATTAATTTTAATCATGTAAAAGTAAGATCAAAAGGGTTCATAGGCTAAAAGCATATTTGTCACTGTCTTTTTTTTTTTAAGTTCTGTAAATTATAAATTTTTTTGAGCGAGTGGTACTTTGATTGTTTATCTGCGACCAATAAATTGAAGAAATTCCTTCAGACACAAAAGGTTACCGACCGCTGGTTTGAGGAAAGTACATGCACACAAATGCAACTATTTCTTAAGTAGCAAAACAATTCACTTTTATATATTTTAAGATAATCAAAACTTAATAATTGAAGTTGACAACGTACAAAGCTTAAAATAGTTGCGTTGATTTAGCCATAGCAAACTGGAAACTTCACATTGTCAAAACTATAGATGTGACATTATAATTAAACAATAATTGTTTCTTTTAATCTTCTCCACTCTAACTAAAACTAAAAGACCATAAATTTTATATTTTTTCTTAAATTCAGTATTTAAAATGTTGATTAAATTACCTATAATTTATTATTTTTTCCGAGTTTCAAGTTATTGATTTTTCATCAATCAAAAATAACAATAACCTTAAAGAAATGAAACACAATCAACTTTGTAAACAAAAATACCCATATTGTTATAGGTATTAAAGATTTTGAGTTTTTCCTTAAGCAATTTACCTGAAAGTCGTAAACAACTCATTTTCAAATGTAATAGTATTTCTTTTCTCGACATGGTTTTCATATCCGTTTTTTAATAGTTTTGTTATCGCCCAAAAGTAGACGCAAAAGTTGAAAACCATATTTACGGTATCTACAGCTGGAGAAATGTTTTCAGCAGAAATCAATCGCCTGTAATGGTATTGTTATTGTGAATGTCATTTATTTCAAAGTCCAATGAAAGTAACGTACAGGGTAAGCCAGAAGTGGATAGTTATGGAGATAAAAAAAGTAGTTTTTATTGGTGGACTAGTCCTATTATATCAATGCTTAGCAAAGAATATAATTCGTAAGAGTAGGAACAATTTTTTTTTTTTATAAGATACTCAAAGCGGAAATTGAAATAGTTTTCGCATGAGATAATTTGTTGTATTGTTTATGTTAACTATTTATGAATATTTGTAGGACTATTTCGGTATTCACTGAAAAAGCTGTGTTTGATATTTCAGCACCACACGATTCTGATGTAAAATTTGAAGGATAAAAATGAGTTTGATAAATTATATATTGAACTAAAACGGTTCCGAACCTTTAAAACAAACTCTGCAAGAAAATATAAATAAACTCGTACGCAAGACGAATTATTAAAGTAGTATTGTGGCTAAAGACAAACTCGAACTCGCAATTATAGATCTAATACGCTGTCACACAGGATATTACGTGACTTTTTATACTTTTTGAATAAGTAGGGGAGACTTGTGTACCTAAGGCCGGCCGTTTTTGAATGCACAAAAAATGAGCCACTGATCCGTTTAAAAATGTGAAACTTATATGCATACATCGTTAAAGTAATTACTTCCCATTGGGATTAATATAAATACTTAAAATAATAGATTCTGTAAAACAGGAGTTTTTAAAGAAATTTTACAAATGGTCCTAGGTACAAAACCTCGTTGTACCTAGGACATGTTCGTTGTTGTTCGTCGTTGTACCTAGTACACGACTTGGACATCTTATTTAGTACTTAATGTTACGTTACAAACAAAATTATTTACTAGAATTCAAAGAAAAGTATTTGACTTGACTTTATAAAACAATAAAAGACATGAGCTTCAAAATGTTACTGCAGACCATATGAAAACGTTTTCCACTAATAACTTGGCACAGCTTTCTCCTCTAAGATTTCAAAATGGCTGCCAAAAGAACAATTAGGTGTTGCGCTTACCCAATTGATTAAAAAACTTAGAACTAAACATTATTCAATAAAAGTGGGGTGTCCCTAGGTACATGGTGGCCCGAGGTCTCCCCTATTTAAGTAAATCAATAGTTTTTGAATTCTGTACATTAACTTCGATTTTATTTGCTTCTGTGCTTGTTTGAGTTCAACTTGCAACATTTTCAACAGTCATCATTTCAGCTGGCGACATTTTCAACTGGTGATATTTTCGACTGGCAACTCTTTCCGCTTAGGTAGATGGTTAATTTTTTTTTTCCAAAATGGCGTGTCGATTTCTAAGGAATGCCATATGGTTTGAACTTGTGGGCGTACCTTGATGGCGCCGGCACATATGTGATAATTATTTTGAATTTATCTAAATAAACAAAACCAGGAAAAACTTCAAAATATTTCATTTTCTTCAATTTCCACCCTCTAGTTGCATACTATCTGACTAATTCGATAGTACCAAACCTGGAAAAAACCAATATGACCAGGCTAAGAACTTTCGTCCTATTAGTCTTTCATCTTTCATACTTAAGTGCATGGAAAAGATAATTGATAGACACATCAGGGATGTGTTGAGGAGCACCAGACCTCTTCACAAGAACCAATTTGCTTATCAATCAGGTAAATCTACAGAGGTGGCTTTGCAACACCTGGTTGTAAAGATTGAAAAGACCCTGGAGTTCAAGGAAATGGCTTTGGCAGCTTTCCTAGATATTGAGGGTGCTTTTGATAACACTTCTTTTAACTTAATCGCTGCTGCCGCTGCTGGCAGAGCTATTGAACCACTTATCTGCAACTGGATTAACTCCTTACTTGCAGACAGAATTATTACAACCGAGTTGTTTGGGGCAACACTTGAGGCTAGACCCACTAGGGGATGCCCTCAGGGAGGAGTTCTCTCCCCTCTGTTATGGAACCTGGTGGTTGATGACCTATTAGCAGACCTCAATCAAAGCGGCATTTATGCTCAAGGATATGCAGACGACATCGTCGTATACATATCAGGCATAGATGAAAAAACAGTGACAAATATCATGCAAGGGACCCTGAACAGAATCGCAAGATGGTGTTGTGAGAAGAATTTGAGAGTAAATCCTCAAAAGACTACTCTTGTCCCATTTACGCGAAGAAGAACCTGCATTGACGAAAGAGATACACCTACCCTGTTGGGAGAAAAAGTAAATATGCTGAATGAGGTTAAATATTTGGGAGTTATACTGGACACTAAATTAACCTGGAATCAGCATTTGAAAAACAAAATAAACCAAGCAAAAGTAGGACTTCTACGATGTAGAAGAGTTCTTGGTAAATCATGGGGTCTAAAGCCAAGGATGACCTATTGGCTATATACAATGGCTATTAGACCTACTATGACTTATGCTGCAGTGGTCTGGTGGAAAAAGACGGAACAATTGACTGTTAAGACCAAACTAGACAGCCTTCAAAGAGCTGCCTGTTTGAGTATAACAGGTGCTACCAGAGCCATGGAAACTATTCTTTCTGTTGTCCCACTTGATATCTTCATCAGTGGTGTTGCTAGAAGAAGCTCTTACAGACTGGAAAATGCTGGATTGTGGATGAATTATGCCAGCCAAGTGTCCCACACTAGCATTAACCAAAAATTCTTTGATCCTATACTTTTGATGCCCTCTGACATCATGGAGACAAGATTCCTCTTTCATAGACCCTTCGAAGTACTTATTGACCCAATCACCCAAGAGAGAAATGGAAAGAGGAAAACTACAAGCTTACGAATGGAGACATTGTGTGGTACACAGATGGCTCCAAACGGAACGAAAAGGCAGGTGCTGGAATCTGTGGAGTTAGACCTAAAGTAAGGATTGCCCGCAGACTAGGAAAACATGCCACAGTATTTCAAGCGGAACTGCTTGCCATCATTTACTGTCTACATGAATGCTCTAGAAGATCCTACTCAAATAGGAAGATCTACATATTTAGCGACAGTCAAGCAGCTTTAAAGGCAATAAACTCATTTCAAATAAGCTCTAAACTTGTTTGGGAATGCAGAAACCTTCTACAAGACTTGGGGACCCATAACAGGATCCTTCTTACATGGGTGCCAGGTCATATTGGTGTAGAAGGAAATGAAACTGCAGATAAGCTTGCTAAACTGGGAACTGCAGACCTACCTTTAAGTCCTGAACCTTTTTGTGGGATCTCCAAGACTACTGCAAAAAGGGTGATAGGAGAAAAAATGCTTAAAGAAACTACAGAAAGGTGGAAACAAACCACCGATCAAAAACATGCGAGGCTTATGATCCAAGAACCTTCCATGAAACTATCATCTCAGATCCTGCGTCTTAGCAGGGATAAGGTGAGAGTGATAGTTGGATTTCTTACAGGCCACTATCACCTAAGAAAACACCTTCATAGAATGGGAATATTTAAAGAAGAACCTTTATGTAGGAAGTGCAATATGGTAGAGGAAACAGCCCACCATATACTTTTTGAATGTGAAGCTCTTCTTCACATTAGGCACTCAAGCTTAGGTCTTGGAACAGAACTTGATACAATCCACGAGGAACCTGTCAAAAGCCTTTTGACCTTTCTTAAGGAATCTGGTTTTCTTTGACAGGGGGTCGTAAAATAAAGGGGTTGGTGCAATATTCCCTAGTGGAATCAGCACCTAGGCTCAACTGACCTCCCCATTCACTATGACTATGACTATGACTAATTCGATAGTAAAATTCTAACATAATTTGTAATTAAACAAATATTTAATTTTAGGTAGTTAAACTCTATATTCGTTTTGGATTTATTTACGCTCAATAAACGTTTGGACAGAAAAGGATTTTTTTAGGCATAATTGGTAATAAAACAAAATTTATCAAGTTTGAGCTTTAGCTTGGTTGGCTTTGAGGTACAAAATAATTCCTCACAAACTTCCTTCCGCAACTTATCAACAATTTAACTTTTTTTTAGCTAAATTATTTTGTTAATTAGTGGTTAAATGATCACTGGATTATTTGCTTATAACTATTTTACACCTAGAACAAAGACTCTGCTGACCAAGAATGGACCAAAATAAAATTTGAAAAAATAAACTCAGACTTTTACTTTCCTATAAATTGTTGTAAGTTCATGAAAATACAATAAAGTCGTCCAAACTTAAGCTAATCAATCTAAAATTATTCCATAAAAGTTATTGTTAAATTATTGTTATGTTTTGAACGAAATTAAATCTGAAGAAATACAAATAAAACCCTCTATTCCTTGAAAAATCACACTTAATGAACTAACTTGAAAAATAACAGATTTGTTTGTGAAATTTTAAATTACGTTTTTTTTCCTGCGTTTAATTCAATTTAAGTTACTCTCTTAAATAATTCATTTATAGAAGCTTCAATCTATATTAAAAAAAGAATTAGTTCTAATTCCGAAAACTAACTTATTTTATTATGCGTGGTTTTGTGGAGTTAAAACTATTTTTGTTGTTTTTTTGTTAGACCATCTTCATTGTTTGGAAATTAAAACTATAAATTCTTTAAAACTAAAACTTAACAAAATGTTTAATTTTGACTGGGCTCTGCTCAGATAAACACGTATTTTACAATTGGCCAAAAATATGAGTTTTGACTAAATACATTAATAGTAAAATCACAAGAGATAATAAAATAGTAAATATGTTAATACCGTAAAAAAATATTTAAAATAACGCAGAAATATGTATAAAAAATAATAAAATTTAGCAAACTTTTTAATTTTGGCAAAGCTTTACAAAGGTATTTATTTGTATGAAATTCTATTTAGTCTAAGTCATAGACCGTAAACAAATATTTTAATAATACTCCGGGCTCAACTGGATTTCTTAAGAAATATTTTTCCACATCAAAGGCGAGTTTTATTTAACCGACATAGTAAGACTCGAATAACATTGATATGCATTTCAGACGTTGATACACCAAACAGAAAATAATTCAGTTTGCCAAACAAAATCAATTTCAGTTGCAAGCCTAATGTTTACGGTACAGAGTCAAAGATCACCGAAGATATTTTTCAATCTCAAAAGCATAAAAAGTCTAAAATTTATTCAACTTCATTTTTCTCACAAATATGAAATGTCCCAGCCTAATAAATTGCAGCCAAGACAATCCTTAAGACAACAGCTACATAATTTGCATCACAATGGCCACAGCAAATAGGAGCACGCCCTGTTCTAAAATATTCTCTTAAGGGCAAGAAAATATTGCTATTCCATAAAAAGTACAATAACACTGTAAAAAAATACCTACATTACGTTACATCACACATATACATCCGTCTATTATGGCTAGTCACGTGTCGCTAATAAAATTTTACTGCAGTTGCAAAGAGGTAAACACATAAAGCCGAATATGAACGGGTTTTGATGTAAACTTTTGTCGGCCTTCTCTTATTCAAAGTTACATAGTTGTGAGAAGAGTTTTAACTCTTTTTCATATTCAAACATTGTTTCTGAAGTTCTTTGTGTAAATTGCTTTCTCTCTCTTTTATAAATTGCAAAAGGTTAGATAAGGTGCATGAACCCACGCTCTTTTAGTTGGAGAGGTTAAGTTTTCTGGATGACCTTACTAAGAAATAGATTTGCTAGTTTTTGGTGGTATATCTTAATGGATTGGAAGAGCTTTTGTTACGTTGTTTAGTTGCCGGAATTCTCGTTGCTTGAATACGTTGTTAGTTGCCAGCATTCTCGAGCCGGAATTCTCTTATTCAAAGTTACATAGTTGCGAGAAGAGTTTTAACTCTCTTTTCCATATTCAAACATTGTTTCTGAAGTTCTTTGTGTAAATTACATTCCCTGTCTTTTATAAATTGCATAAAGTTAGATAAGGTGCATGAAACCACGCTTTTTTTATAGTTGGAGAGGTTAATATTCTGTATAACCTTACTAAGAAATAGATTTGGCAATTTTTGGTTGTGTATATTAATGGATTAGAAGAGCTTTTGTTACGTTGTTTAGTAGCCGGAATTCTCGTTTGCCGGATTACATTGTTAGTGGTCCCGATTCTCTTATTCAAAGTTACATAGTTGTGAGAAGAGTTTAAACTCTCTTTTCCATATTCAAACATTGTTTCTGAAGTTCTTTGTGTAAATTACATTCCCTGTCTTTTACAAATTATAAAAGGTTAGATAAGGTACATGAAACCATGCTCTTTTAGTTGGAGAGGTAAATATTCTGTATAACCTTACTAAGAAATAAATTTGGCAGTTTTTGGTGGTATATTTAATGGATTGGAAGGGCTTTTGTTACGTTGTTTAGTTGCCGGAATTCTCGTTGCCGGATTAAAAGTTAGTGGCCGAAATTCTCTTATTCCAAGTTACATAGTTGTGAGAAGAGTTTTAACACTCTTTTCCATATTCAAACATTGTTTTTGAAGTTCTTTCTGTAAATTGCTTTCTCTCTCTTTTATAAATTGCAAAAGGTTAGATAAGGTGCATGAACCCACGCTCTTTTAGTTGGCGAGATTAAGTTTTCTGTATGACGTTATTAAGGAATAGATTTGGCAGTTTTTAATGGTGTATTTCAATTGATTGGAAGTTGGAAGAACTAGAGCTTTTGGTACGTTGTTTAGTTGCCAGATTACGTTGTTAGTTGCCGGAATTCTCTTATTCAAAGTTACATAGTTGTAAGAAGAGTTTTAACTCTCTTTAACATATTCAAACATTGTTTCTGAAGTTCTTTCTGTAAATTACGTTCTCTCTCTTTTATAAAAAGGTAAGAAAAGGTGCATGAACCCACGCTCTTTTAGTTAGAGAGGTTAAGTTTTCTATATGACCTTACTAAGAATAGATTTGGTAGTTTTTGGTGGTATATCTTAATGGATTGGAAGAGCTTTTGTTACATTGTTTAGTTGCCGGAATTCAATTGCAGTTGTTTAATTATATTCGTTTTAGTTTATTTGTTAAGTTGTGAGTAATTTGATAGTGGAATCTTTTACGATTTATATAAGACATTTTTAAATTAGCATAATAAATAAAATTAGCGTGAGCTGCATTTTTAAACTTTTTTAGCTAATTAAAATTAGAGGGAGGATCAAATTTGGAGCAGCCAGAGAAATAATCACATTTATTGGTGGCCGACAATTCAATCCAGCTAACTAGGAGAGTGGAACATCGCACAACTCTCAGTTGCTCTGTAATATCAATCACTGCATTTAAATATAGCATGGAATTGAGTAATTTACAGTTTTAGTTTTCATCTTTTCATAATTAAAAAAATTGCTAGAGACGATATTTTTGGTGATACATTATCCAAAAAAAATAAATTAACAATTTGGCTATGTCGGTCATATTTTTAGAGATAATTATTGCATTATTCTTCGGATAAGTGAAAAGGAGGAGGAAGAGTCGTTGATGGAAAATGCTTAAAGAAAGAAAAGTCTTTGTTAAACATAATTGTTTTCAAACTTTCTACTTTTCACAAAACATTTCTGCCACAAAATAATTTTGAAATTTAGAATAGTATCCATGGAAATTAGGAAGGATATATTTTTAAGTATTTTTAATGCTCATCACCACAAACAAAGATTTATACACATTTCTACTGATTAAACATGATTGAATGGGACGCAATATAATTATGTTTCTGTTTAATTAAATTAACTCTTAGTTATCTATTTCCTAAAAAATGGTAAAGAACTAAAACATGTTTCGATAAAAAAAAAAAAAAAAAAAAAAAAAAAAAAAAAAAACACTAACTCTGATCACTATCTCAACGATCTATGATCATTAATCTGAAGAGTTAATTCAATTAAAAAATTGTTTGATTTAAATATAATGCATTTAGTTACAAGATAATCCAATAAAAATGTTAACCAAAGCTCTGGTTGGTTGGTTGGTTGGTTGGTTGGTTGGTTGGTTGGTTGGTTGGTTGGTTGGTTGGTTGGTTGGTTGGTTGGTTGGTTGGTTGGTTGGTTGGTTGGTTGGTTGGTTGGTTGGTTGGTTGGTTGGTTGGTTGGTTGGTTGGTTGGTTGGTTGGTTGGTTGGTTGGTTGGTTGGTTGGTTGGTTGGTTGGTTGGGTGGTTGGTTGGTTGGTTGGTTGGTTGGTTGGTTGGTTGGTTGGTTGGTTGGTTGGTTGGTTGGTTGGTTGGTTGGTTGGTTGGTTGGTTGGTTGGTTGGTTGGTTGGTTGGTTGGTTGGTTGGTTGGTTGGTTGGTTTGTACGCTCTACGACCTATATTTATGACACTAATCAGGCTGGGATCTACAGCTTAACGTGGATTCCGAACCATAACAAACATCCATGGCTAACCCTGGATTCAAATCCGGCCCTTTGGCATGCGATGCCAGATGCCAGAAAGCTAATCCCATAGCCATCAAGTGGAGGTAAACAAAGCTCTAGAATCGCACACATAGATACGCACCAATCAAATTCCTAAGACCTCAAATACATGCGAATTTCACTACCCTCGTCAATTTAAAAATACCTCATAAATGTATATCTCTTTGGAAAATCCTATAAAAAAACTTCACATACTTTCAAGAATCGTAATAAAAATTCGTACATAGCGTTTTTCATTATTGTCAATGCCAACCAAACGGTAAAGTGGTTAGCGTACTAGCTTCTAGACCGCGAGGTTGCGGGTTCGAGTCCCGTGTTAGGCATGCGTGTTTGTAAATGTATGCTGGCTTGTCTAATGACGAATGTTTCGGCGCATTATAGCTCTCGTGCTGCTGAAGAGCCAGATAATCTGAATACAAACAACCAACCAACCAATCATCATTGTCAATACAATTTCAAGAGCGAAGCGAAAAATAATTCCATATGAGACACATTGCAGTCTCAACGTAAACTCATTTCATTATTGAAAAAATTAAAATTATATTCTTCTTTAGAATGACTCTAACTACAAAAAAGTCGTTGTTTGATACAAATAGAAGTTTAGTCGTGTCACTAACTGAACTGCGTAGTATATCTATATTTTACAAATATTCCCAAATACTTTACAAAAAATATGTATATATATAAAAAAAAAAGCTTAATTAGTTGAAACTAACTTATCCAAGAAAGTTAAGAGAAGTGTGCATAAGTAAAATTACATCTAATTTGACTTATTTGACTAGTAAAATTGTTATTTTACCACTAACCTTCCATGTGACGTTTTTGAAGTGAGAGTAGAAGTATTGAAACTCCTCACCACAATGTCATGTGGATTTCCAATCGTGAAATTTTTTAAAGTACTCTGTAAAGTTAAAACTTTAGGTAGATCTGTAAAAGAAATTGTCATACAAAAAACAGATGTACAGATATTGTTTTACTTTGTAGTGGTTTAAAGGAATGTCTAACTAATTTTATAGTAAAAATCAACTAACTGTAAGGACAGTTTTATTACTAAGCCGTAGCTTGATTCTTTACTTAAAATAATTCCCCAATCTAAAATACAGTTACTTATTGAAAGAAATATACATGATGTTTATAATTAAAGTTCAGTTTTCAAAAAGTTGTAAAAAAAAAAGAAAAAAAAAAGAGAGAACCACTTATCAGTATGAAAGGATATTTTACTTGAATATACGAAGAAGGGAGAAATGGTACTGGATTTTAAAAAATAAACCACTTTTTGCTTATATTTAGATCAAATGAGGACTAGAAATGGAAAACGACCCAAGTCCAAAAAAGAAAAAATTTCAGGAGAGGTGAAAAATGATCGCATCTTGTACTTAAAGCAATGCTTGAATACATACTTCAGATTGAATTTGAACTATTGCTAATGGAGTTCACACTTTGAGTGTTCTCCACTTTGTTTAGCATGCTATTTAGGAAATTTTTCCGTAAAAAAACGATTTTCGATTTTTTTTTAGTATTTAAGTCGTTTTCCGTTTCTAGTCCTCAAATATCAAGTTTTTTTTTTTTTTTTTTTTTTTTTTTTTGAACAGCTTTGTGAAAGATGACTTTAATTATAAGTTACCTGTACCTTAATAAGCTGCATAGATGGACATTCTGCATTAAGATTTAAAAAAAAAAAAAAAAAAAAAAATACTTCTTTAAATTCTTATCCTTCTTGTTAAATAGCAGGATGAGAATTCTAGCCATTACAATAATTATTTCCTTGCAAAATGACTATTCTATTACCTGTAATGGAAAATGAAAAAGTCTTCGGAATAGTAGCAGTTTGTAACTCTAAGGTTTAATTAAATATAAATTGCTATTTATTTGAATAAATATCTGCTGCTATTTTATAAAGCAGCAGTCATTTTCACCAAAATTTTTTGTCAGTTTCTTAGGAAATTTAAGTAAAAATTCATCTGAGTATTCCAAAATAACAAAAAAGAAACCTAATGATAAAAACCACTTCATTGAAGAACTCAAGCTAAATAACAAAGCACGGAATCCGGTCAATTGAAAGAGCAAAGCCAGCCACTTTGCATACAAAAGATCTGTATCAACCGAACCCTCCCGAATTTCCACCCCTCTTCGAAAAATCCCTATTCCAAGGTTGGGGTCTGTCAGCAAAAACAAAAAAGCCCTCACCTTGGCGACGTAAGAACTCAAAAGGAAAAAAAAATAGACGAAAAGCAAGCCAAAAAACCGAAAGTGGGGCCAGGACAGACAATGTGCAACCTGTCCACCACCCCCTGTAGCTATTATTAAAATAATAATGGCAACAACAAAAGGCATTCGGATACAATGGGCAGAGGTTGCGTCATACTGGGTGTGTCGGCAGGAAAAAAAGAAAAAAGACGTGGCATTGTCGTATTTTAAGAAAGACAGAACAAAAAGTTCCGTTTTCTTTGTTTAGGTATCGACCACACAAGGGACACAGGAACACGCGAGCACGATACAAAGATACGGGGCGGTATTGAGTTGGCATTGAGGATGACGATATGTTATGTTTGTGGAAATAACAGGTTGTCATGAGAGTGGTCGCTTCAAACCCATATGTATTCATTTAGTAAGGCAAGTCTTGGATTTTGGGTTAAGCCAGCAAGAAATCCATCTATCTGTTGGGTAGGTTTTTTTTAAATGGGTTCACTGAACTAAATGCTGTAGATTATATTGACTGTTTGTGGAGATCAGAATGATTTCTTCTTATTAAAATTTAACCCTTTATTAACTGAGGGGACCTATAAGTCCCGCCAACTTTCTCATGATACTGTATTAATTTAAACGCTTTAAGATACATTGGGACTTTGAAATCCTCTACTTTGAAGTTCGTTCTTTAATTGTTGGATGACAGTAAAGGCTTATTTTTCTTTGGAATCTTGCTAGAAACAAGTATATAAGACAGTATGAGGCCAAGGTGGATGCCCAGAAGATTTAAAATTGTCCTTGTGTTAGCATATAAATAGAAATAAGCGGTACTTGCGTATTAACGCCACCTCAGCTACAGATTTGGCGGTTTTTAAGTGCCGCCAATATAGAGCAATCTTGTTGTTCACTCACGCACGCAGTTATCTTTTGGATTCCTTGTTGCTTGTTGATTTTCGATGCCATTTTTTAGCGCTAAATCTTTAGCTGCGGTAAAGTTAATATGTAAGTACCAAATAAGCTTATGTTTCCAATATTTGAAGAACGAACTGCATAGGCGTGGATTTCTAAGTCCTAATGAGTCTCAAATCCAAGCAAAATTAACACATTACTATGAGAAAACTAACGGGACCTATGCACTAAAAATTGCCTTTAACAAGTTATCATGAAAGATGTCAATTCAAACCCATTTGTATCCATTTAGTATGGAAGGTATTGCCTTTTTTATTCAATAGTGGTAAGAGATCATTTTAGTTGTCACATAAGCTTTTTTTTTCCTGCAATATATGGTTCATTGAACTAAATGCTGCAGTAAAACTGAGTGAGTTTATTAAATTTAATCTGAATTCTCATAAAAATTTAAAGTGATCTGTAAGCTTGTACTTATGACAGATAAATACATTTCTTCAGAGTTGAACAATTGAAATATTATGAAATTTTGTATGAAATGGAGTAAAATTCGAGAGGCATGATTATTTTTGTATACTTATTTTGAGGGACAGATGTTGGAATAATGATAGCGACCTCTAGATATTTTTTAAGGAAACTTGATAATAATTCTTCTTATTAAATCTTAAGACATGCAACTTACCAAGCTTAGAAATTCCGGATCACAACCCGTTTATAAATCAAGGTATATAAATAATCTTTTTTTTAAAGAATGTTAAAAAAAAAAAGAGAGAGAGAAAAATATGGCACTGTTAACTTTTTAAGAGAAAAGCAATTGCATGGTATAACACAACTGGTCCATCAACATTCAACAGAAAAGGCAAATACAATTACCATCTAATACGCAACCCTTCGATGATAGCAGATTTCACATAATTCAATAAATTATCTCCTATTAATACCATTTGCATTTATTGGAAACAATAAACGTGACCATCTATTCACCCATGAAGTGCCGTAATACGCCGATATATTAAATTAAACTGCCTTGAAAATACCTCCGAAGTACAATTCCTCCACGGCATCGAGGAGGCAGGCATTCCCGATTGTATATTTAGTAATCCACTTCGGCATTATCCAATTATTACAAGAAACAAACCATCCAATTATTGTTTGAAAATAACCACGTGGAAAAGACATTAACCCTTTACATGGCAATTCCATAAGCGTCAAAACAAACCACTTCTACTGGACGCAACAACCAGGCCTCGTTGTAAACGTGATTCCTGAGAACAGCATTGAATACACAATAATGAATAATGATTTCCAACTTGTCGGATCGTGACAGTCGTTGAAAAATCGTTATTTATGGTATAAAGAATATTATTTATGATTTCTCACATCCAGTCTTCAACCTGATGTTTCAACAACTAGTATTAATACCACGTCTCATGTCTGGAGCAGAACTTCGATTAATTTAAAAGTACAAGCAGGAAGGTGGGCTCGCATCTGCAGCTCCTCACGACTTACGACGGACAATTGTTGAATAGTAGGATTGAACCATGAAAGGCAAAATCCTGAGAGGTTTGAATCCAAAGTGGTCCGTGTCAGATTTGAATTTATGTGCCTGATTTGGCTCTGGGAGCATCGGTACGTTTTGACATGGCGTAGGCACATAGCAAGGAGATGGGAGCTTAAACGGATGAAGCATCAGACGAAGAGTTGAAGAGGGGAAAAATTAGCCTAAGGGCGGATTAAAATTGCAATTGAACAATTTAGAACTTGAGTTGTGTGAGCGAGTCCAATTAAAGCTTCCAAATTAAAGTTATTCGTAATTTCGAGTTTTTGCTTACTTTACACATCAAGTCGTAAGTTTGTATACTATTACGTTACGCTAATGGAAATTCGGATTGTTCAGATTATGAATTCACAGTTATGAAAAAGTAAGCAGTTTAAAATAATTGAAGGCATAATATAGTACAGTACAGTTCAGTACAATACAGTTCGGTATTATATGTTGCACAGTGTTTACAGTGTATATAGTGTCGTGTAGTATAGTATAGTACGACATAGAACAGTACAGTATAATATAATAACAATTATTTGAAAGAGTTTCCAACTTTGCATAAAACAAAAAAATTTAAAATTTCGTATCTGAAAAATTTAGAAACTTACTCCTTTTTTGTGTGATGAAATAAAATAATACGCAATATTTTGTAAGTGGTGTCAAAAATACGAAATGTAGAAACAATACTTAGTTTCAATCTTTACATTCGATATGTCGAAAGATATGCAGAATACTTCGGATGATTGGTTGGTTGATTGTTTTCAGATTATCTTCCGCCGTCAGCAAAACGAGGGCTATAATGCGCCGTAACATTCGTCATTTGACAAGCCAACATACATTTACAAACACCCATGCCATACACGGGACTCGAACCCACAACCTCGCGGCCTAGAGGCTAGCTCGCTAACCACTATACCGTTAGGTCGGCAATACTTCGGATGAAGTCACAAAATTGTAAAAGTTAAAATAAGGAGGAAAGTCAATTTAGGATATTGCAACAATTTTGAAATGGAAGTGTAATATTTATTGAAAAGTAACAAGAGAAAAGGGCTATTATTAAAATTCAGACAAAATCAGGAGGCAACAAATAACTAAACGACAAACTATTTCAAAGGGTGGCGACTTCGCAAAAAATGACCGTATTATTAATTCAGATTGAGTTAGCCCTTCATATATCAAGGACTAAGATTCGCAGAAGAATAAAAAGAATGTAAAACACTAGTCTATACGAACCAGAAAAAGAAACTGACTTTAAAAGAGCGTCACATATGTCAAAAGTTGGACCGATATCGTATTTATGCGTCTTATAGCGACAAATGGTATTCGCAAAATTGAAAAGAATGTACAAGGATTATTGCATTCCCTGAATTTTAATGGACTTATTATTATTATTATTGTTACGAATTTCTGTATATTTGTAAATATTTCGTAGTATTAATTATGTAAAAATGAAAATTTATGTACACTTCGCATAAAGCAGTGCAAGAGTTCTTTATCTTCGCTTTCCTGCAATGTGTCTCTTAATGCTTGAAAACGAGTTTTACAGAAATAATGCTGGGAAGTGAGTTTTACAAAGAGAAGGCCATTTGACATTATGATTAATGGCAATCTCGCCAAGTTGGCGACGGTTTTGACAACTAATTTTTGTCACCAAATTTGGCGAGAAATCGCCAAATGTCGCCAAACTTGGCGACCATTTGGCGACATTTTTGGTCCCCATGAACACTTCGCAGGGCTTTTCGACTACGATCTGGAAAATCCTCCAAATTTCTATCTCTAGAAGATTCACGAAGGTTTAACTTAACCTATATAAGGTCGGCAGTGAGTTGAGTTACTGAGTTAGTTGTCTCTCAGCGAGCATTCAGAGAGCCGTATTGCGAAAGTGAACTGTATTGCATTGTCTTGTGCGACGATTTTAGCAGTTGTGTATCTAGTTTTTAACTGCTGTTTGAGCTCCATTATTGTGAAAAGAGCTGTATTGAGTCTATTAGAACGGAAAGTTCTGTAATTGTAAAAGAATCTGCGAAGAGTTATATCGGAATAAATTTCTGCAAGTTTTGATCTACTTTGGCTTCAAATCTTTCGAACCCAACCACGCAACATTATCATTATTATTTTTTTTTTCTTTCTTTTTTTCTTCTCTTTTTCTTTTCTTTTTCTTCTGATAGATTAATCTCAAAATAACTTAAATCAATAAAGTTTTAATGACTAAGGTCGCTTATAAAATAAGTACAGAGTAAGCATTCCGATACATTTAAATTAATTACGCATTTGATTAATTAAATTAGGACTGATATCGTATTCATACATCATGTAGCAACAAATGGTATTCATATAATTTAAAAGAATGTACAGGGGTTCCATGAGTTCTAATAGACATTAAATTTTTTCTGATAGATTAATTTCAAAATGACTGAATTCAATAAAGTCTTAATGCCTAAGGACACTTATAAAATAAGCACAGTCTTAAGCATTCCAGTGCATTTAATTAAATTAATACAAAACTGAATAAAACACAATCCTTTAAATGGAAGAACCACTTCGTTTATCACGACACAATCTCATGCCAAAGGAGGGTTAACCACCCACGCAAACGTTGACCCCCCCCCCCTTAGTTTTCTTCAGTCACGACACTGCACTAGCAGAAAAGAGGCAAACCAAAAGCGCATGACAAACCTATCATTATGAATCCCCCTTTCTCGGGACCGAAAACAGGTGGTTTATTGTGTGTGTGTGTTTTTTTTAGTAGAAGACTATGATAAACAAGGGGTGATTTGTTGAGGGTGTAAATGTCAAACTTTTCAACTTTGTGGAAGAGTGAGTGTTTGAATGGGGAATATGGATAATGGGTGTTATTTGGTCGTAGGGGGGGGAGGGGGATGAGATTGAAAGTGATGAGAAGATTGGTCGTAGGATTTATTGGTTTTGGTCGGTAATCGCTTCAATGTGAACATGTGAGGTGAGTTTGTGAAAGAACTTGTAGAATTTTAATGTTAGACATGCGTATAAAGTGTGTACAAATTGCAAATATGTAGAGTCTTTAAATGCTCTAAACTTATTTCGAACGACTCTTAATGGGGGGCAACTTTTTTTCCCTTCTCCTTTGCCGTTTGCTTTTTTAATTGTATAAAAATGAAACTATTTTGTGCTTATGTGTTGCTTTGTTTATATGTTTGGATGAAAAATATGATTTTCCGTGAAAGTTATCTCTTTAAAAATATTGACCATAATTTAAAACGTTCTTGTTATTTAGTGCAAGTTAGATTTGGAAAGTGTCTTTTAATAATGTATGGCACAACTTACAGTAAATATGCAGAAAGCAAAAAAAATATCCAAACAATGGCTATGTTTTCTGTTTTAAAAGCCTCCTTATAAAGCTTCTTGTACCCAAAAATGCATTTTCGGCTATTTTCAATAATTCTGTGTTGGGAATTTCTTGCCCACAAAGAAAAAACTCTACGAACTTCAAACAATCCACTATTTCCCCACATTTTTAATCCTAAATCTTAAATTTTATTACTTAATATTGAAAAATTAGTTAGGTATGAGCGAAACTGTGTTTTGGGATTGCCTCAATATTGTATTGAATCTAGATTATACATGTTGGTTACAAGACATCCATGCGTTTCAATTTCGTATACGATTCTTCTAAAGCTGCGTTTTTAAATATTCGGTAATATAGTGATAGCCGACCGGCAGAATTGAAAAAACAATTATTCTTGGAAATTTTCAATCATACCTATTTAATGGAGAGAGAAAAATATTTATGTTTCTACTTATGAATCTAAAATTGTTTTAATTAATTTTTAATTAGTAGTTAATATCACAGAAAAGGATTAAACTAAAACACTATTGATATTTATGTTTGACCTTTTTAAAGATATTGATAAAAAGGTAAATAAATTATTTTTATTATCAAATAATGTACGCTTTAAAAACCGATGTTTAATTTCAGCATTGAGTAGATTATTTTTTTGTAAACCGCAAAATCGCTAACTGTTCTTTGAAAATTTAACAATTGTGATATTATGGACATTAACTTCTAAATTCAAAAAGTAAAATATTATAGTGTTGCCATTTATGTTTTTAACTTCGATCTGGTTTTAATGCATGTTTCTTCTCTTTTGTAAAAAAAATATATTTCTGAAGAAATTTTCATGATTAAAAATGGTTATTTTAATTCATTTCCTTGCATAAATTAAAGTAATACAGGGTGGCCACAAAATTCAGGAAAAAAAGTTACCTGATAGGTTTCTAAAAATTCCCCGATTTTACGGCATTTTTTTTTTTTTTTTTTTTTTTTTTTTTTTTTTAATTTTCCCAACTTTTCCAGACATGTAGACAACCTGATCAATAGAAAATGTAGGCCAAAGAGATAAAATGCCAATTGTTTAAAAAACAGTTTTGGCAGTAATTAAAAGTTTAAACTATCCCGCAACATTTAACTTCTAATGATTACCATCACAATTCTTAGGGTAAATGGCGCCAAAAATACGGATCAGCGAGGAAACGTCCCTTCAAAACAATAAAACATTTCCCTAATTTTCGTGAAATTTTAAGAAATTCCCTGACATTTCCCTGATTTTTTCCAGAATCTGAAAGCTCCCTGATTTCCAGGTTCTTGCAATCCTGTAATAGATCTAACAGCATTCAGATTTTGTTTATGTCTTTAGAATATTAATGATAAAATATAGAAATTAATACTTCAATGCTAAATATTTGAAAGAATTCTTATAATTATGTTTCGTTTTTAGATGGCTATATCTACACACGCTTCATCTATATCTAATCCCATCGGTACTTGAAAGGAACAGTATTAGTATACAGAGAATTATTTTTTAGAGCATAAATTGTTTCCTCTGTGAATTAATTTGCTAACTAAAAGGAAAGTTCTAACAAAGGTGACGAAACTTTTTTCAATCACAACATCCCTATATTTGAATAAAAATAAATATCCAAGAGTGAATTTGAATAATATACAAAAACAACATTTAATAGAAAAATATACGGAGTTCAGATACCAGATAAAGAATTTTTGTCGTCAAATATAAAGAAAGATTGCCTCCTTCATATACATGGATTATAAGCCAAAGAAATGCACAAAATTCGAATGAATTTTGTTAATATATATAAAAGTCCATTTTTTCAAAATTTATATAATTATTAAAGCAAAAGGTCAGGGTTTTTTCTCGCGTTTCAAAATTTTGACATTTAAAAAATAATTGTCTATTTTATGAGGAATTGAAAAATAAAATAGACAATGCGCACACTGTAAAATATTTTATAGACTTCTTAATTAGACCACTTAGTATAACTTTCCTGGAAAGAATTTACTTTGATATTTATTGAAAAATACATTTCATAAACAAAATTGAATTTTATAACCCTTTAAAAGAACTCTTTTAGAAATGGCGTAGTAAAATGTTTAAAAAGGGAATGGGACATGGTCACGACATGTCCTATTCTTTTTAAAGCCGGTTGTAAAAATTATGTTCCTCCCTTTTTCCTGATTTTTCTCCTGTCATTCAGACTAGTATTATATTCTCAGCTTCATACCTTGGAGCAAATTAGTTACGATAAGATCTAACAGATGGAGCTACTGATTTAACTGGAATATGGGGTTTCATTGAGGAAAAAGGAAATATTGATATTCTTTTTAATTATTAAAATCAGTAGAGCATTCACTATACTCAGAAATTTTAATATGTACTTAGAGAACGAAAAAATTCTGGAGTACCATTTTTTTTTTCCAAAATAGTTTTCGAGTTAAATAGTTCGTAGCGTATCAAAATGGCAGAAAAGGTCAAACCACTTAGTTTTTATGAATGCCCTTTTCAATGTAGAATAGCTAATTAATAGATTTAAAGTTATATAATTATGAATAAGATATTTTCTAAAAATTGGAGTGTGCAAAAATTTAATGCTAAAATTCTTCTTAATTATTTTTAATATAGAAATGGACTAAATCTATGAACCAACTTTTATTAAATTTTAAACTACTTTATAATTTTTCTTCCTCATTGTTGGCTTTCCGCAATTTTCAGTTCCCCTTTCGGAATAAGAAACAATTAAATTACTCGGTATGATTTTTTTTTGTTTCCTCCCCCCCCCCCCCCCCTTAAACCCTTAAACTCCCTGCATTATTAGTTATGTCTGAAAATTTTGACCACAGTCAAGCATATCAAAGGGCAGAGATCTTGAATTACAATTTTAGAACATTAGTGTATTGTAGAAGTTAAAAAAGGTAATTTAATACCTTTCAAACAATACTTTACCCTCAATAATTTAAAAAGTTTATACGTTTTCAACAATATGTTGACATTTTATTCTTCGAATTCTTTACTTCTTATACATATTAAAACATTCTTACAAACACTTTTTCTTACTCATATATTTGACATTTTATACTTTTAATATTACACTGTTTTCTTCATGTTATTTCATTTTAACTTTACTTAATGTTTACTATTTTTGACTATTATACTTTTATTACAACACTTCACATTTTTCACTATATTACTACATTTTGACTATCCTTAATACTACACTTTTTCTATGGTATGTTTGACATTTTATACTTTTATAATACAAGGCAATACTATTTATTCATATTGCTACATTTGAACTACATTAAATTTTTGCCAGTATTTTTGACGATTTATACTTTTAATACTAAACTTTTTCTACATTTTAACTACATTAAATTTTTACTAGTATTTTTGACAATTTATACTTTTACTACTAAACTTTTTTATTCATACTTTAGATATTTTATATTTTTAATACATCACCTCATGTTTTTCAGTGCATTACTTCATTTTCACTTAATACAACACTTCTTGTATTCATGCTTTTGACATTTAATACTTTTACGTTACCATTTTAAAATTTTCAACCCATACCCATCGATATAAATAAACAACTGGATAGACTGCTCCATTGTCAATGCAAAGAGAAAAACGCGCCGGGGATTGCGAAGCTGGTGGGAAAATTAACCAATCACAGTTCACTTTTATAGTTGAATGGGAATGCGAAAAACCTTGTAAAGTGTCAGAGTATATATTTTTTTGCACATTATTACTAATTAAGGTCTACTATTGACATTTCTGCTGTGTACTACCCAAAATTTTATTTTCAATCCTCGGCAATCTGTATTTTTTTATCCTACCAATTGCATCTGGCAACGGCTTCATTTTCCCAACGTTAAGCAGTCTATCCAGTTGTTTATCTATATCGATGCCCATACCTAGACATTGCATGGATTCAAGGAAAAAATTATTCATAAATTATTACTCCAAATTTTAAGACAACGACTTTTGCTTTTCTGGTTAAACGTGTTTTTGTAAAAAATATTTCAACACTTTGCCGTCTTTACCAGGCAATTAAAATTCAAACAAAAAATCCTCCAAAAACATAAACTATTAAAAAAAATATAAAAAAATTACAAAACGAGATAATTGACACATTACATTTTCGTTCCATCATTTTCCCCAGCAAAAATCTTTAATTCTAAAAATAACAAAGCCAAAAACCTCTTCAAGCGGTATTCCAAAGAATGTCCACAATTATTCCTTCAATTCACTCTCTCCCACAATCGACTTTGCCCACTCTCCATTCGCACCTGACAACTACAAAAGTTAGATAAAAGCTTCATTCTTTTTTTTTTCGGGAGGGGGGGGGGGGGCAGAAAAAAGGCCCGCTAAAAAAGTATGGTCAGTGGAAAGTAAACAATAAAAATAAAACTTTCCTCTACCCGGGGATAAAGCCCTCAACAACCGAACTGTAGATTTTCCAACAACAAAAAGCCGCACATTACCGTTCGAAATAGAAAAGGAAGAGATAGAAAATGTTCCAAAGGGGGAGGGTGGAGGGGGTACAAAAAAGAGAATACAGAACATAAAGGGTACGTGCGCTCTTTTGTCGGCGTCCATCCGCAGTGTGTGTTGGGTTCGAGTCTGGCCAAACAATGGTCTAGCCAAGGGAGATGATCGTCAGGGCTGTGCTCGGACAATGCAGGGGCGCATCACAATGAACAAGCCCCAGCATTCCAACCCCCCCTTCTCCACATTCGAAATGGAATTGCTAGTGGAGCCGACAAGAGTTCGAATGAAAAATACCGCCTTTTCGTTCGTCAAAATCTTTTGATGCTGAGTTTTTTTTTTTCTTTTTCTTTTCTTTCTTTTCTATTTCCAAAGTATTTTTTTTTTTTTTTATTCTATTCACTGGACAAAACCATTGCCTTTGTTGAACTGGTGTTTTTGTCCCTTTCAACTAAATAAGCTTATTTCAAGTTTTTTCTTTATTTTTTTGGGGAGTTCTTTTATGCCGGAATCGCTTTTTATTTTTATTACTGCAGCTTTATAGCGTGCGTGGAGGGGTTTTTACCGCCATTATTTTCATTCCGTATTGATTACAGGTATCAAAAGCAAAATGTTTTAGAAGTAAAAGAGTAGGACGGATTTTGAAGATTTGCATTGTTTCAAACTTCCCCGCACCGTTAGGTCGGTTTTTCGCTACTTAAAGAATGGATGTTGCCAACTCTCGCATCAAAATTAAATAAAAAAAAATATCGTTTGGTTTTTTAATTTCCCTTTTTTTTTTATCCACTTGTAAAGGGCATCGTTAAATCTGATCTTCTCTTTTAGGTATATTTGTTTCAATTCCTAATTCAGGAGTACTTCAGAATTAGATCAGAAGAAACTGTCTTTGTTCGGAAGAAAGGAAGAAAAAAAAAGAAAGAAAAAAAATACGTTAGCTTTTATGGTTATGAGGGAAAAAAGTTATTTTTTAAAAAGTGCCTCAGATTATTTCTTTGTCAAGTTTCATTGTTGTTATTTATCAAAAGAGCCACTTACAATTTTTAAAAATTTGCTTTTATCTTAAATCAGAAATGAATTTGTGTTTGATATGAAGTTATTTTGTTCCGCTTTTTCTTTCCTGAACCAAAAAAAAACCAGATTTTTTAAATTTTTTTTTTTTAAATATGCGGCTGTTTGTTATTGTTCAACTATATTAACTGATGTATCAGTTGTGTAATATGCCAATTACGACGCAAAAATGAAATATAAGTGGACACTTTAATGAATTGTAACAATACCTCCCTCGTAGTATCATTAATTCAGTACACAATGTCAGATTGGACGAATAATTAGTTTCGAGAGACATTCTGAATTAAATAAGATTTATTTAAGTAAAACAATATTCTAATGGTCTTTTTTTTTTTCTTTCAGAAGTTTTTTGGAATATCCTTTTTTCAACTTTGAATATTCATTTGTTACAAATTAAAAACAAGAGCAGCTTGTTTCTTCTGATCTGCATAAATATGTACAAAGAAGAATATCCTTGGGAGTGGATGTGTGTTTTATAAAAAAAACTACAGTTTTATTCCGATCTTCATGAAATTTTGCGCTTGATATTTGAAACAAAAGACAAATCGCGTTCAACATGAAATCCCCCTCCCCCTTATCTTCTCTTTCTTTTCTCTCCCCTTAAGGGCTTAAAATCTACAGTTTTATTTTGATCTTAATGAAATTTTACACACTTTACCTTCTCAAGTGTATTATAACTGGCTACTTGAGATTTTGGAAAAACGCACACATTCTCCTTTTCTAACCCTAAATGGAGTATGAAAATAACTTGAGACCTACTGGACTAATTAGATTTCTCATAGGTTTATTGAAAAATTCCTATTATCGAAAACCCAAATTCATTCTGAAGTTTTTTGTTAAGGTGGCTAAGTCAAGGATAGGGTAAAAATGATTTGAACACTAAATTTATAAAAATTTCCAATTTTTTACTGTTATAAAAATATTGATAGATCTGAGTTGAAAGAAATCAAATATTAAATCCCAGTTACGTTACAACTTTAATACTAAGTAATTAGCACCACAACAGTTGCTTCTTAAACATACAACATGCTCTATTCCAAGTATATTTCTTGATTTATATTCTTGAAGTATAGTTTTCTTGATTATAATATATTTTACACATCTTTTGAACTTGGAATCGATATAACTCAACTGCATTGTATATAATAATTGTGAGAAATTGTGAGTTTTTTAAATATATATATATATATATATATATATATCCATTATTCATTTATGAATTTATTAAAATTCGATAGGTATTTTTTTTAAGTGATTATTATTATTATTTTTTTTTTTTTTTTTTTTATTTTTTTTTTTAAATTTTGGAATTAAACTTAAGAAAAAATTAGCAATGACGAATAAAACATTGACAGCCACAATATATATATATATATATACATATATATATATATAAAAATTCCGTGTTCCACAGTTTTTTTATTTTTTATTTGCTTTTAAAATGATTTTAACTTATCAAAGTTTGTGGAAAGTTAAAAAAAAAAAAAAAAAAAAAAAAAAAAAAACTATGATTTTTGGGCATTAGTTGTATGCAACTTAGAGCAACAAGTCTAATATTTGTTTATTTTATGCTTTATTTTTCTAAAAATAAAGAGTTTATTTCACATGAAAATTTTTCTCAGTTCCAAAACATACAAAAAGTTACCTTTTGAAGAAAAGTCCAGCCCAGGTTCAGTTTTTTGTCTCTGATGCCATACAAAATGTGCCTACATTAGAATAACATGGTATTTTTGAAATATAGACAACTCACAGAACAAATTCGAAGGAGTGTGAAAAGAGTTATATTTAACTCACGATACCTCCTGAACACAAAAGGTGTGAGTTGAATGCAACTCATACGGCAGTCAACGTGTTAAGAAATTCTAAAAAGACAATTCATTGTATGAATTGAAAAACTGAATAATAAGTTTTGGAGCTATATCAAAAATAAATATGAGAAAATTGAAAAAAAAAAAAATAAACTTCAAAAGCACTACTTGAATATAAAATAGTTTATACAATTGAAATATTCAAAATACATCTAGCCAAAAAAACTCAGAATTTTCCCTTTAAAATGGTGGTTTATTATTATTTTTACCCTGGGCCATAAGCCCAAGGGTATTGTTTTCAATTGGTCAAAAGTGAGGTCCAGCGTCCGTCCCCACTTAATGTTTGCGCATGCGTGGGAAAGGCATTGTGTGCGCCTGCTCCGCCTACTTGTATAAAAAGAGATATATGCTGATGTTGTTCAGTTAAATTAATAATCGATATTTTATAAAACTAAAAAAAAAACACTTTGCAATGGCCTTGGATTTAATGCCCTGGGTAAACTAGACCGTTTATAAATTGATTCTAAGTAAGATATTATGTTAAAGCTTAATCTTGAACTAAAGTTTCAAATTGCATTCTGATGAAAAAATCCAAGGATACAAAAATAGTTTGCGCATTTATGACATTTTAAAGTGAAATAAGGAAAATAGAAAAACAGATGCAAAGTTTAGCTATCATTTTGTGTGTGTGTATATATATATATATATATATATATATATATATATATATATATATATATATATATATATATATACACAAAATGATGTTGCATAAATAAAAAAAACTTTTGAAAAAATATCTCATTGTTACATCCATTTCAAAATGACTCCATTGTAGCATTCCGTGAGAAATGGAATAAAACCCCAGTAGGTCGACACGAGAGGTCAAACAACTATTAATAAGACAGAATGAGAATTTCATTAATTAAGAATCCACTTTTGAAAAATAATTGAGACGTCTTTCAGGAGATATTCTTTTTGATTTTGAGAGAGAAAAAAAAAAGGTGTGAGAAATGAACATGGCTGAATTTGAAGAATCAAATTTAGGTTATGGGCGCGAGTTGTAACAAAGTCATCAAGTGTTGTGGAACCATACTGAGTTAAAAATGGTTTTTGGTGGCAGTTTTTTGGGTAGGTACCATAAAAAGAAAAGAATTTTGACATAGGCGACTAGATTAAACGTTAGAGGGGAGACTTCAAATTTAGCTACCTCATCGCACATCATTGTGAATTTCTTATAGAATATAAAGAAATACTATTAAATTATGAATATATTGGTCATCAGTGGAGAAATATATTTATCATCAACAATTTGATTCACTTTTAAAAAATGCAAGTATTTGGCACCCGAAATGTAAAATTGTCTACACACTCCCTTATTGAAAATCAAAGAGTGGTGAGACTAAATCAGAATGCGCATTATTTGGAAAGTTATGATATATTTAACAATTGGATTTAGTACAACTTATTCAAAGTCGTTTTTTGAATAGTTTCGGTCATTTTACCTTCCGCAGACCAGTTTTGTCATAATCTACAATCAGTTCTCTACATTCCATAAAAAAAATTCTCAGTCTATATCTTTCTTTTTACACAAATGTTATTTATAGACAAAGAAAACCTCATATCCAATGGTTTACTGAAAAAATAAATATTTCTAGCGCAATTTTAAAAACTCATAACCCAAAGAAAATTTTGAAATGCGCAAAATTAATTAAAGCTATGTTCTTTATATTTATAAATTGATGGCCCCGTTCTACATAAAACATTCTAAAATTTATTTAAAAAAAATATGGTGGATGTTATGGAGTTGTCAAGTAATTATCATTTATGGATTGTTGAAAGAATGATAATTGAGGAAAAATGCATCTGAAAAAAATTAGAATTTTAGAAAATGATTTTAAAATTATTTTATGCTGCATTTACAAAAGAATATAATTTTAATGATTAACAAAACAAGTTTTTAAACTGCATTAACCAGTTTTTTCGGTATAAAATGAAACTAAACCTAAGTAAAATAAGAAAAGAAAAAAAAAAAAAAAAAAAGGAAAAAAAAAGAGAAAATTTATTCAACATTTCGAAATTTTTGAATATTTTCAATAATAGAGAATTAACGAAAAATCGAAAGCTTTTTTTCCTCGGAAACGAACGCATGGCATAATCAATACTTAATTACACAATTTCACGATATTTTTAAAATAAGGAAGGCAATTACTCATAACTTACTATAATAATGCAGATTTGGTATCTGGAATATATCATACCTGAAAATAAAATATATATAATTAGTATCATAACAAAAATCAAATAAAATTTAAACATAATAATAAAGGAATTAAAATATTACTCCAGTTACATAGATTAAATCACTAATGACTTCAGTAATGAAATTCATTAGTATGCTTTTATTGGAGATATTGTTTGGTGGTTAAACAGAACTATGACAGTCATCGATGAAGGTAGAGACATTCATGAAATTCAATGCTAGGCTTGTATTTGTGATAATATTATTTGTTGGATAAACAGAACTATGACAGTCATCGATGACAATAGGAACATTCATGAAATTAAATACTAGGCTTGTATTGGAGATAATATTTTTAGTGGATAAACAGAACTATGACAGTCATCGATGAAGGTAGAGACATTCATGAAATTCAATGCTAGGCTTGTATTTGTGATAATATTATTTGTTGGATAAACAGAACTATGACAGTCATCGATGACAATAGGAACATTCATGAAATTAAATACTAGGCTTGTATTGGAGATAATATTTTTAGTGGATAAACAGAACTATGACAGTCATCGATGACAGAAGCAACATTTATGAAATTTAATACTAGGCTTGTATTGAAGATAGTGTTGTTTGGTGGATAAACAGAACAATGTCAGTCATTGATCACAGTAGCAATATTCATAAATTTCAATACTAGACATGTATTGGTGATAATATTGTTTGGTGTATAAACAGAACTATGACAGTCATCGATGACAGAAGCAACATTTATGAAATTTAATACTAGGCTTGTACTGAAGATAGTGTTGTTTGGTGGATAAACAGAACAATGTCAGTCATTGATCACAGTAGCAATATTCATAAATTTCAATACTAGACATGTATTGGTGATAATATTGTTTGGTGGATAAACAGAACTATGACAGTCATCGATGACAGAAGCAACATTTATGAAATTTAATACTAGGCTTGTATTGAAAATAGTGTTGTTTGGTGGATAAACAGAACAATGTCAGTCATTGATCACAGTAGCAATATTCATAAATTTCAATACTAGACATGTATTGGTGATAATATTGCTTGGTGGATAAACAGAACTATGACAGTCATCGATGACAGAAGCAACATTTATGAAATTTAATACTAGGCTTGTATTGAAAATAGTGTTGTTTGGTGGATAAACAGAACAATGTCAGTCATTGATCACAGTAGCAATATTCATAAATTTCAATACTAGACATGTATTGGTGATAATATTGCTTGGTGGATAAACAGAACTATGACAGTCATCAATGACAGAAGCAACATTTATGAAATTTAATACTAGGCTTGTATTGAAGATAGTGTTGTTTGGTGGATAAACAGAATAATGTCAGTCATTGATCACAGTAGCAATATTCATAAATTTCAATACTAGACATGTATTGGTGATAATATTGTTTGGTGGATAAACAGAACTATGACAGTCATCGATGACAGTAGCAACACTCATGAAATCCAAGAATAGAAATAAAATGAGCAATTTTAACATGTCTTTTTGTAGACAGTCCACGTTTTCCACGTTCCACGTAACAAACACAAATGTCCACCAAATCTATTTGAGCAGGGACATAATGATAAGTTCTTCTAAAACATAATAAAACTTTTCCGCAATTGCTGCTGTTAAAGTCCCTTCTGGCTTTTAGACCTCTAACAACAAAAAAATAAATAAATAAAAAAATACACATCAGTGTGTCCTCCATATATTGAAAAAATACTCTATCCCATCTACCTTTCACGGAATGGTATGAATTCGTAGTCAAACTTAATGGTCGCGGCACACTGTAATGAACATCTCCGGACACCGAACAAAAGGCTGACGTCCATTCGAACACAATAGGGGAAATAGGGGAGGGGGGTTAACTCCCCCCCCCCCCTTCCCTCGAACTACAAAAGGCGTTGGATCAGATCAACAAAAGACCACCAGAAAAAAAAACTGTACAAAAAAATAAATAACAAAAATGTCGATTTCTTTTGCACGGGAATTCTGAAAGGACCTGAAATCTTGTTTCAGAGGCCATTGTCAACTTTGCACCATTTTCGAAGGATTGCACGAAGATTCTACCCTCGAAACAGTCTTGTTTTTCTTTAATATTTTTTTTTAAAGAAACACACTGAGCACGAGGCTGTTTTGTTTGTTCTGTTGTTCACCCCCATAGTGTGTTGCTCATGTGCGATATTTAAGGTCCAAAAGGATTCCATTTATCTGTCAGGATTTAAAAAAAAAAAAGAGCCACAAACCTTGATGTCTTTGTAAACATTAAAGGGCAGATATCCTCCCTCCCCCCCCCCCCCTTCCCTCAGCAGCCTATTATTCTTTGAGAATTTTTTTTTCTACAATTCAGGTAGAGAATTGTTGTAAAGAAGTTTAGATTTTTGCGCGTGCCTCACCTAAGTAATATCAGCTCTTTTATTCTTTTGTTCGATTGCACTATAAAAAAGGCTAATATATTCTGGCTGAGCGCTAATACAACATCCTACTTAGCATGGAAGGAAACACTTCTATTTCAATTGAGTTTCCGAGTTCAAAAGTTAAATTTAGTCGGAATGAATAAAATAAGTCTCGAATTTATTCAATGAATCGAATTTTAGAAAGATTGGAATTTCTCTCGATGGCTAAAATATTTCGTGATTAATTACTGCACTGAACTTAAGACTAAAATTAGAACTACTCTACTTGGTACTTTCTTGGTTTATTTCGAACACAGAAAACCCTCGTAATACAATTATAAAAGACTAAAATTAATTAATTATGCAATTTTTCTACATGCAATCTTTGCTAACCCTCTATTCTTGTTAGGGTCGCGGCTAAATCTGAAGTTTTTGCTTCGGTACCAGACTCCCGTGTATTTACAAACCTGAGCGCCATCTACATTTAACTATAACAACAAGGACTGACTTCTGTTCCTTCTCAAATTAGTTTTTGAATAAAATTTCGGACATTTTGAGAATGCTTCATTTTTTTGGAAAATTTATTTTACTTTTTGCTATAGAAAATACCAAATTAGAATAATAGTGTAAATGTTATTTATGAAACGATCAAGACAATCATTATGGTATTGGTGGAGTTGATAGTAAAATGTTTAAACTAATTTTAAAAAACAAAATAATTTTTATCAAGAAATATTTTATGTTAACTGTCAACTGTCATTTGTAACTAGCAATTACTACAGATTTTTAGGTAATTAAAAAAGGATATAGTTGAATTTAACTCGGGTTTTAAAACAACTGGTTCTACTTTTAATTAAATTAAACACTTTCTCTTTTAATTGCTACAATGTATAATTTAATAATTAAATAAATTTAGGGAGGGGTACAACCTCAAAACTCTTAGCAGTCACCGAGTTTTATTGTATGTCTTTATAACCTAACACGTTTAAAATAAATTTTTATTGCATAACAAATAAATCCTTTTATTCAATCCAATTATAATTATTTTGTACAGAAAGTTCTAAACAAATTAATAAGAAAAACTTTAGTTTGATATTTTCACTGACTCAACTAGTTTTGGCTATTGTATAACTTGTATGATCAAGTAGATCAAGGAAGCGAACGTTAAACCAAATCCAAAAACATGTTGGAAAAAAAGAGAAAAAAGTAGTTACTGTTTTACTTGAGGGGTTTAAAATGAAACTTTTTTTTTAATGAATTTCTACTGATGCTACAAATCAAAATTTTACTGGCAATATTAAAATCAGCCTGAAGTCTGAGACAGCAAAAGATCTTCGCAAGGCTATTTTACTGAGGCAATGGGTGAAATTATCTATAAAAAAGAACAAGATAAAGTAAATAAAAATTTACAAACTACTTCAAATTTTTTCGCAAATGACCCTTCAATCATAACAATTATACGACGAAGATTCAAGAGTACAATAAATTATTTTCTTTTCGGAAAATAAAAATTCATTCACGGTCATTTCCTATGCTGTTTTACTTACATTTCCATATTTACTCTTAAAGTACAATATTTCTATCTGATAGCAAAATTAGGACCTAATGCTTATTCAGTATTTACATATTATCCCGTCAACCGTTGCCGAGCTAGAGTTCACCAAAAGGATTATTTTAGTCTGTCGAAACGATAGGTTTGGGCTTATGACTAATCCGAAGCACAGAAGAGGAATTCCACCGGAAGACCCCGACACTGGACCTCCGACGAGGCCAGGCGGCTAGAACTTTTTCTCGCCAGTAAAAAGTTTGCCAATCGTTGACAGGATAATACAAAAGTTCCAGATTAGCTAAGAGAAAACAATCGAAAGGTAAACTATATAACAAATTAGAGGCATTGGCATCCGTTGTCGGATACACGGTAGTGAATAAATATTAGATAGAGACATATTGCATTACTGTAAGTACCTCGTATTTTCTTTCTTCATGTAATATTTTTTCATGGTCTAAAAAAAGTATTTTACAAAATTGTGTGAAGAATTTTTTATTAAAAAAACACCCTAGTTGGGCCATATTTATTGCAGAAAAGACAAAAGCAAATGATTTCAGGATGGGCCTTTTATTCCAAGTCAATTACAAAATAGTACAAGATGATACTAATGTTACACAATAGATGATTCGCTAATCTTGTACGATCAATGGGATATAATTTCAAAATATACTTAACCATTACTAACGTTTTACAAAAGATGATTCGTTAATCTTTTATGATCAATCGAATCGAATTTCAAAATATGCTTCCCTGAGATACAAAAATAAAAGTATAAATAAACTATATCTTCGCTTCAACGCATTAATAGCTGTAAAACTGTCTTCTCTGTTGAGTGATATATACTGCAATCTAGCCATAAATGAACTCAGAATGGAGACATATTGCATAATTGTAAGTACCACTTATTTTCTTTCTTCAAGTAATATTTTTTCATGGTCTAAAAAAAGTACTTTACCAAATTGTGTGAAGAACTATTCATTAAAAAACACCCTAGACAGGCATAGCTTAATTATGATCATCCTATACTTAATGAACACCGCTTATAATTTTTTTCTATCTTCCTACTCCATGTGACATCCTCAACTACCAACACCGACAAAATTCCCCAAAAGTTGACAACCAACCCTCCTTTGCTAATTGAAAGCACACAAAAAAAAACTCGTCCTACGCTGCAAAACAATCGATCTTTTGCCAGCACACAAAACGCTTCTATTGTTTCCCCAGACCAATTAAGCAGGAAGGTGGGAGGAATCTGCACAACTGCCAACCCGCCATTGTCCAACCCTTTGTCACTTTTGTGCCCCGCAGCAACGGACAGAAACAAAAGATACTTTCTATAAACGACAATGGGCTTTTCTATGGCAAGGACATTTCGGCCAGATCGGAATCGACCTTGAGATTGTTCTTCGTCAGGAATGTGTCTCATTAAGGGATTAGGCGAGTGAAACTCTGGTGCAGAGATATTGTCGAAGGATTACAAAATGGTTTAGATTAGAAAACAATATGGTGCAAGATTCGTTTAAGGGACTTGGTACTCTTCAAACTTTTTTTTTATTTGAGCCTTTAAAATTATAATATTTAGATATTTGGGAAGTGTTACTAATTAAAAACTAAATTTCATTTTTAAAAAAAAAGTTAACTTAGTGCTCTAAATTTTCTCTCTCACTCTCATGGCACTCAAACCCGAGTGGTCTCTCACTTTTCAATATTTTTTTCCTGATTTTTGAAAAAAAAAATTCTTAGTAATATATTCTAACTTTTTAGGCATCGTATTTTTAATAAGTAAAATAGTTTTCGAGAAAAACGACAATTACTGCACCCATAAGTAAAAAAAGCGTAAAAAACGAGTTGTTTTCAACATTTAAATTTGTAAAAAAGTTTTCATTTTATTCAAAAATCCCTGCCTATTCTTGTCAAATAGATATTAAGAATGACAAAAAAAAATTCAAGTAATTTTATTCATATTTACTGAAGTTCTAACATTTTGGGTAAGGTGGGAATTTCAAAAATCACATACAGAGAAAAATACGTTCGAAACATCAAAGGAGCTAAGCAGCAATGCTAAATTCTATATAAAAATATAGTTTTCCTGCAATTGGAGCTATCGGGTCTGCTCAAAAACTTGCCAGAAGGAAAAGGTTTCAAAGACTAAAACACGCAAAAAATAAATCGACAGTTTTATAATTTTTTTGTGAAAACAAGGGGGCACCAAGTCCCCTGATAACTTTTTTAGCCTTGCAGGGTATGTTCAGTGCTTACTAGTAACACTACCGACACAACTTTTTCATGATTAACATTTTACTATGAAAAGAAGTTTAATTTAATATTATTGTGTACTAAAAATTGTTGTACTAAAATTGTGTATTGCTGTACTAAAAATTATGTACTATTAGTTTAAGAAAGTCCTAGTAAGAGTAATTCTCGATACTCGCTATGTTACAAACTTCCAGACCAGTTCATTTAGAAACTACTTTGTTTAAAACCTTGAAATTTACCGAGTCGGTACGAAAATAATCAGTTAATGAAATAATAGAAATTAAAAACTCGAAAATAGCGTCTAATATATTTCATGTTATAAAAAAAAAAATTAATTTAAAAAAAAAAAAAAAGACTATTGGAGATGGAGCCACTGCATGGGCATTGACTTAAGGATTTCAAATATAAAATAAAATATATTAAACGATATTTTTAATTTTTTTAATTTATGTTATTTTATTAAATGGTCATTTTCGTACCTACGCGCCAAATTTCAAGGTTTTATACAAATTAGTTTCCAAATGAACTGGATCAGAAGATTGTAATATGGCCAGTTATAAGGTTTAGTTTAGAACTTACGACTGTCTATTTCTGCCACTTATAAAGTGCTTAACACAGCCATATACGTCTCGTAATTTTGAGCATCTGTAAACTCCTCTCTCCAACCCCACCACACCAACGAGAGGACATTGAGGCCACGACAGATTTAATGTGCATCAGCCCCCATTAGGAACACACCGATATTTGGCGGACCGAACCCTATCTATAAAAATATAGACACATATATTTCAAAGTAACAGTTTCATAATAAATTTTTTTGCTTTATTAGTTACTTAAGAATACTTTTAAATGTACTTAAATGTCCATATAATACGATTCATTTGTATAAAAAATAAATTATGCAATTTTAAACTGATTGGCAGGTATAATTCAAAATATGTATGCAGACCATTGAGATATTTTCAGTTAGAGTTAGACCATAGAACATTTTCTGTTAAGGTTAGTGCTACGTGACACATATTATTATTGCAAGTTGAAAACCAAAAACGCTTAATCACACGCCGAGTGTTCCTTACATAAACTGAGCTTCTGACGCACTTATTTGAGACGTAACATCCGATTCAGTTCATAAACAATTTATTTTCAGAAATGAGCTCTTTCAACCAATAAGCTATTTGAAATTGTGATCATTTTTAAGTTACTTTTACGAAGAAATTAATCGAATAGCTTATCTTGATATAAGATCTGCAACTTGATTCTCAAAATAGTTTTCCAATTATATCTAGTTATTTTAAATACTTTAGATCGGGGGAAATTACTGAAAAGTTAAAAAAATTGGATAGTGTCACTGATCCCGAAATAATTGTGATACGAACCCGATTCACATGAATAGCTCACTATTACGCTTATAAAAAGTTTTTTTTTTTTAAAGACCAAAAATAATTTTAATTTCAACTATTCATAATCGTCTGCTTCCGTTTTAATTTTTTTCATCAGTAAATTTCGAAATGAAAGGAAACGGGGGAAGTGCCTCGTGACAATGAAATAGATACTTTATTTAAAAAGTTATTTAAAAAAAAGTAACGCTTATGTTATGTTTTTGGAATAAAATGATTTATAGTTTTTCTTGGTGCGTTTTATTTTAGTAAAATATTCCAACAAGTTCACACTTTATTCAACTTGAAAGGTTTCGCATTCAAGGACATCGAAGTCATTGCATAGGTGTCCCCGGGATATGGAACATAATTAAAATTTTAAGACAGTTGAATTTAAAAAAAAATTAGAAAAGTGTAGAAATGAAGAATTAATTGTAAAAGAAAAAATGCATTCAAAAGAAATAATTCATGAGATTCACCCCAAACCTTATCTTTTATAAAAACTTTTCACAAAATTACAAAAAACTAGTCTCAAAATTACAAAAAAAACTAGACACAAATTACACAAAAAAAAAACTAGTCACAAAATTATATTAAACTTTTCTTAAAATAACATTTTGGACAAATATTTTCATCCGGTTAGGTCTACTTCTGAAATTATCTTCATGCGCTAATTATCATCTAGTTACAGGCATTATCAAGCTATTAAATTATTTAATTATAAAATAAGTTCTAGCTATTTCATAATTACCAGATTAAACCCTATTCCAATTGACTTCATTCAGCAATTAACACATCGTACTTCATCAATAAAACGATCATCACTATCCAGATTGGATGAATGCAAAAGGCCCACGAATATCACCGAAAACACAAACCAGTCTAAGTACAAGTAGAAAAAAAAATTTGAAATTTCCATTAGTGCCAAAGTAGCTCGATAAGAAAGAAACATTATTCTCTGGGCCACGAATGGTAACAAACTGTAAATGACAAAAGCTGGAAACAACAAAATAAATACAAGAGGAATAGGAAGTAAATAATAATATGATTTATTATTGGTATTTATAATATGATTTAATTAGAAAATAAGTTCTAGCTATTTTATAATTACCAGATTAAACCATATTCCAATTGACATATAGTATTTCATCAATAAAACGATCATCACTATCCAGATTGGATCAATGCAAAAGGCCCACGAATATCACCGAGAACATAAACCTGTCTACGCACAAGTAGAAAAAAAAAAGTTGAAATTTCCATTAGTGCCAAAGTAGCTCGATAAGAAAGAAACCCTATTCTCTGGGCCACGAATGGTAACAAACTGTAAATGACAAAAGCTGGAAACAACAAAATAAATACAAGAGGAATAGGAAGTAAATAATAATATGATTTATTATTGGTATTTATAATATGATTTAATTAGAAAATAAGTTCTAGCTATTTCATAATTACCAGATTAAACCATATTCCAATTGACATATAGTATTTCATCAATAAAACGATCATCACTATCCAGATTGGATCAATGCAAAAGGCCCCCGAATATCACCGAGAACATAAACCTGTCTACGCACAAGTAGAAAAAAAAAAGTTGAAATTTCCATTAGTGCCAAAGTAGCTCGATAAGAAAGAAACCCTATTCTCTGGGCCACGAATGGTAACAAACTGTAAATGACAAAAGCTGGAAACAACAAAATAAAGACAAGAGGAATAGGAAGTAAATAAATGGAAAAAGGGGGACACGAAATTCGCCATTACTATCCGGCAAGCCTCACAATGGAAGCCGGACAATAGTCCGGCAACAACAGAGGCTCACAACACTCTCTGGAGGTCCATTGTTAGGTTCCACAGTGGCGGTTCTTTGATTTGGTAGGCAATGCTGATGCTGCCTTCAGAAAAGACACGTGCACAATGGGGGGAACCTATGGCGTACAAATGGAACGGGGGGATTGTGTACCTCAATTTTAGGGAATAATGTCCCTTTGTGCCGTGGTTGTGTTTCTATTTCTTTTTATTTCAGTTTTTATTGTTGATGGTGTTGCTCGATTTTATGTTTGATGGCTAAATGGCTTAGTTAGGATTGGCATTTAGAATATTTGAAAACACTATATCTTTGTAATTTAGTAATTTCTAAGATGTTATTGAAAAATATTAAATCAAACCTTATGTACGAAACTAAGGTGTTAAATTTTAAAAAGAATATTTTAAAAAACCATAACAGAATTAAAAAGTAATTTATTTTGTAAGAACAGTGAAATTCGGATTACATGTTTCACACCAATACAATTCATTCCCGAAATTCGATATTATTGATTTTCATATTGAACGTTTTAGATATTTAAAGTACTAGTAACAATCACTTTGAAAACAATATTAGTACATAGAATTTTTCTTAATAATAAGAATTTTATTTAAAAGCATAAATATTCACATAGATATTACAAAGTTACAAAAAGTATCAAAATGGGTTTACTCATGGAGTTAAGTCTTTTAAAAGATGTACTTAGTTGAAATTGCATGACGTATTAGTTCATCAGTTATTTAGAAACTTTCAGATTGAGCACAAACGGAAACAAAGCTAAAATATTTTCAACTCAAAACAATCACAATATTTTTTTCAATGGGATTTAATTTCAAAATAGGCTCTCTATAATACAATCATAGCCCCCCCTCCCCCCAGTACAACTCATTACTACCTCTAAAACTGTCTTCACTGATGGATGATAGTTATTGTAGAAAAGAGAAAAATAAATGATTTCAAGATGGTGCTTTCGTTTAAGGTAAATTTTAAGGTTGTGCAAAACTATACTAATGTTACACAATAGCTGTTTCGTTAATCTTGTATGATCAATGGATTTTAATTTCAAAATAAGCTTCTCTAAAATACAAATATTAAAAGTATAAGTAGACTAACATCCCCCCCCCCCCCATTACAACTCATTATTACTTGTAAAACTGTCTTCACTGATGGGCGATATTTATTACAGAAAAGGACAAAGATGGAAATTTCAAGATGGTGGTTTCGTTCAAAATAAATTTCAAGATAGTTCAAGACGATACTAATATTACACAATAGATAATTCGTTAATCTTGTATGATCAATGGGATTTAATTTCGAAATATGGTTTCTAAAAAACAAAAATCTAATTTAGCTGCAACTCATTACTGTCTGTAAAACTGTTTTCACTGCTAGATCATATTTATTGCAGAAAAGACAAATGCAAATTATTTCAGTGTGGTGCTTTCATTCAAAGTAAATTACAAGATAGTACAAAAGGATACTAATATTACACAATAGATGATTGGTTAATCTTGTATGATCAATAGAATTTAATTCCAAAATATGCTTCTCTAAAATACAATTATAAAAGTATTACTGCACTATATCTCCGCCCCAAAGCATTACTAGCTGTAAAACTGTCATCACTGCTGGGTCATACTTATTGCAGAAAAGACAAAAGAATATGATTTCAGGATGAACTCATTACTATCTGTAAAACTGTCTTCACTGCTGGGTCATATTTATTGCAGAAAAGACAAATGCAAATGATTTCAGTGTGGTGCTTTCATTCAAAGTAAATTACAAGATAGTACAAAAGGATACTAATATTACACAATAGATGATTGGTTAATCTTGTATGATCAATAGAATTTAATTTCAAAATATGCTTCTCTAAAATACAAATATAACTACACTGTATCTCCGACCCAAAGCATTACTAGCTGTAAAACTGTCTTCACTGCTGGGTCATACTTATTGCAGAAAAGACAAAAGAATATGATTTCAGGATGAACTCGTTACTATCTGTAAAACTGTCTTCACTGCTGGGTCATACTTATTGCAGAAAAGACAAAAGAATATGATTTCAGGGTGGTGCTTTCGTTCAAAGTAAATTACAAGATAGTACAAAAGGATACTAATATTACATAATAGAGGATTCGTTAATGTAGTTCTTGTATGATCAATGGAATTTAATTTTAAAATATGCTTCCCTAAAATGCATGTATAAAAGTATAAATAAACTATATCTTCGCTTCAACGCATTAATAGTTGCAAAATTGTCTTCGCTGTTGAGTGATATTTACTGCAAACTAGCCATAAATAATTTCAGAATAAAGATTTAATAGGAAATAATTTACTAGATATTGCAAAATTTAAAAAATAATTAAAGTTTGGTTATAAAAATTGTTAAGATATGCATTCTTAATACAACATTTTTGTATTTAGTGTACACAGATAAATTTATACAGTTTTATAGAATTATAGACTTATGAAGGATTATATGCTTAACGGACAAGTAAAAGAAAGCTCAAATATAGAATCTTTGATATGCAGGAGTAACTGTAAAATATGATTTTAAAGAAGCAAAACTTACTTCACAATGATATTACCTTTTAGAAATTAATTTTCAAAGAAAGTATACTGCAACATTGAAACACGAAGCGTGGGAATGTATTTCTGTTTTAATAATTCGTGTTTTTAATATTGATGTTATGAGTGGCCGTTTGATTGTTAATTATTATTTATTTAGGAGGCTTCAAATCACATGTTATCAAAATGGCATTATTACAATAAGTTTGTTGTTAGTTACAAACAAATTACAGAATTCGTTGTTGTATAAGTTAAATATAAATACTTATTGAGCGCTTTGTAAGTCTTTTTTTAATGATTTGTCAATAAGCGCAGGATGCCGGTTTAGCAGAATTATGTACCGAAATGAACAACAACTTGATTTTACCAGAATTATAGAATGATAATATGTCGGGAAAGACAAAGATAATATTTCGGAACACAAATATTTTAGATCAAATACCAACTATTCATTTCGAATAGCATCTGTTGTGGAAAATATTTGTTTAAATCGCTTTTGGTAATATAAATAAAAACTTGCAACAATTAGAACTCTTTATTATTGTAATAATTACAATCACAACCATACAATTAAAATCAACCTACCATATTATTGTAGTTATTCTTCAAAAATAAATAATAGCTTCCTCAAACAAAATTTTATATAATTAGTTTACATTAAAAATAAATAGTTTGGAAATTAAATGCCATAACGTTTGTCATAACCATCATGATATTCAACTCTTCACATTAAAAAATGGCAACGCAAAGACTACACAATTTCCCAACTCTATTAAAAATTAGGACGGCTAATAAATTGTTCCACCGCCATTTCAACTCGATCTATAATTCCAGCCAAAACTATCAAATCCGCGGCTCGAAAACAAAAGAGGGAACTTTCTCGTCGGGCGATAGGGAAAAAGAACTCGAGAACAAAGGACTGCGTAGGGGAGAAACAAAGGGCAGATTCAGAGGTGGGGATTTACCAAGGATAGAACGAAACTGTACCGAATAAGGCCCAGATATCCATTGTCGTCTGCAGAAGAGTTTATATTTGAGTTTTAGAAACGAGTGGCATCCTGGTTCATTGTCGAGGGGGGCTTTTATTTTCTAGAAAGACAGAATGGAAGCCCATGGGGACCTTTTGTCAGGCCCGTGACACAATGGTTTTCCACTCCTGACCCGAATCACTAAATGGAAAAGGCCATTGTTGGCCACAATGACAATGCTGACAGTGCAGAAACAAAGCGACTGTTTGTGGTGCCCTGGACAAAGAGCTTTTGCTGTTGGTAAAAGGGGCGGATATGTTGACTGGGATACCGTGTCGGAGCGCGTCCGAGTGTTTTGTCGAAAAGACCTTTCTAATGGTATTACCTCGTTCTGAATATTTTGATTATTTTCTGTTATGGAATATATATTATCATTGTTGGTGCAAAATGGATGAAGGTTCTCTCGGATGGAAGCGGTTGGTTCGTGCTGAACATTTGGATGCGTTGGATTTCAATAGTGGAAGGTCTACATGACGGCCGTACTACGATAAAACAACTCATTGACGAAGAGTAGACGAAATTCAGTGCGGAAAATTTCTAGGAGAAACCCCCAAAAAATCTTATATGGTAGTTCAACAAGCTAAGTCTGACAGAAGATCAACATAAATTGCTAGCGTTAGACATTACAACAAACACGATAATCAACATAACCTACTAAAATTACACACTAAAACAAACTCTTTTGCGAAAAGTAATCGAAATTCAGTGCGGACAAGTTCTAGGCGATGGCCTTTCAAAGATATTAATGTCTCGAAACCCAAGAAAATCCACAACAGGTAGTCTAACAAGCATATTTGGTCAAGAGATCAGCATAAGCTAACGTTAGACATTACAACGAACATGAGATCAATATAAACTACTAACGTTAGATTCTACAATAAACTCTTTTGCGAAGAGTAGTCGAAATTCAGTGCGGACAGCTTCCAGGGGGTAACTAAAAGAGATTGCCGTCTCGAAACCCAAGAAATTTTTTATCAGTTAGTCCAACAAGCTAAGTTTGACACGAGATCAACATAAACTACTAACGTTAGAAACTGCTACAAACATTACATCTACTAATTGTCTTCCTCGGGTTCGGCAATCAACAAGTCAACGCAACACATGAAAATAAATAATTAAAGGAGAAGCTTCTTGGTTACGTTATTTACAATCATGTTACTTTCATTGATCATGCATTTTTAGGACAGTCGAAACAGTGCATGTTGTGTTCAAATACTAGCAATCAACTCGAGTTTTTTAATAGAGGGCACTAATTTTTTGTAAATAATAAAGAGATTACATCGTCTTCCTTTCAAGTTTCGTTAATATTTAATCATTATTGTGTATCTGATAAAAAAAAATACGTGTTATGCTGCAATATTTTGTCAAGAAATTTCCAGTTGGAAAAACTTGTATTAAGTCTATGGGGTAGAAAAAGAGTGATTAGTGATCAATTTGAAACCGTTCTTTGAAAACCGCATTCTGAAAGTCAATACAATCAATAAAATTAATAATCTGAAGTGTGCAACTTAATCATTGTTATTATTACTAAGAGTTATTATTACTAACAGCTTAGAATTTGTTTATTGACGATAAATGTTTAAAATTGACAACTATTAACTTACTAAGTTTAGTGAGATACAAAGTAAAAAAATTGGGCAAAGGTCCAAATTCCCCAAATTTTTTTGACATATGGAATGAAAAAGAACAAAATTCTGCATTGTTTATGTTTCTTTGATATTAGAGGAATTATTAGATTTTGAGGAAATTTGTCCAACAAGAAATTGCGAAATAATATGTTTTAGTTATTAATAGTTAACCTATTATTTAATATATAATTTACCTCCGTGATGACTTTAAACTCATAAGGAAATAAGGCTTAAGGCTATCGTATGAAAATAGTAGATTATTGTTCAGGGATGCAAGAAGACAAAGATAATTGATATTTGGTGGACAAAGAAAACTAATTTGTAAATAAAATAATTGAAGTTGTTTACTGTTGGACTAATCAATCGTCATTACTGTATAACAATTTTAATTGTAAAACAAGGTTTTTGAATCGCTAGAATTAAAACCCTTTTTAATTCAGCAATAACAAAGCGTTTTTATTATAAAAGCGTTTTATTATAACAATTTTAATTGTAAAACAAGGTTTTTGAATCGCTAGAATTAAAACCCTTTTTAATTCAGCAATAACAAAGCGTTTTTATTATAAAAGAATGTTAATAAATAATTATTGATTTGTTCAGAAATATTCCAGCTATCCCTTACAGAAAGAATACAAAGCATAAGCTCAAGCCTTATGTAAATCTCTCAATTTAATTTTGTTTACCTTTAATTTAAGAAAAAAGGTTTAGTTCTTTATAAATAATTTGTAGGAAATTCTACCCAGTTTCAATGAAAAATACACAGTTTACTGGCGATTTATAGATAGTCAAATATCAAAAGCAAAACCACCACAGTCGTCAATTGCTTTTTTGAGTAGCAATAAAGGTTCTCATGATAAAATTTTACTCGCGCATGCGTAATTCAGGTGTCAAGTTAATTTAGTCTGAATAATCGGGATATGAATTTACGTTTTTATAGAAACATACAAAAAAAAATGCAGCTAATCATCAGCATCAGTTATATTGCAAGTAATGTGTAACGTCAATTACTCTTGAACAGAAACTAAAGTCTCCCAAATAAATTAAAACTTGACCTTTCTTAAATAGATATTTTCCCCAACTAAAATACTTAATCTGCGTAACTACGAAGTCATAATAGCAATTCGATACGGCAGCACAGAATAAAACATGCAAGGTCTAATCCTTGAGCTGAGAGCACGGTCGGTATAGGCGTAAATATGCGGAGGAAACATAAAGTAGAGGGGATTTTGTCCTTCACTCTATTACCACGAGAGACCTTTAACAAAAGGGTCGTCTTTCTTGGCGTAATCCCTCGACAATAAGCAGTAAGAATAAGGTGTTATTCAAATCTCCCATTATATACACGCATATTACCATGTTTTCCATTAATTTTGATGGCAGAGTTAAAAGCTGCTGATGCAGCATTAAGATCCTTAGGTTGTACCTTGAATGAGAAATAGCCCTCTGAATAACAGATTTGCCTAATCTAAATCTCGACTCGCTTGTTTTCCCTGATGGGTCCAGTTTGGAGACAAAAGTTAGCTGAAATTCTGTTTGTAGTTTGCTGCATCTGAAAGTTGAAACGTTTCAAAAGGACAGGGTTAAGCAGTGGTGCCCTAAAATAATTTATCTTTTGAAGACTGGGGTGGATTTTCGCTTGAGCGCATTAAAGAATTTTGATGCAATAACATGGAAAAGTCGACTTCGTATTTAGTTTAAAATTTAAATTCATTAACGACAATATTTGTTTAAATTTAAATTCAAGTATTCAAAAAGTATTTTCAAAATTAATTGTGATTATTCCCACACAATTAAAAACGCAATTATGATTTTTTTTAGTTAAAATAATTTTTTAGCCATTAATAATGAGCCTCAATTTTTCAATGACCATGAAAGGTGATTATAATTAAAATTACAGTCTCAAAAAGCAGAAAAAAAGTAACACTGAACAGAATTATTTAAAATTTGACCTGAATATAAAGGAAAAAGAGGAAATAATATAACATAAGAAAAAAAAATTTCAAATTATTTTTTTCTTTTGTCGTATCCTTTCACTTTTCTTTACGTATATTAAGGTCAATTTCAGGTCATTCTGTCGATTTCTTACAGCCTTTGAAATCTGATAACGTTTTGCTTACAGCTTTTAAAAGCTTGATAACGTTTGCTTACAACTTTTCTTACAGCTATTGAAAACTTATTACGTTTGCTTACAGCTTTCTGAAAGTTGTACTTTAGCTATAATCCCCCTGTTTATAAATCAAGCTCTATTAAAAAAGCTAATAAAAATTTTCAAATAACTGTTTTTAATATTATAAATCATATTTGATTTTTTCCATTATTTGAAACATTTGTCCTAATATTGCTTTTCTTAAAATAAACCTTATCTAATTAGAATAAAAAAAAAAAAAAAAAAAAAAAAAAAAACTGAAAAGAGTGAAAGAAAAACACTTAACTACGTAGTCCCTTTAACTTTCAGAGATAGCAGACAGTAGACCCTAAATCCAAATTATTATACCAATAAATCATATTTCCGCCCCACCACGCATACTTTCTTGAGAGGTATCTTTTTCTCAAGATGTTGTCTGTTGAAAGAAGACAAACTCGAAATTCCGAGAGGGGCCTGGTTCAAGGAATCCTCACAGGTGGGCGGGATGTCACCAAGATTGTCATTTGAAGGTTTTTCCTTGTCTTTCAATCTTTTCTTGAAAATAACGAATTTATACGGGCCTCGGGGACTTACACTAATATTTGCTGAGGGGTCGAAGAGGTCAGGCGTATAAATGTCCAATTTAGACTTACAGGTATCCGAATTTCTGAGGCGATTTTGGAATGGTATTTAGTTTTAAGACTATTGTGAAATGCGTGCAGTGTGTATAGAAGATTCTGTTAACTTTGTTAGCTATTGGTGGGGGATTTTTATAATGAAAATGGGTTTTTTACACAAGATTTAACGGTTGGAGTATTTTGACTTTCCCATCTAATCTACATAGGTTAGGTGGGAGAGTAAAAATACTCACTTAAAATGGAATATTTTTCAAGAAGAGGTAGAAATACTAATTAATACTTTTATTTTTAATGATAAACCTTGTAAATATGAAGAAATGTGAATGTCATAATTTACAATTTGTTGTATGTTTCTAAAATTCTTCAATTTTCTACTTGTTTATTATAAAAACTTCAGTAATATAACCCATAAAAAAGAAGTTTTTAATACAAATCCTTTATATGCATTGCCAATTTTTATGTTCATTAACACAGCGCCGATTCTATAAATAGCGCGTGCTTGGTGTTTGCCTCTAATTTTAACTATCAAAAACATTTCTATCAGTAAAATGTGCGGCAAACTATGTTTCAAAATTTATTTATTAAAAATGAATGCGCATTTATACACTCACATCCAGATATCTTTTACTTATTCTGATTAAAACAATTTTATTATTTATTTATTAAAATGATTTTGGCAACAGGAAAGAGTTTCTTCAATGGTCTGTCAAATACTATTTTAGCGCGATTAGATGACGATAAGTAGGTTTAATAGTAGTCCGTAAAAGCGACCTTTTAGGGACAGTTACATTTAATAGATGGCATTGTCATCGACATCGAATCTATCTGCTAAGTTTCAAACCGATTAAATGACGGCCTCCTATTGCTCGTTATCGACAAACAAACCCAAAAACATACAAAATTGAAGATAATTTAAAGGATTTAAAAAAACTCACAAGCCGCCCCATTTGACAATATTATATGTATTTATAATTATAATTCCATTGTAAAATTCCCCCCCCCCCCATATTTTTAAAATCGGAAATTTATCCAATATGTTTTAGTGTCACTCAAAGCTAAAAATCTATTTGTTTCCTTTGGTTTCCTTCTCTTTGTTTCCAAATCGCAACCGTGTACTTTGTGATTTAAAGTAAGAGCAATCGTTTTTTTCTACGTAACTAAATGTTTTCCTTAATAAAATTAATCAATAAAATAGATAAACTAAAGGCAGTATTTAAATAATTTAAAGAAAACAAGACATTTATAAAGCTCCTCAAGAAAATGTATGCTATTTGAAAAGTTAAAAGTAACCAAGTTATATGTTCTTACGCATAAATATAATATTATAAATATAATTACTTATGTTTAATATAATATAATTATATACATACATATTTATATAAAAATAAATAAATATATAAATTAACTATGATAAATATATTTACTATAAGGATAGAATAAAGTTATAATTTGAAGGTTAAGTTAAGGCTTTTTTAGAAGTTGACAACCTAAAACGTGAAACATTGTTTATACAAAATCAGATTCAGCTTCTCTCAATTTATATTTAAATTGTATCGAAATCAAAACAACAATAATTCAAAGTAGTTCGAAGCAAACTTAATATTTCACAACAAAAAACTATCGGCTCATTGACAAAATAGATATTACTGAATATAGTGAGACATTGAAATTATTTATACAGAATTGATAAACGTTCTTCGAATTCAGTGTTGATACAAATCTTAGGTTAAGACAGGTCTTCCAAGTTGAGAAGAGAGTCAAATATTGACTTATTACCAACGTACACTTGTAATAAATTCTTTTAATACAGTGTTTAAAATGCTTTTAATACAATTTTTCAATATTTGCGTTACAACTGAAACATTTTTTTACACGGTAATATTTATAAAAACTTTTGTTTGCGTGTAGATATAAAAATATAATTTCCCAAGACTGATTTAGATATTTTTACGCAAACAAAACTGTACTATCAAATTTCTGGAAATGAAGAGAGAGATTCTAAATCTCTATTTAGTAGTATATAGTTGTTTAAACCTACAAAACACACATTTCAGTGTAAATTTTTGCGTTGGGCAAACTGAAAATATTTATAACATGTGTCATGTAAATTTTATTTTACTTAGGGGTGTGGAGTTTTGACAAAGTTAATAGGCTAAGTGGCAACTGCAAGTTTAAGACCTCGTCAAATATCCTTCTGATTGGCTGGTTGGTTGGTTGGTTGGTTGGTTGGTTGGTTGGTTGGTTGGTTGGTTGGTTGGTTGGTTGGTTGGTTGGTTGGTTGGTTGGTTGGTTGGTTGGTTGGTTGGTTGGTTGGTTGGTTGGTTGGTTGGTTGGTTGATGTGTGCGCACAATGACCTACACTTATGCACAATAATGGCTAGCCAGGCCGGAACCTATAGCTTAAATAGATTCCGAACCACAACGAACATAAATGCCTAACCCGGATTCGAACCCGTCACCTTTAGCAAGCGAAGCCAGAGCGTAAATCACACAGCCATTAGGTAGGCAGCATCCTTCAGCATTTTTTTTTTTTTTACATAATGTAAAGAAATTATGGTAGATTAGGAATACACTGATTTGCCTAATCAAACTGTTCGAAAATCAGCGATACGTCGAAGTATTCCGTCATCGATGAAGCAATAGCTGTTTCCAACTTGTCTCAGTTTTAAAATGAAACGTATTTCACATGAAATCTATTTTGTATTCTATAAAGTTGTCACTATAATAGGTAAGGTCAAAGGAAGTAGTTAAGCATTTTTATAAACAATTTCTCGTTGTAGTAATAACAATGCTCTGAAATGGTTTGCAGTTTTGTTCTTGGCCGCAATTTCATGTTTGTTTTTCAGAAAGTTTAAAGGAATACTGCAACAAAACATTTAAACTTGGAAGCATGTACATTGGTTGTAAAACAAAGTTACTTAAACTTTTAAAGTGAAACATTTTTGAGGCATTAAATTGAAACACATCGCAAGTACAATGGTAAATTGTATCCTATCAAGTTTTTGGATCTATCACTGTCACTAAAAAACAGCTTTTGTACACACCACTATTGTTGTTTCTGATAAATCATAACTTAAAATCATCAATAGAAGTAACAAAATTTGCGCATCCCGCGATTTCAGCGGCGATGACATTTTCATTTCTAAGAAATGCTTTGTAAGTATTTACATATTTTCATTAGTATATACGTTTTACCTTTGTATTTCATAAAATATATCATAATTTAACAAAGATTAATTTTTATTTTTTATATAATTATTCTTAAATTTCAATATTTCGACAACCCTCTTTTATAATCTTATTCTATAATGGGAAAAAAATATATTTTACAATTTTTTTTTTTTTTTTTGAATATTTTAACTCTAAAATATAAGTATATTTGAAATATGTAATAAAAAAATATGCAATTTTTTAACTTATTTTGATAAAAAAAATTTTAAAAAAATTACGCAGCCAGAGGGTTTAAAAGGCACCGCTTGTCCGGTTTTCCAGTTTACGTGTGGGCGATTGATAATTTCGGTCAAACGCTGAACAAACACACATTCCAATCTTATTTATGTATAATAATAAAAAAACAAAAACATTTAAACAAAATTAAAACTCGAAAATCAAATTTGCCCAAAAGCAATTTCTCATCCAACCAACCACCATCCCAATTTGCATAAAAAAAGAACAGCTTTCAGAACTTTAGTTCTGTTGTTTCGCCACCCACAAAGACACCGGGACAGCAGACACAGAGACACTGACAACCTGGGCGTCCACGGAACAAGTAAGCCCTCCATTGTGCCAGCTTGCCCTGGGTGCGCCCCCGCGGCCTATTGTGTGCCCCTTCCATATCCTGGAGACTTGGGAAAGACTTTTCTTCGAGATGAGCCTCTTCGGTATTGACCGGGGGTAGACCTTGACCCATAGGAGGAGGAAATGCCATCTTTAATTATGCATCGGAAGAAGTTCTGCCTTCCCCAGTGTTTTATGGCCATTGTTGTAACAAAGGGAGAGGAGATGTTTAAACGTGACAGGTGTTTATGCACGCGGTTTGTATTAAAAATACAATTATCCGCCCCCGGTTGTTCTTGGTGGACGCCAAATTGTTGGAACTTGGTGGGTCGAGCTGTGACGGATGCGAATGTCTTTCCAGGTATGCTTGCTTAGTCATCAAAAGAGTTTGAGAGTTTATTCCAACATAAAAAAAACTAATCCATGAAAACAAAGTTTTTATTATTAATTTTTTATCAATTTTTATGCGCAATTGCAACTTTTTAAGCGACTTTGAGCTGAATTTTCGTAGTGTTTGAACAATACGAAAAAACCACTCATCCTGTGTCTTCTTTTTTTATTATTATTTTTGCCCTCAAAACTTGATACAATGCAAGTCATCGGCAATGAAGCTCTCGGCCAATTTTCAGTTGATTGGATGATGACAAGCGGGTTAATGTGTCCTCCGAAGATTTTGTCGCTACAAACACACGAAATCGAAATTAACAAACAAAGATTTAAAAAGAAAACTCACTCGGATGCACTTTAAAAATATTTCACAAAAAAGTGAGAATATTGACATGCTCGTTTAAAATATAAGAATAATTTTAAAAAATTAACTGGTAAATTAACTATACGTCAATTGATCGACGGATTTCAAAACTATGCTGATTGAAAAAATACAATATTATTCTGTTTTAAAAGATAACAGGTACTAATTCAATAGTATGCTAGTCATCTTAAATACTATTTGTGCTTTAAATACGAAAAGTTGAAATCACAGCATGTGCATAAAGATATTTACGAACTTCACTAGTCGGTAGGACAGGATGACACACTAATGTACTAAAGGTCCATAAATGAGGTACAGGATTCAGATCAAATAAAATCTTGTATGCACATGCTGTGATTTTAACTTTTCATATTTAAAGCACAAATAGCATTTAAGATAATTCGCATACTATTAAAAACTATAGAAGAAAATTTTAGGGAAAATAAACCTTACACTCCCCTTCTTCGAAATATTTCATAATATTTATTTAGTACCTGCTATCTTTTAAAACAGAACAATATTGTATTTCTTCAATCAGCGTAGTTTTGAAATCCGTCAGTTAATTGATATATAGTTAATTTACCAAATAATTTTTTAACTTCTCTTAAATTTTAAATGAGAATGTCAATAAAATCTTACAATTTTGTTTTTAAGTAGACATAAAAAAAAATCAGAAAGATTGTGATAAATTATTTTGAAGGTGACGTGTCTCTAGATCACACAATAGCCACTTTCAATAATCCTTCTATGAAATTATTCGGAACCAAGAGATATGTGTATGCAAGTCTTTCCAAAAGAAGAAAAGAAATTTCAATTTCACTTTCAGAATTGTATTTCGGGGTATTATTATCGTTAATGTCTCTCTTAAGATGTTTTTGGTAGTACAGACAACATTATGGATCACTACTTCGTCATCTGTTTCTTTAAAGGGGCCCTTTCTAGCGCTACCCATTCACCTCCAGAAATGATAAACTGCAAATTGAGATTTTACACACAAACCCACAAGAATCATTCCACAATAGAAGGATGAGTCTTTTCTTCCCAGAACAAGCAATCTCCTTTACTTCACATTCTCCATTCAACCACATCCGCCGCAACTTAAATACCCTACTTCCTTTTCTCACAAAACGTAGATGATGCCACCTCCAGAACAATAGAAACCATCTAAATTTAGATTCCATTCCAACTGACTCACGAACCAGCCCCTCAGGGGGAGGGATAAAAAAGCCAATTTTTTCACCATCTCTGTGTCCACAACATTGTTTTTCCGAGGGAACCTTTAAGAAAATTTCATTCTTCAAAAGAGCTTCAACAACAATAATAACAGCGCTAACTCACGTCCATAAGGTGAAATACGCGAAATATGGCTGCGGTGGGGGGCTGTGACCCCCTCCCCACCTCCTTCGGGGTCACGACGCCCACGTAACAATGCTGGAGCGTGACGATGTTTAACAATGTTGCCTGTTAACCCGGGGATCAACCCTCTGGTGGAAGAATGCGACCCCCCGTAAATACTCGGCTTTTGTTCTAGTCACATCAAGGTAAAGGCCACGGATGAATATGCGTGATGGAAATGCTAATAGAAATGATGCGACGTAATGCCGGGTTTAATGGGATGGATAATAGTATGACAGTGTGCGAACCGTTTCCAAAATGAATTTGGGATAACTTTTTGTTGGCTTTTTTTATATTCCTTGTTATAGGAAGTTTTGTTTTCAGTATGATTGGTAATCATATACCCTTAATAACCCTCCTTATGACCATAAACTCTGATGTAGGCTGCGATCTAAAGTTTAACACAGATTCTTGGTGGTACTCACAGTTCAATGGATATTTTGAACCACTATGTGTATGCATGCTCGTATAGGATTCAATACCAGAACAATTGGCGTGAAATACAAAATTTCAAAATGAGAAGCATGGTATGAGGGGATATTATTTCCCATTTTGGTAATGAGTGAAGAGAAGAATACGCACCTAGATTTCTAATAAAATTAACTAGCAGAATTTATCTAAAATGAGAAGGAAATGAAAAGAAAAATAGTACTCAGATATAGAGAAATTAGTTTTTGAATAAAGAGAAATAAGTATATGTATTTAGATGATAGTTTAACACGGAGTGACCCGTTATTATCACCAATACCTCTCCTGGTTGTGAGAAAAATAAATAACGATGCAGACTGAGATTTTTGTATACTTTTTTAAGTAATAACAAATTAAATTTGATTTATCCTAGCAAACCAAGAACTTTCCAAGGCATTTAATTCGAAAGTATAAATCTTATAAATGCATTAAACATTTTTCAGTAACTTATTACAAAATCACTAATAACACAAAAAAATACGCGCAACTGAAAACTGTCTGAATAGTATACGATTAAATTCTTGAAAAATATCTGTACATCTGAAAAAGTAATACCACACCAGATACAATCTTTCTAAGCCAATCCATATTTATGTTTGACCCAATTTCTAATGACGCAAAAGTATCTACAGAAAAAAAGCTACTACATAAAACATTAGAAGTTGCTACAATATCCAATATCATCGAAGCATCTCATTGAAGAGTCATCAAGTTGAGAAGTGAGAGAACAACATCCAACCGAAACAGAAAAGGGCAAGTCCACAGTCATTATTTACCACTTATAGCACTAAGTACTGAACTAAGACAAGTTTAACCATCGCACAGTATCCGATACTTCCCGATTCTTCGGACCAAATAGTAACTATTACTTAGATATTTTGTATGTATATTCTTTTAGACTAACATATCCACAAGTGGACATAAAGTATTGCTAAAGTATTGGTTTCACAGTGCCATAGAGCATATGTTGGATATGACCATATTGATTTCACATTATCAGCTGATGCGATACATAAAAACCCTCCAACCTTCCCCAGTGGAAAGAATTATTTAACAATAAGCTAGTCTCTTTCCCAGAAAGAACTTTGTGGTAAAATTTCAATGTGTTTGTTTTGATGTATAAGAAACTTCGATTGGATAGTTTTGGTTTGAGAGCTATAATTTTGTTCTTCTCTGTAAAATAATTCTGGGAAGTGTCGGTTATTATAAGTAGCTTAGTGTCAAGCATTAACTTCTCGGTGTTGTATGCCATGCTACAAAGATGACAGCTGTTCCTAGAATTGTATTTAAAATATTGATGCATAGCTGCAACACGATATTTGCAATGGACTCGGAATAGGTATGATAATTCTAAGTTACGGTACTCCATTATTTCAAGTGTTGATTACTTTTAGTGCTTCTTGATTTTTTCTTTCTTCCCCCCCCCCCCCCCCCCCAAGTTGAAGTGGAAGCTAATTTCTTTTCGGATATCCAAAAATAAGTTTTTTCTTCTGTAATTAGAGGTTGTTATTATAAGAAAACTTAATACATTGTTGAATGTCGTCGCAAAATAAAACACTCGATACAAGCTTCATTTTTTTCCCCCTTTTTTTTTTCCCCTTTTATTTTAAAGAGCATTTTTTATTTAGCAACATTTTAGCAGATTTTCAGATAACTTTGCGAGGAAGTATTCTGAAGTAAAAGAGTCATGAGTTATGGTACCTCCATTAATTAAACATAATATGTTAAACAAATTAGACGATTTTAATGAATAAATTAAGGGATCATTAATTAAATATTAAGTTAATCGAGTAATTATTCATTTGAGAGTCTATCAGGAACTATTTAGTGAAATTTAACAGCCGTAATTGTAATTTTCTTTTTAGTCTTCCTTTCATGCAAAATCCGAATTCGATCAAGTTGGCAACGGCCATAATATATATATATATATATATATATATACATTTTTTTTTTTTTTTTTTTTTTTTTTTTTTAATACGTAGAATTTGGAGAAAAAAATCTTAGGTATATTTTTTATAAACTATTGCCGTGAAATAGCATTGTCGAAAAAGGAGTAAGTCTGACTAAAAACCACAGCAATTTCCAAAGGTTCAAATCACTCAACATTGTTAACTCCTTTTTAAGCACAGGCCAAGTACTTCCACCGGACAAAGAATAACCCTAACCGAAAACAATCTAAAAACTTTTCAGACGAGTACACAATCCACGACCATCTGATCGATCATATTCCTCCAATTAACTTTCAACTTTTCAAACCCATTCGCAACACTGATGGATCGTCCGTTCCTCGCCACAACTCCAATCCGCAACGCTCCCCATAAACGGGCACCAACCAACTCCGGGAAAAGCTCGCATCACAAGAGAACAAAAGACCATACACCAACAACCACTATGGGTGGGGACAACAAATTCGTCAGTCTGTCAACAAGATCTCATCGCTACCATCTTTCAGGACAAGAAATCCACCGAAAATTTCCCGGAATCTTTCTTAGAATTGAAAGGCATTGTTAGCCTTTTTTTTTTTAAATGGGTGTCAATCACACTTTTTTTTAGAGATGCCACTCCTAATCGGAATTGCGTGATGAACGAGCTGGGCCACTATCACTGGCTTACCCATGGGTGGAAACAATCACCCTCGTTGTGTCCACCATTTAGGTACCTTTACACGCGTCTCCACTGTGACAGAAAGCTAATCTGTCACTGTTGTGGGTGTGGGCGCGTGGATAAGCGGAATCCGATTCGTCTTTGATGGAGCGTGTCATTATGCTGTTGAAGAACGTTTTGGGCTGAATCCTAATTCAATATTCCTAAGGAATTGAATTTAACTACAATCTTTATAGAGGACGGCCGAGATTGAGCTCTATCTCAGTAGAGGCCCCTAGAGCGTGCTCTAATGGCGTACCTTCATAAAATGTGGTATACTGACCAAAGGCGTATTGGGACATAAAATCAGCCCGGTGATTTTAGATTTATATCGACCCGAATTTTCAATATAATCATTAAATAATTTTCAATATAATCATTAAATAAATTTCATTAAATAATTTTCAATATAATCATTAAATAATTTTCAATATAATCATTAAATAATTTTCAATATAATCATTAAATAAATTTCATTAAATAATTTTCAATATAATCATTAAATAATTTTCAATATAATCATTAAATAAATTTCATTAAATAATTTTCAATATAATCATTAAATAAATTATTGTTAATAATAAAAATAGTTCTAAACAATTAAATTTACTAATTTATAATTTAAATTTACTAATTTATCATTTAAATTTACTAATTTACTATTTAAATTTACTGATGTGTTATTTAAATTTACTAATTAATTATTTTTATTTAAATTTATGGATTAGTTTATTTTATTTAAATTTACTAATTAATTTATTATTTAAATTTACTAATTAATTTATTACTTAAATTTACTAATTAATTTATTATATAAATTTACTAATTAATTTATTATTTAAATTTACCAATTAAATCATTATGTAAATTTACTAATTAATGTATCAAATATTTTAATAATTAACTACTGTATTTTTTTATTTTAATAAATTAGCTACTTTAATAATTAATTTAATTAAACAAAAAATTTCTATCTCTAATATTAATACCACTTTTGAGTGAACTTAAGAATCATTGATAGTTGGTTGTAAAAACTAAAACAAAATTGCAAAATAAAGAATGTACAGGTATATAAGTATAACTAGTGCGTTTATTATCTAACTTCCTACCGGCCTGGTCCATTTTTTACAGAGTCCGACCGGCCCAGTGATTGCACCGGACAACCGTATGGTCAGTACGCCCCTGATACTTACAATCGGTACTATGAGACTCTAATATCTGAAGATAAATTTAACCACGTTTTCGTCAGCAGGTGTAAATATAACACTTAAATTGCTGATACAGGAGTTAACTATAAGCTGAACAACATCCGGAAAGTTGTGATTGAAGTTTTTAACCAAAAATGTTTTGAATAGCTGTAATTTGATGGTAGTCCTTAAATATTCATTTGTGAACATGCGAATTGTTATTTTAATATTTATTATTTTTTATGGGAAAGTTCATTAACTAAATGAGCTGTTATTAAGATTTAATCTTTAAAAAAAAACCATATGTATTGCAAAGTATGTAAATTATTAGAAAAGGGTAATTGACATGATAGATGAGAAAAATCCACCAGAAACAGGAATTGTGAAAATAATCACCTCCTAATGTGTTTGTTTGTGGTGATCTTGCATCGTTGTGGGAGTATGGAATGAATTTAAGTTCGTTTTGGAAAAGACTGATATGTAGATAAATTATTTAAAAAAAAAAAAAAAAAAAGAGTCAGTCTTTAAGGTATGCATTTGTAGATGTTTTGTTAAAGACTTTCGATAGTTTTTTATTTATTGTCACTTGCCAAATTGAAACATCCTAACTAAATTTATAGTTGTTAAATGTATTTAGATGTTTAAGTTTAATGATTCTAGTACTTCAAGTTTAATTTTCATTTTAAGAAGAATACTTTAAATTTATTATGCATTTAGCTTTACTATAATTTAAAATTTTTATTTTGTGTGAATCCGTAGCTGCAAGGCTTTTTTAAATTTAAATATTCCATATTTAAAGTTTAATGGGTATTATTTTAAGCTCCTAAATTTATTCTTATCTTGATTCTAGCACATTTCAGCAAATTAAAAAATAACAATTAAGTGAGATATTTTTCAAATTAAAATATATACTTGTTTACGCAACTTCTTTACCTTTACTTCTTCATCTTTACGCAATACGCCACATGTCTTATGATAAATAAAATGAACTTCAAAGAATATATATTACGAGTGATTCAAAAAGTGCAAATTTTTAACGACTTTCACAGTTTTATAAAACCAAGTTTCCCCAATCTTACCCTCAAACTATGAAATTACAGGACGAAATCCAAATCCTTGATATTACAAGATATAAATTTTACTTTAAAAAGGTTTTGAGTAAGCAGTTATAAAAATCAAGTGTTGGACAAGAATAGAGGATTCAGTGGAAACCTCCCAATATAATTTCCGTATTTTAAAAGAAGAAAGTTATCTTGATATTAGAAAACGTATTTAAATGTTATTGTACAAAGGTAATATATATGAATTATAAAGTATAGGATAATACTGATAAATAAAACAACCCTTACTTTAAATGGCCAATTTGATATATATTTAGAATTTAAAATATTTATATGCACCTTAAGCCCATTTCTATCCTAAATATTTATTTGCGCTTCAAGTTCATTTCCTATCTAAAATATTTTCTCTTCGCATCAAAGGTTAAAAAAAAATATCTTCTTTTGATCCATGAAATATCAGTATTGTATATTACCAAGTAGATTTCAAATATAGTAAATTTCGAGTATTTTCGAGTTTTTGTCTAAAATGAAGTGAGCTGGAAACTTGATTAGACGAAATAAAATTGGAACTCGTAAAAAAAAATATTCTAATTTTGGAGAAATTTTAATATTTTTAAATAAATTAATTCGGTTTCCGCATCATGAGTTTATTCTCGATATTAAAAAATACTTCTCTGTTTTTCTTGTTAAAACATACTTAAGTCCATTACATTTTATGTACGTCTAGTTTTATAATTCAATTTTCAACGTAATCAAAACATAGATTCAGAAACATCAAGAGATTATAAACATTCTCACCTTCTATGGATAGAATAGTAAAAATACAAGCCATTTTATTAACCTTTACGACATTTTGAAATCATGAAATAACAAAAATTGGGAAAGCATTGATGACAAAAATAGTTGTTGAATTCTGGTTTTACAGCTAAGGATGTTTATATAATACTAGATGGACACAGCCTTTGTATAAGGTTATCACTACATGAGCGTAGAAGATAAAAATAAAAAAGAAATGGGCAGTTCTCTGCTGTGAGCACGATACATTTTAGCTTTTTTTTTTTACTCATAATAAATTAGAATTCTAAAATTATAATGATTCTAGCAATTATGATTTTGTTTTATATAGCTCCACTTGGTGACAAAGTTATATGGAAAAATAATTATTTTAACTAGGTCAAAATATGCATTTATATTTACGGATGTACATTACACGGGACACGTCCGTGTCCCGTGCGTCAGACGATATAAATGCATAGTTAAAATAATTATTTTTCCATATTACTTTGTCACCAAGTAATATGATATAAAATAAAAGCATAACTATTATATTCATCTTAATTTTATAATTATTATCTGTTTACGAATAGAAAAAAGAGCCAAAATGTCCCGTGCGACAGCCAGAGAATCGCCCAAATATGATTATGATTAAAGATAAACAAAAATTCATTGCAACCAAAAATAAATTTTTAGCATTTTGTATCTCTTGTATATTGATTTTTTGCTGAACCTATTAGTGGAAACCATTCTTCATTAATACCACGATAATCTTTATTTATGACTTCCAGGCTGTTGACAAAACTGTTGCCAAGATCGCCAATTTAGCAAATTTTTTTTGTAATTAAAGTTCGCCTTATTATCACACAAACACTTAATTTGAAAGTTATTAGATTTATCCCATGAATATACCCTAGGATAAGAAAGGTTAAAGTATCTTCGCTAATTATTTATATAACTGTTTTTATTTTTGTGATAATTTCTATTTATATTCCTTTAAAGAGTTTAAAAATGCAAAAAGAACACAATAATTCTATTTCATATTTGTATTCATTACACTTTCTAAACAAAGGGATAATCTCGAGCTTTTTAAATTTTTCAATGAGTTGGTTTGTGAAATAAAAATTAATAGAAAAGGACTCAACAATAAAGTGAAACATTTGCATTGAAGCCTTAGATGGTTAAAAAATCAATATATCAATTCATATATACATTAGGGTGGTTCAAAAAACTTTTTTTTCAGCTACAGACCAAGACACCCCCTAATTTTTTTACATTTACCCATAGTATTATTCTCCTAAAATTTTAGCTTCCTACTCCTATAAGAAGACGGCGCTCAATAACCATTCCTTTTTGTACTTTTTTGTAATTTCGCATAATTTTCGAGTTTTATGCTGATAAGAACGCATGGCTACATTTTTACAAAAAAAAAGTTTTTTAGGTTTTAAATACATGTAATATAGTTTGGCAACAGTTATCTTCTGTATCTGGCAACATCTATATTATCAAAAACAACGTGTGATCGTGAAGCATTTCGTTTGATTGTTCCAGTAGTCGCAGCTTTGGGGCATGTTCCTCGAGCGTTTCCTCTTTAAAGAGGGGTAAAAAAACCTAGAAAAGAATACTCTGATTTAAGCAATGGGTAAATTCAAATCTGACTGTCCTGTAGCCCTTCATTGGAACGGCAAACTTCTGCTAAAATCTTTTGGATTAAGAAAGATTGACCGTTTGTCTCTATATGTTTCGAGAGATGGTATTGGAAAAACTTCTTAGTGTCTCAAAGTTGAGTGGTAGAAGAACAGCGAAATATATTTCCAAAAACTGTTTTTATGCTAGACAATGGCAAGTTGAGAATTAAATTTGGACAAAGTTTTGATACTACAAGTATGACTATTGCTTGTGTATAAGAGGCATGCATTAATTTGGAGAAAAAATCGGACGTGAACTATTGTGGCTAGCCTGTTGACACCATGTCATATAATTAATATTGGCAAAGTTATTTTAGTTGTGCTAAGGACCATCATGTTTCACAGAGGTTTTTCTCTTCAACAGATTTAAAGCCGTTTGAAAAAGAATTGCACAAACAAACTTTCTGGATTTATAACTGAAAAAAGATGTTAAAAAGTTTAAAGTTTCAACTGTAGCCTTTCTTTCATCTGTGTATAAATATATAATAGTTAGAGATGATTATAAAGAAGTAATCGAGTTGACAGTAATCGTTTTGGGCAATATACCAGAGAAAATCAATTGCAGAGCAGTTTCATCAATTCATCACGCAGAGTGGATAGCTAAACTCCTGTACATTTTTAAATCCTACTATTCAGAGACCAGCAAGAGGGTTTCCGTATAACTAATAGAGAGAAGAAATGCAGCTCCAGCTATTTGTACAGTTCAATGCTTTTTTTGTACAGTAAAGACATGGATAGAAGCCCCACTTGCTTCTGGTGGTGACCTGAACTTGTGGAAAAACGTTAAAAAGTATAAGATAATGGATTTTAAAATTGGAATCGCCGCTGGAAAAGCTTATGTGGTATCTTTCAAATGAATTGGTTGGTTAAGCCATATTTTCACTTAGAATTACAGCAAAGGAAAAATTAAAAAGTATTTCAGATATGAATAACACAAAAGATTCCAGAAATATAAAAGGGTGCGAGCTATTAAAAATGTTGAAAGATAACGCCAGTCTTGGAGAATTTGTAACAAAAAGAACTCTTGATATTTACTTTTTACTTACAAAAAGAACTCTTGATATGGTAATTTTTCAATGTTTCGTTATCGAACATGTCTCTACAATGACAGTGGGTTAAGATAATCTGAATGGCACCATCTACACGATTTATGTTGTTTACAATTTCCATACCCAACCCATATTTTTTAGATGTTATTAACTATTCATTCGATTGATTTCAATTAGCTGTTGTTCTTGGTAGGAGATTGAGTGACGTTTGAAAATTTTCATTAAGTACAGCTATACATTTAGAAACTTTGAATAGAGCTGAAAGTTAGAAACTATTTATACTCGCTAGTCCACTATTTATTGAGTGATAATTTTATGATTTGAAATTATATTTTGGTATTTAGATAATTTCCGATCGACCATTTTCGGCTTACAAAAAATGTAGCCAAGTGTTACTGTAATGCTTGGTTAAATGATGAAATAAACACCACTACTGATCTACATAACACCACACTAATTATTCATTTCGTATTTAGGTGTATTAATAGCTTATTTTGAATGCCTTTCAGGATTTTATACCGCCTAATTTATAGGGGCAATTTTATCAGAATTTAAAAAGATAATGGAGTACCACGGGGGATTAACGAGCGTTTGTGAGCAGGGGTAGAGTTACAGTTTAATTATTTCATAAACTTTTACTAACTTATTTAAAAAAAATTAATTATGGTATAAATAAAAACTTTCTTTAAGAAAATTGCTTTCAATTATACTTATTACCAAATCCATTACAAATACCCCAAAACGCACAAAATACGAAATTTTACTGTTCATTGAGCGCCATCTTTTAATTGGAGTAGGATTCTGAAATTTTGCTAGAACATTTGTATGGGTAGATGTAAAAAAATGAGGGGGTGTCCTGGTCTCTAGGTAAAAAAATTTTTTTACCCATATATTTTTGAACCACCCTAATATACATACCACACATATATATTTCGAAGCAATTATTATTGCATTTGAAATTTTTTTTAATAAAAACTAAACCCCGTTAAATAAAGAATGATTTTGTCGAACATTAATCAAAATCGCTATAGGCTAAAAACAATATAAGGTGTTACAAAAAACCGCTACCAAAATTGATACAAAATATAAGCTGTAAAGTAAAGTTTAGTTTTATTATTATTATTATTATTATTATTTAATTAAAATGGCATTAGAAGCAGCATAAGAATAAGGTGACAAAGACGAAACGTTTAAAAAAAAATATACTAAATTATCTAATCAATTAACCTATCTAGGCTAAATGTTCTATATTTAGAGTTGCGGTGTTTGTTTTTGGGGCTTTCACTAAAAGGTTGCTTTCATACACGCTTCTATTATCGTTTCAAAACAATAATTAGCCCATTTGCGGTCATCTAATCGAACTGAAAATTGGCCAATAGACTCGTTGTCTACAACAATGCATTCTATCAACTTTTTTTTTTTTTGGGGGGGGGGGGCAAAAAAGAGTTACTCCAAGGTGCGAAATCTACGTTTTTCTTCGTAGTGGTCAATAAAAAGTCGATCTGAGTTCAAGATCGTTTAAATAAGTTGCAATTGCACACAAAAGTTGGCAATGCATATAAAGAATTTATATAAAAACATTGTTTTTATAGGTTAATTTTTTAACTCGTAAAAGAGCCCATCAATATTTTTTAAACAGAAATTCAGAAAATCGTTAACAAGATACATAATACAAGATAAATGAATCTTGAAACTTTTAGGACAAAAATAATCCAGCATTCCCATTTGTTCTCTAATGTACATATGGGTCATTCTCCACAGAACACACTATTTCAACAGCAGGTGAACATTTTTAAATCATTAAATGCTTGGACATTTTTTCCCCACAGAACTTATTAATTACAATCCAGTTATGACATTGGTAGAGATATTCCATAGAAGAAATTTTTTTCCCGTAGAACTTATCAATTACAATCCAATTATGAAATTGGCAGAGATCGTCTGATAATATATAGAGATCGTCCATAGTTACTCCATGTCCACGGACATCACAATTTCCTTGTTATTGTTTAGTACCAAATGGAACTGTAGGTTTATAAACGTGAGATTACTAAATTAAAATCTGTACAACTAATATTATCAAATAAGCAATTAATAATAAATATTTAATTATTCTCTACTAATTTTATCTTGACCAAGGAACTGATGGTATGATCTTTCAGTTGCATTTATTTCGCATGTTAAATGACAAAATACGATTCTTCATTGAAAAATAGAATACACAATGAGTATTTGAACCAAAATGGTTACATTCGACTTCTTTTCAATATTGTAGTTGATTTGTTGCATCACTTGATGGGCTGTTAAACAACTAAAAACTGCTGTCAGCGGACATGACGCGTCAGTCTTGCGACACGAGGTATTATATTAATTGTAATGAAATTACTACTCATAAAAGGCGTATTGTTTTAGTACAAAAAATATTTTCAAATTTATAATATTTCTTTTGAAGAGTTCTGATTGCATTAAAATATATTCCATGGTTAACAGAAATACCCAACTTACATCCAACAAATATCCAACTTAACGGAGAATGACCCATATACAGCTTTTAGAAACGGCAGCATTTTATCGGTTCTTTTTAAAATAATTTTTTTAGCAATAATCCAGTTGAATTAAATGAATGTAAAGCTGAGTATTAATAAAAAATAAAAATCTGGTAATAAGTAAAGTATGATTTCGTCAGTAAATAGTTAACTAGTTTTTTACAGAATATTTATTTTATATTCCATTAGTCTGAAAAATCTCCACAAATTAATTGAGTAAGCAAGCATAAAGTGGTGTAATACTATTTCAAATAGTTAAAAGTTCACAATCAATGTAGAATACAAATAAGAAAAAAATACTGTTTAATAGCTGATATTAATAACAATGGAATTCGTTCTTTTCAAAAGTTAAACTAAAAGTCAACATCGATCAATTACATTTGAAAGAGAATTATTCACTCAATACAATTGCATCAACACAAAGATCCGATAGATTGAAAACAAAACACCAAAATAAAAATTTAACCCTAATCAAAAATGTAGCTCGAATACGAAAGAGAAGATTAGTAAACAATACGGAATCCATACCAAAACAATAGTGTTGCCATTGAACGAAGAAAACAAGATGAATAATAGTGATTAATTGTCCGACTGGCAATGACAAAAAGACAAACGATTTTGGCATCTATGAGCAATTCTAAATACTGAAAATTCTCTAATGTTCTATTAGGGTTTTTTTTTTCTAACGTGAACTCAGCAAGAGATATTCCGGACAGATCTTTAAAATAACAATAGATAAAAATCTGGTAATAATGGAACAAATTTGAAAAATTGCTTCCAGATTGTGATTAATGTTAGGGACATCACTTCAGTATTCTGCAAATGAGACTAATGCATACACTTTTTTGCGTGCAATGGTGTCATATTATATGACGTCACTTAGTTTTATTTTGTATGCCAAAACTTGTAACCGATCAAAAGAACATCCCAAAAATGCATTTGAATTTTCGAATTCCATCAGCTAATCACAAACTCAGGTTCTTTTCTTTTTCTTTTTTCTTTCCATCAGACACTTCGGAAAGTAGTGGTCAGTGATGTCACCATGCATAAAATCCATTAATTAAATTTACTTTTTTTGTATAACATTATTTTAAAGTTTTTTAAAAAAATTGTAAATTTCTTTATCATTTGTGCTAAAAATTTGAATCATTAAAATATTACTTTAACGAAAAATTAAACTGAAAATAGTATTGTTTTTGATTTTGTTGCTTATTGTTATGCAGCATTATACCATGTGAATATAATGAGATGCAATTATAAAAAAAAAATCCTATTTTAGTTTTTCGCTTAGAATTTCCCTGTACGTTCAAATATACGTTCAGAAACACTTAGATTATATCGATTTTTTGCCCAATTAGCAATTACTCAAACAACTTAATTCTATGTTTCACCTACGCAAAGATTTTTAAGTTGTCAACGGTAGTTTTAAATATAGACATTAGAAGTTGTTTAAGTAGTTTTTAAGTAGTCATTAGTAGTCAGTTCGCACTTGTAGAACTTTGCTCAACACGCGTGATGAATCTAGTTTTGTTAGGCAATTACAAACATTTAAAAATTTACTTTTGTTTTACACTTTTATTCTTCAATCGTGTTGAATCAACTGTATTATGCAACTTTGTTAAACGATGATTTTTAATGTAATTTTGTTGCAAAATAACAATTGCGCTTTATTCAAAATATGCTTTAGAAAATCACTACATTAAACTTCGCTGAAATACAAATTAAATTGAGTCACTTTAAAGTTGCAGTTCAAAAATGTAAGAACTGTATATCGTATGATTTACATTAGTTTAACGTTTATTTTACTAGATCTGTCCACAACTAAACATTCCACCCAACTGTGTACTTCTACTTGGATCGTACCCAATTTCAAACAGAGAATTTAAGAATTTTTTTTATTTAGAAAAACGATTTAAACAAGAATTTACCATGCTCGTTATGTTACGCCCATCGTGGATACGCAACATTAATGACTTTAAAAATAATCAATTTATTGTTAAAATACATTAAATAATACTTTGGGTCCTCGCCATTAAGATAACAGATAGATGTGTGTACAAGATATTAACTAGTGAAACTAAACAAAAATGTATAGATAGTGTAACAGTAAAATACGACTTCTAAAGATATTCCAATAGTTTCCATGAGAAGCGGAATTCTAATTATGTTTTTAACTAAGAATGCAAAGCATATTGCTGCTTAAACACAATAACATATAAAGTCAGGTTTAATGAGCTAATCATCCTAGAAGATAAAAAAAAAAATATTTTAAAGAAACAGAAAAGTTTTTGTAATCTCAGTAATTTGTTCTCCAGCGCTGAACTGTTTAGCATTTTAAAAACATTATAGCAAATCATACTGTAATTTACATAGGTTAGCTAAAACTCTTAAGGAATAATAGTAATACAAAAAAGAATCAATTAAAATCTAAATATCTAGAATTCGTGACTTTCCCGTCCCCTACAGTTGTTATCCAGAATTGCAAAAAGTATTATCCGACAGACGAAATATCACTTGAACATCTTTGAAACAAAGCGTCTGACTTTTTGAAAAGTGAGTAAATAATCTCTTAACATGAAAACAATAGAATAACTTGGTGTTCAGAAAATTCCTTGTGGAGACATTTTTTTTTTCTCTTGGTGAGGTTTTCAGTTTTACCGTTTCTTAGAATTACATATAAGAGAGAAAAAAATAATTCTAATTCCGGTCTACAATCAACAATGACAAACAATGATGAACCTTTCAGAGTTTGGGGAAATGGAAATCGTGTTTTTGTGATCTTCTGTCCTCCTTGAAGAAAAACTAAAAGGTTAAGCGATGCCTCTTTTTTCAAATAATTGTAATTTTCCACGGTGGATCACCATTTTTTTAAAGTACCAAAATCGTTACTTGGCAGAGCAAGTAGTAACGTGACTTATGGAACGTGACCAGACCTCCATGACATTAAATGGAGTCGAAAGAGCATCTAAACTATCGATAGCCTAGCTTTTTTGGATGCTGGATACCCACGTTCATACATAATTCAAATTTCCGATTAACATGGATTCAGGGAATATATAATCAGGCAAGGATTCCATTAATTGGTAACACAGCAGTATTGTTAGTCCTATTAATGCAAATAAAATGGATTAAAATGATAATGAAGTTAGTAGGATTTCTAAACGGTATTCCTTTATTTTTCCACAATCAAATTTGTAATGTGGTTAGAGAGCTAAATTCCCAACTGTTTTGTCTTGAGTTTGAATTTCATAAGAAAGCATTCTGGTTCATGAAAGTCACCTTTTGAAATGAATGCGAATTTATAAATGGGAAAAGCTGAGAGTTTTAAAAGATCAAGTTTATTTTGTTTTCATATCAATCGATATCATAGGATACATGGAACGTTTTATCCCAAAGGCAATAATAGAAAGGCTTTTACCTGAATATAAAATTAGGGAAATTTACCCATAAAAACAAAGTATTTGATACAAATCCTTTATATACATTGCCAACCGTTATGCACAATCAACGAAGAAATTGATTTTAATGATCTAATGATTTTGAGTAATGATTTTGAGTTCAGACCAAATTTTCATAGCGTTTGACCACTACAAAGAAAACAATCGATTTCGTGTCCCGGACTAACTCCTTTTACCCCCAAAACTTAATAGAATGCAATATAATAAACAACTAATATATGTCAAACTTCAGCTCCATTGGATGAAAACCAATTGGTTGATTAGTCCTCTGAAAAGGCAATGTGTAAAAGCGACTTTTAAATGACAGTCCTCAAAACTTGACAGAATACATTGTTATCGACAATGTGTCTATTTTCCAAGTTTCACTGATTGGATAATGGCAAGTGAGTTAATTATCCCTCCTCAGATTCGCCCGCCACACATCCCACAAACAAAATTGAAAATATAAAGGATTTAAAAAAAAAAAAGGTGCCACTTCGTTGATGAATAAAAAACATGAAACTTTAAAAACATCTGCTTAATGAATAAAGTGGTCATTGGTTTGTGTTCTCAACTCCACATATATTAATCTATCTCCTTGTTGTACCAGGTTATGAGAGTAGTTAACCGATTCCTCTTTTTGGTGGATATACTTCAGGGTATTCATTACGATTTTGTCGATCAATCTTCAAACTCAAAACTTTTTTCAATCGTCTAAAAATTCCTAAACACATTTCACCCACTAATTAAAAAATCCCCATACTTTCCATCTTCCAGAAACAAATTACTTTCCCACACAAACAAAATCGAACTTAATGTAAAGGATTTAAAAACAGAATGATGCCACTTCGTTGATGAATAAAAAAACTCTCAACTTAAAAAAAAAATTCTGCTTAATGAATAAGGTGTTCTTTGAATTGTGTTCTCTACTACATATATTAACCTATCTCCGTGGTGCACCAGGATATGAATGATTCACCCGTGTTCCGTATACTTTAGGGTATTCATTACGATTTTGTTCATCCCTCTTCAAAACACAAAACTTTTTTCAATCTATTCAAAATTCTTAAACACTAAGTATTGATTCTAAAATCAATTCCAACCGAATTTCGCTCACTGATTGATAAATCCCGACATTCCGCACCTTCCAGCAATAAATTACTTCAAGCACCTGACACTGGGGTAAAGAATGTTGATAGCCGCCGAAAAGGTTGAAACGAGAGAATGAAGAAATTCACGCCAACAATAACTAAAAAAGAACCAAAAAAAAAGGAAATCCCATAGAACAACACATTCAATCCTATGGACACACGTTAATCTCCAGAGATTCGAGGAAGTTCTTTGAAGCGGCGGGCATCACCGGCCATTGATTATCTAGTTTAAGTCTGTTAAGTCATGGCAATAGGTTGACGACTTTTAACTTCTTGATCTGCTGGTTGGCCCATTACAGGAAGTCGTGGGAGAGTTGGGAGAAGAATATCTACATCTTGGATGTGACATACGAGCACCTGATGGAAAGGTCGAATCAAAACGGTAATTTGTATTATTAGGAATCTAGTGAAAAAGGTAATCGGACCTTTTGTTAGTCACCAAATTGTCACATTTTTTATTTTTTGTGTGTAAATATTGATATTGTTTTCTGGGGGTGCCTAATCTTTTGTTCGCTCTTATCCGTTTCATTTTAAATGCATGTTGATGATTGCGTTCGTTAAGTTTTTGTGACGAGTTGCTTCAAATCTTCACTTCATCCGAGATGTCCGCAAAACATATTCACTTGGTACTCGTCAATTTGTTTTCGATTGGTTGGTTGTATTCAGATTATCTGGTGCCGTTAACAACACGAGGGCTATAATGCGCCGAAACATTTGTCATTAGATAAGCCAACATACATTTACAAACACCCATGCCTAATACGGGACTCGAAACCCGCAACCTCGCAGTTTAGAAGCTAACACGCTAACCACTATACCGTTTGGTCGGCCAATCTCTTTTCGAAGTTAAGTAACTAAAGCGACGGTTGTGACATATTTTCAATTCTAATTTTGGGCTGTGGGTATTTTGATACTTTTTGAGAGAGGACTTCATGTTGGAGAGGCGTCGATTCAGTCCAGCAATGATCCTCTCTTCTACCGAAGTATTTTAAAGTACAAGATATATATGCATTACTGTTTTAAAGATGTAGCTGTCCTATTTAAAACTTTCATTTAATTATTGATTGATAAATCGGACTTGTATGTTAAAAAAAAAAGTTCCATTGGATATTATAGGATGGATGGTACGGAATACGAATTATCACCAGACCGACCAGTAACGTGAAGCGTGCCAAATTCTGCTTTTCAAATCAAGTTTCATTATATCTCTCAGCAATATAATACAATATATAATTCTGATAAACTTTTTTTTATCGAAAGTAATTCCTTTGGGCAATCTTAAATGCGTAGGTTGTACATGGACCCAACAGTGCCTGAAGAACAATTTAATTAAATCTTTTTTCCAATCCGAGAATATTGTGCGTCGATTGTTAAATGTCCTTGATACTTCCGAATTCAACATTTTTTTTTTTTTTTTTCCAATTCGTTTTCCATTGAAAAATAAAATCATTTTTTAAAACACACTTTCAATCTTTGGCATAAGTGCAAGCAATAACGCCCTCTTGGCTACATATTAAGTCCTATGAAAAACACAAATAATAATAATAATGCGTTTCTAATTCCAGATACCCTCAAGTTATATTATGATTTATCTATGCAAGGAAGCTATACGCTTTAGGAATTTTATAATACATATACCACCCAAAAGAAGAAAAAGAAGGAGAGTACCCATTAAACTCTGAATAGGATTAATGAAATTAAAGTCGTGTACCTTTAAACTCAATAGGCAAAAAATCATTATTTTACTTTTGCAGCGGAAAGTCGGTGAGGTTGAAAAGGTTCGCCAATGTCACTATGAGAACAATGGTTGGTTATAGACAAAACAATAATTCATATTGTGGTCGGGCTCTATCATTAAGTAAGTTATTTAATAATCATAGGTATCGTTTAAGATTTTAATAGTGGATTGAAAAAAAAACCACATTTATTGCAGGCGGCGTGGCCTACTTCGGTTGAATTTCGGTATGGCACTGCTGGATTTAATTTTTTTTTTAAAGGTATATTACAATATACGAATTCTTTTGTGCGGCATAGCAAAAGAAAACGTACTGTGTAAAACATGAAATTATACCGCTTCGGAGATTATTAAATGTTCGTTAAACAATCTAATTCTTTTTTATTTTAGTTCGTTTATTTTTGTTGACTTTCGCAATTTTCAAAGCTTGATAATTGCGAATATTGTGATTGTTTTTTATTCTTATACCAACCTTGAGAATATGAATTATAATTCCAAAACTTGGAAATCAGGAATCCAAGGTTTTGCTCTAATATATTAAAAATTATATAAACAAATTAACATTCTAATAGTAATCAGACTTAAAAGAGAGTTTTAAACAAATAAAAAGATATTGAAAACTTTTAAAGCCTAAAAAACTCAAGACAAAATTTATTTATTTATTTGGAACAAATTTTTCAAATTGAGAATCTTGCAAAGATCCTGGAATCCGATAAACATAATTGAAGAACCATCATCTAACTAAAAATAGGATAATGTAACATGGACGATTTTAATAGACCATCATTTTTTTTTAAACATATTGATTAGTATTTTGAATTTTGATACTGGAATCCAATTATATAGCCTTTTAAAAATAATGCAAAACAAAGTTACTCAGCAAAAATGAATGGCCAAGCTAGAAATAAAACTTTATATTCTAAGTACTCGGTTGAATGACAGATATTGACCAGTATAAGTTAATGAAACAATTCATAAAACTTATTTTAGTAATGAAAAAGGTTGAAAAATTTGCTATTAATGAAACTTTTTAAAAGAAATGTATTTTTGATAAATGTCATTCTTATGTCCTGGATACTAATAAAATAAATGACAAGACTGGCGAATTATCTTACAAAGCTGAATAACTTTACCCACCAAAAATATTTCGTTAGTACTGTTGAGTGGATGGGTTCGAAAGATATGAAGCCAAAACAGACCAAAAACTTGCAGAAATTTATTCCAATATAGCTCTTCACAGATTCCTTTACAACTCCAGAACTTCTAGTTCTAGTAGACTCAATACAGCTCTATACACAACAATTGAGCACAAACAGCAGTTAAACTTGACACACAACTGCTAAATCGCCGCAAAAGACAATGCAATACAGTTCGCTTTCGGAACTCTCTGAATGCTCGCTGACAGACAACCAAGTCAGTAACTCCACTCAGTCAGTATCTCAACTAACTCAGTAATTTCAGTCAACTAATGGACTCAACTAACTGACTCAACTCACGGCCGGCCTTATGTAGGAGTCAAGCCTTCTTAAAACTTCTAGAGGTAAATATTTGGAGAACTTTCCAGATCGTAGTCGAAAAGGCCTATACATGTACATGGGGACCGAAAATGTCCCCAAATTAGTCACCAAAACCGTCGCCAACTTTGCTCTATCTCGCCAATTTGGCGAGATTTCGATTACCATAATGTTAAATGCCCTGCTCCTTGTAAAACTCGCTACCCAGCGTTATCTCTGTAAAACTCGTTATCAAGCATTAAGACACACATTGCAGGAAAGCCAAGTTAAGACGAACTATTGCACTGCCTTATGCGAAATGTACATAAATGTTCCTATTTACAAAATTAACACTACGAAATATTCACAAATATACAAAAATTCGTAACAGTACATATATACAAAAATGAATCAAATGTATTTATTTAAGAAGACGTTGTAGGATGAATCCGCGTGAGCATTCATGTACAAAATTGTTCCTAAAAATCTTTCTCATCTAGATGATATGTCTCTTGATGACCCTTGTCCGCTTTGGATAAAACAGAATCTAGCGCATATACTATGAGCCTAACTCTTCCTGCATTCGACACAAATAATATGAAACTGATTAAATCACAAATTAATTTACATACAATTTATCCAGATTTAAAAAGTATCGCTGGGTGAAATACACACAGCGACATGACTTCGCAGACTCCAGTGCAAATCGCCAGTCATGTAGCACCATCATCTAAGTCCCAGTAGTAGCCAATTTGTTACGTGCCCCTGAGAGGTGCTTCCAGTAGATCAAACATTTTCTATTTACTGGCGCTTCAACTCCCATCATCCAATAATATGCTTTCTCTCATAACCACCGACAGGCTACGTAACGCTCGCTCAATAGCTGAATTGTTCAAGCTGCTCGCACCGTGTAAAATCAAAGCTAGCATTTCGATCAATGCGTGGCAGTGACCTTCCATTCAACTTCCAGGTACTGCCAGCGTGTAAATCAGCATTAAAGATAGGAAGAAGGTTTCATATACCAAAATTTGTATCTATTATTTTCTGAACACGCTGGGATCTTCCAAAAGAAATCCTGCTTACATCTCTGATCACTTTCAATTTTCTCATTACCATTTTTTTCCCTCGCGTGCAACAAACAAGTACAAAGTCGACTTACACAACAAGACTGATCAGAGATAAAGAGATAATAGTGCAACTTTCATCCGAAAAACCCGGCAAACCGTGTCGCAAACTTTTTTTAGGTCAACAATTCCTAATTCGATTCTGCAAGGGAGTCTTCCAGCTGGAGTGACATTAAACAAATAAATAATAATAAAAAAAATCCTTAAACGCGAACAATGAGAAAAAGTGACACGCTCTGCGATGTACTTAAAGAGTCTCCGGCATTGTTTTTTAATTACAAAATGGAATATTGGATTTTGGCTGGCCTTCCGCCGCACACAATGAGGCACTTTCGAATTCGTTAATGACGCATTGTTATTATTAAAGCGGCCTTCTATTTTTCTATTCCTACAATAATTACTCCGTTAATTGACTTCTGATTAGGCAATACGAACAAATGGAACACGATCAGCCGTTTGTCAATCATCTTTAGAGATTATCTGTTCTGACAGCTACGAACAACGGTTTCCGCCATTTTTATTTCTACGAGACGTTTTGTTTGTTGTTCCTTTCGCTTTGCAATTCCTCGACTATTAAGCAGGTCGTTTTGTTGTGTCAGATGGTGTTGCCTGAATGTTTTGAATTGGAATGGCGGTTTTTTTTTATAAATAATAGCTAGTTGTATTTAGTGGTTGGAATTTAGAATTAGGAAATGAATCAATTGTGTTCTTGGTTTGCTTTTAATTCTTCTTTTATAAAACACCTGTTTTCTTTATATCCTTTGGATTGTTTCTGTTTGAACCGATTTCAATATATTTCACATTTATTTTTTGGGTGACTCACATTTTTTGAACTGAATATATCTTACGATAAAATAATGTCCTTATGTTTAACCTTTAATTACTTCACTTTTCAACAAAACTCCCTTTCTTCACTCTCTAGGACACAGTAACATATATGTTAAATTCAAGAATTATTTTAATTAGTTTAATACAGAAGAAGTTACTATTTTTCACACAGGTAGATACTCGGGTTCCATTCTTAAACCTTTAGGATTAGGAATAGAAAAACCCATCACAATTTTTTTTAATTTTGTAAATTTTGCAGTTATAAATCAAAAAAGAACAAAAGAATTTCTTAGTAGAAGAATATCTGTAATTACAGATCCTGTTCTGTAATAAAATCTATTAATTTTTTGTAACTGGAACTTTGAAATACAATACGCATTTAAAACTAAATTGGTTTTTACTTCCAAAGAAAATGTTATGTTTGTGCTCAAATTGATTATCATTTGTCATGTGCACTCGGACATTTAAACGCCTTACCTGTGCACTTTTCAGAAAAATGTGCCTAATATGAAACGCAGTTTGGGATCAACTGAATAGTTTGGTTTATTTGTAATTACTGCCGCTAGGACAACTCTAGGGCCAAATTGCTCCGATAAACGAAATAGAAACACTGTTTTATCACCTGCCCGAACTGTGACACAGGAAAGGGATTAATAGGAGCCTGCGCAAAATTCAAAATGAGGAAATTAATAATATAAAAAACTATCTTGACCAGGGAAGAAAATAAGAAATTATCTACAGACGTTGATTATTTTCATACCATTATTTTTTAGAGAACATTATCCGAAAATAAATTTTAGACATATGTCTTTTATGTAACCAAATTGAATTTGTAAACTATTGCACTAAATTAGCTACATAATATAAAATATTCCAATAACAGTCTTCACATTACAAAATTGTTCAGATTACTGAAGGGTGATACTCAGATTTAATTATAAATCAGTGACATTATTCCTAATGTTCCTATTGTAGGCTTATTTAAAAAGAGGATTTTAAGTTTATTATTGTTAATTAATATTTAAATACTTCCCTTTAAAATGATACCTCATTTATAATATTACCTCATTTAGAAGTATTTTTAATAATTTTTTTGAAAACAAATTTGGGAACTATTAGTGTACAAAAGGTTTGCTTTAAATGCGTTTTTCTCAAAATTACATTTTTCATTACTCATGTACCTTTTCCTCAGAAAGAACTTGATATTGAAGCCTAAATTTTGTAAGTGCATTTAGCAGACACTTGCTATTCCAGTAAAGTTGGTTTTTAATTGTAATTCGTTAAATATCACAAGTTTTTTTAACGAAATAAGCCAGAAATAAAAAATATTTTAAAAATAACAACAAAATATCACTTCAATATACATAATAGAATATGTGATAAAAAAATTTTAGGTAGATAGTGTGAGCATTCCTGAGAGAAAGGTACACGAGTAATGAAGAATGCAGTTCTGAGAAAAAAGCATTTCAAATAAAACCTTACTCACACTAATAGCTCCTAATTTTATCTTCAAAAAATTATTAAAAATAGTTCTAAATGAGGTATCATTTTAAAGGGAATAATTTAAATTTTAATAAACAATAATAAAGTCAAAATAGATTTTTATTTTTTATATAATACATTTTACGGACCAAACCTTAAACAGAATCTGTCTTCACGAGACAAACCACAGTTTATTTCAAGTTACAAGCGAGCACACAGATTAAATACTCATGATTTCTATCGTGAGTTAGTGGAATTCTGAGAGATAATGAATGGAAAGAAAACGCTAACTAAATGTAGAATCTGGATCTGTTTAAATTTAGGGGAGGGATGGAGCAAAGTGTTATCCCTAAAATGGAAATGGGAAATATTTTAAACAAAAGATTCTGATTCGATATTCATCCATGGTAGCAATCATCAATCTCAAACTGTAACTTCCGGATTCATAACTCATAGGCAGTTTCTGTTATGCAAGCAGATGACGCCAATGCAATTGCCAATATACTGTTCCCCATCTAAAATCTGTAATAGGATGCCCATGGTTACAAACACATTCTAACTAGTTTCAGAGGAAGTTGCTAATATATCTGTCCATGATAATTGTTTTCATCCACTGATATCTAACAACAACTTCTGGATGGTGCATGCTGGGTTATTGACTTGAAGCGGAAGAATATTTAACAATCAGCATAGAGATCCACATTAGCAAATTTCCACCCAAACTAGTTAGAATGTGTTTGTAACCATAGGCAGCCTATTATGTAGCACAGATAGGAGGAAGTATTCATTTGGCTTCACCTGCTTGCAAGCTATCCAGAAGTAATTTTTAGAGATCAGTGTTCAAATCTATAAACAAGCCTGACTTATCTAGAAGCTACAGTTACAGATCAGTATTTGGCATTAGAATAAACTTGTAGAAAAACTTCGTATGGAGTTTTAAGTGTTTAATAACGCAACATATTCTCAGGAGAAATTGTTAGATCTGCTTATGTTTTATTCTAGTTTAGAAAGTACCTTTTGGATCAACAGTTTGCTATTGGATCAACATTTTTGTAACAAACATTGATTGAAATATTTAATTAAATAATTTTTTAATCGAAGGTGAAATTAAATTAACATTGAGAAAAGGTATAGATAACAAAAGCAACAGGAAGTTATTTTGTAACATAGTATTTCTACAGTTATTAATTTCCAAACCTCCTGCAGACAAGACTGCAAACTATTTGTGTCTGATTTAAAATCAAACATTAATTTTATTTCAAAGAGCATTTGTTGCAATTTATGTTAAAGTGTTTTTGAAAAAAAAAAGTTAAACCACATTTGCATTTACAAGTTATAATTTTGCCGGAAAGATAAAAATAAGTGATTGACGCAAGCATCAACAAAAAATTCCATCCCACAATAGAATAATTTCTTTCGTTATTTCTCTAAACTTTCCTCTTATTCCTGATTTAATGAATCCTCTTTTCACACCGCGAAGTGCTTTCGTTTACTTATTCATTTATTTACTTATTTATTGTTCGTCACCCTCTCACCTGTGGCCCCGTGGGCTCGTGAATCCTGAACCCAACGAAACTCCTCCTCGGAGGCATCCTTGGCCTTTTGTGTCCCCTCCGCGCTAAACCATTCCTTTGTTGAGGCACATTTCATTTGCATGTGAAGCGATTCACACTTTAAATGGTGGATTCCTGGCCTTTCTGGGTTTGGCCCCGCGCTTTTGTTACCAAACAGATTTATACGCCAACGGAAGAGATTTCGAAATTATAAAAATATCTACCATTGTGGAGGTCTTGCTGAAGAAAATGTCCTCAACGCTATTGTTGGGAATGGTAAAGCCGGAGGGTGTTGTTTCAGCACTTGCCTCACACACACACAAGAAAAGTCAGAATTGGAAGCAAACAAAATGAAATTTGTATAATAAAAATATAGTTGGGATGTTAAGCTCCGAGGGCGTTTCAGCTGACAATAGAATTTCATCAGGTGGAATTTAATTGGATTGGTACTTTTTTGTTGTAGAAATGCCAACGAAATCTGGTGGAGTGTAATTCGTTGTTCAGAACTCTTTTATGGTTTTTAAGTAATGATTCACTGCTTACAAGAAAGAACATGAAGAGTTAAATGCTGAGAGTAAAGGAAAGGAAATATGTGAAAATACAAAAGAACTCATTCAAGATAATCATCCACAAAGAAAAGAATTCATATTCGAAAAACTTTTACCTTCTTAACAGCTCTTCCACATATATGATCTAGCAATGTTTTGTAGAATTCTAAAACGTTTTATTTGTCAATTTCCTATGATAAATTGTAGTTTCATCTCAAAATCAATTCATTTCGGGAATACGAATATAGTCCCAAAATATATTCGTGTACTTATGTATCCTCTATACTTAAGTTGTAATTTCAGCTGGTACCTACATCATATGGACAAAGAAAACAAAACAGTTTTGGGGAAGCGCATTCTTTCACAATTCCAAGACTTCCCGCAGAATTTCCCATTCCAAAATACATGTATAATCCAAAGTATAATTTAGCCCGAATGAGTAGTAAATTTATATTTTTTACACATTTTGATATTCAGAATAATGATTTAATAAACAAGCCGGGTTTTTTTTTTTTTTTTTTTTTTTTTTTTTTTGTCATTTTATAACGTTTCGTAAGTAATTAAAATGCCAAAAAAAAAAACATGTTCTAAGCACAGAGGTCGTATCTGTGACTAAGCTCAGAATGTGAAATGGCTGTTTAAAGTTTAACAACTTCATATACAGTAGATGGTAACGTTCTGACTGATTAATTAAGTTTGATAATTCCCGTGCAGATACGACACTAAAACTTTCCCATTATGAACATCAGAATAAATTACAGAGAACCATCTGGTAACAATAACTCAGTTTGTCAAATAAATTAAATTTTGAAAGCATGAGTTCTTTTGGAATTATATGACGTTCCTGAAAAAAAATATATATATTTTCTAAAATATTTCATTGCCCCGATTTGACAGACAAATAGACTATATGATTTTGAAATTGCAGTTTCCAAGGTCCGGGCCTAAAATAGTAATTTTCGAAACGCGCTTTATTTCGTACATTCGCGTTAATTAGCATTTCAAAATATATCCCTACGTAGACTATAGTCCCCTATCCGAGTTCACAATTTCAATGAGTTGTCTTATAGAGTTCAAATACCTCACTTTCCAAAATATAAATGTGCACCTATTTGGAATACAGACTAAATTCTAAACTTCAGCCATCTAGGTCTTCTGGTTGTTGAGAGATTTCATTTTAACAAAGGAAAGAAAATGCTAATAACATATAATGGAGGGACCTAAAAGCTCTGACATCTAGCCTGGACTGCCCACTTCTAAACATTATAATTAATTTGCAACATTCTTATTTCGGCATTGTTCCACATCATTAGGTAAAACATCCAGATCACAAGCTAATCCAATATTTCGCAATTCAATCTGAACCAATTTACATTGCTTACGTCAAACTATAAATTTACAGCACCTCAACATGTCTTGTCCAATACCATCTTACAAAAAAAAAAAAAAGAAAGAAAGAAAACCAAGGATACAGCAATTCTTCAAACGTTTAAAAAAAAAAAAAAAAAAAAAAACTCCCAACAATGGGTGAAATCTGCTCTCACCGAGGGGCCACTTCGCCTCTCGCATTTATTTACTTATTATTATTTCCATTTCTCTAAATGGCAACAAGAAAAAAAAAAAGAAAAAAAACCTCCGTCGTCGTGAGAGGCATCTTCTCATTGTTTCTTGGTCCGGATCGTGCCACTTGGGCATTGTGTGAAAACACACGAGGGGTTCGCGACCCGGTCTTTCGCGACCCCTTTCCGTGACCCTCCCGCCAGCTGTACCCCGTCCGGCACAGTCACGTGGTTGCCCCCGCACACCATAAATCACGTGGGGGGTACATTTCTCTTTCTTCTCCCACAAGCACCCCCTTTTTTTATTCCATATTTCCTGAAGATCGTCACGTCTTCTCGAGGAGTCTCTAACAAAATGCGGGGTTCCGACCTCCATTTTCGAACACAGAACCATTGTAGGGTGGTGTATGATTATAATCGTCTGACGTGTGGCAGGAGGAGACTTAATTATGAAAATTGCGTTTACGAGGGTTGGCATCGGGTCCCGCTTTGGGGTGCGAATCACGTATTTTCGGTGATTGTTTGGCGGGGATGAGAAAAAGAGCGTAAAAGTTAATTGATAACGCGCGTTTTTCGTCTTTTATTTCTTCCAGTGTTGTGTGTTATTGACGAAAAACGGACCTCTTGGAGTATCCTGACCTTTGAAGAGAAAAGGATGGAATTTTATTTTAGTATGCTGGCTTTTCTTCCTTTTGAAAAGGCCAAGCGATAATTCATTCTCGCTACCCCCTTCTGGAGTGGCTGCCATTCTTTAATTTTTTTTTTTTTTTTTTTTTATGTACCTGATGAATTGTTTATATTTCTTTTTATTTCCTTTTAAATTCTTTTGTAGATCCCAATGAATGGTGGTGTTTACTTACGATGTCTTTGGAAAGAGCGCCAATAAATCTTTGTGAAGATTCAGGTGAAGTGGTTTCGAAATTGAACTTTGGTTTCTCAACGTTTTTAAAAGGATTTATATTGGAATTGACAAATCAAGAAATCACGAAGTTCAGTGTTCAGAATAAATCGAGTTTTTTGCCCTTTAAATTTTTCAGGTATCTATTTGGACCGGATATTGTTCAATTGCGTACATGATGGACCCCTGGCTCTGACTTAGGCAAGAAATTTCCTGTTTCACTTTAAAAAGACATAAATCAAGGTTCAATAAAGGTAAAATAAAAAATTTTCTTCTGAGTTCACTATAAATTCTAAAACTAGATGAGAGTGAGTTGGTAGCAATGGCGGATCCAGAGTTTTATAACGGAGGGGGCGGTGGCTGTTAAATAGCTTAAGTAAATTCATTTGCTCTTAAGTTGCATTACTATACCATGGGATAACTTAACTTTGACTATACAGAATATGCTACATAGAAATAAAAAGTCTCTATAACATAAAGGCAACACAATGGTTGGCTACGTGTGAATTTACGACAATAAATTACAGTCATCTACAACTATTTGATTCAGAATAAATTATTGTTAAATATGATAAACAGAACTATCGAACAAAGAATACATTTACACATTAAACATTTTCAAACTATAATTTGCTTCGTTGTCTTGCTTCGTCCTCGGCTTTTTCATCTCCATTTTTTGGGATGAGAACATTTATATTAAAAATGTTCAGCGCGGATTTGTCGAATCTGGATTGATTTCATACAAAGTCTGAGAGCAGCGCAAGTTAAAACATGAGCGGTTCATGAATAACGGAGGGGCGATCGCCCTCTCCGCCCCTCGCTGGATCCGTCAATGGTTGGTAGTCACAGAACACATTTCCATTTTATTAAAGAGAACTTTAAATCAGAATATTTAATTCCAAAACTGTTCAAGTTCCATACATTAAACATTTTCAAGATTACAAGATAAATTATATTGAATAAGTATTGAATTTTATCTGAATCATTGGCTGACTTAATAGAAACTAATTTTATCACACATAATTTATCAAATCTCATTCAAAACAAAATTGAAACTATTTATGCCCAGCGTCATTGACAAAATTGTTTTCTATAAACCATATCACTTTTCTTCATAATTCGCTTTCGTTGTGTTTTATATATTTTTTTTTAAATTTATTGAAAAGTCAACCAATTTAGGTTTACAGCCAATTCATGAAACAAAGATGTTGAAAACAACACGATAGAATTAAACAGAATTTAAAAACAAGTACACACAACAGTTTCACAACATAATTGGGATACGTTACCGATAAAAAATGAAAATAGTATTTCACGTTAAGGCCACAATATTATTAAGTATAATTAATCATTTTTGAAAGGTATTTAGATACATTTGCAATGCAATTGCCTCTGCATTTTTCGAACAAAATGGGGTTATTCATGGACAAAACGGCATTGGCCAGGTGAGAGTTCGCTAAATAATGGAAAATAAAAAAAAATAAAAAATCTTACGAATTTTGAATTAGTCATATAATTTCTCAATAAATACCTTTGAAGAAAATAATCTAAGCATTTGATTATTATTAGTTTTATGTATTTATTTCATTTACGATTGCAATGTTAGTTGAATAAAACATTAATGATAAATAAGAATGCCAATTAAAATAAATATAGAGAATTTATGGATAGTTTTTGTGCTTGATATTTATTCAGACATAAAAAAAAAATACGGAAACGCTAAAGAATGAAAGAAGTAAAACTTAACTTCTCTGAAACGAAGTTTTTACACTGGATTACCAAACAATTACTCAAATAATTGAGGAAAGAATCATCTCCCAAATTACAAATTTTGGCAAAAATACAAGCTATCCATAATAGGTATTTTATACCATGAAAAAAAAAAAAAAAAAAAAAAAAAAACCTAATCCATAAAAACAAATTTTTTACTACGAATCCACCTTTATATGCCACAGCAAATTTTATGTGCAATTGCAACATATTTAAGTCATTTTGAGCTCTAACCACTCAAAACGAGTTTCCATAGTGTTTGACCACTACGAAGAAAATATCCAATACTGGTCTTGGACTAACTTTTTTTTGTTCAGAAACTTGATAAAATATATTAGATAAAAGATATTACAAAAAAAGGTTTCAGTCATTAAATATTAAAATTTGCTAAATTGTACGTGAGGAACATGGCTTGGTATTTGGATTTCACGTACTACTCTGAAAACATGTTTAAAAGCGACCTTTTAGTAACAGTCCCAGAACTTTATAATAGTAGTACACACAAAAAATACGAACGATGACTATATCTTATGATCTAATTGATGAAATAAAAAAAAGTCGTGTACCGTTGTAAATCGTGGAAGGTTATTAATTGAATATATATATTTTTTTATCATGAGGGGTCATCTACATATTAAAACAGAATCAAACTCTAAAGTTCAATGGCAACTCCATATTATGTCATATTTTGAATTAGAATCCAGAAAAAAGTCGAAATGCAAAAATTCATAACTTTCCAATGAATGGTTAGTAATTTAAATTTAAATGATAAAAACAAAAGGATAAATTATTGTTAAATTTTTTTTTTTTCCTTCTTGCTTTTTTTCCATAAATTCTTAAATAATTAATATATTTCAGTAATTTTTCTTTCAAACGATAGTTTATTAATGGCCAAACATAAATAGCAATAAACTTTTGCATCAAAATTTGTTTCAATAATTAATTCTTAGTTAATAAAACAAATTTTAAAACATTTTGAATCAAAACATATATTTTTATAAAAACGTGCAAAAAATTTAACTTTTTCTTCATCATTTTGAAATAAAAATAGTGGCGAAAGTAGCACTTTTTCACAAGGAATGCGGGAAAGTAACTTTCTTCGCACTAGTGTGAAAAAGTATTTTTTCGCACACCTCGTGCTCAAATATCATACAGTCTTGGCATTGAAATGACATATTTTCGGAAGAAATTCAAGTTGAAATTCAAGTTGAATTCAAGAACTCGAGTTGCTACCGTTAATAAATAAAATATATTAATTTTTTTTTTTTGTGTGCATGTTATTATAAAAAAAAATATTGTATGCAACACGTGGAAAAACACTTTTTCAAACTCAGTAAATTATTTGACTCGTGCTATCGCACTCGTCAAGCGTTTTACCGCATTTGAAAAAGTATTACTTTCCCTACTAGTTGCAAATTTTTTTTATTTTTTTATTTTATTATTTATTTATTATTTCATTAGATTTATCATGGCTTAACCCCTCCCCCCGTCCCATAATTTGTTTCTTTCCATTTTGACTTTTGGTTCTCAATTTTTTAGCAAAAATGTAGAAAAAGCTCACTTTAAGTGACCGTATAGTAGATAACATTTGAAAATAATTTTAGATTCGTTCAAGATAAACTAGGGGTGTTGAGCATCGCACAACGTTCAATTAAACTATAATATTTGTCATTGTATTAAAATTTGATATGGTGTTATTTACCATTTTTGGCAATAATTTTTTACATAGCAATAATTTAACCCATTATAAACTTATTGCATAATCCCATACCCGCGAAATAAGAAAAACACGAAGAAACACAAAGAGTAGCACTGTTCTCAAAAATTATATAAGTGCACCCACCATGCGTCAAAGTCTCAGTTGTATTGAGCTTTTTCCTACGTTCGTTGTTCTCTCGTCTCCGACTGAGGTAAATAGAACCCTTTGCCTTTGATCTATATTAGAAAAACATGGCCATGACTTCGTCGAATGAAAAAACTGACGTGTAAAATCGTTAATTTAAGAAAGAATGAACCGAATTATACGTCCAAACAAAAAAAACACTAGTGACTTGTCTCATCTGACAAGAATTTGATGCCTTTTTCATATCATAAAAATTGCTCAAAATTGTTTGTAGTGAAAAGTTCGTATTGCTGATAATATTTATTTTGCGGCTTTTTAAAAAAAAAAAAAAAAAAAATTGAGATTCTTTTGATAGAATGATTGGCTTTCAGAGTAGAGAAGTCTGCCGACCCCTGTTCTATGTCAAGCTAGTGTGAAAGTATTGCCACAACATGCTTAAATGAAACCAAAATCGTTTCATCATTTATGTCTAACAACTCCATACAAATGCCACGTAAGCTTCATTTCAAATAAAACCGATTGACGAATCATTTTAAAAATCTAAGTTCAACTCTGGTCAATTCGTTTCTTTTGTGTCACACTCGTGTCATACAAAAGTTATTAAAAATGTAAAGAAATCATTTAAAAAAAAAAGAATCCGAAACAACATCCGTGAGCTATCATATTTTGAGTAATTTCAAATATCGAGATCATAACTATCTAGATGGAAATCCGAATTTTATGCTTCATCTATTTTTAAGCAGGAGATTGTTTTGTGTCTATCTATAAACACAGCGAAAAGGTAATTTTCGAAGTATTCTTTTGTTTTCCAAAATCCATTTCCTTAACCAAACAGAATCAAGAGCTAAAACTTTAAAAATGTAGTTTTTACTACCGGATCCTCGTTTATATTACCGAATGTTTTAGAATTTAGAGCTGCATTTAAATGGAGGCACATTAATTTTGCTGACAATAACTTTAAAACACTGGAATGTTTCTTAAATATCTTTCGTCCACTTACTTTTAAGAGTGAATTAAAACCGAATGTTGGTCAGATTTGAAGTATTTAATTATGACTTTTCATTATGAATATGTTAATTTCTTGCGTCCCAAAACCCAAGACTGTACTACATGAACATAAAAAAAAAATTAAGAAGAAGAAAAAAGAATGGACTAGAAAAACAGGCTTCAAAAAAAGTCCTAAGTACCAAAACTTCAAACTTTTCGAAACTAAAAAAACTTCTACTATTTTACTAACACCAAACTGTTCAAATCGTAAAATTCATTTTTATTAATTCACAGTGAAATTGTGTTTTGTTTCTTTGCAATGTGAAAAACACAATTTATAATTCCATGATTGTTACGCCGTTTAAATGCTACACATGTTGAGCAGAAAGTTTTGAATGGATTTTAAAAAAAAATAACCCATATGAACAACATATCTACTACACATCCATTAAATGAATTGCCAACGTTAATATGCAAATGCAACTTATTTAAGTGATTTTGAGCTCTGATCGAATTCCCATAGTGTTTGCTTACTACGTATCGATTCCATCGTTGCTCTCACGAAAAAGAACCCTGTGATCTCTTTAAAGTGGGTCCAGTACCAAAAATAAAAATAACTTTATTTATAGATATTTTTATGTCAAAACTTTATCTTATGTATGAGATACTATTTACATGAATTTGGAATAATTAAAAAAAAATCTAATAATTGATGTTTGCGTATTTTGATATAAATCAAGAAAAGTATCTGTAATACATAATTCCATAAAAAAAAATATTGTTTTCGTATAGTTTTGATGGGTGACCTAGAAAAAATTAAAAAAATTTCAAAGTTAAAGTATTGAAATTTTTTGTTACCTTTTACGCTAAATGTTATATTTTAAAACAGAATTTAAGAAATGAAATTCTGTGAAGATAAAATGTTTGAAACTATACAAATTAAATGCTCCAAAAATTTTAATAGCCAATTTTAAATGGTACTGGAGATATATCGATTTGAAGTTACAACATCTGTGAAAAACACTAGTGCTCGAAAAACATACTTCAAGCAGACGTTTCAATGTGTTATGCCAAATGGTGATGTCTAAATAACATGTAATTTTGTGGCGTTCTAATCACCAGAGGAATAAAATATTTTTTTTTTTTTTTTTTTTTTCCCTTCTTTTCTTTTCTTTCAGGAATATGTGAACTATTAAAAAAAAAAATCATGTTTGATGAAATCTCGGTACTGGACCCTCTTAAGAAAAACGACCACTTCTGCAGAATGGACAATTCCCGCAATTTTTAAAAACGATTAAAATTAGTTTATATTTATGAAAAATTTCTTCCTGATTCCAAATATTCAATCAAAAGTTCTTTAAAAAAAAATTAGTTATTAAAATATTAAGAAAGGAAATTGTACCGAAACCCCTTCCGATTGCAGTCCGATCAAAGCGCTACATTTTAGCTGCGACGTCAAAACTTCCTTCCGTTTCTATGGTTGTCGTGAGGTTTCTGCCAAATAGTTGGCGTTGGTTTGGTAGACAGTTGCCATAACTCGTACAGGTTGGCGCGATTTACAAGAAACTTTCAAAACTGGTTTCCGCTGCTGCGTTTCAGGCCAAGTTGTTTCAGATCAAGTGACGTCACATTCAAATCGAGCCTAATTAATCCTTTTTCCCACCAAAACAAACAAGCAGACTTACGTTACAAATTTTTTTTTTTAAGAAAGAAAAAGCGCAGCGAGCAGAAATTTTTGTGTTTGTGGCCTTTTCTAAACATTTAGAATTCATTAAAAAAATTTTTTTAAAAATGCGGGAATTGTAAATTTAAAAGTTTTGCAAGACACTCAAGCGGATTTTCATTACCATATTCACCAGTTTTGTTCAAGGGCAAATCCTTCCAAATGAAAACGCCATATACATCCGTCATCAGATTTACTCTCATCAATTAGTTTTGCAAACCGGTGTAGTTAACATTCCGTACCTGTCTGTCCAACATACCAACTTGTCTCTTCTTTCAGTGTCTCGCTATTTCGTAGTTAAGTTATTTCAAAGTCAGAAAGTCTTTTCCGAAAGACACTGTATGAGACTGTCATAAAGCGAAAATACCAAACTTTATATAAGAAAACCTAACAAATATGACAAGTATCGATTTGTAACCTGATCTCCCGAATTGCTGGAAAGAAAATATTGACACTGCATCCCATAAACCAGCACGGTCTCCAACTTCTCCAACACCAAAAATAAAAAAAAACCTTCAAATTTCGTGTCTTCTTCGAAACAAAACCTATGGATGTTTTATCAATCATTCGTTTTCAACTCGACGGTGATTTAGAAAAAAAAAAAAAAGAGAATAAATTCTAACAATTCATGGGTGTAGTCACGGAGGTACCCGGCTACACCCGTGAGTACAGCAATTCCGAGAACACCACGCTCTATTTGAAATTCGCTCTTGTAGAAAAAGTAACAATCTCGGGGGAAAAAAAAAAGGGTCGGCCACCTATGGAGAGTTAAATAATGTTTAGGTTTATGTTACTCATAAAAGTAACTGCTTCAAAAGATCTCCCGGATCAGTTTGGCGTTTGAACCAGCATCTCATACCATGGAGGTATCTCTTTTTCGATGATGTTATGAGCACTTTCCCCCTCCCCCCCAATGCAAAACGTCGATCACTCATGCATCTAGGAGATTTTCACAAGTGGTGAGTGGCTTTTGCTCCCTTCGACCATTTCCATCAAACGCTTCATTAGACATCAAACCGATACCCTGACGTTCAATTAACCGATAACCACAACACTGGGACTTCAATGACCTCGTTGATAACCCATCCCAACAACTCCTTCCCCCATCTCCTCGTCAACCCCATCAATCCAATAATAATAATTTTACTGGAAATAAAAATGGATCCCGTCAGCGTATTTAAAAACAAAAAAATAAATAAAAAGTAGCCCCTTTTTTCTCGGATCAACAAATCGTCGCGAGTCAGCAGGTGTGACTGCGTGATCGGGCAACAGGGGGCGCAACTGGGGCGTGACCAGGCGATACTTTACGACAGGCAGACGATAGTTTTATATACATCTCGTTCGCGCTCCGTGATTCCTCGGAAGGAGGAAAGAAGTGAAGAAAGTGTGGCCCCCTTTATCTTGGATCATTTAGTTTCGAGTGATAAGCAAAACACGGGGGAATGCTTTGGATTTGCATTAAGAAAAGTTTTGGGATCGATAATGGAATTAGGCAGTGTTGTAATCTCATCGAGATCACAATGTAAAAGGGGATATAAATGGAAATGATTTGCATGGATAATTGCAGGAGGTTTCTGGGAAGCTGGGAGTATTGTATTTAAGTTTTGTTTTTTTGGCAACAGCTAAATCCAATTTAAAATTTGTCAGAAAATAAAATATACAAAAATGATTAATGTTTTTTTTTTTTTTTTTTTTTAAAGCTATCTTGAGAAAAGAAAAAAAATTATACAAACGATTAAAGATTAGAGTGTGATTTTAAAATTAGGAAAAAGTTTTCATTATATATGGTAAGTTGGCACTTAAAAACAAATGAAATCTAATTTGAAATGATACCACACATGCATTTGTAAATAAAATTGAAACCTAAAAAGTTCGCTGAATAAAAAAAAATTGCTGTTTGACTATATAAATTCATAGCTTTAAAAAAATAATAATAAATTGGGTGCAATTTATCCTAAGTTCGTATATACAGAAAAATAACATTCAAGTTTATACCTTGGTCTTAGAAACTTTTATAATATTTTTTTTATTTGTTAAATAGATATATTTAAAAAATATTACGCTATAGCAAGATAAATACAATTTTTTTGCGAAACTAAACAAATTCGCTCAGATGGGATTAATAAATACCATACAAAATTGAAACTATAATGGTTAAAGGGAGTATGCAAAACTTCTTTTATAATCCAAGTTTTACCAATAGGTGATTGTAGTAGACTAATTTCTGAAACTCTCTGGGTGTCAAAAATACTTAAATAATAGATACTAAAATACTTAAATGACAGATACTTAAAATACTTAAATGGAAGTATATTACTTATAGAATTGAATTACAAAAAATGTCAAGTGATAAATTGGTAAATACACCTAACCTAAAATCAATATCTTGAAAAAAAGATTTTTTTTTTTTGTATTGATTCAAAATCTTTTTGAGTAAAAACGTTATCAAAGATTTTGATAATTTTATCAAATTTGTTTGTTTTTTTCCTAAAAACAAGAAATTTCACAATTTTATTCATATGTGTTTTAACTTCTTATAGACATAATTATTATGGAAAGGCTGTTTTTAAATATATTCGGCATTATATGTACATTGTACAATGAAAGCAGATGTTAGGAAAGCTTTATTTTAACCCATCAGAAGGCCAATTTAACTTTTAGTAAAGAATAAATAGAACTTTTCTTTTCAATAATCAGTCAAGAAACATTATTTTTAAATGACAAACCACTTATTTAATTATATCATTCCGTTTTCAATGAATTTTCGCACAACTGTTAAATTATGTTTTATAGAAAATGCTTTAATTCGATATTTATTGCCAACACAATACACTTATAAGATGCATAAAATGAAAGTCATTTGTCATAATATACCACCGGGGATTTCTCTGGATGACACACGGGACATTTTTGCTCTTCTTTCTTGTAAATGGATTAGAAATGCAAAATTATGATTAATGTAGTATTTATGTGTTTGTCTTGTATAAAATTAGTTTGTGGTAAAGAATGAAAATAATAATTAATTTAACTAGTTAGATGGAAAAAAAATTTAACTAGTTAGACGGAAATATAAATTAATTTAAGTGTTATAAGATGCATATTTGTGACCTATTTAAAATAATTATTTTAAGCAAAAAACTAATATTATGTAATACAAAAACAAAGAAACTAGATTCATTGTAATTTTAAAATTATAATCTGTTTACGACTAGAAAAAAAGAGAGTCAAAATGCCCCGTGCGTACTGCATAGAATTACCCTACCCATAGTCATTCTAATACTTTAATTAAAAAATAAACTTTAAAGTAACGACAATGTAAATAATTAGACTAAAAAAAACACTCATAAATATGTATACGATTCTGGATTTTGAACCATTTTGACATAGAACAAACCACTTAATCATCTAAAGTACCTCTAATAAAATGGCATTTGCACACAAAAAAACGAGGAAAAAAAACGAACAATACTTATTAAGATTACTGTACAAATGTCATGAAATAAACATATAACCTATTCTAATTCAAGGTTCTCCAAACAAAATAAACGTATAATTGCCGCTTGTGTCCGCTAATGAGAAAACCAGGAACAGAGCATAACAACCCGCGGCTGGAGTCAAGGCCTTGTTGAAACATTGCAACAAGTTATATCCATATCTCTTATAACAGATAACCAAAGAATCAAAATTCATGATGAATGATTCGAACGCCGAAAATTGAAAATGCATTACACTCGGCGCAAGTAAGTGAAATGTCCAGAATCCCCCTCCCAATTGATCGATAACCAATGAAACAAATTATTCCGGAGAAACTTCGTTAAGTTTAGTTCACGGCCTTGGGTCTTGCTTTCTTGACCATTAAGACAATACCAACGAAAATTCCGATATCCTACGCTAAACCGACTTTCCATTTCTGGCAGAGGAATCAAATCAGACAATGGTAATCGCCTTCTTAATTCCGTTTCTGAACTTCTGGCCGACGGGTATACCTTGCGCATGATGGACTATGCTGTCATGTTTAATGACAGATTGCTTAATATTTCCAATGTTTTTCCGAGTGCTTGCTCTCCCCCCTTCCCCCAGTCACGATTTTTCCTTTCTTTTTGCGACCCCGAGCTTTTATCAGTCAAGATTTACCGGCCAATCGGCGTTAGCTTTTACAAAGGTAGCAGCACAGCTAATGAGATAATGCCTGCTAAGGTCGGCCTGGTTGCAATCAGATTATAGTAAATCAGCGTTGTAACCGTTCGGGAAATGTATCCATACAGAGGAATCGTTCGGTCTTTGTTGTGAGGAGAAGCTGTCAATTCAAAAATCAGTTCATGATCAAATGTGCTAATTCCACGCTTCCTAGGTTTGTTGAAATAGACAAATATTTGATCAAATTTGCCTTTTATTGCTGTACAGGGGAATATTCATATCGACAATAACTTGAGGTGATTTGTTATAAAACCGCCTCAATCCACATTTTTTAAAAAAGTTTTCTTTTTCTTTTTATAATATTCTCAAGATTTCAATACACTACATCACCTGGCCAAATGGTTATAGACTTAATGGATAGACTTAAAGTCGTCTATCAAGTCAATACTGCTTTTCTTACCCACTGTGGTTTAGAAAATATCGAACATTTAAAAGGGACAACAGAACAAAATATTTACGGAACAAAATTTTAAGTTTTTTTTAATCAAGCAATCACTGCAAAATGTTACTTTCAGGACAGTGTAAAACAAAAGGCTATACGATTATTGTAACTGCAAATAAAAAAAATTCAATATTTTTTTTTAATTCCTTGACTTAAAACACTCTAAAGTCTGGGTTTTTTTTAAAATGCCTATTAAAATCTTTCTAGTCTTGTAATTATCTGATCTGAAGAGCCCCAATATTTTACTGTTACAGTTTCTGCAGATCTTCATAATTATCACATCATCACACCTCCATTATATCTCAATAATTCATTTTTATACAAATATACACAACATGTTTTTAGAAAATATGTAAGCTAATAACTTTAAAAACCCAAAAGAATAGATTTCCTTAGAATTCTCACAAAAAAATATTAAAACATTCATAAGCTACATATTTCAGTGCATCCCAAGAAAAAAAATTGAAAATATACCTATGGCTATGAAAATAAACATGAGCAATTATAAAAACACTTTTTCCATAACCAAAGTTTTCACCATCAAATTTGCTAATACAAGAAAAAAAAATGTCTTTAGCTTTATCATCCTAGAATACAGATAGGAAACTGGCCAATTTAGATCCTTGAAAGTGTTTTGTTTTAAAAAGCATCAATAAATTGGCGATAATTTTGGAAACAAAAATAGCTGCAAATTTTTACTTTTACCTAAATATTAGCATTGCATATGACATATATATGGTCCCCAAAAGTCTTCGTGCAATTTAAAAATTTGTGGGAAAAGTGCAATAGCTTCAAACGAATTCGAATATTAATTTCAATATTTTTTCTTTTATAAAATTCTATCTATTTCTAAATAAAAAAGAAATATTGAATTTTTTTATTTTTATAAAAATATCAATTCATAGAACCAGAGAAGAAATGCCACAAAAGTGTTCGTGTACACCATTAAATATTTTAATGAACTCGCAATGAAATTTATTTTCTACGCTTTCCCCCCCCCCCCCCCTTTTTTTTTTCTCCCCCTACTTCAATTTTTACATTGCGGTAACATTTAAAAATTCGTTTGTCTGTAATATTTGCTTTCTCAATTCGTTATAATCTATTATTTAAAATGGCTCTCAATAGTAAAGAAACAACAAGTAGCAGTTTAAATTGATTATATTTCATTGTAATAGAGGTAAATCCATCCATTAGCTAATATATAAAATTTATGCCATTCAACGGTTTTGTATGTAATAAAATGTTTTAAAGAAGGAAAAAGAATAAAAAACCAGTCAAGAAAAGGTTGCCCGACAGTATTATATGAACATGATAAGAGACTTATTGTAAGAAAAATTTAGAAAAAAATATCTCTAGTTATCTATAAAAAATTCTTTAAATTATAAGAAAAAATGTTTGACTTCAATTTTACCTGAAACTGTTCGAAGAGAGTCAGATCAGCTGAACTACATGTGCGTTCTGCACAAAGAAAATTCTCGTAAACGCTAAAAATAGAAAGCATCGTTTTTCCATTTGCAAAGGCAATGACAAAGAAAAAAAAAAAAGCCAGGAACTAATATAATCATGTCTGATGAAAATAAATTTAACATTTTTGGTTTCGATGGGCGCAAAATTGAATGGGAAAAAAAAATGACGAACATAATCTGAAGAACTTTGTTGGAACAAAAAAGCATCAGGACTCAGTAATTTGCTATATATTGGTGAAATAATGAATCATTAACTAACTCTGTTTGAATATTTTGACAAAAAAATTAAATTTATCAGACAAAATTTTCAAACAACTTACTTATTTCGTTTAAGAGAAGCGAATTGAAAAATAAACTGTTATTTTTAATTCAGAAATAGATTTTCGAACATATTTCAAAGAATGAAAGTTATTTAGAAAGAACATAATTATACTTCTTCTTAATATACTTGACATAAGTATCGTTTGGAATCATAAAAAAGCTTGTAAATAAGTTCTATGAATAGCAGTATAATGTGGTACGATCTTCAAGCTAATTGGACTCGTCAACTAGTACTTAAAAATATTAGTTTAAACTTCACTCTACTAAACACAAAAAATAGAAAAATTTATTTTTATAGCATTATAACATCGTGCAATTTTTTTTTTTTTTTTTTTTTTTTTTTAAAAAAAATAAGAAATCGTAGCGAAAGCAACTATTTGTCGCGAGGAATGCGGTATTAGTTAAGCCTGATTTACACGCTACCCAGTCGGGCCACCAGTTTAGATAGCCAGTTCTGTGACGTCAGCTAGGCGACCGTTGCGCCGTCTATCGGTGATCACGGGAAAGCGCACGTGATTTGTTGATCGGAGTCGCCGGCGCCAGTAAGTAGAAAATGCTTGGTTTACTGGAACCAGTAGCCTGGTGACGTTACATGACGACACTGACTGGCGATCTAAATTGGAACCTCGACTGGTAGTGTGTAAATCCGGCTTTATTCATGCAACCAGTTGGAAAAGTAATATTTTCAAACGAGGCAAAATGCTTATATGAAGAGTGGTACGAGTCAAAATAATTTGCCGAGTTTAAAAAAAAATGATTTCCCACATGTTGCATACAATATTTTTTTATATTTACGTGCAAAAAATATCTTTAAAACATATATAAATTAATGTTGGCAACTCCATCCAATGAATCTCTTTTAAAAATGTCATTTATGTACCAAAATTATTAGTCCAAGAGGCAACTGCAATTTTTGGACCCCATTGAACATCATTCTAAATTTTTTATAGAAATTGGAGAAAAGTGAGTAGATTACGAATCCACCAGTCGGCCGTGGCAAAAATGGCCGAAACTGGTCAAAAATCGACTTGGAATGAGTTGAACTAAAATCCGATTGCCAAATATGTCATAACTTGCCAAAAAGAGAACAAACTTTTTCGTCTGGCAACCCACTGCATTTTGATTTTCAATGAGAAAAATTTCAAACGATTTCTGATCTCTGGCTCGGAGAACTTGTATCTTTTAAAAGTAAACCAAATTGGCGACATCAGTTACGGCATCAGTGACGTAATGTTTATTGCCAATTTGGCTCATTTGTGAAAGATGCAAGTAAGCCATAGACACAACCTTCTTAAATGAAAATCAAAGAGTAAGGGTTACCAAATAAAAAAAATGCTCCTTATTTGGCAATTGGATTTAGTTCAACTTATTAAAAGTCGATTTTTGACCAGTTTCGGCCATTTTTGCCACGTCAGACCCAGTGGATTCGTAATCAACTCACTTTCCTCCAATTTCTATAAAAAATTCAGAATGATGTTCGATGGGGTTCAAAAATTGGTGTCGCCTCTCAGTCTATACATAAAATTTGATAGCGAGGCGAGCAGGAAAATACTTTTCACGAGTAATGCCGCATTACTCGCGGTAAAGTATTACTTTAGCCACGATTTCTGAAGAAACTAGGGGTGTGGAACATTGCACAACTTTCAATTACACTATAATACTGACGCGGATTTGTGTCAATTACCGTTTTTATATTTTCATCATTCATTTAGCAAAAATGTCCAGTTTGGCGATGTTTTTTGCTATAATTTGTGTATGGGTCTTTTTAAAATTAAAAAAAAAAAAAAAAAAAAAAAAAAACGCCAAATTGATGATTTTACCGATATATTTTTTCTGTAATTCTTATATATTTATCCATATATTTTTCTTCTTGAATCCATATATTTTTCTGTAATTCCTATCTTATAAGTGAAACTGAGGAGGGATAAAAAAAACTATCGTTGATGAGGTATGCTTAAGGAGAGAGAACTCTGTGCTAAAGGCATTCGTTTTTCAACTTTTTTCGCCATTAAAGGATTTTTAAGGGAATTTCGAAGGTGGGGATGTTTAGAACACCTTCAGAGGCATTACCACAGCGATTTTTATCAAAATCGTTGGAGCAGTTTTTAGAAATCATTGAAAAATAAATTTTCAATTTCAGTTACCTTATGCGCATGCGCGATTTTGACAAAAACCTTAATGTTAGGACTCATGGTCTCCACTAATCCGCACACCAAATTTGAACATCCTAGGTCAATTTGTTTGGGAGTCATGCAGACCACAGGCACTCCGAAAGAAATTTTTTCTTGACAACTATTTTGAAATCAGGATGTTCCAAAACGTGGAGAAATGCAAAAAAAAAAATTTTTTTTTTTTTTTTTTTTTTTTACCGATTGCTATACTTTTATTTTCCTATGTATACATATCGGTAATTGAAAGTAGAAATATTAAATAAAGTTTAATTTTGTGCACATTGCAATAAAATCTAAGGGTATGGAACATTCTAACAACTTTCAATTACACTATAATACTGATGTCAATTTGTGTCATTTACCGTTTTTATATTTTCATCATTTATTTAGAAAAAATGGCCAGTTTTGCCAATTTTCCTAAATAAATGATGGAAATTTAAAATCACCAATTAAAAAAAAAAATTCTTTGCCAAATAGATGATTTGGCGTTTTTTTCAATAATTCTTATATTATCTTTTCTTATAAGTGAAACTGAGGAGAGGAGAAAAAATTATCATTGATGAGGTATGCTCAAGGAAATAGAACTCTGTCTTAAAGGCATTCTTTTTTCAACTTTTTACGCCATTAAAGCATTTTTACGGGAATTTCGGATGTGGGGATGTTTAGAACCCCTTAAGAGGCATTACCATAGCGATTTTGATCAAAATCGTTAAAGTCGTTTTTTAGCAATCTCTGAAAAACATGATTTTTTCTATGGCACCTACCTTATGCGCATGCGCGATTTTGATGAAAACCTTAATGGTAGGTTCCATGGTCACCACTTTCCCCCACACCAAATTGGAATATCGTAGGACCTTCTTGCCTTGTAAGAAATATCTCCAAGAAGATCGCCAAACTGATCATTTTTTCAAATGAATGAAAATATGAAAAAGGTAATAACGCTATTCCAAGTCAAATTTAAACGTAGCAACCTGTATTATAGTGCAATTGAAAGTTGTTCCACACCCCTAGTTATTGTATAAAATTGTAAAATCAATTATTTTTTAGTCTTCTTTATTTATAGACTTTAAGCACAGTGTTATTAGGAGTGGGGTTACATAAATTGGCAAGACTTACGACATGCTTGCGACCAATCACAACATACCTTGAAAAGTATTTTTTCATAAATGTGCATTTTATTTGTCCCTGCACAAAGCAGTTGACTATAACGTCTCAAAACTTAGATCCAATAGGTTGAACGAACCTTGCGCAAGGTGTTATTTTTAGTGGGGTACTATCGTACGGCAACACTTGCGACAAGCTTGTGACAAATCGCACACTTTTTAAAAATTATTTCGAATTTCAACATTCCATTAGTCAATCGCAATACGCATTTCCTTTTCCAGCTAACATACTAGCTTACTTTGACGTAATAAGCATAAAATCTATTGATTCATAGGTATAGGAATCTGGCATCACTCACTTACACTTACTAGACTGAGCATTTTTGAATGAAATTTTATTTAATTGAAATATAATTTCAAGTCCTACAACGGAATAAACATTAAAAAAAAAAAAAAAAAAAAAAAAAGATCGGCAAAAATATGTTGGTCACTACATTTGGTAGACTGACTATATTTGGCGAACTTTTTGTTGCTAAAAACGTTTAATACGTATGACATCAAGAGATTATACGTATTAACCGCTGACGAAGCTTTTGCTTGGCAATCGACTAGGAAAACTATAGGATTGGCCACATGATTTATTCTTAAAATTTAAATTAGTTAATTTTAAAAAAGTTTTAAAAACATTGTGAGAAAAATTCAGGTAATAGAAATTTTGTTGATAAAGTTCAATTTATTAAGTATTTCTGCCTTCAATTATTTGATGATGATAACATAATATTAATTTCAATAAATAGTTTATTCCGATTTCCCAAAACAATTTAACGGTATAGTGGTTAGCGTGCTAGCTTCTAGACCGCGAGGTTGCGGGTTCGAGTCCCGTGTTGGCATGGGTGTTTGTAAATGTATGTTGGCTTGTCTAATGACGAATGTTTCGGCGCATTATAGCCCTTGTGTTGCTGACGGCGCCAGATAATCTGAATACAACCAACCAATCCCAAAACAATTTGGAAACATGAAATAAATTCAACAATTGGCAAGATTTCCGCTATAACAAAAAGGTCTGAGTTTTACTGAGTAGCTATTGAATACTTTTAACTGTCTCAGTTTCTCCCCTTTCAGTATTTCAGTGCATCAGCTAGTTAGTGAACGAGATTAAAACCTATATACATTAATAAATTACACCTGCACTAGATATTACGTTAAAAATTCTCAAACAGAGCAAAGGTTTGTGAAGAATTAAATGATTAGGATCTCTCGAAGGTTTGTTCGAATTGGAAGTTTTTACACTTCGTCTTCATCCATTTCTGTTCCATCTATCACTCATGTTCATCAATCATTTGCATTGTCTCAAAATCGTGACTAACTCTCAAAGAATGCACTTATTAAAATAACATTCTGCTTTGTTGCAGAATCATTTAAGGAATCAATCAAATTACAGTTCTCATTGTGTATCCCAAAAGGAGGATTTGCAAATGCTGATACTCGATTGGGCTGCAATTAAAACGGAACATTCTCTTTAAAAATCTGTTTCGCTGCATTGCGAAATTTCACGATTTTTTTTAAAGGCAAAACAAATGGTTTCTTTGGGTCAAAGGAATTGATTTTATTAATAAATTGCAACTTGTTAGGAAAATGCTTCTTGTCTTCTATATGTAACTAGGGGTGTGGAACATCGCACAACTTTCAATTACACTTAATACTGGTCACTGCAGTTAAATTTGTCATAGAATGATTTAATTTACCATTTTCGTTTTCTTATTTTCATTATTTAAAAAAATGCCCAAATTGGCGACAATTATTACATTAAAAAAAACGCCAAAACGTAAAATTGGCGATATGGTTCTCGATAAATGTCACGTTATCCTTTCATGTAAGTTAAGCACTAATCAGAGGAGAAAAAGGCGTTGATGGATGATGCTATTGCTAAGAGAAGAGAGCTCTGTGTTAAATACATTCGTTTTTTTAACTTTTCACTTTCTTTTCAAAAATATTAAAAATAATTTTTCAAAAATATCGCCATACTGGCCATTTTTATTTAAATGAGTGAAAATATAAAAACTGTAATTAACACCATACATTTTAATGCAATGTCCAATATTATAGTGTAATTGAAAGTTGTGCGATGTTCCACACCCCTAGTTATTTAAAAAATTGTATTTAATTGAACAATTTAATGTATTTCTTAAAAACCCACTTCCGTGTAAATTTAGCTTAAATTATAATCTCCCTTTCATGTAATAAATATAGCAAACAGCGATAGCAATAAAATCTGGACAGGACACATAGACAAAATTCTGGTTACCTAAAACATTCGAACCCTTATAACATAAATTCCAAGATTTCGATTACAATCAAATAAAAGCAATGCTTTTATATTGACCCTAGGATACCCATCATAAGACATTTCTGGAAATTATTTTTAATGGAACATAGCTATTTTTAGATCAAACCAACTCAAATTAAATAAAAGAATTTGATTTAGAATGTTTTAGGGTAGCAGTGGGCATATTTGGGTAAAAAATGTAATTCCCCATAAAAGTAAAAATAAGGTTTCACACTGTGTTAAACTTATACACATTTCTAATTGAACGTTACTAAAGTGGTATAGTTAAGTATTAAAATAATTCCACAAAGTGTTCGTACACCATTATATTTTCTGATAATTTCATTAATAAATTTATTTTTTTTACACTTTTTTTAATTTTTGCAATGTGACGACTTTTAAAAAAATCTATTGACTTACTATAATATTTGCTTTTTCTATTTATTATAATCTATTTATTCTTTAAAATGGTTCTTAGCCGTAAAGAATCAACAAACAGCGGTCTATAATTGATCATGTTTCATCGTAATAGTATTCTATGTATGGCTAATATACTAAATTTGTTCCATTTAACTGTTTAGTATGTAATAAAACGTTTTAAACAAGAAAATAGAATCAAAAACCAGTCAAGAAGAGATTTCCCAACACAATTACCTGAACTTGAAAGGGGATTTATTGTAAGAAAATTTGAGAAAAATCCACGTTTCTTTGTGCTATAAAAGTTTCATCAGAATGTAGGGAACCAAATTTGATTTCAATTTTAATTGAAACTGTTTGAAAAGTAGTCGGATCAGCTGGACTACATGGGTGTGCTGTCCGTCGAAAAAATTTCGTAAATGCTAAAAATAGAATGTTTCGCCTTTTCTTTACAAAGGCAATGATAAATAAGCCAAAAACGTATTGGAAATATGTAGACTAAGAGGCGATTGCAATTTTTGGACCCCATCGAACATCTTTCTGATTTTTTTATAGAAATTAGTGAAAAGTGAGTAGATAACGAATCCACTGGTCTGCCGTGGCAGAAATGGCAGAAACTGGTCAAAAATCAACTTTTAATAAGTTGAACTAAATCCAATTTCCAAATGCGACATAACTTGCCAAATAATGAGCATTTTTTTTTTTTATTTGGTAACCCTCACTCTTTAATTTTCAATTAAGAAGGTTGCAGACGATTCAGATATCTGGCGACGGTCTACTTGCATCTATTAAAAGAGAGCCAAGTTGGCAATAAACATTACGTCACGGATGACGTAACTGATGTCGCCAATTTGGCTTACTTTTAAAAGATGCAAATTTTCCAAGCCAGAGATCAGAAATCGTTTGCGCTTTTTCTCATTGAAAATCAAAATGCAGGGTTGCCAGAAGAAAAAGTGTGTTATCTTTTTGGCAAGTTATGACATTTTGCAATCGGAATTTAGTTCAACTCATTCCAAGTCGATTTTGGATCTGTTTCGGCCATTTTTGCCAAAGCAGACCAGTGGATTCCTAATCTACTCACTTTTCTCCAATCTCTATAAAAAATTCAGAATGATGTTCGATGGGGTCCAAAAATTGCAGTCGCCTCTCGGACTAATGTCTTCCTTGAAGATAAAAACGAATGTAACATAGTTGGTTTCGATGGGCCCACAATTTGTGGAGAAGAAAAATGATGAACCTAATCGTAAGAACTTTGTTGGAACAGTAATGCATGGCAGTGGAAGTGTCCTTGTGTATGGGTGCTTGTCAGCATTAGGACTTGATAAATTGGTGTTTAATGGTGGAATAATGAATCATGAACTCTATTTGAATATTTTGAATGATAAATTAAATTTGTCTGCCTAAAATTTGGGTAATACAAATAACTTCATTTTTTATCAAGATAATGATTCGATCACAAAGCATTCAATGATCGCCTCTGTTGCCTCTGTAGTTTCCCACAAAATCTAAAAACAATTCCTCAGTAGACAGATAAATTATTTAACCAAAAGAACAGATTTAGAAAGAATTGGAGGCAAAATAAGAAGACGCGACATTAAAACGAAAAGTCAACTAAAAACAGCAATGATTGAAAAATGGAAGAACATTGATATAGAAATTACTAAAAAATACAGTAAAATTTATGCCCAGACCAAAATATTACAATAAATACTATTATGTAATAAAAAAAAATTTAAATACTTTTGGGAGATACTTTTTGTGTTACTTTTAGGTTAATGATTTTCCTAAAAATTTTTTTACTATGCGTTAAAAATATTTTATATAGTTTTATTACGAATAAATTAGAGATATTATTTACAAAAATCATATTCTAAAATATTAATTTTTTAAATGGAGAATGTAGTATTTGATTGAAATTTGTAAGTGTACAAAGATTTTTGGGAGCCACTGTATATTTTAATTACATCATTGTCATATCGGTTTTCAGTATTTCATCCATCTACATGTTTGGTATTGTATTCACTATATATTTTTTATTGATTATTATTTTTTTTTTTTTATTTTTTTTTTTTTTTTATTATACAATTTGATGTTTCTAAATTTGTTTTTTTATTCTAAATTTGTTTTTTTATTAAAAATTTGTGTTTGAATAATAAATTGGGCTTTTATTTATAAATTATATTTTAAAAATAAATTAATTTTTTCATTGGTGTTTGTTTTTTAATAATAATTTTCAATCATAAGTTTGTTTCTCAAGCTTTCGTAAATTTGTAAGTTCTGTAATTTAATTTAAACTTACAAAAGTAAATTAATTAATAACACAAGCGAATACTTGAGTAATTTGATAGTTTTTCATAGATAAATTAAAATAAAATCCCACTACTTATTTATTTTACTACTTGATCCTGAATTAGTTCTTATTTCAATAAAATCATATTTTCTTTTATGATTTTAATACCCACTTAAAAAATTTTAAACCAATTTTTGTAAAAACTTTTCGCTAAACTTAATTTTTGTTAAAACAGAACCACCAAATATATGGCATATATATTTACTTTTATCTTAATTCAATATGGATTGAAAAATAAAAACTAGATTGAAAAACCAATGACAATGTTTTCTAAGTGATATTTTATTGTACTTATTTATAAGTATCCCCCAAAACATTGCAATTATTGATGAAAATAGGTTTAACAATTAAATGCAAAAACTATTTTTTATTATTTTCTTGTTAACAAAAAAATCCATTATGGTAGATTATCTGTTATCATGAACATTATAGTATTAAATATTGAACAAATAATTCTACAAGATCAGATGTAAGTAGTATTAGGTTTATAGATAAGAAATTTAATTTAAAATTAAATTTGAAACTGAAAACACATATCTTCGATAACAACCAAAAGCTTCATCTACATTAAAACACTTTCCTACACAAACTAAGTTCAAAGCCAGATGTCGTTATAAATATCCAACAGATATTGATTTAAAAGTAAATATTTGCTTAAAAATATAATTACAAATAATTTGAAGGATTATGTGATGTTATAATTTTACTAATTTCAATTCATTTCTATGAAATGAAACCTAATTAAAAGTCTCATAATTTCCCTTCTGAAACTAATTCATTTGCAAACGTTTAGTTTCAAATAAAAAAGAAGTTAAGATTTGACATAATCGTAAAGGAATAGTATACCCAAGAAATAAATTTATGTTTAAAAGTTAAATGCGGCTTTGAAATCAAAACTTTCTGTTTGTTAAAGATACAGTACACCTCGTTTAGGGGATTTCGGTACGTAACAAGTTTGGTAAGTGAAAATTTTGAATTATTTATGTTTTGGATTCTTGATATTTTGGACTGTTAAGGTCTTGGATAAGCTGAGATATTGGATGATTGGAAACTTGGATATTTAAAATTTTGTATGGCTTATAAAAATTCGCAAAGAGTATGATGCCTTTTTTTTTTTTTTTTTTTTTTTTTATTAATAGCGATAACAATAACAATGACGACCACAAACACAAAAACACTTATCACTAAAGTTCGTTTTTGTGATTTCTAAACTCCGGCATTCTTCAAAATCCATTACTTTAATCTAACCTTAGCATAGGTCTTGATAGAAAAAACCTTGTTTGTGAGAAAATTATTTTTAAAATAAAAGATGTAATAACAAAGAATCTAACTACGTAGTCATATAAACAAAAACATGTTATTACAGTCGAACAAACTACGGTATGTTGTCCTCTTTCTTAGTTAAGTGATTCGGAACTTCACTAAGAAGTTTTTAGTGGGAAGAGAGATTAACGTTTCGTAGAGATTCTCCGCAATTAGAAATCACAAACCGTACACCCTCTTAACACAGATTAACGGTAAAACAATTACGAGAGTAGGTTAAAAACAAGATTATACTTGAAGATAACTCACACAAGATTTGATTTCATTTATAGATATTTAAAATCATTGTGGTACCAGCATATATTGGTATAACGATTTTCTTTAATTTTGTAAACTGCACTCGCAACTTAACAAATGTAAATTAGCATATCCGCATAAAAAATTTTAAGTTAATTGACATTTTATTAACGAATTAATGTCTAATGGCATCAATCATAGCTTAATTTGTAATTTATTTAGAATTTTAATGATTTAATTTTAATGATTTTTAAAATAAAAGGGAACCCCCCATCCCTACTAGAATTTTAAATTAACTTAAATACCTTCTTTTCATCGAATTTTGTTTGAAAAGTATTTAAAAATACACACTTTTTATAAAAAAAAATTTACGATTCAAAATTAAGTTAAAAATCAAATATTTCCAGGATGAGATTCCAGTAGGTTCACTCTCCTGCATTATAAACTTAAAATTGTATTAAAAAAAAATTGTGTCTGATTCAAACTTAAGTTATCTGTTTTCAAACATAAGTTATCTGTTTTCAAACATAAGTTATCTGTTTTCAAACATAAGTTATCTGTTTTCAAATTTAAGTTATCTGGTCACTGGTAAAACAAATTTTACAGTGACAAAAACTACTTCCTAACAATGGAAAGATAACAGTTTGCGGTAATTATTCTTTAACATTATGTACCTCAAAAAAGTTGTAGTACGTTCTCTGTCCTGCATTATTCACTTGAAATTGCATTAATTTTTTTATTGCTATACAAACACAAGTTATCTGGTTTCAAACATAAGTTATCTAGTCTCTGGGAACAAATTTTTTAAAGTGACAAAAACTAGTTCCTCACGGTTCATGTATACAGTTTGCGATACTTATTGTTTAACACTGTGTACCTCACAAAAGTTCTAGTACGTTCTCTGTCCTGCATTATACACTTAAAATTACATTAATTAATTCTTTTAATTGGTTAAATCAAACATAAGTTATCTGGTTTAAAACATAAGTTTTTTTTATCTCTGGTAATACAATTTTTTACAGTGACAAAAACTAGTTCCTCACAATTCCAGTATACAGCTGGAGGTAGTGATCGTTTAGATCTGTGTACACTCACAAAAGTTTTCGTACCTGAAAAAGTATTGTTACAATCGAGAATTTGTAAATAACTGTACGTAATGAAAATGTTTGGTAAATTCCAATTCTTACTTTTGCTAGTTGGCATTTTTAGGCCAGATGTATCCAAATGAATCCAAATTATCTATTTCTATTGCAACTGATACAGCAGGAAATTACTTGTTAGTTTATTTTAAACAACTATACTGCAATAAATCTTATTTTTGTTGGTAAAATAAGTGTGCCAGTGCAAAAAGCTTATTTTTGTTTGAGAAGTCGACAAACAAACATTTAGTTAAATCGAAAAATAAATGGGTTTTTAACCATTCAATTCAGCAATTATTTTTTCTCGGTTAAATTGTTATTTTAATTGATGTAAAGTAATAACTTTGTATGAAACTGTTAGATGTGTACTTGGAGAAATGTTAAAAGTTAACTTATGTAAACCTGGGTTATATACATGGTTTTAAAATTGTTTTTAAAGTTTCAAGTACCATATAAACAAAGTTATATAGGGTGCCTTGAAATCTTGTAACATAGTTTATTTCTTATTTTATAAAAGACAGGGAATCAGTATAAGTTTAAAAAATAATCAAAATAAGGTAAATGATCATAAAAAGTACGATTTCTATGGATAATAATTTTGAAAATTACAGAATTTTAGTTTTTATATATTCTTGTTGGTAACAAAAGTGAATTACAAAAGTGCCTGAAGTCAAATCACATTAAAATTAAAATAACATATCTTTAAAATCGAATTATAAGGATTTTAAATTTAAGTATATCCATTTTGAAAAGTAAATCCCTATGTTTCTGAAAGCAGTACTATAAAACCTGCTAGTTTTATTGATATTTATAATATAAGATATTAAATAACATGTTATCTTTCGTTTTTAAGTATTTTACGCATTTGAAGTTTTAATATTTCCTTATTCGGTTAAGTAGCATTTATTTACTTAAATTGGTTGGGTGAATGTTTCTGTGTTTTGAGTAGAACTGTTATTCAGTGTATTTAAATATTTTGTTGTCAAGTAAATTTGTTTTTCAATGCATTTAAATATTTTGTTGTAACGCTAGAAGCTAGAAGTAACACTAGATTAAAAATAACGTAAAGTGGATATTTAGGGTAGCAGTTCCCAGCTTGAGGTTCTCTGACCGCAAATGGTTCACGATTAATTATTATACCAAAACTAATTAAACTTTCCATAAAGACAAAAGTTTCAAATAACAGAGGCATCTTCAAAATATATCATTTCATATTATCTTCCATTGCAGTTATACATTCCAAACAGCCCCGCCCTTCTTTTCAAATTATCTAAACTTGGATAGATCTTAGTTACCCAACAACACAATTAAAAAAGATTGACGCATTTTGGTGCACGTGAAAAAATCTCAAAATTCAAAATTTATATTAAAAAAATGGGAAAACAGAGGAGGGGAGTAGTGGTCCGTAATAAAATGTATTTTAATGTGGTGGTATGGAATCCCCTTAAGATAAAAAAAACCCACTTATTTAAGTAAATTTACATACACGAGATTATGGCATTTGAAAACAATATACAGCATCACAATTCCAAGCTTCTTTTAATCATATTTGAAAGAATCTCAAATCATTTAACCCCCGAAAAATTACATCACTATGTTTCAATTCACGATCCGAAGGGGTTAAATGTTAACAACCAGCTCTGAGCTCAACCCGGTTAATAAAATCCCCGACAACATTCCGCGCTGGGTGAATTTCATGCCATGACAAGAAGACATTTCCCAACAGTCACACAGAAATCCCTTCTGAAAAACACGTGCCGATGAGATATTTCGGAATTTGCTTCTAATCCCCTTCAAAAACGATTCCCCATAATTCCATCATATAATCCCCCCCCCCCCTTCCTCAAAAACAGAGATATGTCACGCGCCGCCAATCACGTTGTTCACGGAAATATTTTAACCTGGTGTCACGCTCATCATGTCTATTCTCTTCATTAGACAAGCTCTATTTGAAAATTCATTTTTAGTTTTAAACACTAACCTCCCCTCCTCCCACCTTCTTCACAATTACTTTTGAGATCTGAGCCTGGGTCATGGGATTTTTATAAAGGGGACGTCTATAAATTGCGTTTAGTGTTCGAGTTTTGGTGACAATTGTGTAGATTGGCAGCTGGACTTGTGTTGATTTTGGTGGATCGAATAGGCTCTGAAAAGAGGACGAAAGTTGCACATTAGATATTGTCATTTAAAGACGAATTACTCACTTCCAGAAATGTGTGAAGCTATAACAATTGAGTATACTATTTTAATGAAAATGAGTTTTTAGTTTATTAATATTTACGACATACTAATTTCCTTTTAACAATTCTTTAACATTTTATTTCCAATAATCTTAAATATTTTTATTCTGTCTGATGTTATTTAATATTTTAATTCCCTCCAACAATTCTTCCCTTTCACTCACTCAAATATACTTAAATAGTTTAATTTTCTTGACATAAATATTTCAATTATATTATTAACTTAAATATTTTATTTCTCATATTAACATTCTTGAAAATTTTAATTAAATATTTTAATTATAAAAATTATTCTTGAATATTTTAATTCTATCGATTATTCTCTGATATTTTAAGTCTATGAATTCTCAGAAACTTTAATCTTATTAATTATTCTCAAATATTTTAATTTACCGATGGTTGTCGAATATTTAAATTCCATAAATTATTCTCAGTATTTAAATTCTATAAATTATTCTCAGTATTTAAATTTTATCGATTATCCCCCCCCCCCCCATCAAATATTTTAACTCTATCAATTATTCTCAAATCTTTTAATTCTATAAATTATTATCGAATATTTAATTCTATAAATTATCAAAAATTTACTTCGATAAATTATTATTGAATACTAAATTCTATAAAATATTATCAAATTTTTCATTCAATAAATAATTATCAAATATTTCATTCCATAAATTATTATAGAATATTTCATTCGATAAATTAGTATAGAATATTTCATTCCATAAATTATGAAATATTATCGAATATTTCTCTATTATTGTTGAATATTTTCTATTAATTAATGTTGAGTATTTTTTCTTCTATCATTATCCTATTTTTTTTTTAATTATTTTGATGTATATTATTATGAATATACATCAAAATAATATGCATAAATAATTCTTTAATATTTGAATCTCATGAAATAATTTAAAATATTTTAACCCTATCGAGTATTGTTAAATGTTTTATATCTATAAATTATTGTGGAGTATTTTAATTCCCAAAAATATTCTCGAATATTTTTATTCCCTTAAATATTCTTTAACATATTCATTCTCAAATTTTATTGAAATTTTTTAAATCTTTAAAAATATTTTTGCTCATTTGAACTCTCACAAAATATTCTTAAATATAATTCTTTCAAATACTCTCGATTAATTTAATTTTCACGAATATTTTGAAACATTTTAAACGTCTCAAACAATTTTTAATACTATAAATCTTTTAAAAATTATGATATTTTCATTTTTCTAATATATTAATTAATATTTTAACTTTTCCCAATATACAATGTTTAAAAACATTTTTCTTTTTAAAATATGTACGTACGCATTCTGCATCGTAAATGAAAAAAAAAAAATCATATCACTCTTTTCATTGTTGATTCTAATCTTCGGACATACATAATATAATCATTCATTTAAGTGCTTCTTAAATGCTACTCTTGCTCATTACCAGTGATCTAGGGTTCACTCCTAGTTGGTTTACTCCTTACTAACCTTTTCAAAGTTTCTGTAACGAAAAAACTTTTATATAACGTATTTAAAGTAACAATCTGTTTTAATGAGTTTTTAAAAGCATAATTCTAAATGGCCAGAACTCGATTGGAAGATACACCAAAGTAGGTGGTCCACCTGAGGTTGAAAGTCAACTATTCACCTAGTGGTCCGTGATGAAGAAAAGTTTTAAGAGTCATTGGCATATAACATCACAACTTAAAATGAACAAATACAGAAGAGCCTTAACTTAAACTAAAACAGTCTCCCTATACAAATACGTTTCAAACATTCTCAGACTCATGGAATATTACGGAATAGTAAATATAATCATTCACTTAAGTGGCTCTTAAATATTACTCCCACGGATCACTGGTCATCTAGGATTCAGTCCTAGGTGGTCCATGAAAAAAGTTCTTAATTTTAAGAATTACTCTTTATTAACATTTTCAACGATTCAATTACTTTTACAAAAATAATTTTTGCACAACGTATTTGTGAAGACTATCTCTTTTATAATGAGTTTTTAAAACTACATTATTCTAAATGACCAGAGCTCGATTGGAAGATGCGCCAAAGTAGGTGGTCCACCTGAGGTTGACAGTCTACTCTACACCTAGTGGTCCGTGATGAAGAAAAGTTTAAGAACCATTGGCATATAACATCACAACTTAAAACGAACAAATACCGAAGAGCCTCAACTTAAACCAAAACAGCCTCTCCTTTATACAAACTCGTTTCAAACATTCTCAGAATCATGACAAACGACAGATATCTAATGTGACGGGGGGAGGGGGGGGGGAGTAGTGGGGATGTTACAGTGATAGCAGTTTCCGTCCACTTGGTAAATCAAGAAGCATGCAATGTTGTGAAAACTAAGAACCTCTTTTAGCGTATGAACCTTCTGGAAAAATCACCCCCACTCCTTGTCTCACCTACAAGCGTTACCCACTTTTATACACGATCCTCTGCTTTTTCATTGTGTTTCCTTTTGCTTAAAGAAGCGTTGAAAGCCGCAGTTTTGTGTGTTATGAGTCTGAGAAAACTGTTGATACGTTTCAAGTAATTGTTTCTGTAGAAGCAGGGGAGCGAGTCTCCCGAAAGTTGGAAAAAGGTACACAAGAAGGCCTCTTCCAGAAAAGAATGCATTTTGTGATTGTTAACAAAAGAAACTAGTTTGCGTGGCGGAGTGTTCGAGAGGACGACAAGTTAAAGGAAAATTTTAAAATCCCCATCGGAGCATGAGAAAAAAAAAATTGGGAGGTGGTTTTTTTTTTATGGACATTACTTGATCATGTTGAGAGTTGAGACCTAATAAAGCGTGAAATTGTCACGGTGCTGTGTTTGGCAGTTATTTTTGTTTGGGGGAAATTTCGAAAGAGAGAGAATTGAGAAGGGCAGGTTTTGAAGGTAAACTATATAACATTGGAAGAATTTGTTTAATTTCTTCTAATCGGGCGGGTAGTTTGCGACGGGTGGAATTGGGAGGATTAGCTTTTATTGGATATTTTCTTTATGCTTTGAGACTGCGGAGGAACGTTGTTAGAACAAGATCTGAACTGCTAGGAATTGACCATGTGTCAAGTTAGGCCTGTATTCCTGGAGGTCCTTCAAAGAAAAACGAATGGGAACAAACAACGAAAACTCCCACCAGGCAGTATGATAACCGAAGCATGGCTATCTGCCACCGCGTGTCTGCTCACTTTGAAAATATAAATTGCAGAGAGTCAAACAAGGTTCGATCCCGAAACTTATCAGAATGCTAAGGACGCATTCTGAATCTGAAATATAACTGGAGGTACATGCCATTATATTTTTCTTTACAATGATACCAGGTCAGTTTAACGGAAGCAGACAATCCCATGGTTGCCTTCAGGAGGGAGCCCCTAGAACTCCCCTGGAATTTGAGAATTAAATGTATAGTCGAGAAAACTAGTGTAAATCACTGGGAAACAGAGGTTGGGAAGAGGTTTCAAAGTATTTAATGGAGCAGACATTTATTACTTAATTATATTTTAAAATTTTATCCAATTAAAAAATCAAGGTTGCAAAAAAATTACCACCACCTTGCACAATTTAACCAACTTGTACGCGTGGGATCTGCGCCATCGAGGATCATCACTCCCCTGAAAATAATCCTGCCGATGGCCATGGACTATCCCAATCATAAAGCAAACAACAAGTGGAATTACATAATTACAAAAAGTATAAGTAAAACATATCGCTCTTTTTCTTAGATTTAGTTTGAAGGCCATAACTTTTTACAATTACGTGACCTTTTTTTGGTTCATCGTTAATCGTCAAATTAGGTTAAACATCAAACTCAGAAAAATTTCAAATTCAAACTTTCGATCCCTTATAGTTTATCAAATGCAAAAAAAAAATACTACTACTTCGACGTTTTAGACGACAATACGATGAAATGAATACAAGACAAAACAGGTCCACTAGTCTCACTTCATCTCCCACCTTCCAGAAATAAAATACTCTATGATGTCATTTCTGGCAATCCGAGCACCATCAGCAGCAATTGCAACAGAACCCTGTATTCACAACCAGAGAAGAATGCTCGGGTTACAGCTAATCAACAATGAAAACCTATTCCTCTCTTACTTAATAAGTCAAGGTCTATACACTTCACACTGTAGTATTGGAATTACGACTGCAAAAACACCACGTTGCACAAGGAAGCCTCCAATGACCTTGGCGCGCAAAAAGCCTCTTCTTTCTTTTGCGCCGGACCCTTTTGTTCCACCCACAACAAAAGGGAATTCGAAAACAATGAAGATCAACAAAGGAACAAGCGTTTGTTATGGAGAAAATATTTAACGCTTCGGAAACTTAGTCGAAAGAAACAACAAAAGACTTTTAGTGGGCTTCGCTTTTGTTTGGTGTGTTGTAATAGGTGCCGAGTTGTTTTTATCCTGCGCCTGGACTTGGCGGCTAGTGGGACGCCGGTGCTACGATCGGTCAGCTGAATTAAGAAAATTTCTAACAATAGCGCATCCAGCTGAATGTGTGCTTCCATTGGATAGCAGAAAAGGAAATGCATTAAGATAAGCAATATCCAAGAGATATTTTACTGGACAAAGAGTTTTTTTTTTTTTTTTTTTAATTTTTAACTGATCAACAAACCATTCACGATTAAAAGACTAATAGCGAAAGATGTAACTGATAAATAACTGCAGAATATTTGTATGTTTGGTCCATAATGTTCAATGAAAATAAAAATTGTAGTAACTTTGAGGTTGTTGGTTTTACTTCCATTTTAAACTCGATTTTAACTTAAGTTTATAAAGGAATAAAAATTATTTTTTATTTATCATACTTAGGTTTAAATAAAAAGCTTACAAAAAGTAAATTTTTTATTAAGATACACATATGATAAATAAAATATTATTCCTTTATCATCATAATAAATATATTACTCCTTTATCATCATAATAAATATATTACTCCTTTATCACCATAATATGCTTTTAATTCTTTATAAAAAATTATTCATTATCCCTTTATCACCTAAGCAATGCTTTTTCTGAGTGATGAATTATGATACATGCAGCATCATCAGATCAACCCCATTTTACAAATTTATCTAAAATCCAACTTATACCTAATCGACTTCTAAAGCAAATGAAAAAAAATAGACCTACGACTCCGGTGCAAGAATTCTTTACATTAAACCACCCCAATTTATAGCAATCAGACAAATTCACTTTCTTGCAAAAAATGGCGACTGCTACCTTTTGTTGGCAAAAATTGCCTTAGAGCAGAATCCACACCGGAGTTGGAAGTCCAAGTGAAAATATCTCCCCGCAACTAATGGCTTCACTAAAAAAAAATTCTTATTAAGGGCGCTATCTAGTCAAACCGAAACTAGAAAATGATGTCAGCGCCTCTACAATGGGTGGAGCAGTAGGCGTGTGCAAAATTAACCGAATCACATCTTCAATTTAGGTTAGGTTTACCCACCCCCGCTACTAGTAAAGAGTTCCGCATTATAACGGTAGTTTTTTCTTGATTAAGTCTACTATCAAGTATTCATTTCACAAATATTAGTCAGAAATTTTTTTCAGTTCCATTATGACTAGAAATAGCTATGGTTATATTCTTTATTTAAAATACACGTATTGAAATTTGAACGGGAGAAATCCACTTAGAATCTCTTTCACTATAGCCAGAGCCAAGGCCACTTCGAAAGCGTCATAATTCAAAATACAGCTGACTGCAACATCAGCATTTTTGCTTCTTTATATTTTATGGGAGTGTTTTGCAAAATGATCGCGTTGTTTTATTTAAAGGAAAAATAATGATTCCAAGCAGTGGATTGATAAGTAATAGAAATAGTGATATATCTAAAAAATAATAAGTGTTTTATAGAAACAACTGAGAACGGATAATTAAAAAATTACAAAATAAAAAAAAAGTTTTAAAAGTGGATTTTTAATAATTTTTTTAAGACGACTAGTTTTCAATTTGTCTTTCTGATCAACATTAATTTAAACATGAAAAAAACTGAATCTGAAATAAAAAAAATTCAAAGTATACGTGAAATGAAAATATTATACAATTGTCGGATTTGCGTAAAAAAAATTGTAATTAATTTCGATGAGGTAAAAGTTGCCCATCCAAATAAAGTTGGCCCTGACCAAGTATTCCGCCAACTAATAAAGAAATTAGACACTAATTGGTTCCCAAAAATAAAAATCAAGCCCCCCCCCCCCCTCCCCCTTCTTCTTAAATTGCAATGATCCTACAGTCTATCTTTTCAAATATGTATTACAAATCAGTCCTTCACAGGTCAAGACCCACCTTATTAGAAAGGTGAACAATGGTGACCCACTTTTTCACTACATCATTGATTTTAACATTACTTTGGATTACCCATAAAATAAACTTAATTCAAATTGTAATTTAAAAATAAAAAATATTAAATGTCTTAATTTTTAATTACTAAAAATAATTAAATTAGTTAAAATTACTAAATATATCTCCAGTTCTTAAAAGTAATGCACACTTATTGTATGGTTTGAAAAAGCGTATAATTCAATGGTAATTTTTAAATTGCTTTTTAGTTACAAAGTGGTAAGAACTGTGATAAAACAATTTAGTATTGATAGATGTGTCACAAAATTATCGCTCAGCCGCTGCTTATTAAATCCCCCCCCCCCCCCATTTTGATATTTCTTCTAACTTCCACTTTAAGTATATGAAAAACTCACAGGTTTAAAAACTACTCTCGTATAAAAAAAAAACTGGTTCACGACCCATCAATGGGTCTCAACCTACAAAAAAAAAAAAAAAAAAAAAAGAACTTTTTTATAATCTGCTGAGTAATAATAGACTGCATACCGAGAGTAATAAAATAAATAAAAATTTATCTCTAGATAAATGTCAGTTGATTACTCAAATAAAATTAGCTAAATACAAAAATATTTCTATAAATCACTGGTATTGCAATTTAAATATTTTTACACAAATATTAACGAATATTTTACTTAGTAATCAAAAGTGGACAGTATTTTAATCTTTTTGAAAATTTTAATTATTCTTTAATGGTTTGGTTCCTTATTGTAATTGAAGAACATATGCGTATACAAAGTTTTATGAAAATCAATTGATTTGTACAGACTCCTGTAGACTGTTGTAAATGTTGTCGATAGCTGCCTTACACATTTTGTCAATCATACATCACTTAATATTTGACTATTTAATGAAAAACTATTCTTTTGCGAACTAACATTTGCGAATACTCAAGGTTTCTGTACCTAGTACGGTGCATCAGTTAGCACCATAAATACATACACACACATTATAAAAATAGTGTAGTGAAACTTTTTACTTTCAATTTCCCATATGTTAGCATAAGGCAAGGAACAATGTTCAAACTTTATATACGGTCCAGTGGTGGCCATGGGACCCGTCATACTAGCGTAGTATGAGGATGAGTCACCGTTCCATGTTCTAAAGAAAAGTTTCAGATTTCTGTCCGGCACAGCAAGGAATAGGTGCCAAATGATGTTCTTAAAGTACATATAAAATTTGATTAGAATGGGATGTCATCTTCTGCTTCCGGATTGACGTTAAAGAATGCAAATTTTGAAGAAGAAAAAAAACCTCTTTTTGATGTTTTATTACTACAGGGATGAGAGTGATCAGAGAGCAAAAAGGAGGAAGCCCAAAAATTGGTTTTAAAAAGCAAGCGGAAGGAACGATACCCAAAAGTTTCATCAAAAAAGTTCGTGGAAGGAATACACACAAATTAATAAAAAAAAAAAAAAGTATGCAGGAAGGATGATTCAATAATTTTAAAGATATAATGACATTTCTCATACTATATAATAATTATATTTCAAATATTAGAAGCTTGTGAAGTAATCTGTGAGGAAAGGGGAGCCAAGAGGGAAAATCTTTTGTTTAGATATGAGGAAAAGTATAATTTTTGCAGGAAAAACTGATACAGATCATAAAAATGCGGATCCTCGAAAAAGGGATGAAGACAAGGAAAATGTTACATAAAAAACCAAAAACAAAGAAATCCTCCGAAAGGAGGAAAACTCTCATCCCTGTGTTACACATAAGTTTAAATTATATATATATATATATAATTAAATTATAAGAGTTACTTTTATTTATTACAGTAAAATGTTGACAAAAATTACATTTTTATTACTATTATAATATTTCAAATAACGCGAAAATCCTTCTTGCCATAGAATTTCGGCATGTCTTTTCAAGACTGCATTTAATTCTTTTTATGAAGCCTTCTCTCTCAGATTTTTTGCGCTCTGTGGCTGAAATTTCTGACACAGTCTTGATCGCATTTTCAAATATTGTATTACAATATTGTGTAAAGACAGTTCTCCTTCTGCCTTTTTCAGCAACAAACAATTGGATATCTTCATCAGGAATGGATCACAATAATTGTGGATCAGATATAGTCTCTTGACAATCAATGAGATAGGTGTAAGTTGATGCCTAAAATTTTTAATAGTGGGGAGTTGAAACAGTTTTAGTTTTATTTGCATGAATGATGTGGAATTTCAAAATGCGACGGCTGCCATTTCATGGTTTAAAGGCGGTCAACATTGCGGTCAATAAATTTACAGGGTGCGCAAGGAAACTTTTTCATTGAATTACTGGATCTATTTTAGTTTTCAGTTACATGGACAAATACCTATAATTGCAGTGATGAGTTTGAACAGGCTACAAGAAGAGTGAGTTTTTATTGCAAATCAAAGCGTAAACCCTCATAGAAAGTTAGACACTTACATGGTTCGTACGTTTGTAAAAAACATTGAAAAGTGCTTGGAAAAAAAATCTTTATTTTCAAGTGCTTGAAAACCTTGAATTCTTTAAAAATACTTTCAAAGTGTTTGAATTTCATTTTATTTTCTAAAAATATAGAATCTTAAAAAAAAATGTGTCAACAAAGTGAAAAAAATCTTTGGAATTTAGTTCAACCAATCAGCAACTATCCCCTTTGAAGATTACAGCGCTGCACATGCGCAACATATTAGGAATATCCGATCGAATCACGTGATCCCTCGTTTTGATTTTATATCGTGTGTGCTAATTTTTTGTGCACTGTTTAAAAAAGGCCGGGAAATGCATTTTCAATTCATTGTGTGCCAAAAATGTCATGATGGGTGAAAGTGCTTTAAAAAGCCATGCGAAAAGCAAAAAGCATATGGATTTAGTTTCTATAAAAAGTTTAGGTTAATGAGGATTGTTCGAACTATATTTCTAATGATAACAAAATACCCCAAAGCAGAGATTTTTCACAACAATCAACGTCGTCAGCCCGATGGAGACCTATGTAACTGAAAACGAAGTTTTAGATACTGAAATACTCTGGACAAATGGACATTGAAAACCATAAAAAACCATGGCTCTTGTATATTAAATGAAAACATTGATAAATTATGTTCACCGATAGTGTAATTGCATCTAAATTTCCATGTGGAGAAAAAAAAAACTGCATATTATGCAGCATTTGGAATCAAGCCTTCAGAGTTAATTGGATGACAGTTGAATAAATAAGACTTTTGTATTATTATTTGACAAAGTCTTAGTATGATGATACAAGAAAATCAAATGGATGTTCACGTCTAATATTGGCGTAATTACCAAGTGAGTACTAGCTACATTACTTCTGTTTTTAAGAGACATAGTACGGCTTCTGATATATTGGAAGGTTTTTTTTTGTAACCTTAACATTTTCTTTATTGAAACTTACAAAATATTTTTTGGTACTTACTCTATTTGAACATACACCGTTTGCCAATAAAAAAAAAAAAAAAAATAGGATTTTATTTTTTTATTGTATTTGTGTTGATAATGTATCCTTGAAAAATCCTTGAATTTTTTTCTCCTTCAAGTGTACGAACCATGACATAGAATTTGATTAGCTCGAGTTAGCCATCGACCATAAGATATTTTACCTAGAGATTTGTTTGCTAAATCCTTAGAAAATATGCCTGTTAAAATCGTTGAGGCTATATGTTTGTCCTGTGCTAATACCTTTAATAAAAATACTCGGGTAAACCTCCAAATTTGTCAACGTTCACGTTAGTTCCATCCCACCTAAATGCCACCATAGATTTTCTAATTCCAGGAAGAAATCAGTGATTCAGATGTGCTGGATGATGAAGTAATATAACCCAAGAGCATCGACATAGATTTTTCTGTGAAACGTATTTTTAACAATTTTCGAAGTGGATCTGTGAAGAACTGCTGAAGCAATAACTGTCCCAGCCCTATCCGATACTTCATATCTATTATACACGTTCTTGAAGAATGTGCCTGGAGTACATCGTCACTGTCCAAATGACTAGATTCAGATAAAGTTGAATCATTATAGGCTTCTATATGTTTACTTTTTGAAGCTGAAACTGTGATTTTTACTTCAGAATTTCCCTTCTCAAAGTGTTCTTCATTTTATTCATTACTAGTTTAATACTCATGCTTCGCTACGAAATTTTAACATGTGCAGTATTTTAGTTAGCTGTGAGGTCTCGCGTTGCGAAAACCTGTCATTCGTGTATAGGTCCCAGTTTTTGACGCTTCGCCCGCAGGATGTTTCATCGCTACGCAAAATCGAGCTCGCTTCCTTCGCTCAAAGGTTCATTGCTGCGTAAGCATAAGCTAGCTTCATTCACTAAAATCTACTTGCTACGTAAAGCCTTAATATTGGAAGCCTATCCCTTGTCGAGAAAAAAAAATTCCCCGTTAATACAATAATACAACACCCCTTTAAGATTATTTTAACGTGTTTGTGAAAAGTAAAATTAGAAGCCAAAACTTATTATGTTGAAACTTTCAGAGCTCCAGGCCTATTAAAAGTCGCTTTTTGTGAAAAAAGTAATTAAAAAACAAATTAAAATTTTAACATTCTTTTTGTCAGTCTAATTAGAAGGCCAAAGCTACTTGTGTTGAATATTTCACAACTGTAGCTCAATTACAAATTTAAATGTAAAATACTTGTTAATTAATTAAAAAAAATTAAAAAACAAATAAAATTTTAAAATTCTGTTTTTTAAAAATCCAATTAGATGGCCACAAGTACTTATGTTGAAAATTTCAAAGCTGTAGTCCTATTTGAAATCGTTTTGTAAAATATATATTAATTAATTAAAGAAATTTACTTAAAAAAAAAACTAAATAAAAGTTTAAAATTCTGTTTTTCAAAAGTCCAATCAGAAGGCCAAAATTACTTGTGCTGAAAATTTCAGAGCTCTACTAAAATTTTAAGTAGGTTTCTAAAGATCCAGAAACATATAGACAGACACACAGCTTGTTTTATTATTATAGATAGCAATATCTAAGTCTTCGACCACCATTTTGATTGATTAGGAATCTTAATTCTCCGACTGGTACATTTTAGTGCCTGGGACAAATGCACTCATAAATTTTCTTAAACTTGCAGGATAAAATGTCAAACAATACTTATTAGTCTTCTAGAAAGATTTGGATAAAGTCTTCTAAATTCTCCTTTGGGAGTGAGACTTAAAAAAGACGCGTTTTAAATTATGCGCCTTCAACATCATGTTTACTCGTTTGACAGTAGGATATGGAAACTCTTGACCATATTTTTTTGGTCTTTGCCACGACAATGTCCTCTATTTCCATATACGAGGTTTTTTGTTAGTTTCATTATTACGTTTTATCTTATGCCGGTTTCAGTCATAGAACTTTCTAACATCATCGTAGACTAGTAACATAATGCATTTAATATTACTTAAATCACCAAAAAATTAACATTTTCACTTTGAAAGAGTTCGATCCACGATAAAAAATTAAAAAAAAAAAAAATGACACAAACCAGCGCAACACAGTCTTACCTTGTTGCAGGCGGAGCTATACGGGAAACACAAGCCCCCCTACCACATCACCACCCACATTTCGCTAGGACATCGGAAAAGATTGACATTGCAATTGAAAACATTTAAATCTATAGCTGAAAATAATAATAATTTTTAAAAAAAGTAACAAGAAAGGCTACAGGCTTCAAATAGTGGAGGCAGCAAAAATAATTTTAAAGTATATTCCCTTTCAAAAGAGACTGTATATTCTTTAAGATTGTATCAAGTAGAGTTGTGTTTGCACTTAAAATCTGATTTAGTGCAATGAACACGTAGCTCGCAAAAAAACAATACACACATTGGGTGCGAGAGATCGTAAGTCTTATTCTAAACTCGTGTGCTCTTTCATTTTTGGTTTTTAAAATTTTATAGTTTATGAACAGACATATGAGCAGTTAACCGAAAGAGACTGCAACATTCACAGGCGGCCAGCAAACATTTTTTAATGGAAGTCAATAATATGCATTGTAAACTTTTATGTGCAATCGCAACTTATTTAAGCGATTTTGTGCTTAGTTCGAGTTTTCCTAGGGTTTGATCACTACTAAGAAACCACAGATTCTTTGCTATGGAGTAACTCTTTTTTGCACTATCACCGGCAACGAATCTAACTACCAAGTTTCAATTTGATTGGATGATAACAAGTGAGTTTAGCCATCCGCAAATTTCCCGGCCACAAACAAACGACATCGAATGTAATGTAAAAGGATTTAAAAACTGGGATTATAGAACACCGTACAACTTTCAATTACACTTAATACCAGCCATGGTGCAATTGACCGTTTTTCATTAATTTAAAAAAAAAATTCAATTTGGTGATAATTATCTCATTGACAACCTCTTCCCAAAAAAAAAAAAAAAAACACCGCCTAAATGGAAATTTTTACAATAAATAATAGATAAGACTTTGATGTAAGTGAAACAGAGGAGAAACGGTCGTTAATGGGCGATGCTCAAAGAAAAAGAACTTTGTGAACTCATTTTTTAACTGTTTACACCATAATCGAAATTCTAATGGGATTTTGGAGGTGGCGGATGAGATTTAGTGCACTTACTTGATTGAAACCGCTAAGATCAGTTTTTTGACAATTGTTGAAAAACTTAAATTTTTCAATAACAACTACCTTTTGCACATGCGCAATTTTCACGAAAACCTTAATGACATCAGGTTCCATGGCCACCGCTAACCCGTATACAAAATTTAAACATCATAGCTAAATCCATTCGGGAGAAATTTTGACCTCGCACACACACACAAACACATCGGACACTTTTCTAGACCACTTTCTTGAACTCAGCTAAACGTGTGGTATTGCAAAAAAAAAATTAAAAAACAATAAAAAAATATTAATAATAATCGATTTTTTTTTTTTTTTTACCGAATGCAATTCTTTCATCAGTATGTTAACGTATGAGCAATTGAAAGTAATAATTTACCCTAAAAACAAAGTTTTTAAAATTAATCCTTTATTTAGATTGCCAACTTTTATGTGCAACTAATTAAAATAATTTTGAACTCAGATCGACTTTTCATAGTGTTTGACCACAATGTAAAAAAAAATCATTCATTCCATGCAATTGAACTAACACCTTTTTGCCTCCAAAACTTAAGAAAATGCATTGTCATTGATAGCGTGTCCATCAGCCAAGTTTTATCTCGATTGGATGAAGGCAAGTAGATTAATTAGTCCTCCGAAGTGAAAATGGAAACGTGTGTAAAAGCTACCTTTTTAAACGATAGCACCCAAAACGATAGAAAGCAAAATGTCATTGATAACGAATTCATCCGCCAAATTTAAGATCGATTGGATGAAGTGGCCCTTAACCCTACAAAGCAACAATAACAGCGTTTGTAATAGCGTCCTTTTAGTGAAAGTCCCCAAAACTAATAGAATACATTCTCACCGAAAACGAATCTGTCTGCAAAGTTTCGGTTTGATTGGGTGACAGCCCAAGGCGGTTAATTAACTCTCCACATATTTAATTGCCACAAACATAACCACACACAAAATAAATCGAAGTGAATATAAAGGATTTAAAAAATATTGTTTAAATTATTTGACCAAAAATCACATAAATAAAATTATCCAATATCGTATTCTTTAGATTTAGTCACTTCTTTACAACTAGCTAACAATTAAAAAATAAAAGAATAACTAAACTCCATCCCAAGCGTAGAGCGTAGTAGAAATCGTAGCGTAGAAGAAATATTAAATGTACTTGTAAACATTGAACACTTCGTGTCGGCCTAAAAATGCAATAAGAAAAAAAGAAGGGAAAAAAAATAACCCCAAATGGTGCCTCTCGTTCCATGAATGAAAAAGACAAAACAAACCTCGTTATGTTTATACTTTTCTTACAACTGAAGCCATTATAAATCACTGTCACCTACGATGTATTCATGCGCGCATTCAAGAAAATCATAAAATTTAGAGTAATTAAATTGTAGCCGTTTAAATACAATTCTTAAAATTATAAATTTTGGACCATTTGAAAGAAAATGAATAATTCTACAGATTGCTGCATTTATTTTTTTATTTTTGGTGTTGTAAATAATTTTTATTAGCGTTTGAACTTCAACTTGAAAAGATGGAATTTTTTGAAAATATTTAAAAAATACTTCTCAATAAAATACTAAGCCATCATTACGCATCACCTTAAAAAACATTTCGAATTTTTTTATGGTGAAAAAATAATTCGAATATTTAAAAAAATTTTAACACAGTGTTGTGATTATTTATATGAAAATCTCTTATACTTTAACATTGAGATTCAAAATGTAGGTGGCGTGTCGATAACAGCCTTAAGATCTATCTGTTCAGATCTTCAATTCATGCACCTCACATTTTAAACACATCTTCAATCACCACTATTTTTTCAGAAAAGTATCTCTTCTACCATCACCGAATATGGTAATGGAACCATACCATCTTGTAATCGTATGATAAACAGCTTTTGAGTACGCACCATATTTTATGTTCAATAACATTCCATCTCTATAACCATGGAGTTGTATCTCCGACCGGCCGTATAGACTGCCTTTCTTAATAAATCTTCTCGTCTAACCTTATATTTAATTACTTTAGAAGGACTTTCAATCCAAAATTGCATGTTCGAACATTTATTTATGTTAAGAGAAAATTGCATTATATTCTTCATAACCCTAGTTAATTTAACTTTATCTTATTTTTATTACATAAATTTCATTCCATATTCTCTGTATCAAGAGCATAATAAACCGTAATGTAAGCAGAAAATCCTTAACCGTATTAATAAAGTTTTCAACAAGAAAATTATTTCGAAAACTTAATGTTCAAAAATTATATAAAACGTCTTTGTTGCCTTAAGCAGATTGGTGTTTTCAAATTTGTGGTTTGGCCCGAAAGGGTTTGTTAAACATTGAAAAATATTTTCCACCACTGGGTAACAGTTTTCAACAATTCTTTGAAGAACTTTGCAACTTTTTTTTTTCTTTTTTTTTCTAGAATGTTTAGCCTGCACAACTTTATTTGGTGGTAACGCAAGAAAGATTGAAGGAGCATTGTTTTGAAACATTTTAAATTAAACGCGCTTCAAAACATAGTTATTTTTAAACATTTTGCCAAAATATTTTTAAATTAGTTGCATCAGGCAAATGCATCAGGTGGAAAACTTAAAACATATTGGCTCAGCAAGTTTCTATATAATTTTAAAGTTCATATGGCATTCAATTCAATAAAATAATGCAAACTTTCTACCAAAAATACGTTTTAAAGTAAAAAAGGGAGAATTAACACAAACAAAATATATGGTTTTAGGTACTATTTTTTCAAATGAATTTCAGGTAATAGCACCCTATCATATTTTTGTATTTGGAAATACCTTACCTAAAACACACTAAAGCTAAACTGTATATAAAAAGAAGGTAACTTTAAAAACCCTTTTGAAAACAACATTTTAGAGGGGGGAAAGTACAGTCCGCTAACATGAAAAAAATTAATCACAGAACGTCTAAAACAGCTTTTAATAAGTGTCTTTCCTCCACAGGAGAACAATAAAAACAACAGCAAGCATGCTGACTCTTCATAACCATTACCATAATTCACGTCAATAAAATTAGAACAAAATAATGCGGTCCGCAGTTAAGACCGACATTAAACCATAAAGGCAATAACCTGGTTGAATAAATGACGTCGACAACCAAAAAAAAAGAGAGAAAACTCTGCATATTAGGCCTTTTATTCGGTTCAAAGTGGCGGGAAAACGAGTTTTCGAGACCAAACGATTCATCTTTTAAGGAACATCTTCATCTGGGACGACCGTAGAGATCAAAACGCAAACCCCTTGATTCCACGGTATGCGTACAAATGAGGAATTATGCAGACGATTTCGTGTCAAATTTTGTTTTCACTTTAGGGTCAAGCTGTATTGTTTTCGTGTGGAAAAATGCTGATTGGTGATAGCGAAGGTGGAAGAGAAGGGGAAATGCTCAGCAAGAACCGATTACCTTCAACAGTTCTTTTCAGCTTCGATGAGACTTAAACCGTAATGGAAGTACCGGTTTCTTTCAATAAAATACAAAAACATTTACTCCGTAATTGATGAAAGTGAATGTAGATGGAACACTAAGCGAAGTACCACGGTGAATCTAAAAGTAATGGAAAACTTTCCCTGTTATTTGAATGTAAGCAGCTACCTTTGAGAATGCCATACAATAGAATGCATGTCATTTACCCAACACAATTAGAACAATAAGTTTGACATTTTTTTTTTTTTTTAATTCATGAAACGGGAGTTTGGGGTTCAATTTATTGAATCCAGTTTTTGCTGTCTAAGGATTCTTTGCCACTACATTTTGTTACTACAATAAATATTCTTCGAGTATAAATTCCTATTTCCAATCTGATCCGGAAAAACCTATCTCCACTACAAAACTACAATAGCAGAAGAATACTTACTGAAACGAAGAAAAAAAAATAAAGAATCCACCATTCCAGTACTTCCCCCTTTTTCCATAAATCCCATCAACTCGACAAAAGGGATCGAAATGACAAACGTCTTCTAATCAATCGACAAGCAAAGGCCTCCCTGCGGCCCAGTTGCATAAATACATGCAAATACTCATTACCACTCTCTTGTGCGACGGCAAAGGATCGCGGGGATTTCGTCTTGTGCGGAGCAGAATGGGAACGGGTCCCCACACAACGGATCTTTTGTAATTTTGTATCGGAGTGTCGGACCCGTAACGCCCAATTACGCATCTTTTGGAGTGTGTCGTCGAGTCCTTGTCCATTCATCTGGACCTGGGCATGAATGAATGATGTAAGTGAAGGAATCTCGGACAGCTATATTGATGCGATGAAACTGCCACAAGTGAAATATTTTGAAAGTTTTGGGGAAGAAGGGAGGGGGATTCCTGTTGTTGTGAGAATATAACAAGAACCAGGCTTGCAGGAAATGCAATTTTGAACTTTTTTTTATTTTTTATTGTTGAATATCAGTGATAATTTTTTATCCGTGCTCAATGTTTTTTACTGTATATTAATGAAAGAGATATATTTATAGAAAAAAATATTAATGATATGAGAATAACAACATTAACGCTGGAGGTATTTAAATAAAAATGAAGTTCTATAGCTCGGAAATATTTTTGGTAGACCATTTTAAAATAAATCTCATTTTGGATGATAGCTCCAGAAAGTAATAACATAACTCATAAAAAAGTTTTAAATATAAATCCTTTATAGGCATTGCCAATTTTTATATTCATTAACAAAGCGCCGTTTCTGTTGCCAGAGTGTGCTTGGTGTTTGCATTTAATTTTAAATATTAAAAACCTCTCCACCAGTAAAATATGCGGTAAACTACTTCTCAAAATGTATTCATTAAAAATATGTGTTTTTTGTTCTGATTAAAACAATTTTATTATTTATTAAAAGAATTTGAACAATAGGAAAAAGTTTCTTCACTGATCAGTTAAATTCTATTTCATAGCGGCAAGTTGGTTTATTACTATTCGGTAAAAGCGACCTTTCAGTGACAGTGGAACCCCTCAAAATTTGATATAATGCATTGTCATCGACATCAAATCTATCTGCCAAGTTTCAGCCAGACTGGATGATGGCCAGGTATATAAAACCACAGAACTATAATTAAAATTTCTGAACATAAATTCACTCCACCGTATCACGATAATCGAGAATAAAGACATTTCATTTTAAAATGTCATAGCTTGAGATTAAAGGATAATTACCAACTAAATTTAAATTCAATGTTATTAAAACAATGGAGACCGTAAAAAATCCATCAATATAGATAAACAACTGGATTAACTGCTCCAATGTCAATGCAAGAGAAAAAACGCGCCGGTGGTTGATGATGATGATGAGTGGACGATTAACCAATCATAGTTTACTTTTAGAGTTGGGCAGGAATGCGGAAAACCTAGTAAAGTGCTAGAGTAGATATTTTTTGGCATATTTTTACTAATTAAGGTTTAATATTGACAGTTCTGCTGTGTGTATTGTATTTATTTTCAATCCTCATCAATCCGTATTTTTTTTTTTTTTTTTTTTGTCTTTTTTTGTCCATACAAAGATCTGGCAACGGCTTTTTTTTTCCAGCGTTAAGCAGTCTATTCAGTTGTTTATCTATATCGATGAAAAAATCAGTCAACAAACCCAACAGATGAAAAAAACTATAATTTTTATCTTATTAACACCTATGGTATGTTCTGGATTCATGCTGAAAGTTTCAATAGAAATAAGCTCAGCCGTTTTAGCGTGGCTTAATTACAAACCAACTAACTTTCGAATATATAAATTAATATAATAAAATAACTAAATAATAGTGACTCATGTTATGGCTTTTGTAGTACACCAAGTTTTTCCCGCGTAAAATTCTATTAGAATTCTAACGAAATCGCAAATTTGTGTCAAAAAGAAAAAGCAAGTATTTCATCCCTATAACCCTGAATCATATAAACATGTAATTTTAAACGAAAATCACACATTGTTCTTGAGTAAAACAACTGGAAATCGACCAGTTTCGGAGAAAAAATATCAACTCATTATAGAAAGCTTTCATAAAAATATTTCAGCTTAAAAAAAATACACAAACGAAGTTAATTGTTACGAAAATGTTGGAATGTAGTTTTAAAAAAGCGGGAAATGTCCATAAATTAAAAAATACACATATATCATGCGATACCAAAGGTCGAATTGCCAAATGCATATAATGAAACTCCTAAAGTACCTTTTAAGTTTTAGTTTCGATGAACATTTCAAGAACTTTGCAATCATTTTCGGAGTAAAATATTTCGGCCATTGTTCTCAAATAGAATTTTTCACTTTCAAATCCATTGTTGTTTCCCGTGATAGCAATTAAATGCTTCCGTAGTTACACCTACCTGAAAATTGACATTTTTTTTAAAGCGTTCTCAGCTGAAATTGATGGTTTTGTACCCAAGTTTTGAGAACTGAAATTATCTTAGTAAGTAAAACCTGTATTAAAAAGCGGTTGATTAAAAAACCGAATTCTCAATGCTTGCATAAAGCAGTATAAAGCTTTCGCCCATCAGCAAAAAAAAAAAAATTAATCAAAACTTCGCATTTGAACATAAAAAATAAATTGACTTTGACATTGAGGAAACCAGAATCGAAAACTATTAGTTACAAATAGAACACAAAATATTTCGTTACTTTGTATTATTTCACTGATTAAAATGATTCTCCTTCTTCAATGGCTCAGTCCGGTATAGGTCCTGGCCTTCTCTATGATTGATTTTGTTCCATCTTGACCTGCCACCACCAATAGTTCTCCTATTTTTGACTTTGAAAATGCTAGTTGTTTTTGTTAAGACTATCTATCCATCTAAGTTTGGATCTTCTTCTAGGCCTAACTCCAGTTGGCTGGTGCAATTTAAATAGGTCGTGGTCCCAACGTCCTCTTCATTGTTGTGGTGGTGTCGGAGAGGGAGGTTTACATTAGAAGATTTCGATGTCGTATTCTTCTAGATGTTCAAAATTACAAAACGTATGGCTGGCTGTGTTCAGTACTTTATAAGTGGCAGAAACAGGCAGTTGGAACTTGCAAACCAAACTCCAGTTTCTGACCGAAAATAATTATTTAGTACATGTATCACTGAACATTTGCATAATATACCCAGTTCATTTCAATCTCTAGGATTTTTGCACATTTAATAATGTCTGATTTTTTGTAAAGATGACAGAGTTCGAAATTATACCTTCTTCATACATTTCTTAAATCTATATACACCCAAAATTATACTTTTATGTATAGAATTTAGAAACGAGATCTGCCTTAAATTGCTTATATTGTGCAATACCAATAAAACCCAAAACTGAATGAGAAAGTATAAACTTAAATATTAATGAACTATAAGTACCTTTTAGTAAAAGTTCCATGTATGAGACAAAAACTATTAAGATGGAATACGATTTTAAGGAGAGCATTTGAACTCTACGAACTCAATTGTATTTTGGAGTTTTTACGTTTTACTGGAATTCTAAAGTACTCGGATGAAATGCTATGTCCATACTAAGTTCTTGAGGATTTGTTTAGGTGGAATTTTTAATATGTGGAGATATATCACGAAATTTTACCAAAAAAAAATCTTGTTATTTTAAGAAACTGATTTAGTGTCGAAGAACATTTTTATTTTAAACGCTTTTTAAAACTGAAGCTGACAAGAATTCCAATTTAGTCTTTTTAAAAAGAAGTATTTTCAAGCAGAGATATCAAACTTTGAAATTGATTTCTTGAATAATATAGAAAAACGCTCCTATAATGATTTGCGAAAAAAAAAATACTCGACGTAATAACCTTCTGTTTGATATAAACTTTACCCGTTGTTGAAGCTATATATCTAAGCAATCCCTGTAACACTTAAACACTATAATCTATATTTTAATGGCATTTTGAGAAACTACTCGAGTGTTTAATTATTGAAAGTTCCGGATCCAAAATAGTTGGAGAGAACCAATTTCTAACGAGAAAATAAATTCGTCAAACCATTCTTTTCATTATCTCCATTATTGAAAATTGTTATAGTCAATTTACCACTGCCAAAAATTTCCGTAAATTATTAGTCATTTTTATATTCCTTTGCATTGCTTAGAACATGAATAGCTTGATGTTAAAAGTAGACTTCTGACAGATTCAAGATTTTATAGGCGAAAGTAAAATATTTCTAGCTTCTAATAGAGATCAACATCAAATAGATACTTTATAATGCTATCTCATCCTTTATAAAGGACATTAAATCTGCTTTCAATGACCCTGCCTTATAGCCCGAGAGGCCACCACAAGTTTAGGTTCCTCATAGAAAAACAAACAGCATTTTTTTTTATCGAATGTAGATAAATATTAGTAAATCATGAATCCACAGGTCGGCCGGAACAAAAATGACCGAAACTATTAAAAAATCAATTTTGAATAAGTTGAATTAAATCTGATTGCTAAATATGTCCTTACTTGCCAAATAATGAGCATTCTTTTTTATGTGTTAACCCACAGCTTTCTTATTTTCAATGAGGAAGAAGTTCCGATAACCGAAGCAAACGATATTTATTCTCTGGCAAAAAAATACAATAATCTTTTAAATGTGAGACAAGTTGGCAATAAATATTACGTCACTGATGACGCAATATTTACAGCCAACTTGGCTGACTTTTAAAAAAATGAAAGATTTTGGCACCAGAAAAGACTAATTGTTTGTAACCTTTTTAATTGAAAATTAAAGAGTGATGGGTTACCAGATAAAAAATGATTTACATTGTTTGGCAAGTTATGACATATTTAGCAATGGATTTAGTTCAACTCATTAAAGTCAATTTTTGAATAGTTTCGGCCATTTTTGCCCCAGCAGACCAGTGGATTTATGATTTACTACATTCTATAAAAAAAAATTCTGAATGATGTTCGATGAATTATCTAAACTTGTAATCGCTTCTCAGTCTATTAATATTTATACAAAAAAGAGAAAATGTAATTTTGTTGGAAACGCTGAATTACCCTTTTGACATCAAGCAATTCAGATATTACTTATCCTAGAATCTTTTTAAAGACATGTTGTTGGTAAAACAGTAACATCATCTATACTGCCATGCTAGGCACAACAAGGCGTATCTGTAACTGAGCTGAAAATGAGAAATTACGATTTAAAATTTAACATCTTCATGTAGTTGATGCTGACTAAGACGTATGTAGCTTTTCTTGCGGTCGCTGGGGATGGATCGTCGGATTTTTGATTTTCCAGTCAGATGCTTTACCACTATGCAAAAGAGTACTCCAGTGCATAGAAGCTTTATCTGTTATTGGTACCCGCCACCGCCACATAGCCCCTTCCGAGTTAGTCGCGAAGGGACTAACGATTGAGTTACCTGAGCGTGAGTTGAGCGCTTGGGGCAGTGAGTCGCCAGAGGTTTGCTTGCTGTTTGGCAGTGAGTTGCCAAAGATGTTGAGATGATATTGTGAAAGTTGTATAGTATTTTCAGAAAGTGGCGGTAGATGGAAGCATGATTTAGTTGTCCGATAGTCACCAATAAAGCATTTTTTATTTGCGGTCGCTGGGGATCGATCGTGCGACCTTTGCTTTTCCAGTCAGATGCTTTAATGCAAAAGATTAGTCCAGTGCATTGAAACTTTATCTGTTATTTGTACACGAGACCGTCACACTAACTAATTGACTTATTAACATTTCCAGTGCAGGTAGGACCATTATATCATATCTCTCTCTATATATATAAGACAAAGCCTTCACTCATTGACTGATTCACTCACTCATCACTAATTCTCTCACTTCCTATATAGTCACAAGTCTGAAAAGTAGTACAAATGTCAAGAAAGACAAACTTAGAAAAAGTAAGCTATTCCGATCTCGATTAACTCTAAAGGGTCACAAAGTGGTCAAACGGCTCAAACAAGGAATCTTCAAATGACCAGCTTACATTGTAGTCACAGCTCTAAAATTAGGTACAAATGTCCACAAGGGCAAGCATAGATAAAGTAAGCTATTCCAATCTCGATGAACTAATTTTTGAAGGGTCAAAAAGGTGTCGAAATGTTCGATACAATTAACAGCGCTAAGACCCGCGTCCAATGAGGACACAGCAGTTAAATATAATAGAAATGTCAATAAGGTATGCTTTTCCCATCTCGATTAACCGTTGAAAGGGTCGAAAGGAGTCGAAACGTTCCGAACGAGGGATAGTCAAATGTTCCATGTAGTCACATCGATGAAAATTTAAACCAAGATAAAGCACAGGTAAATAAGCTATTCCTGATCTCGATTAGCTATTTTAAAGTGTCAAAAAGGAGTCGAACCGTTCCCCATACGAGGAATATCCCATCACTCCACTTCCAATAGTCACAATTATAAAATTTGGAACAAATGTCAACAGTGACAAGCATAGATAAAGTAAGGTATTGCGATTTTGACTAACCAATTTTCAGGGATAAGAACGGGATCAAACGCCGAATTGTAAAATGCATGAATGTCTTTTGACTACTAAAATGTATTTAATAAAACTTCAAGGATATTTAGCTAGCCATCATAAAAAAAAAAAAAAAAAAAAAAAAAAAAAAAAAAAAAAAAACTTGGGGTGTGGAACATCGCACAACTTTCAGTTACGCTATATTACTGATGTGGATTTGTGTCATTTAACGTTTTTATATTTTCATCATTCATTGAGAAAAAATGGCAAGTTTGGTTATATATTTTTTTTTGCGGTAATTCTTATGTGCGGCTTTAAAAAAAAAAAATTCCAAATTGGGGATTTTGGAGATATTTATTTCGATAATTCTTTTATAATCCTTTCTTATAATTGAAACTGCGGAGAGGAGGAAAAGCAATCCTCGATGAGCTATGCTCAAAGAAAGAGAACTGTGTGTTGAAGGCATTCGTTTTTCAACTTTTTACGCCATTAAAACATTTTTACAGGAATTTCGGAGGGGGGGGGGATGTTTAGAACACCTTAAGAGGCATTAGCACAGCAATTTTTATCAAAATCGTTGCAGTCGTTTTTTAGCAATCAATGAAAAACATGATTTTTTCAATGACAGCTACCTTAGCGCATGCGCGATTTTGACGAAAACCTTAATGGTAGATCCTTGTGCCAAATCCAACCGTCACACCAAATTTAAACATCGTTGGTCAATTTGTTCGGGAGTTATGCTGACCACGTACGCACAGACAGACATTAGATCACTATTTTGAGATCAGGATGTTCCGAAACGTGGAGAAATGCAAAAAATCGTTTTTTCTTTTTTTGACCGAATACTATACTTTCATTACCCTACGTATTACATATGTGTAATTGAAGTATTAACCATATGGTAGTAATAAATGTGGAGAAACAATGTAGTTACGATTTTAGTGATTATTAGCAAGGCAGTTTTGAGTTTTTAATAAGATTACGTCCGGTTTTTGAAAATGAAATTTTGAGCATACAAAAATTTTATCACTAAATTCTTTCATATATCAGCATTTTTTGAGAATGTTAAGAATGCTAAGAATTTTGCGTACATTTGCTAAAATCGAACTTAAAGTATGTCAAAACTATTTTAAAGTCAATTTAAGAAAAGTTTTGTTTATGTAAACACGACCATCTATCTAAATAACTTCTTGTGTACGGGAAAAGTTGCCTAAAACTGTTCAAATCGAATAGTTCTTATTTAGAGAATTTAGTATTTTATCAAATTGATATTTCCAGCATACAAAATCGAAACATTAGGTAAAATGTCCGGGTTACATTCGAATGTTTTAGAAACACACCAAAGTTGTGTTATTTATGCTTTAATAAAAAGAAAGCTGTAGGAAATACATCGTGTTCAGAATGTTACTTTTAAAAAGCAAACTAATCAATTTTAAGTTTCCGCTACTGTTTCAGAGGCGATTTTTAGAAGTGCATGTTATAGAATCCTTTCAAGGTTTACAAACTCGATTATGTTACACCAGGTGTAAAGATTCTTTTAGTTTAAGTAAAATATTCGTATGGGAGCATCAATAACATGAAACAAAACAAACTGGCACTTCGTGCCAAAATAAACAGGAACTCAACTTCGTAAATGCCAAACAATATTAGCGGTTGGATCGCCTATATGTTACAAATAAATGCCCTTTTTTCAGTTTGTTGTCGCTTATATGTACAAATAGGTTGTTACTTCCCTCTGAGGAAAAACGTTAATGCTATTTAATTGTCTCCTTAGTATAGATAATGTGCGCTGAATTTAACTAATATGGTAAAGAGTGATCATGTTAAAAAAGCGATTACTTTAAAAGAGAGATCATATTAAAAGAGTAACCTTATAGTCCGAGAGGTAACAGTAAGTTTAGATACCTCATCGAACATCATTCTGAATGATTTTTTTTATAGAATGTATAGAAATTTTAGTAGATCATGAATCCACTGGTCTGCCGGGGCAAAAAGGGACGAAACTATTTAAAAACCGAATTTGAGTGAGTTGAACTAAATCCAATTGCCAAATATATCATCAGTTGCCAAAAAATGAACATTCTATTTTGTCGATAGCCCTCCACTCTTTAATTTTCAATTAAAAAGGATGCAGACGATTTGTCTTTCCTGGCGCCCAGATCTTTCATCGTTTAAAAGTCAGCCAAGTTGGCAATAAATATTACGTTATCAGTGTCGTAATATTTGTCGCCAACTTGGTACATTTTTAAAAAAATGAAAGTATTTTTCGTTAGAGAAAAAATATCGTTCGTACTCTTCCTCATTAAAACTTAAAGAGAGGTGGGTTACCATATAAAAAAGAATGCTCTTTATTTGGCAAGTTATGATATATTTGGTAAATGGATTTAGTTCAACTCATTCAAAGTCGATTTTCGAATAGTTTCGGCCATTTTTGTCCCGGCAGACCTGTGGATTCATAATCGACTAACATTTCTCAACATTCTGTAAAAAAAAAAATCTGAGTGATGTTTGATGAGGTACTAAACTTGCAAATGCACCTCTTTGCTTCTCCCTGTTGGCATGAGCACCGACAGAATTGTTCGCAGGGGTGGGGGAGTGCAGTTGACATACCTGGGAGTGCAAAATGGTTAATTTTTAGTTTAAATCTTAAATTTTCTAATTGATATCTTAATAAAATTCTAACTAATCATTATGTATTAAATTTCTTATTCATTGAACATTTTAAACCTATAACATATTTCTACTTCCAGTGAATCTTATCACTGTTCTTCACGTTATTTTTAAATTTTAAATTGCGGGGGCTATAAGTGCACCACCTTGCACCTTCCTGATGGCACCCATGCCTGCCTGCGACCATGTTGATCCAGATTTTGTAAAAACACTTCTTTCAGCTGGTATTATCTGCATTTTTTTAGTGTTTTGCTTTCATATTTCGATATTTACAAGACATTCGAGAAATATACAGATAGCAATCGGATAAAATTTAGCTGTTTAACATTTTGACCATTTACAAAATGTTCTATGCGTACTAATACTAACGTGAAGTCTATTTAAAAATCAGTCAAGTGAGTTAAAATTCTACACCAATGTTTTATAAGTTGACTTTTACTTTTCTGAGAAAATAACATAATCGCAAAAACTCGTGCATCAACATTATGCCGTAAAATACATTTTAAGCAAAAGTTTGACGACAAATAAAAAACATCCGTTGTTAATACAATGCTAAATATTCAGGGAAACAAATTGAAAGTCCAAATATTATCCTCATAAAAAATGTCTTTAGGCATGTGTTCCAAATCCATCTCAAATCATCACATTTGACAAAAGTGTAAGAAAATTAGGAATCCCATTAATTAAGAGTGGATTCATTAGCATATTTTCTCCATAACAAACCGGAAAATACCTTTCTCTCGCAAAAAGGTTTCGAATGACCTTTTCACACCAATAGAATAACTGCATAATTTGCATGCTCCGTTCTTAACGGAAGTGTGAGAAATGCAGATGTTGAGAAACCAGATTGAAGCAGAAACAAAATAAAGACATTCGGAATTTGCCACATAATTTGCTGACTGGATAAGAATATACTGAACCTTTCGCCTGTGAGTGATGCGATTAGTGATATGGGTGAAGTCACGTGATCAGGTTAAATAAAGTTTTGTTTTCTAAGTGTTTGTTAAGTGTTTTCTTTAGGCAAAAGCACCTCAAGGTAGGGTTAAAGGGGGGGGGGGGGGTGTATGTGCATCACACTGGAATTTAAATTAAAGTGGAGGAAACAAGTGGCAAAATTCACAGGAAAATGTAGAATAATATTAGTCTTAATTTATTCATTTGATTATAAGATAAATATATAGCTATCAATTAATATTTTAGTACTAAATTCACTTATTATTTTTGAAAGAAATTAAAGTAGCTAAAAAAAACTTTTGCCACCTTCCACCCCCTTCTGAGGGCGATCTACAGCCTCCTGAAAGTAACATGAAAAGTTTTTGCCTCTGAATTTAAAACTAGCACAATTGCCTAAGTGTTGAAAGTTTAAAAGTCAATTTTTATTAAGATCTATTTTAGGTTTTTCGTTACACATTAACTACCTCGAAATACAACATTAGGTATCCAATTTAACTATTGCAATTTGAATAATTAGTTTAGTTCAAGTAAGTTCAAGTTGTCCCACGCGCTAACACACTCAAAATCGAAGTTAATATAAAGGATGTAAAAGACTAAAAGTTATATTTTTGAAAAAGTCAGTACAACATTTACATAAATTGTACAGTGTTTACCACTACTATAACATATGAAGTATTTTGCATTAACTTATTACGACAACATACCGATTTTCCTTAATTTACTGGAAAGAAAAGAAAGAAAAAGATTTTAGAAAACTGTTATTCCCTTCTTAATTTTGCTGCTCTCTAAAAATTAAATCCCCGTCACTAAACCTTATATGATATATTTTTGAATACTTCGTACAAAAACACAAAACACATATAGTTTCGCAATCATAACTTGAAAATAAAAGGAAATAGTGTTTCTTTTATCCCCGGCCAATAGAAACTGTTTGGGGTTACCGTATGTTTTTCTTATAGTGTAAAAATAATGTCATATACAGAATGTTTAATTCCTCCAATTTCATTAGGTTCGAACTAATAACAGGTACCAAACGATAAACATAATGCCGTACCGAAAAGTCGTCTGGAACAACAACAAAAATAACATGGGCAACTCATTTATTCACTTTGCTTTCAAACTAAAAATATCATATTTATATCTTTTTAATATAAATAAAAATTAAATATAAAAATAAAGTAAATATTTGTTGGAGATTAAGTTAACGCGGTTACATTTCCAAAACACTAAGTACATATAACGTTAATGCAAGAAAAATACACGATTTGATATGATAAAAGAATATCGACATTATGCACAGAATTATTAGGAGTGGGGTTGAATCAATTGGTAATACTTGCAACGGTGAGAAATTACGAAACTTCTTTAAAAACGAAATAGAATTTTGACATTCGATTAACCAATTATTATGCGTGTTTCATTTATTAGCGTGTAAAAGAACTGACCGTGACGTCATCACGTATAACCTTCATTAAAATAAAAGCTTACGCAAAAAGCCAATTTTTAACTCCAAAACCGAAGTTTTCAATTTCTTCTATTATACTAAAATAAATTAAGATTTTTTTTTATAATTATTTATTCTTTCTTTTTAATGTACTATCAAAGATAAATTTACGTAAAATGTTCGATTAAAGTAATTTCACAAAAGATGCAAAATTGCTCTTTCAAAAGCCTACATGTCCTTGTAAAAGAGGTGCCAAGAAGCATTTCTTAAGAGTAACATCAGGACTGGCAAACAAAGCCTGCTTCTATTTCCATCGTCATAACCACCTTCTGCAGCTGACAGTAAGCCGTGAGATATTTATCGTGGGATTTGTCACAATTCACGCAACTGACTAATTCCCGCCATTGCAGAGGATCATCCTAAGAACCACCACTTAACGAATTTAGGCCACTTAAATCACCAAAGTTGGTGATTTATTTTCACCCGATTTTTTTTTTATCTCCCACCTCAACCCTTTCAAAACTACCCTTTGGCACACATACATTCTCATCACTACCTAATGCAACTTGACGACGTTTCCCAGAATTCAACAGCAAACAAACATCGCTACGAATTTTATCAAGAATAAAAGAAATAACGAAGCATGATATTTTATCTACTAATCTTCATTGATATAGATTGTAGACATGGGCGCCCCCAGGAGGGTGCAAAGAGGTGCACTTGCACCCTCCTGGATTTTTAAAAAAATTTAAAATAGGGAAAATATGTAAATTCCAAGATAAAAAAAAAAGCACACATACCGTTTATACTTTAATGTTACAATGAGCATTTTTTTTTCTATTGATTTAGTCTTTGTTTCTGTTCTATATCGTTTTTTATAGCTACTTGCGTGACGATTTTTTGGTGTTTGTTGTCTATGATTATTAGAAGCTGATGAGTAGAAGTATTTATTCCTTTTATTGTACAATCATTTCCTGGTGTAGTTCTCAAAATTCTAGGAAAATGTTTTGTTTTTTAAGTCAACAGATATACTTATCTTAAAATCTATTTTTAGAATTCAATTGAACATATTCCAATACTTCCTTCGTATTTCATTTTGAACTTTTTTTTCATTATATCCGAAATTTAGAAAAAATAAAAAAAAATACAAATTTTACTCTTCTGTATTTCTGTATCTTCGAGTTCCTCTATTCTAAACACCATCTCTTGAATGCCGTCAGAGTAATTGGATGATAAAAAAATCGTTAAAAAAATATATTTTAATATTTTTACTTTTTTTTTTTTTTTTTTTATCTTTAATATGCGTTGCGTTTTCCAAAATATATACCATGAATTTTTACTATTTTCAAAGAGTATAATTTATAATGCCTAATTATTAATTAATATTTCTAAACAAATTGATGATTTTGATAAAAATCTAGTCTTGCACCCCCTTGCAAATATTCATGGGGGCGCCCATAACTGTAGAGTAAAATAAAAATATAAATGAATGTTATCTGCGAATATCAACAGGAAATTCCAACCGGAAGACACTCAATTTTGACCCCTATATAAAAAGTGGTACGCCGTTTCACCGCGTTCTCTCTCCTCAACACACCTAATGCTTGACTGTGGTTATTAAAAAACACATGTAAATGTTTTAACTACGAAGGGTTCTCATTTCATATATAGTTTTACAAGAACAAAATTTTGTTAAAGTACATAATTACATCACATAATAATTACATTAAAAGTGTACATATATATTTTAGCATAAATTACTTATATTAGTTATTTATGAAACTAGTTGTTAAAATTATACTTCTTCAAACGAAGCAAAGTGCTTATTTGACGAGTGCGTAAGCACGAATCAAATAACATACTTGAAAGTTAAATAATATAATTGAAATAATATAATTGAAAATGTCGTATAATATACTTGAATAATCAAATAATATAATTGAAAGTGTATTTTCCCACGTGTGTTGCATAAAATATTTTTTTATAATCATTGGCAAAACATATTTTTAATACATATATTTATTTATGTTGGTAACTAAAATTAATGAATTTCTTCTGAAAATATGTCATTTCAATACCAAGACTTTATAATATTTGAGTCCGAGGCTAGCAGGAAAGTTACTTTTCCGCACTCTTCGCGGTAAAGTGTTACTTTCATGTAACTTTCTGATTAAAAATGATTAAATACAATTTAATTTTTTTTTAAATTGTTATAAAAAAATATTTCAAATAACATATTGTTACTAATTGTTGTATATTTGTAAATATTTCGTAGTGTTAATTTTGTAAATAAGAAAATTTATGTACATTTCGCATAAGGCAGTGCAATAGTTCGTCTGAGCTTGCCTTCCCTGCAATAAGGGTCTTGATGCTTGATAACGAGTTTTACAGAGGTAACTCTGGGAAGCGAGTTTTAAGGAGCAAGGCATTTAACGTTATGGTAATGGCAATCTCACAAATTGGCGAGATAGAGCCAAGTTGGCGACGGTTTTGGCGACTAATTTTTGTCACCAAATTTGGCGATAAATTATCAAATGTCGCCAAACTTGGCGACCATTTGCGACATTTTCGGTCCCCATGTACATGTATAGGACTTTTCGACTACGACCTGGAAAGTTCTCCAAATATCTACCTCTAGAAGTCTCAAAAATGTTCCCCTCCCCTATAAAAGCTCAGGAGAGCGGGTGATGGCGTTAGTTGTTAGATGAGTCCATTAGTTGACTGGAATTACTGAGTTGAGATACTGAGTCTCAGTGAGAGTTCAGAGAGTTCCGAAAGCGAACTGTATTGCATTGTCTTGTGCAGCGATTTGAGCAGTTGTGTTGTCAAGTTTTTAACTGCTGTTTTGTGTTCTATTGTTGTGAAAAGAGCTGTATTCTGTCTACTAGAACGAGAAGTTCTGGAATTGTAAAAGAAGAGTTATAGTGGAATAAATTTCTGCAACTTTTGATCTGCTTTGTCTTCAAATCTTTCGAACCCCTCCACGTAACAATATAATATTAAATAAATATTTTATCAATGAAGGGTTCTCAGCTCATATACAGTGTTTGGTAATGCAAAATTTTAAAGTGCATAAGTTTTTTAAAGAATTCCATTATTAATCTTCTAAGCTTTTTTTAAGTATAAAACTAAGCTTTTTTTTTTTTTTCAAAGTCAAACCCATGAATTCCTAAAATCGCCCTGAATATTCAAATTCCTTAGAAGCTTGATTTCTCATACTACGCATAAAATTTCAGGTGTATTTTCTAATAAATTTTATCGTTAGATTGCCTCCCCATATTTTCTACAATCCGAGTGCTTTCATATCTTAATAAAATTTGAAAATTTATTTAAATTTTTTATAATTGTAAGTGTTTAATGATATAACACATAAAAACAATCCTGTAAATGAATTTGCAACTTCTCGAACTCAAATCGAGTTTTCATAATGTTTGACCACTAAAAACAAAAGATCCATTTCTAACTATTTTCTAACTTCTTTTTTGTCCCCAAAGATTGATTGAATACATTGTCATCCACAACAAGACTATATGTCGATCTATTGAATCATGTCGATCTATTGGATCTATTTTCAGATCTTTTGGATTCTGTAAAAAATAATTGTCATAAAACTGTTGAAAATTGTAAATATTTCTTAATGATTGTACAATAGCATTCATTCTTATTTTAATAATAGATTCCTTATGATAGAAAGACTGGTAATTTTATTTTACCGATAATTTGCAATTATGAAAATACTGACTAAAATGAATGTCCGGTATATGGGTACTAAATAAAGATGGAGACATAATTGTATGATCTAATCAGCAAGACGTTTATAAATAAAGTCCAACCTAAAAAAAAAAAAAAAAAAAAAAAAAAAAAAAAAAAAAAAAAACACTAAAAGTGGCCTGAAATTGATCTGTATATACTCAAAACAGAAGGAAATGGTACGGCATAAGGAAAAAAAACTATTTTGAACTTTTTTCCTTATGACGTATCATTGTTTTTTCAAAACCATGATATGACATAAGATAAGATGCCATGATTTTGAAACTTGAATTTTAATTATAATCACCCCAGGGTGATTATAATTAAAATTTGACCTGAATACACATGAAGAGGGGGTAAATTGTATGGCATTGGGAAAAAAAACTATTTTGAACTTTTTATTCCTTATGACATACCCCTGTTTTTTCAAAACCATGATTTTACATAAGATAAAATGCCAAGCTTTTGAAAGTTGAACTTTAATTATAATCACCTTAGGGTGACCATAATTAAAGTTCAACTTTCAAAAACGATGTAAAAAAACAGAAACACTCATAATAATCTACCTAAAGTTTGACCTGAATACACATGAAGAGGGGGTAAATGGTATGGTATTCGAAAAAAAAATTCGAAATAATTTTCTTTCTTATTCAATGCCGTTTAAACCTTGTTAGAATACATGCAGGCCAAATTTCAGGTCATTCTGACCAGTGAAGGGAAGGATTTTACAATTTTTTTAAAGTTGAACTTTAATCATATAGCAACTTTTTAGAAGAAGAAAAAAAAGTTGTGTCTGTACCAGCTTCCCCATTCGAGACCAGGACTTGTTACTGATGAACTGTTTTTGCACTGCTTATTGCATTGTTTTATCGAGTTAATCCCTTCCATTAGAGCGAAAGAAAGCGATGTAGCGAATCTGTCAACAAACCCTTGCAAAGTAAAGCCAATTAAGGTCCTGTTTACAGCAGAAAAAGAGCAATTAAAAAATTTCCTAAAATCGGTGATAAAATCACTACCCTGTGTTTGTATAATAAACTTAAAAATATAGCCGTTTGAAACTCGTCGATTTACTTATAACAATCTATTTTAACCTTTAACTGCTGTAAGCGGTCTGTCAAACCGCGAGTCATTTTTTTTTTAAATGCTTCCACCCCCTAAAATATGTCATCCTTGACATTTATATTAATTTGTCTGATACAATGTTTCTTAAATTTTAAATTGATGCTCACCAATTTGTTTAGCGCAGTATGTAGCTCTTCTTGCCCTTGCCCCAAACAAGTCAAATCACCCAACCGCAGCAGTTAAAGGTTAACTCTTACGTGGGTCTGTTGAAATTCCTTCTGAATTCGGCAGGTTTGTAGATTAAAGCTTAAAAAGTTTTTCTAATATATATAAAGCTTTAAGTTTAAAGCTTAAAAGCTCTTTAAAAAGCTTTAAGTTTAAAGCTTAAAAAGAAGTGGGTAAATAGTCAGAACTCCCTTAATAACTTTTAACATAATAACAAAACATTTTTAAATGGTTTCATTGAATTATGAGAATTTTGCACCCTGAATGATGGCTACCTCTAAAAAAAAAGTAGTCACGTCGATATAGAATTCAAGTATTAAATAACTTAGTAAATTAAAATTAAAGCTTCAAATCAATAAAGTTAATAAAATAAAATATTTGGCTTTTGAATCAATGTCACGTTTAGATAAGTTCTTAATTGAGAAAGAATATTGTGAATTACGTTCAGCAATCCTAACCATTGTGAGGCGTTGAAAAAATACGCTAAATTTCGAATAATTTTTTTTATGAAACTTATACATGCTGACGTCATAGTTAGATTGCTAAGTTCATGGGAAAATGAAATGAGCACTGTGATTGGCTAATGATAGATTTAAAGATTTAAAGATATGTTATTACTGGTCACCAGCATGACACATGTGTTTGCCAAATGATAAACCCTCTTTTTAAAATAACGCTTTAAAAAGAGTCCATTATCGATGTTTATAAAAACCGATTTCGCATGCATTATGTGTAATATTCGCTTGCACACACATTGGAAAATAATAACACTTAGATTTTGGTTGACCGGTCTTGGAGACACAATATTGCGCCAAGATTAATTCCCAGACTAAATTTTTAAAACTACTGCACAAATGAAAGATTTTCATAACATTATTAACGTCAATCTTTCAAACACATGGCAAAGTTCATTGGACTGTAGAAGAGTTAATGATGAATATATGCATTTTTATTAAAATATTTCTTAATTTTCAATAAATTGCTTATTCAGATTCTAAAAATATTTTGGCAACAGGAAACAGTTTCTTCAGATTAAAATTATATCACGTTTAAGGTTAATTGAGTTTTACTTAACTCATAACTTTGAAACGGAAGAACTACTCATCGTCTCGGAACAAGGCAAAAAAATATAAAGTTTTTAATATAAATATGAATTAGCAACTTTGATGTCAACTTGATTACAAATTATTGAAGTGATTTTGAGCTCAGATCGAATTCATAGAGTTTGACCACTAAGAACAAAACACCAATTTTAAGCCTATGACTAACCTTTTCAAATCCTTTATATTAACTTTAATTTTGTGTATGGGTGTGTATGGCAGACGCTCAACAGGGGGAGGGTTTTTAGGGTCAGAACCCCTCCAAGATCCTTAACATTCCGATGTTTTGTTATGATTGCATAAGAAACACTTAGCAATCGTAACAAATTTAAAATTTAAACTACCATAATTCAGGCAGAGTTTGCCAACCGAATCACACTAAAGCAGTGCTAGTAGTGTGGGTAGACGTGGGGTACGCGTCCGCCCACTTTTCAAGAAAATACCCATGCGTCCCCCCCCCCCCCCCACTTCTATAACCACTGAAAACCATCCCCTACTTTTAAAAATCCTCAATCCACCTGAAAACTACTAATAAAAAATAACATTAACCTTTAAATGTAGTGACATTGGGAAAAAGAGATTTTTTTCACGTATGAAAACTGTAGAACTATTTATGGATGTATATATCATACTATTATAAAAATGTATTATATTACTTTGTATAAAGATATAAGTTAATAAATATTGTTACAATTAGTCAATTTTTTAAATTTGGTGGAACTTTCTTTTAAGTTAAATTTCTATTCTTCATGTTTTAGAACACCCTGACTGATAAAAAGTTATCTAGAAAAAAATGTATGCCTATGCGTTTATGTGTACGTGGTCAGCACAACTTCCGAACAAATTGACCTACAATGTTAAAATTTTATCTGCGGGTTAGGGGTGACCATGGGACCTGCCAATAAGGTTTTCGTCAAAATCGTACATGCGCATAAGGTTGAAATCATGAAAAAATAATGTTCGCAGCAATTGCTAAAAAAACGGCTCGAAAGATTTTGATTAAAATCTATGTCCTAATGCCTCTTAAGCTGTTCTAATCGTCCCCACCTTCGAAATTCCCGTAGAAATGCGATAAAAGCATAAAAAGTTGCAAAACGAGTGATTTTAACACAAAGCTCTCTGCCCTTGAACATCGCCCATCAACAATTGCTTTTTTTCTGTTTCACGCTCAAAAAAGGACAATATAATGTCTATCGAATGACATCGCCAATTTCGTCACCATGGCGTGTTTTTTTTTTTTTTTTTTTTTTATTTTTTTTTTTTTTTTTTTTTTTTAGCCTATGTAAAAAAAACTATTGCAAAAAATATCGCGAAACTGGCTGTTTTTTCTAAATGAATGGGAGTATAAAAACGGCAAATAACGCCATAAATTTTAATGCAATAACCAATATTATAGTGTAATTGAAAGTTGTGCGATGTTCCACACCCCAATTTGAATTAAAAATTGTACATAACACACAGACTACATATACGAATCTGAAAGAACAACATAAGTCAATTCCAACTTGAATTCAACCTATCAAGAATCTTGTGCCTTTCAACCAACTTCAAGTGCAAGCAGTCAGTGATTATGTATACACTTTACCTGTGTAGTTAGCTCTCTGGCCTTGCATGCCATTGGTGCCAGGATCGAATCCTTGAGCTAGGCATAGATGCTTGCTGTACTTAGGAATCTACATTAAGCTGTAGATCCCGGCCTGATAAGCCGTTATTGTGCCCAAAATTAGATCGTCAAGCGTATAAACCAACCAACTGTACACATTTTAACATTTTAAAACGAAGAATTTTAATTTGCGTTAATTTTGTAGAAATGTAAAGCTAAGCATTTAAAAAATAACCTTTGGCATCATTTTTTATTTCACATTGGATATTTCATAGTTTCACATGAACAATTCAAAGATTGAAATTAAGTTATTTTTGTATGTAAGATTTCATTTAAAATTGAGGAATCTCAACACTTTTAAACGTTTTTTTTTTAATACCTGGGGATCTTTAAGATAGTTCCCGAACTTTACTTTGCATCTTGTATACTAGCCTACTATTTTTACAGCTTTATTATTTAACACGTGCAGACAATAATAGAAATTGGCAAATTGTGTATCTCTATTGTATATGCGTATCTCTATCTCATATGCGTATTTAAAAGAAGTCTTTTTAATGCCGAAATATCAAGTATCAGCCTGCCATTTAAAATGTATTATGACGACAGTATTTTTTGTTTTGTTTTGTTTTGTTTGCCCCTTTATAAGCAACTAATTAAATAAGTAAAACTGTTCAAATGCACAACAGCAATAAAATAACAATAAGATCAAATTGACACAACAATAACATGTTTTAATTTATTTCAAGGCATAAACTTGAGGAAATTTTCTACTATTTGCGTTTCTTTTAGGCCAATTTAAAAATAATTCTAATCAGTTTTACCGTTTTGAAAGTTAGGTTTTTCATTACAAAACATTTTATTCTGCACAAAAATACCACAGTATTAAGTTCTAAGTTTCATTTCAAATTTAGGTAATGTTTTTGTTTTGTTTTTTCTCTTCCTTTAATTGTTTATGTAAGTCTGTGCTGTAAATATATTTGACAAAGAATTCTTTTACCTCCTGAGACAAAAAATAAATAAATTTTGCAAACGATAATGGAGGAAATAACAATTCGAAAAAGTTACTTCCTGAAATGTCGCTTTATGTTTTAATTTGTCTATTGTGTAAATTGTCAGTATTTTTGCTGCCATTTTGATTGTTGAGGACAAAATCCGTTGTTCCAGTGCGATTTTTTTGCTGTTAAAAACAATGCATTTAATTTGAAATGTGGTTACATCTCAAAACAAGTTTAGTTGTTTTTAAAGCGTAATTTAACAAACACTGTTGTCTAAAAACATTTTCCCATTAAATTGATGAATAGTTTATGTTATAGTTCGGTTAAATCCTTGGGTAATTATATTCTATTGCCAGTGATAAATTACAACAAAAGGTCAGGTATTAAATAAATTAAAAGTTGTCATTTTTTAAAGGTATTCAAAAGTGGTGTAACAAGCATTTTTTTTTTAATGTTTTGTTTTTAGTCAGGAGCGATACTTGTTCTTTCATCGGAATGATTTTAGAAATCCAAAAAATATAAACTTTGAATTATTTAAACTTATATATATATTTATATAAAAACATGGCAATTACTTTAAGTTACTTTATTAATCGAAATCATTCTTGAAATTAAGGTTTGAAAAGAAACATATTTTTTTAGTTTACTGAATAAGATTCACACGAAAGATCATACATTTAGCCTGCGCAATACCTGTCAGAATTCTTCAGTACAGTATCAGATAGGAATCAGAATTGTATATGTTAGTTGATTGGTTTGTACATTCAGTGACCTATTTCTTTGCACAGTAACTGCTAATCAGGACGTGATCTACTGCTTAACGTTGATTCCGAACCACAACGAACATCCATGCCTAACCCAGGATTCGAACCCGACACCTTCTGTATGCAAGATGAGAGTGCTAATTCCACAGTCATCTAACGGACCTGAATGGTGTACATTAGATTTAAACAAAAGGAGTTTGCTAAAGTAAACTTAATCAAATTTACCATCACTTAAATTTAACTAATATTTTTAAAAATATAGTAACATTCCCAATTCGTAACACAATTCATATGCGTTAGGAAATGAGGTCTATTAAGTACTGGATCATTACATGATAACTAGGATGTTGGTCATAACTAGGAAATGCTTAAAACAAGTTTCATACATCAATTTGACGCTCCATATAGGATTAGTAGAATAACATAAAATTTAAATAAAATTGTTTGTAATTTAAAGTTTGTTCGAAGGACTACTTCCATAGTAACTTTATGGGAAGTTAACATTTTGGCAGCAAATAGAAACATAGGTTTAGTTATTCGATGTGATAAGTTTTCTTGTCAAGTTTGTTTTATTAAGAAAAAAGCCGCCCTGCTTAGCGACAAACTCCGTATTGGTTATATATTGGTTATCATAAATAATCAACCTTAACAGGTGGGTAATTCAGTAGTTAAATTGTTGCTATATTATATGTGCTTATTGCATGGATCAAACGCAAAATAATTGAAATTAATTTATTTATTTATTAAAACAATTTTGGCAACAGGGAAGAGTTTTTTTAATGATCGATTAAATGCTATTTTAGCGCGAATGGATGACGGCAAGTTAGTTTATTAGTATTACGAAAAAGCGACCTGACAGTAACAGATCGCAAAATTTAATAAAATGCATTCTCGAACCTATCTGCAAAGTTTTAGACCGATTGGATGACATCAAGGAGGTTAATTAATCACTGCAGATTTGCCCATCCTTGATAAACATACACACCCAACCACTCATACACGAAATCGAAGTTAATATAAAATAATTAAAAAACATAAAATCGTTTGATAATAAATAAAAGAAAAATTGTTAATTTAAAATTTAGAATAAAAAAAAATGGGCTTGAAAAATTTCAACATAGGCTTCTACAAAAACTGAAAAAATGGTTCTGCAAAAACAATTTAAATGACAGCAATATTTCAAATCCTCGAGATTTCTAAAATGAAGTGATATGAATATATTATTCTGAGTGAAGTGATAATGTACACATTATTCTGATTAGAATAAATCAGTTCATTACTTTGAGTAGAACAAATTAATATTCATTATTTCTAACTGAAATAAAATGCATACATTATTCTAATCAGAATAAAATGTATGCATTATTCTAACTATATACAGTAAAATGTACGCATTATTCTAATTAGAATATTTATCAACTGGAATAAAAATTATATATTGTTTCAAATAGAATTTAATTATTTAATTGTTATAACTAAACAAATAATTACATTGATATAATGGAGTAAAATTAATACTATTAAAAATAGAATAAAAGTCTAAAATTGTTCATTTATAATATGAAAATGGTACATTCGGCGATTATCTGAATGACGCGCTCTATTTTTTATATTTATAAACTGATCCAAATTGCGAATTTGTGATGAATTCGCAATTATATGAAACTCTACGCTATTAATTATATTTTTGTTTTTAATAATATAGTTGAAAACAAGTTATATGAGAAAATAATTATTTTAGCTAAGTCATAAGTACATGCTGATAACATGCCGACGCATTGGACTGAGGCTGGTTGGTTGTTTTCAGATTATCTGGCACCGTCAGCAACACGAGGGCTATAATGCGCCGAAACATTCGACATTAGACAAGCCAACATACATTTACAAACACCCATGCCTTACACGGGACTCGAACCCGCAACCTCGCGGTCTAGAAGCTAGCACGCTAACCACTATACCGTTATTGGACTGATACAAAAAAAAAAAATTACACTGCAGACCAGAGTTTAAAATCACAAAAGAGTTTTTCTACTCTTTCTAAGAAACCCCTAATTCTCAAAAAATCATATCCACTAATTCCTGGCAAAAAGTTTCCTTTTTACTCGACGCTGGAATTCACCGAATTTTTTATTAAAAAAAAATCTGGCTAAAATCATCAGGAGAGATTTTAAATTGATCATTCTTGGAGCTAGTTTAGGGATGGTAACAATATGGTTTAAATTCCAAGCCCGGTACGGATTCTGCGCCAACAGGATTTTAGCCAAAAAATGGCAACCCCGCCATTTATTTTAATGACGAGTGAATTGCCTATAGTTGCCATAATTTGGCACGGTTTTATGTAAACAGTTTTTGGCCCAGAATCCGTTCCTGACTTAGAATTTGAACCAACGATATTCGAAAATTTAGCGAGTGGGAGGGGGGGAGGGGGGATATTTTGGAAAAATTTATTTGCAAAAAAAATTGCAATAAATTTCTTAAAATCGACTATTTAAAAATAGTATTTCTACTACATTTTAATTTTGACAAAGAGTGCTAACCTCATACATGATAGCTAATTTTACGCAGCTTTTAATTACACTGATTGCTACACGAGTATTAAAGCTATAAATAAAAAGAATATTTAATTAATCAAGACTATGGATGTCAAAATATTCTTCGGAAACAAAAAATAAAGTTAAAACTTAAGAGGACTTGGTACCCCTTGCTTTCACAAAAAATTATAAAACTGTCGATTTTCTATTTTTGCGTGTTTATAATCTTTAAAACCTTCTCTTTGTTCTAGCATAGCTGCAATAGCTCGAATGCATTTTACTCATTTCGTGTTTTTTAGAATTCCTACCTTACTTAAAATTCTAAAACTGTCAACAAATATTAATGAAATGACTTTAAATTTTTTTTGCTTCATTCTAAAGATCTATTTGACAAAAAATAGGCATCGGTTTTGGAAAAAACAGTTTATTTTTTACAAATTTAAAAGTTGAAAAATACTTTTTCGCGATTTTTTTACCTATAAGTATAATTTTTACTGTTTTTCTCTAAAACTATTTTACTTATTCAAAAACCGATGTCTAAAAGTTAAAAGTATAGTACTAGAAACATATTTTTTAAAAATCAGGAAAAAATATTGGAAATGAAAAAGAAGATAGAATTCGAAATTTGATGAATTTTTTAAAGAAAATCTAAATTTTGTAAATTTTTTTGTTTTTTCCGTAAAATTTAGTTATTACATAGCAATACATCCAAATATTTAAAATTTATAATTTAAGGGCTTAAATAAAAAAAATAGTTTTAAGTGTACCAAATCCCTTTAATTTATATTTAATTATATATGCATTATGTTTTTGCTAACCGTAATAATTCTTCGTAAGTAAATAGATAGATGAATGATTCTCCAGACCCTTAACACGTCCAGACCACAACCTGAATTTTTGTTAGGACCCAATATACCTATAATCGCATCCATATTCTCAGTTTTATTATAATCGATTCAGTAGTTTCAAATTAATAGAAGGTACAATTTCTAACATGACGCATAGATACCATAGACATTGTGTGTGATATTTTGAAAAGATCTAACAAGACGTATCAAAACATCGAGAACTTATAGTCGAGAGGCAACTGCAATTTTTTGACCCCATCAAACATCATTCTGAAATTTTTATAGAAATTGGAGAAAAGTGATTAGATTACGAATTCACTGGTCTGCCGTGGCAAAAATGGCCGAAACTTATCAAAAATCAACTTGGAATGAGTTGAACTAAAATCCGATTGCCAAATATGTCATAACTTGTCAAAAAGAGAACAAACTTTTTCGTCTGGCAACCCACTGCATTTTGATTTTCAATGAGAAAAAGCGCAAACGATTTTCTGATCTTTGGCTCGGAAAACTTGTATTTTTTAATAGTAAGCCAAATTGGCGACATCAATTACGTCATCCGTGACGTAATGTTTATCGCCAATTTGGCTCATTTGTAAAAGATGCAAGTAAGCCATAGCCACACATCCGAAAAAATGCTGCTCTAATTTTATTGAATAAATCCTAATAAATTGAAGAGTTTCTTCATTAAATAAAGAATACTGTAGACTCTGATTTTAAATACAAGTTGCAACTTTGAGAGTTTTCTATTTTATATCTGCGTAAACTTAACATGAAAATATTATTACATAAACCTTCAATCGCCTAGTGTCATTAACCCTTCATACACTCATGCATAACGCACACTATGTATTTTGTACATCTCTAGTTTTGTGTAGTTTTATCTACGTCACTATTTTTGCGTAAGCACCAACTCATTTTAAACCCTGATTGATAAACTCTTGAAATGTTTTCGTTAAGGACATTTACGAGACAGGAGCGAGAAACATTTCCAGTTATTAGATCATTTTGTAAAAAAGCTAAAATTAAAAACTATGAAAAAAAAAAAAACATTAAAAAAATGTACTATGATCTTCGATTCTAAAATGAATTTTTTTTGCTTTACAAAATCACTTATTTTAATGTAACTTGGTACCCTTCAAACTTTTTTTTTTATTTAAGTCTTTAAAATTATAATGTTACATATTTGGAAGTATTACTAAGTAAAAACTAAATTTTATTTTAAAAAAAGTTCACATAGTACTCTATATTTTCAAAATTTAAAAATTTTTAGAAAAGTAATCAAATTTCAAAGTCTATCTTCTTTTTCATTTTTCAATATTTTTTCCCGATTTTTTTTTTTTTTTTTTTTTTTTTTTTTTTTTTTTAAATTTTCCTAGCAATTCCATATTCTAACTTTTTAGGCATCGGATTTAGAATAAGTAAAATAGTTTTCAAGAAAAACGATAATTATTGCATCTATATGTAAAAACAGCGTAAAAAAAGGTATATTTCAACATTTAATTTTGTAAAAAAAAGTTTTTATTTTATTCAAAACCCCATGCCTAATTTTATCAAATAGATATTAAGAATGACAAAAAAAAAAAAAAAAAAAAAAATGTCAAGTCATTTCATTTTTATTTGCTGAAGTTTTAGCATTTTGAGAAAGGTGGGAATTTCAAAAATCACGAACAGAGAAAAATGCGTTCGAAACGTCAAAGGAGATATAGCAACAATGCTAAATTCTCCATAAATATAGTGCTACGAATTTTTGTATATTTGTAAATATTTCGGAGTGTTAATTTTGTAAATAGATAAATTTCTGTACATTCCGCATAAGGCAATGCAATGGTTAATTTCCATGCAGTGAGCATATCATCGCTTGATAACGGGTCTTACAGAGGTAACTCTGGGAAGCGAGTTTCAAGGGGCAGGGCATTTAACATTATGGTAATGGGAATCTCGCCAAATTGGCGAGATAGAGCCAAGTTGGTGATGGTTTTAGCGACTAATTTTTGTCGCCAAATTTGGCGAGAAATTTGGCAAATTTAACGCCATTTGGCGACATTTTCGGTACATGTATAGGTACATGTATCCCCATATACATGTATGGTCTTTTCGACTACTCTCTGGAAAGTTCTCCAGACATCTACCTCTGGGAGTTTTAAGAAGGTTCACGTATGTTCTCAGGTCACCCTATAAAAGCTCAGGGAGAGCGGGTGATGCAGTTAGTTAGTTAGTGGTCGTTGACTGATTTTGAGTCACGGAGCTAGTTGTTAGCTGAGTCCGATAGTTGACTGAAGTTAGTTGTCTCTCAACGTTCATTGTGAGAGCTGTATTCCTGACTTGAGTTAGGCCGACCAAACGGTATAGTGGTTAGCGTGCTGGCTTCTAGACCGCGAGGTTGCGGGTTCGAGTCCCGTGTTGGCATGGATGTTTGTAAATGTATGTTGGTTTGTTAAATGACGAAACGTTTCGGCGCATTATAGCCCTCGTGTTGCTGACGGCGCCAGATAATCTGAATACAACCAACCTGACTTGAGTTAGTTCGTGGATTTTGAGTCACTGAATTAGTTGACTGGAGATACTGAGCGAACTGTATTGCATTGTCTTTTGCGGCGATTTAGCAGTTGTTTGTCAAGATTTTTAACTGCTGTTTTGTGCTCTATTGAGGTGAAAAAGAGCTGTATTGTGTCTACTAGAACGAGAAGTTCTGGAGCTGTAAGAGAACTGCGAAGAGTTATTTTGAAATAAATTTCTGCAAGTTTTGATCTGCTTTGGCTTCAAATCTTTCGAACCCGTACAACGCAACAATAGTTTTTCTGCAATTGTCGTTATCGGATCAGCTTAAAAACTTGTCAGAATAAGGAGAAGGTTTCAAAGATTATAAACATGCAAAAAAATCGAAAATTTATATTTTTATTATTTTTTGTGAAATAAGGGGTACCAAATCCCCTTAAGTTGAAAAAATAAAATAGATATTAAACTGACCAGTTGCATTTACAGTGCCAAAACTAGCTAATTACAAAAGGTCCAATCCAAAACTAGCTAATTACAAAAAACTTTTCCAAAACTGCCTAGTTACATATTAAAACAGCTTATTATTGCTTTATATAAAATAATACCGACTTAAGACCTTATAAATTGTATTTCTAGTTATTTACAGATTTTATAAACATAACAGTCGTAAATTAACTCTTGAGTTTAATAAAATACATGTTTTTCTCGTTTCCTTAAAAGTTGTCCCCAAAGCAACTAGGCACTTTTGGAAATGGACGACTTTTATAAACTATGATGATACTGCTCTTTGTTGACCATATTCCATCTTCCCACGGAAATTAAAGCATGTACTGTAAATACTCGTGTCTTAAATTTAGACTCCATTTCGCGTCTGAATCCGGTGACACTTGTGTTTGGTTTGTACGCTCAACGACCTATTTTTAAATCCTTTATATTAAATTCGATTTTGCGTGAGTCAAATCTGATGACGCCTAATTAACCATTTTGCCGTCATCCCATTGGGCTGAAACTTGACAGATAGATTCGATGTCGTTGACAATGCTATCCAATTATGGGTCGGATACTGTCACTAAAAGGTCGCTTTTAAGGAATCCTAAGTATCTTGCATGAATTTTAACTCAAAAAGTTAAAATTCATGAAAACCAACTTGCCGTTATCTAATCGCGTTAAAATAGTATTTATCCGCCCATTGCTGAAACTCTTTCCTATTACCAAATTTTCTTTTAATAAATAAATAATAAAATTACTTTAATCAGAATAAATAAATGATATTTGGATGCGAGAGCATAAATTCACTTTCATTTTTAATAAATGAATTTTGAAACATAGTTTGCTGCATATTTTGCTGATAGATATGTTTTTGATATTTAAAGTTAGATGCAAACACCAAGCCCACGCTGTTTACAGAATCGAGGCTATATTAATGAATATAAAAATTGGCAATGCAAATAAAAGATTTGTATTGAAAACTTTGTTTTTATGGGTTATACTATTATGCACAATAACGGCTAATCAATCCGGTTCCTACAGCTTAACGTGGTTGGTTGTTTTCAGATTATCTGGCGCCGTCAGCAGCACGAGGGCTATAATGAGCCGAAACATTCGACATTAGACAACCCAACATACATTTACAAACACCCATGCCTTACACGGGACTCGAACCCACAACCTCGCGGTCTAGAAGCTAGCACGCTAACCACTATACCGTTTGGTCGGCACTGACACTTTAGTGTCTTATTTTAAAACATTTCAATTTACAATGTAGTACATATACTAAGTAAAACATACGTACTTTGAAAACATACGTCCAGGTGAAACAAATCTCAATTTTGAGGTGTTTGGTTCATAAACTAATATAATTTGAGGTGATTGGTTAGCTGCAATGGACTCGTTTTGATCAAGAGCAGCACGAGGGCAGTGGTGGAGATAAGGGAGGCAAAGGGGACAATGCCCTCCCTCCTCTTGATTTTGACGGCGGTAGCGTGATAACTTAGCAATTTCCACCCTTCACTTTCGTTAATTACCCCCTCACTTATTCCACCTAATCTCCGCCCCTGCAGGAGGGCTATACTTCACCGGAACATTGTTAGATCAAAGTCTATATAAAGGGAAAACGTTCACTTCCATAACTATGAGATGTTTGGTCAGTTTGTATTGAATTTATTTTTTGTAAGGGATACCGGATTTCAGGTAGCTACACCTCTCTTGATCTGATGACGAAATCTTGTAAATTTTATATATTTTCCTCTTCATCTTTGACATCCAATTGTTCTACAGGTACTGATATTGAAAGATCAAAATCTGGGTGGAGAGGAAATACTTTGCGGGAGGTCTTTTAAGGGGAAACTGTCGTGCATTTGCGTCTCGAAAGGAAGTAAACCTCAGAGTGCCTTCTAAGGTCCATCATTAGATCTCTTAAACGCTAGACGAGTGCTCTGTACTGCAGAAACAACTAAATATCACAAAACTAAACAAACAATTGCATATAGCACTATATATATTTTGTGTTTTATAAATTTTTAGACAAGTTTAGCATATAGACAAAGATCATAATCAGATGTAAAGCAGTTTTATTTTGTAGTAATAGTACTTCGAAAAGTTCAGACGTGTTTTTAAAACTTGGTTCTGAACTTCTTAGTCGTCACAGCAAGACAGTTTAATATATAATTTTTCAAATTTAATTTTTTTAACTAAGCTAACTTTGATGGATACTCGATTTTACTGAAATATTTAAATTATAGCAGAACTGATTATGAGAACTGAGATGATAAACATTATTGCATGAAACGTTGAAGAATGTTTTAGATTTTGTTTCATAATGGAAACGTCAAATACGGTTGCAATTTAATTTTTTACAGGAAAGCTTTATGGGGCATTGTATTAAAAAAAAAAAAAAAATCTTCCATGTCTTCGAAAACTTGTCGAAGAGAAGGGCTGGACTAAGGCGTGTGCGAATGAGAAAAGTTGCAAAAAAAAAAAAAAAAATAATTTTTAATGCAAATTAGCCCAACTAACCTAAGGTCTAATCTTTCGCAAGAAAGACTCAATAGCCTTGCAATTTTGTCCATTGAAAATGATATTTTACCATCATTACATTATGATGCACTAATATCATAAAAGCATTTTCGCTGCTAAAGCTAGGAAGGCCCACTGTCAAGTGTGTAATACAGATTGTTTTAATGAATTTTCTGTAATATTTTTTCTAGATTAATATCTTTTTATGAATATTAAATCAAATAAAACTTTTGTTGTATTTAAAAAAATATGTGTTATTTTCTACCTGACCAAACTATAAATTGAGTAAAATAAGTTAGGAGTTTGTTTTCACGCAAGTACAGTACATCAAGCCAGTTGAAATTTGAAAAAGTCAATTAAAAGAATTAGTAATAGAAGAAATCATTTTATAAAATAAAGACAATGTACCAAATACTTTACTTCAATATTCACTATTTATTACTACTTATTAGTTTTAGTTTTTGACTTTTCATCCCTTCAAAAGATATTCAGATATTAAGTTCCAGAAAATTTCAGTTATTGTGCACCTACAGATGTTATCGTGAAGCATTTTAACCATTTTTATAAAATACTGTAAACTCTGATACTAACTATTTTCAACTTTATTGATAAATGCTTTAAACTTTGTTAAATGTTTTCAACATCATTGCAAAACATTTTCTACTTTGTTGCAAAACATTTTCAACTTTGTTGCAAAACATTTTCAACTTTGTTGCAAAACATTTTCAACTTTGTTGCAAAACATTTTCAACTTTGTTGCAAAACATTTTCAACTTTGTTGCAAAACATTTTCAACTTTGTTGCAAAACATTTTCAACATTGTTGCAAAACATTTTCAACATTGTTGTAAAACATTTTAAACATTGTTGTAAAACATTTTAAATATTGTTGTAAAACATTTTAAATATTGTTGTAAAACATTTTAAACATTGTAAAACATTTTAAACATTGTAAAACATTTTAAACATTGTAAAACATTTTAAACATTGTAAAACATTTTAAACATTGTAAAACATTTCAAAATATATTGTTCACATCACAAGCCTACAGTTAACAGGCATTTTTTTGCACATCGTTGTCGAATATTTTGATTTGGATTCCGAAATAACAAACGATCTTGCCTTTATAGATCGAATTCGCAACTTTGACATAAGATCCAAAACTGTGTATTCAGACATTAAAGGTATTTTCAAGGCAAAATGAAGAACTGAAATTTATATACCTACTGTACCAAAACTATTCATTTAAACACTTTTTGAGATTAGTGAAAGTAAAAACCACAGATAAGCTAACTTTAAAATAGGATGCATCATCCATCTAAAGGGATAAAAAATTAGAGGTGAAATTGCTTGTTTGTTGGTTGAATAGTATTTGATTGATTCAAAACAAGCAAATAATAATAATAAATATCCTTTTTGTACGATCGCAAAACTGTAGAAACTAAATTATTGGTTGATTTTTGTATATAAAATCAATTGCGATCATTAATCAAATAAAATAATAAATTAGTTGTATCTCAGTTGGTAAATTTCTTAATTAGCTAATTATAAAACCCAATAGCTCAAGTATGAATGAGAAATGCTAAAAGATAAAATATTCTGAAATTGTGTTCTATTAAAAAAATTAATGTATTGTTTTAAATTTCTGTACAAAATATTTACAAATAGCTGTCTTTAAATTAGTTTATTTTTTCTTTAAAATTATTTTTTATTAAATGGTATTTAAAATTGATTGATGTTGCAAATAAAATATATTTTAATTTGAAGAAGAGGTTGAAAAATGTAAAAGTTTGGTGGCATTTCAATGATCAGGCAAAGCTAAAATATTTCATTGCATCTCGTCATTTGCAAAAGATATTCTCCTGCAACCAAAAATTATATTGCATAAAATTTAATTGTTATAACAAAATTAGAAAGGAAATTTTTCAAAGTGTATTGTTACATAAAACTATTCGTGGCATAAATTTACAGCTAAATTTTTAATCGCAGGTTTAGAAATCGGGCAAAATCACAATAATTTTAATTTTACGGAAATTGGAAGTACGGAAAATGCACAACACCAAAATGGTTCTGAAATTATTAACATCTGCTACTAACCTGTTGATTGTAGTTGTTCCTCTTTTCTGTTGACTCTGATGATGAATGATTGAAGAGCACCCAATATCCAAAACGATTTACGGTGATTAAATTTGCATTTTTCACCAAAACTGTATTTATCACTACCTATACCTGTGATATTCTTTAGATGAAATTTTCAATGGGCTAAAGATGTAAACTTCTTCTCTGACAAGTTAATTGCACAGTTGATTGGAGAACACCGACCTTCTAATTGGAATGTTTACTCGAACCGTGCAACTTATTTCAAACTGTTTACACAATTCTTTACGTGAATAATAAAACTCACAGTTTCAATTTGACAGACCACGTTGCACAACCAAACAGTAGAAACAATTCCTATTCAAAGTTCTTTCGGAATAAAACCCTCCCACACAAATTAGAATTTCGAATGAAATTCCTTTCCGATCGTCAACCTAAGTGCAGTTTCGAATCACCAACTGAAAATCAACACTATCGTCTGAAACGGGGATAACACAAAACACGGGTGAATAATCCGCTCCTTTAGAATTCAAACATTTCTGAAAATGACTTTTTCTTCTTTTCTCTTACGAACACAATTTCAGCAAAGCAAAAAGCATCAGTTCGAAAACAAAAGAATCCTGTCAGCTGAAGCACATGTTCCGAAGCCGCCGAAAACCGCGCTGTCACCACGATGTAAACAGTAAACAAACGGGGGAAAGCACACGCCGATTACCGTCCGGAGACAAACGATTTATCTCTACCGTCGAATGTGGCGCGCGATCGTTTTGAGATCGTTTGGCAGGCGTGTTTTCCTCACGTGGCTGGAATCAGTGAAGCGGTTAGATTTACTGTCAACAGAGGGAGCCACGCAAAAAGATTTTGGGAAGCAATTGAGCGGTAAAGTTCAAGTTGCATTTAGGCGCTTAAAATTTGTTAGAAAGGTTGTAATTTCATTCTTTTGAGTTTATTCGTTTAAAAAAAAAAAAAAAAACATTGCCATGCGTATTATTCCCCCCCCCCCCCAAAAATGTAGAGTGTAGTAATTTTAAATTGTCAGGGCTCTTATTATAAAAGGACGGTTTTGAATGGGGTGATTTATTTGAAAGGTTTCTGATTGGAAAATGGTGCTCCGTGTTTACGGGTTCAAATTTTATAAGGATGCAATAAACCTCTAAAATGGAAAAATAATACAATAACTTTATGCGTCAATTTTAAATTGCAGTGTAGCCCTTGGGACAGAAAAATCAAAAAAATTTCAAAAAATCACCCTTTTTTTTATGCTGGTACTTGAGCCTGAACGAGTTTCACTTGGATTTTAAGAAATTTAAAATTTTAGGATCGTAAAAATAGAACTCGTAATATAATCAGAGAGAAAGAATTTTGTTGAGCGATCCTAAAAAGACTAACAAATGTGAAAAGTTCAAAAAATGAAATCTTTCAAAGGCTAATTCCGGCAGTTGAAATTATTGAGATTCTAGGTCATGTCTTAATTTTTGTTCTAATTTCATATGTAACTAGTTTCAAAAAGACCGAAGGCGGGGTTGTTTAATTTTCAGAAATTCTAGAAAAATCGCAACCTTGCTAGAAAAGTGACAAAACACAAAATTCTTCGTTTTAAGTTAAAATGTGTACATAATCACATATTGCATGTACCTGAAGCTATTTGGATGGCATAAGATCTTTTTAAAAGTTAAATTCAAGTATACGAATGGAACTTGAAATATATGCTGTGTAGATCACGCGGTCGAGATTTTCGACGAAAAAAAATAGTTGACGGTTACTGTTATAGTTAAAGAAACTCGAAATTTTCGAAAGGCAATACCTGCCATTTCTTGTCGCAAAATACTCAGTGCATGCAAAAATCCTAAAGAGCGTTGGAACGGTACGTGTATAAAAAAAACGGTCGCGTTATGCAAGTACAAAAAACAGCTTTGCGAACTGCCAACAAAAACACGATTGGGGCCCACGGTGGAAATTTGCATATGACAGAGGCCAAAGTTCACATGGGTGCCATCACAGGCAATTTTATCGGCTTTCTAAGATGAATATCTGACGTACGGCCTCCGTGTGCCCCGATCGTTTTTCTGTTGGGCGTGAACAGAGCCGTTTTTTGTACGTTAATAACACGTCCGTTTTTTGTGATACACGCACCGTTCTAACGCTCTTTAGGGTTTTTTCATGCGCTGAGCATTTTGCGACAGGTATGTATATGGTTGTATATGACGACAGGTTGTATATGATTAATCTAGTTCTAAAACTAATTTAAAGGGTTAAAGAAAATGTAGCAATTTTGGCGCATTAAAGAAAAGCGGCAACAATGTGTACAATCTTCAAACTTATTTCAATGCTAGTGGTCACTTGCAACAGGAATTTCTATTATAACCAACGGCGGAGCTTTTCTCAGTTGAACACGGTCGACCCCCTTCTGAAGTTCAAATCACCTCTTCAAGAACAACAATAGTGATCCGAATTCAAACGACCCCGATTTGGGCCTTGGAAAAAAAAAGTCGTGGAAAAGTTTAGGGATGAAATATTAATAGTACATTTTTATTGTGTTGTGTAAGCTATCCAATTGAATTTTTATTATTAACTAAATAGTCTGAAGTATCGCTGAATAATATTTAATTTTTGCTGAATAAAATTTATTTAATTGTAGTTACCTCCCCCCCCCCTCCCTTAAAAAAAATCACATAGTTGGTTTTATACGCTCAACGACCCCTTTTTATGTTCAATAAGGACTAATCTGGCCGGAACCTACAGCTTAATGTAGATTCCAGAGCACAATGAACATCCATGCCTAGGCCAGGATTCGAACCCTGCACCTTTAGCATGAGAGGTCAGAGCGTTAACCACACAGGCATCTGGCGCCAACTACAGGAAAATACGAGAAAACAATTTATAATTACGCTATTGCCACTTTACACACTATGAATGAATATAAATATCTTTACACACTTAACTCACAGAATCGTTTATTTCGGAAGAAACTCGCTGTTATATGTTAACGCTGTATTATATACTATACCTATAAAACAAAAACTATGAGTCCATGAGTCCCTAGTAAACTGAAGTGTTATTATTAAATATTTTAATTTATATAAAGATAATTAATACGCTATGAGATAGATAACTATAATATTTTACTGTTAGGTAACCTGATACAGGTTACTAAATATTGTTTATTTCTGATTTAATATTAAAGTAATTCTTGTTATATTTTGTTCATCCTTTGAAGTGTGTCAATAGTTATTGGATAATATACTTTGTTTACTTTGAAGTACTTCTAGCAAAAGTAACAATAATTTTATTTGATGTACACAATCCTTGCATAGAAAAACAAGTAATACACTAATTGATTTTGACGTATTAAAGAAAATACCTCATTAAATACACGTTTTCATTCATTCCTTTATAAACAGCTAAGCTCAAGAGTCAGTAAAATCACACGAACTCAGACTCAAAGCTATTCAATGATTCTTCGAAAAACTAAGTGTAGTCAAGTGTAGTGAGTCCCTTTTGAAACCTACCCGGTTTATTACCCCCAAGACCCAAACTATTGAAATGAGCTGAGTTCCTACTTCCTAACATTTAATGTATTTTCATTCACTGAAGTTTTCCAAACGTAATAGACGTTGTTGTCAATCGATTAACTTTTGCGATCCCACTTGGCCGTAACCAGAAACCATCCACCTATAATCTTTCTGCAACTTATAAACCAAACTACTGAATCCCTCAGATCTCTGCATCGCTGTCTTTAGAACAATCTCATCTCTTCCATTACAAAACAGGACCGTACCGCTCTAGTACAATGCTAAGTTTCGCCCCAAGCTCCGGGGCTACTATAAAGCCAGGGGTAGTGGGGAAGGGGGGGAGGCTGAAGACGCCCTATTGTTCGGCAGGGGTCGCCACAAAGGGTCCTTTGTTCGGGCCGTTCCATTGTGGCGGCACTCTTTTGTTCCCCTCTATTTACATCTCTGTGGTGGCAACGGGAATGGCTCTACACCTACACGCCCGCAAGGCTCATAAATAGAAGGGGATGGACTCTCGCACCTTGTCATCATCCTCTGGAGATTATGAAAGACCACTACCAAAGGGTATTACGAGTAGTGGAATAAAACTGCCATTAGTCATTGACAGAACTGGAAGAGCATATTGGTCATTGCAAAAATTTAAAGTGCCATTGGCGATTGAGAATATTGGAAGACCTGAACCATAGATCATTACAAGTACAAGATGTCCATGACACTTTCCATTATGTATAGTTATTGACCATCACCATAAAGCTGTGTAAGTACTAGAAAACCGCTAAAGTTGATCTATGATAATATTGAAAATTATCGTTGACCATTCCTAACGAATACTAATGCTTAGCCGAACCAATGTAATTATTGGAGTATCACTAATTTTGGCCATTGATAGCATTGAACGTTGATTACCATTAGACATTGAGAACAATGGAAAACCACTCCCATTGGCCTTTGCGAATACTGGAAAACCAATAACATCAAATTAAAAGTGAACAACCTTTAACCATAGAAAATATTGGAACACCAGAACCATAAACCATTACAAATATTAAGTTGCCACTGCCACTTTCCATTACGTATACTTATGAACCAGCACCAATAAAGCTCAGTAAGTACTAGGATAATTGACCATAAATATTACTTTTTAATATTATTGAAAATTAATTACCTTTGATCATTATGAATGATTACAACTAATTAACCCTTGTGAGTACTAGAATACCACAATCAATGGTCATTGTTAGTATTGAACATTTATTACCCTTAACCATTGCACACAATGAAAAACCACTGCCATTGGCCATTGCGATCACTGTCATAGAGAATTGAGTAGTGAGCTACCAAAGTCCCATTGCGAGACTATAATAGGTGATTGCGAATACCACAAACACTGTCAACAGCACACTTCAGGAAGAGAATTACCATTGGTCATTGGTTTATTGCGAATACTGGAAGACTACTAACACTGGAGATTAGGCAATACTGGGAAAGAGCTACCAATGACCATTGCCTTCACTGGAAATGAACTATCAGTGGCAATGCACAATGCGATTCCACGTTGCAACGAGTCAAGTGGTTCGATATGGCGATGAGATTCGAAGTGAAAATGCAAATAGAAAATGTAAAACTTTTCATTTCTTTTCTGGAGACTTTACCTTTCCTTTCTAAAATAAGATTTTATTACAGTAATAATAAAATTAAGCTATAACATAAAGCAAAAACATCATTCAAGTGTTCCAAAATATTATGGTCTTGGCTTCAATGTCGTTCCATTAGCTTAGATGATAATAAAGTGCTAAGTTAGGTGTCAAACTTACTATCTGAACGAGTTCTGAATTATAAGGCGCATTCAGCTGAGATAAACGGACATAAAAAATTTAGAATTGTACTAAATACTCAAAATACAATTATAAATGTTTTTAATATACAGGGGGCCCACAAATTAGCCGGTCAGTTGAGTTCAAATACATCTGAATAACTCTTAATAACTAGGCTTTATAATCCATTCTTTTTCCTCAATTAATTTATGTTCACCATATCATTCTATATGCAAAAAAAATAAAAAATAAATTGTTTATTATGCCTAGTTAGTAAGATTATACAGATCTATTTGAACTCCATTGCCCGACTAATTTGTGGACACCCTGTATATATTTTTAAATCAATATTATTAATCATGCAACATTTAGAAAAAGGTTACACAAAGAAAACCACTATGTACCCTATATACGTATGAAAGTAACGCTTATTGGGACTTAAAATCACGACGACACAGGAAGTATTTTAAAAAAACAAAAAACTTTCACATATAATATTATGAGGTCGACTCTCTATTGATATGTCAACCTTGGACTCCCTTGCTGATGGGGATTCTATGGGATGACGTCAGAAGAAGAATTTTTAGGTCCTCAACTTTAACCCGTTAAGGGATTATGGGTGAATACGCAAGGAAGTGTATGTCTTCCTCTCTTCTGCTTGAGATGCAAATGCGAGAAGGGGAGTGAACAATAAGTGATTTGCATTGAGATTTGATGGGGTTTGTAATTGTTGTGGGGGTTGATGGTGGATGATTGGTAAAGGATGGCGGTATAATTGAGTTGTTGTATTGGATTTTCATGGTCAAAGGACAAAGCCATGATACCGTTATGGTATCTGGTTGCTTGTGTGGTGGTCTCGTGTACAAAAGACAGATACAACACCTATAGGCACTAGTGATTACTTTTGCCAAGTGGTTAGTACAATTTACGGATCTAGGAGTCCCTGGTTCGACTCCCGTTAGCACTTCGCTACATTGGTGACTACCAGACAACTGAATCATGCTGCCATCTATCGGTGCCTTCTGAAAAATACTACACGACTGCCACACAATCATCACAGCATTTTTGGTGATTCACTGCCAAACGCAACGCACTCAACTCTCTCTCTCTCGCAACTAACTCAATTCTCACGCAACGCACTCAACTCACACGCAAGCAACTCAATCGTTCGCACCCTTCGCGACTCACTGGGAAAAAGCTATGTGGGGGTCTCGTGTACAAAAAACAAATACAACACCTAGGCACTAGTGATTACTTTTGCCTAGTGGTTAGAACGCCTGTCTACGGTTCTAGGAGTCCCTGGTTCGACTCCCCTTAGCATTTTGCTACACTTGCATGGGATTTTTCATTGAGCAAGAGTTGCTAGAAGGCAGTACTGCGCAGAAATATAATGCAAAAAAAAAAGTCTGGACTGTTGAGAACCCTCTGAATTTCGAAGGAGGGTATACTTTCTTGATTGTCTTTCAAGAAAAACTAATCTACATTTGTGTTTCGGAAAATCGTGAAAACTTCAGAAAACAGCCCGACCATCGACTCAAGCGCATTTGATCCAGTTCGTTTCTGAAACTTCTTTTCGATTCATTTTTGAGTTTGCCGATAGGTTGAGGAATAGTATCTGAGCTTCAGAAAATAAACCGAAGTTAATTTGGGAGAACATTTTTCCGGTGAAAAAGATAGAAACATATAAACTCAGATAAAATACCGCTATTATACAACTATCATTCTTAGCTATTTTTCAAAACAGCGTATGTGTAAAGTACTGCATCGCGGCATATATAAACATAGTTTTCTTGTCTCTCATTGTACTATGTAAAGATGGCAGACGATATTTACAAAAGAAATTTTTTTCAAATAGAAAAAGGAAATTTTCTATGGCAGCGTTCATTATAAATGAAAATATATAAGTTATTCTATGTATGAATGCTGTAAGTTTGTTTATATCTTCATTATTTTATGAATTATTCAACATTAAAATGTGTCCAACATTTTATAGACACTCCATATAGTTTTATTTCAATGTATAACACAACAAAATTTGAACATTAGCGCCTCTCAAGCGAAAATAAATTGTATTCCAAAAACTATTTTCACCTATTCACGGAATGTGATCAGATAACCTAATGTAGTTTTTTTACCTTTGTGACACACAAATATACTTTTATGAGAGATCTTTGAATAAAAAAAGAATGGGGGGAAAAAATCATTACTTAAAAATATCACATTTTACAACCTTTACTCACGACTTGCTTTGTTGTGCTCTGATCCGTTAAAAAAAAATTGGCAAGCGGACCAAAACACACGATCAATACAAATCACGCATCCAAAACGGTTACTCACATGCGGCTGGAGGATTTCTGCACGAGATCAATACGCATTTCGAACTTACTGAACGGGAATCGTTTGCTACAGTTATTTGAGTTGTTTTCCATCGTATATCAGCTTACAAGAACAATGAACATGTCTTGTTTAATAGATTGAGATGCGAATGCAAGTTTATATACCTCATCGAACATCATTCTGAATATTTTTTTTTTTTTTTTTTTTTTTTTTTGAAAGTAGAGATATGTTAGTAGATAATGAATCCACTGGTCTGCCGGGGCAAAAATGGTCGAAACTATTCAAAAATTAATTTGAATGAGTTGAAGTAAATCTGATTGCCAAATGTGTCATAATTTGACAAACCATGAGCAAAATTTTTGTGTCTGGTAACCCATCACTCTTTAATTTTCAATTAAGAAGGTTGCAGACGATTTGTCTTTCCTGTTGTCAAGATCTTTTATCTTTTAAAAATCAGCCAAGTTGGCAATAAATATTGCGTCATCAGTGATATAATATTTATCGCAAACTTGGCTCACTTTTTAAAGTTAGAAGTATTAGTCCGAGAGGCGACTGCAATTTTTGGACCCCATCGAACATCATTCTGATTTTTTATAGAAATTGGAGAAAAGTGAGTAGATTAGGAATCCACTGGTCTGACGTGGCAAAAATGGCCGAAACTGATCAATAATCGACTTGGAATGAGTTGAACTAAAATCCGATTGCCAAATATGTCATAACTTGCCAAAAATAGAACAAACTTATTCGTCTGGCAACCCACTTCATTTTGATTTTCAATGAGAAAAAGCGCAAACGATTTCTGATCTTTGGCTCTGAAAACTTATATCTTTTAAAAGTAAGCCAAATTGGGCCACATCAGTTACGTCATAAGTGACGTAATATTTTTTGCCAACTTGGCTCTCTTTTAATAGATGCAAGTAGACCGTCGCCAGATATCTGAATCGTCTGCAACCTTCTTAATTAAAAATTAAAGAGTGAGGGTTACCAAATAAAAAAAATGCTCATTATTTGGCAATTTATGGCACATTTGGCAATTGGATTTAGTGCAACTTATTAAAATTCTATTTTTGACCGGTTTCGGCCATTTTTGCCATATCAGACGAGTGGATTCGCAATCTACTCACTTTTCTCTAATTTCTATAAAAAATTCAGAATGATGTTCGATGGGGTCCAAAAATTGCAGTCGCCTCTCAGTCTATATATTTCACTGGAGAATAAATATCGTCTGCACTCTTTCCCGTTGAAAATTAAAGAGCAGTGGGTTACCACATGAAAAAAAATATGCCAAGTTATTTGCTAACTTATATGGCATGTTTGGCAATCAGATTTAGTTCAACTCATTCAAAGTCGATTTTTGAATAGTTACAACCATTTTTGCTTATCCAGACCAGTGAAGTCAGGATCTACTAACAGCATGCTGCCATTAATGTTAATTTTGATACTGTGTGTTTGTTGATGTCTGCAAATTTTCGGATGTCAGAGTATTAATTAGGGTACCCTAATAATTAACCGACTTACAGTGGGTAAAAAAAGTCTCCGTACGGAAGCCAAAGTTACAAATAAATTAACATAATTTCTATTCTTTTGCTTCATATCTTCAGTAACTATTGAAATATGTTTAATTTGATTCTTTAAAATAAGTTTATAATCAATATCTGTTTTTACAATACACAGCAAGTATTTAAATTGAAATATTTAGGAGATGTTGCTAAGTGCTATGCAAAAAAAGTTTCCGAACGCAATATGAAAATTAATTCTGACGTCTTCTACAACAGACTTGCAGTGAATTTTCAAAACAGAAATGTACGCAAGTGTAATGAAGACATGATAGCAACAATTGTTTAATTTTGGCTTGTAGATGATTGTCTTAAAATGGAGTTCCTAAATCTATTCGTGAGTTGGCGATTCAGTAATGAATGTGATGGATTATCTATGAAAAAAATTTACGAAATATTTAATATATTGAAGTCAATAGTACAATATATTATTGAAAGACACCGTGAGCTTCAAACTTTTGAAGATAGAGATCGAACCGGAAAATCTTCGAGGCTAAAACGCTTCTATAAAAGAAATATCGTATAGTAAGGTTCAAGATAGTCCATGAATAAGTGCACCTTAAGTCGCACATGGCTTGAAAATTGATAAAAACATTGAAGTGACATCTCAAACGGTGATAAATGTTATTAAAAAAACGATTCTGAATGGACTTGCAGCCCGAAAGAAGCCTTATATGAGTACCTGTAACAGAAAAAAAGTGCATCGTTTTGCAAAGTTATTTTTAGTGATGAATTAAAATTAAATATCCAAGGGTCAGATAATCGAGTAATGGTCAGGAGAACACAAAATTAACAAATTTTAACTTATAATTTATGTGGAACTGTCAAACACGGTGAAGGAGGCGTTATGGTTTGGGGGTGTATGAGAGCAGCTGCTATTGGGAATTTAAGTAGAATGAATAAGAATAGGTACGTGTACCTTGAAATTCCAACGTAAAATGTCTTAACCAGTGCACATAAATTGTTAATTGGAATTTGTCTTCAATGTTTTTATCAAATCTTAAGCCATGTACGACTTGAGGTACACTTATTCGCGGATTATATTGAACCTTACAATAGGATATTTCTTCCATGAAAGATTTTTAGCTTTGAAGATCTTCCGGATCAAATTCTATCCTCAAAAGTTTGAAGCTGACGGTGTCTTTCAATAATATATTGTACAATAGACTTCAATTTATTAAAGATTTCGGCAATTTTTTTTTATAGATAATCCACCATTTCATAACTGAATCACCAACTCACGAATAGGTTTAATAACTCCATTTTAAAACAATCAGCAACAAGCTAAAATTAAACAATTGCTGCTACCATGTCTTCATGACACTTGCGTACACTTCAATTTTGAAAATTTACTGCAAGTCTGTTGTGGAAAACGCCAGAATTAATTTTCATATGGCATACGGAAACTTTTTTTGCATGGCACTTAGCAACATCTCCTAAATATTTCATTTTAAATACTTCTTGCGTTTTGTAAAAACAGACATTTGTTATAAACTTATTTTAAGGAATAAAATCAAACATATTTCAGTATTTACTGAAGATATGAAGCAAAAGAATAGAAATTATGCTGTTTTATTTGTAACTTTGGCTTCCGTACGGAGACTTTTTTTACCCACTGTATAGTCATACATTCGAGTTCAAACTTGGCAGATAGTTCATCATCGATTGCAATGCATTCTATCAAGATGGGTCACTAAAAGAGCACTTTTACACTAGCTTCTATTACCGCTTCAGAAAACTAATTAACGCACTTTCCTACATCTAGTGCAGCTTAAACTTGGCAGACAGATTCGTTGTTGGAGACAATGCATTCTATCAAATTTTAGGAGTTGTCACAAAAAAGGAATAATTAGAAAATTACGGAATTAGGTTAAGAATCGTTTTTATAAATCCTTCCTTATATCTATATTAATTATAAATATTATTATTTATTGTGTATTTGTGTATGGTGTGTTTAATATTCTGAGGGCTAAATAAATCACTTGCTTTTGCCGTCATCCAATCGAACTGAAACTTGTCAGATAAACTCGTTGTCTATGACAATGCCTTCTATCAAGTTTTGGGGGGGGGGGTGTCGCTAAGAAGGCACCTTACACATGTTTCTATTGCGGTATGACAGATCCAAAAACCTAGCCAAATTCAAGCACGTACAATTTGGCGTTATTTATTGACTGAAATCTTCTCCTGCTAACGTTGCCGTGGCTGAACCTTCGTAGGGCTAATTAATTCAGTTATTGTCATCTAATCGAACTGACATTTGGCCGATAGACTCGTTGTCAGTGACAATGCATTCTACCAAGTTTTGGGGGCCAAAAAGAAGTTAGTAAAGTCAGATTTACGGAATGGAGGCTTTTTTTTTTTTTTTTTTTGTAGTAGTAGTCAAACACTACGAAAACAAGATCTCAGCTGAAAATCTCTGAAATAAGTTGAAATTGTACATAAAAATTGATAATGCGTATAAAGGATTTATAGTTAAAGCTTTGATTTTATGGGTCAATATTTTCTGTTGATGAATTAATTAAAGACTAGGGGGCTTCGCCCCCTGCTCGCTAACGCTCGCCAACCCCCAAACGCCTCGCTGCGCTCGGATTGAGCGGCTTTGCCGCTCGAATTTGTGGTTAAAACATCTTGCTGCGCTCGAATAGGTTTGCCAGCCATAAAAAATGTAACCAAATTTTTATAAATTTAATGTAAGGCCTAATAGAGAAAACACCCAAATTGCAAGTTTCATAATAGAAAGTTAAATATACTATACGGCAAAATTCTGACTTAAAACTTCATTAGCTATGCCCTTACATTGAAGTCCTAATATTTGTTATTTATTCTGATAAGTCGCCCCGTTAGAGAACGACGTCCAACGCGAAGCAGATAGAAATACTTCAAAATAATAATTACTCTAATACAAAAATGCTTCAGAAAAACAGAAAAAATCAACTTTGAAAAGAAGAGTTTAAAAAGAGCTTTAAAATTAGCAATGGGTTTGTTGTTTACATACGTAAGGGAGAACGACGTCCTACGCGAGGCATTTTCTGGATAGGAATACTTCAAAATAATAATTACTCTAATACAAAAATGCTTCAGAAAAACAGAAAAAATCAACTTTGAAACGAAGAGTTTAAAAAGAGCTTTAAAATTAGCAACGCGTTTGGTGTTTACGTACGTATTAACGGTTGGTTGGTTGAACCCCCGAGCAGCCGGTTTGTTGTTTACATACTTAAGGATGTTGCCAATCATATATTCAAAATCATTGAGGCTTTGTAGTAGCTTAATGATGAAAAATATTGAAGTTTAACTAATTAATAAAGTGTTAATAAATTATTTTGGCACGTTTTGGCAAATCTACAGCTTATTTCCTTTAAAATGACACCTTGATCATTGAAATCGGTTGAGCAGTTTAGGCTGACGGACTAACCCCAAAAAACGTATTGCCTATTAAATATATAGATTATTTTCTTAGAATGTGACTTCCCAGTGGCTCGGTTAGCAAAGACGTTGGTCCAGCGCGTTCCATAACGCTAGCGTGTAGCTATAAAAAGGGCTGCTGCATTTTAAATTCGTCAAGATCCCAGGATCTTCGTTGTCGATGCCCCGTCATCTGACAAAGTCCAAAATCCATATTCAAAGTCGACGAGTACGGTTTCGTTAGTGACCGTCACCAACAAGACTGTCCAGCAGGAGCTGTAGTCCAAATAGACTGTAGTTAATCCCTTGTCATCAACACAAATACCACAAGATCATGTTTCAGTTTTATCTGCCCCAACCAATTACAAATGTTACAAAATATACAAACATCTGATTGGTCAACCTCCAACTTCCATTGTGTTTTCGAAGACTTGTTTTATTCACTAAACAGACTAAATTAAATTAGAAGAAGCGGTCACCCAGCTAGGCTATAAAAAAAAGAAACTAAAAAGAAAAAGAAAACCTTTTTTCTATGAGCAGTCACTATAAGGAAATTAATAATAATAGAAAAACCTCTTCAAGTAATAACATAAAGCTATAAATGATATCCCAGATCATAAAATAAGTGGTCAGTCGATCGAGATGCATATCATGACAGACCATTCTCTTTTACGCACGAATTACCAGCGCACTCGGTGCGTTTCAAAGTCCAGTGATTTTTTTTTGGAAACGCATGGTGCCCGACCTTTTAATTCTCATTTATTATTATGCTCTGAATGCAGCATAATCAAAGTTGAAAGATACTATCATAATTAGATCTGTTGTTTAAGATCTGATTAGATAATAAAATGGTTTTTAAAGCATCTAGATGCCATAGGATTGTTATTTGAACTAGGGGGTGTGGAACATCGCACAACTTTCAATTACACTATATTACTGATGTGGATTTGAGTCATTTATCGCTTTTATATTTTCATCATTATCTGAGAAAAAATGGCCAGTTTGACGATATTTTTTTGCGATAGTTTTTATGTCTTTAAAAAAAAAAAAAAAAAAAAAAAAAAAAAAGAACTTCGCCAAAATGGTGTTTTTGGCGATATACTTTTCGATAATTCTTATATTATCCATTCTTATAAGTGAAACTGGGGAGAGGAGAAAAAAACGATTGTTGGTGAGCTATGCTCAAGCAAAGCGTGTTGAAGGCATTCGTTTTTCAACTTTTTACGCCGTTAAAGCTTATTTACTGAAATTGTAGAGGTGGGGATGTTTAGAACACCTTAAGAGGCATTACCACAGAGATTTTGATCAGAATCGTTAAAGCCATTTTTCAGCAATCATTGAAAAACATGATTTTTTCAATGACAGCTGCTTTATGCGCATGCGTGATTTTAGCAAAAACCTTATTGGTAGGTCCCATGGCCACCATCAACCCTCACACCAAATTTGAACATCGTAGGTCAATTTGTTCGGGAGTTATGCTGACCACAGACGCACACAGACAGACATTTTTTCTAGATCACTTTTCAGATAATCTGAAAACAACCAACCCGACCTGATTAGCCGTTGTTGTGCACAAACATAGGTCGTTGAGTACACAAACAAACCAAAACGATTCGAAAATCGCCTTTGAATGAGTGGAACTAAATCCGATGGCCAAATATGTCATAACTTGTCAAAAAATGATACCCTTTTTAATTGGTAACCCACCGCTCATTAATATACAATTAAGAGAGCTGACGAATTCACTTCTCTCACGCCAAATACTTACATCTTTTAAAAGTGAGCAGTTATATTACGTCACTGATAACGTAATAAGTTTGATGAATAAATAAATAAATAAATAAATAAATAAATAAATAAATAAATAAATAAATAAATAAATAAATAAATAAATAAATAAATAAATAAATAAATAAATAAATAAATAAATAAATAAATAAATAAATAAATAAATAAATAAATAAATAAAACTTATTGCACCTGAGAGAAAAAATTAATTTTAACCAATTCAGTTTTAAAACACTGTATTTGGCAATTTTTAATTATTTAACTATATTTGAATATTTTATTTTACTTTTCTAGAAAAAACTTTAAAAAACTTTAAAAAACTTTCTTTTTATATGATCGTATTACTAAATATTAAAGTATTGTAAAAAAATTTACGCAATTAGTGAACATAGGAGTCCATCATTACTATTGGAAACGTAGCTGAATGAATATTTCACCACAGCACATACCACATAGGGATATTTAACAGCAAAAGCTAAGCAAGAAGAAAAAAATTAAAAATCCAGTACATTTTCCAGCTTTTTCTCAACGAAAAATGTCTGTTGCATCCTAGGATGTGCAAATTGGTTCATTGTATTAATATTTATATTCCGATAGTTTAAGTTTTATTTTGTTGAACTTTTCTTAGCTTCTTTTTGTCCGATTTCTTTAATTTTTGGTTTTTTAAAGTTGCTAATTTACGTCATTTTTGAAATTCCATAAATTCAGAAGTTACGATAATTTTGAAGTTCAAGATAATGCCATCATTTGAATGCATTTTCTTTCTCTGGAAATGTATATTTTTATTTTATTACCCTTTTTTATGTGGATACAGTGCTATTTAATTGTATTTTCATGCAAAAATTAGTAAATTAGTAAACATTTTGCCCGTTATTGAAAAATTCGGTTTATAGCCTCTTATACACTAGTTTAATAAGTGTTGCATGAAAAAAACATTTACGCTAATTTCCGCCACATTTAATAAAGTGCAAACTAATTTGCTTAAATGTTGAAAAAATGTTGGTTATTAATTGACTGAAATGAAGGCATTATTAATACTTGTCCGAATTGTTTTTTACTTCAATATATTTAACTTTTTTATTCATATATCAGATATAAGTACTTGGAATATTCCAACCCCAGGTCTAAGGTTAGCGAGTTTTACCTCTTATTAATTAGTAATTTAATATAAGTTGTTCAAAAAAAAAATGTTTGTTAAAAATATAAAATTCTACACGAAAACAGAATGGATCGTGAATTTTGACAAATTCCCGTTGTTTCCTTCATTCAAGTTTAATCTTATTACTGAACACAAAAAGTGGTAATATCGCACACTGGGGCATTTGCATTGAATAGTTGGCCAAAATTAATTTCGAGCCAGAATAGTATTTAAATGCTATAATACTTTAATTTATTGAATAAAATAGAGAATTGTCTTCTTTAGATGAAAAAAAATAAATTATTTTTTAAAAATATACTTTTTTTTATTTCACTAATATCATTATCATTGGATAATATTAATCGGTAATTTTATGCTAAACTATTCTGTACTTGACTTATCATTCATTTACGATTTATCGTTAGTTCCATGTTAAAAAAAAATATCGTTGCATTTTCAAAGTGTTCATTGAATTCATTATTAATCCCATAATTATTTGGTATTTTAAAATTGCTAGTTTTACACCAAATAGATTATCTTGACTCTTCATCTGATGACTTATTCGAAGATTTTGTTCAGATTCTAATCTAGCTTTATTTGGTTTTGGTATAAATTACTCGAGAAAAAACAGGGTCAGTGTATTCTTATGAAAGGTTTTATTCTTTTTAGGAGTATAATACATCTCATATTTATTATGAGCGGATCAGAGCTCAATAGCAGTCTATTCTGCACATCTGTATTCCGTTATTTCCTCGAATTTTTTTTTAAACTAATTTATGGGGGTCCGGTACCGAAAATAAAAAAAAAAACTTTATTTATGTACATTTTTATGTCAAAAATTTATTTTATGTATGAGATACTATTTATATGTCTTTGAGAAAATGTTTTTTTAAATATTGTGTTTAGTTAAAAAAAATTTAAAAACCAAGAAAAATCCGTAAAAATTGATGTTTGCGTATTTTGATATAAGTCAAGAAAAAATAATTTTTTTTTTCATAGTGAAAGCTTTCTGTAATACATAATTATAAAAAGAAAATGTTGTCGTCACAGAATTTTGATAGGTGAATTAAAAAAAAATTTAAAAATTCTCAAAGTTAAAATATTGAAATTTTTGCTTTTTTTTTATGTTATCTTTTACGCTAAATGTTATATTTTAAAACAGAATTAAAAAAAATTAAATTCTGTGAAGACAAAATATTTAAAACTATATAAATTAAATGCTCCAAAAATTTGAATAGCCAATTGTTAATGATACTGGAGATATATCGATTTGAATATGCAACATCTGTGAAAAACACTAGTGCTCGAAAAATGCACTTTTAAGCAGACGCTTCAAGGTATTACGCCTATTAGTGATGTTTAAATAACAGGAAATTTTGTGGCATTCTAATCACCGGAGGAATAAGATAAAAACATCATTCTCTTCAGGAATGTATGAACTATTTTTTAAAATCAGAAAAAAAAAAATTGGGATTTTTGAATAAATTTCGGTACTGGACCCCCTAAAGCAATATACCTTAGCAATATACTTAAATGTGTATTTCCTTACCTCTTCAATTTCTTATTATAACCTCCCAATCAGCAATAAGGCATTTTTTACAACTATGGGACCATATAACAACGTTTTATGCCTTGTTAGAGTCATAGGATGCCGAGGGCAAGTGTGAACATAGAGTTCGGCTGTATCTATGGTGTTGTTAGAAAATCTCTTCGTATCAGTTGTATAACTACTAGATAGTATTTATAAAATTATCTTCAATCATAGTGAATCAAATTGGCATTATATCCCGTGGTTTCAGCAGCCAGACAACATCCTTGGAAAACTTTCTACTTGTATTGCATTCATTGCAGTTCTGGGTTTTGGTACTTCAATAGTGAAACCAAGCGTGCTTCTGAACTCTTCTTGGATTTTAGTTTTTTCTTCGTAACTCTATTTTTATTGTCTAGTGTCCGAAGTTGCTACTTTTAACAGGCCAGTTTGCACGTTAACCCCTTGGGTACAGATTTATTTGGGAAAATTCTTGCGTTTCGAACGGTTGGTTCAAAACAATAAAGGAACTTTAAAGGAATACAGCCAAACAAATTATTTTTTTAAAGTATAGGTAAAAAAACCGATGTTTAACTTAACCAATCATGGCTCTTGTGACATTAAAATCTATCCAATCAAACTAGTTTGAATGACGAATTAGGTTCGTCATTATTAACAGGCAAAACAAGTGCATGACGAATCTCAGCCGTCAAATGTACCCAAAGGGTTAATTGGGGTATGCTATCAAACAAACGAATACGCGCATGCAAAATAGATAATCTGAATTGAAGGGCCTTTTCATCAATCTCCTGTGCTTTTTTTTAAATCGTTTAAGTTTTTAGATGTTGCACCGCATATATGTAACACTTTATGGTGGATTTTGTTTTAGTTAAAACATGGAACCAACCATAGTAAAATACAATGTTTGTTCAACTTCTACACCTTCATAATTTTTTGTGTTTTTGTGTGAACTTATTTTTGTTTGGATGTAATCTACCTCGTGTTTTGTTATATTTGTGGTACCCTTAGTGAATTGTAATCTGATTGTTCGACAATACCGAGGTGATGAGTTGTGGGGTTTTTACAAATGACTTTTTTCTCAGTTGTACTCCAAAGAAATCGTAAAGGCACCCGAGAACTTTGAAAAATATTGACACTTTAGAATTTTGAACTGTTTGTTTGTATTTCGTTTGTTGGAATCTGTCACAACCACATTTCGTTATTAATTCTAAAGACTTTCTCACATTATAACTAATTGTTTCTATAACTTTCTGCAAATAATTAAGTGTAAGTGTATTCGTGCGATCTATTGACCCCGCATATTCATTCAGCTAAAGCATCTGCAGTTCTCAGAGGAGAAGGGTAAAAATATTTTTTTTCCGATATTTTTTTTCCTTATTTTTTTAAGAATTCATACTCTTTATAAGTGAACTTATTTTAAATTTACCCTTTGATTCTCATTACAAGCTTAATTTCATTACTATTTTAACTTTCCTTACAAGCTTTTCAGTGGTAAACCAAAAAACTATCGAAAGTATTCATTATATTTAAACTTTTTCTTCAAATTAGTTATTTTACGATTTTATATGGTGTTATTGAAATACCATAAGTACTTTTCATTATAAATTATCATAAATAATGATAAATAGGAAACATAAGTGAAGTTTCTGCGAGTAATGACGTCATCTACGTCAACACTTGTAATATCCGCATCCGCAAAAATCCGCAAAATCTTTTTAAGGTATAAAGAACTAGAATATATGATCTTTAAAATGGAATATAAACCACTACTCAATAAGACTCAATCGTATAACAAAAACACTCGTGAAAATAAAATATTGCAAGAAAAATTAGCCGGGTTTTGTGACTGAACAAAATTTAATTTGCTCATTAAATTTAGATAAATTTAAATTTTAAGTGGTAAAATATTTAATTATAGACCTTAAGAAGACACATATATCGTGTTGAAATTAAAATTGAAACAAAAAGTTTAAATTTGCTTGTTAAAATTTTGTGCTTGCACAGGTGATAGAAAAGTGAAATGCACACTTCGTGCAAACGTTAACTTTCGTTTAAACGCTAGGACATTTGGGATCTCAGATTAAAAAAAATTATACAGGGTAAGGTTCTGCACTTAATAAAATATATATGTGCACAAATTCAAGTATCTAGGAGGAATTTTGAAAAGTCGACTTTTGGCCAGCTTTTTGAGGCAAATACCCCAGTGTGCATCGCGTCTTTCGGTCTTGCAACAGCTTCGCTGGATACTACAGTTAATTTTGATCAAACTATTATCTAAAAGTCATTTGGATATTATTTATCTTCTGAAGAGCCTAATAGCATAGAGTGCAGCCATAAAAGTTAACTCTCTGGTGATGATGATTGAATCAGACCAATAGTAATAGGTAAAACTAAATGAAAGGTATATAAATTAAGACTGTTAGGTATAAATAACTAATAGGTAAAAATAACTATTAGTAACTGTATCAAAGGCACAATAAGGCTTCTTTGTTAGTGACTTTTTTTTTTATTTAATTTTCATGCAGTAAAAAATAATGTGTAAGAAAGCAAAAATCAAAAGTTATTAACGGAGAAGTTGCGTATTTTTTAAAAATGGTAAAAAACAATAAATTTTTTACTATTAAAAATAACTATTAGGTAAAAATAACTAATAGGTAAAAAATAACAATTAGTAACTGTATCAAAGGCATAATAAGGCTTCTTTGTTAGTGACTTTTTTTTTATTTAATTTTCATGCAGTAAAAAATAATGTGTAAGAAGGCAAAAATCAAAAGTTATTAACGGAGAAGTTGCGTATTTTTTAAAAATGGTAAAAAACAATAAATTTTTTACTATTAAAAATAACTATTAGGTAAAAATAACTAATAGGTAAAAAATAACAATTAGTAACTGTATCAAAGGCATAATAAGGCTTCTTTGTTAGTGACTTTTTTTTTTAATTTAATTTTCATGCAGTAAAAAATAATGTGTAAGAAGGCAAAAATCAAAAGTTATTAATGGAGAAGTTGCGTATTTTGTAAAAATGGTAAAAAACAATAAATTTTAATAAAGAAGGCAAAGCTGATTCCGAATATGTAATTTATATTGCGGTTAAAAATTTATTTAATTAAATATCGAGAGAAAAAAATCGAAAAAACAGTGGAATCGTGACGTAACCGCAAAACGTTTCATCATTAGCTGGTTAGCTTTGACGTCATAAATGATGGAAAATTTTCTCCTTCATTTTGTTTACCTACGACGATCTACGAATTTAATAGGAGCTGATATTCGTAAAGTAAAATCTAAAAGGTATGTACCCATTTTACAAACAGTTTTTCATTTGTCTTTAACTTGATTGAATATGATTTATTTTTATTGTAAGTTTTTATTTTCAATTATCATTCCATCCAGATAAACTGCAAAACATTGCAGTAGCCAATTTTTTTACAATATTTTCGGAGCTCAAAATTTTACATTCTTTACGAACTATTCGAAACGAAACACTTATTTACCAAGAAACTGAATATTCAATTAAAATTCACGTTCAAGAATCTTCATTTTATTCTTGTACAAGTCATTCTTATACAAGTTAATTTGATTCTTGTCCAAGAACCAAATGACTTTTTCCTTTGCCATAAATGTTTTGGTGCTATTTCATAATAACTGCAAAACATTGCAGTAGCCAATTTTTTTACAATATTTTCGGAGCTCAAAATTTTACATTCTTTACGAACTATTCGAAACGAAACACTTATTTACCAAGAAACTGTATATTCAATTAAAATTCACGTTCAAGAATCTTCATTTTATTCTTGTACAAGTCATTCTTATACAAGTTAATTTGATTCTTGTACAAGAACCAAATGACTTTTTCATTTGCCATAAATGTTTTGGTGCTATTTCATAATAACTGCAAAAAATTGCAGTAGCCATTTTTTTTACAATATTTTCGGAGCTCAAAATTTTACATTCTTTACGAACTATTCGAAACGAAACACTTATTTACCAAGAAACTGTATATTCAATTAAAATTCACGTTCAAGAATCTTCATTTTATTCTTGTACAAGTCATTCTTATACAAGTTAATTTGATTCTTGTACAAGAACCAAATGACTTTTTCCTTTGCCATAAATGTTTTGGTGCTATTTCGAAAACTTTTAAGTCCGTTTTTTAACGTCTCTTCACTCCTAAGAAAGTTATAAAAACACTAGTTTTCCATAGTACAGTTGAATCCAGTATTATTTTTAAAATCAAATTGTTTACTTATAAGTGAAATGTCTGTAACTTGGCGTGCTATGTAAACAACTGCCATGAAAATACAATAAAGTAAAAAAAGAAGTTTGCCATTATTTTCAATATAGCATTTTTTTTTTTTTTTAGTTTAGATTAATTTATATTCCGCTAGAAATTTTACTTTCTTATTTTCAAGAACACTTGTTACCTCTTTGAACAACTTGTACACCTGTCATTCACAAAGTTGGCGACATTTAAGAATGCACATATTTAATGTTGTAAATAAATTATGCTACTTTTACGTTTACTTGCTATTTTTGTATTAATCTTAAACATGACACTATAAATCCAAGTAGTTTCTATGCAATTTTAGACTAATACTTGTATTTTTTCATCTTCTTTTTAAAACGCGCCACATTGACCGTTCGATTTCTCCTGCTGTGAAGAACCTTAAAAATACTTTTCGTTTTATGGAAATTCTCCTTGTACTGTACAATCAGTGCCTGTACAATGCACTCGTGACACGTAGGCTCGTGGCTCGACACCATAAAAATGTTATTATATGAAGAGAGTTGAATAGTCTAAGTTCGAATATCTTCCCCGTTTGAATATCGAACTGTCTAAGTCCGTACTATAATGCCCACGAGCATATAAATAGTTTTATTAGTTAATAAAAAATATTTGTTTATATTTTTATTTTGGTAAAAAATTAAATTAAAAATATTCAATTAATACTCTATTGTACGAAGGCCGAGAAAGGTTATCAGGATCTTATGCAAGAGATTATTTCGATGGTGGTTGAATGTTATGGCAACATTAAAGACATGCATATGACCAATCACAATACACATTTAAAAACAAATTCGAATTTTCATACTTCATTACCTAATTACAATGTACATCTCATTTTCCTGCGAAAATAATAGTTGGCTGTGAAGTAACCATAACGCCACATAATATTCGATTTTAAATATTTTAAATATCTAAAAAATAAAACTATCATCATAAACTCGAATAATTAATTCTAAAATATTTTAGGCTAACTTTTCATAATTCAAAGTTTATCCTTTGGAGTTTATTTTATGGATCTTCTGGCGAGCGGAATTCGGTGTATGATTCCATTTAGTGGTAACAGCTTGTGACCAATCACAACAGAGTAGGCAGGATACGTAAAAAAATCACGAGTGTTTTTTTTTTTTTTTTTTTTTTAATCGTTCTTGTTTAAACTTTGGAAATTGTCTTAAATATTTATTTGCCAAATGTTATGATGCGTATTTTACAAATTTTATATTTACATTTGCTTAGAATGAGAAAAATTGTAACATAATATTCCAAACATTGTAATATATTCCATGTTCGTCCCGTGACCTTCAATTTCTGGCTTACGTTTACAAAAAGTTGGCATCTGCCAACGATTTTCACTCGATTCTCGGCAGTATAATCTTAACTTTTAAATACACGAATATATCCGGATAATGAGTGCCGAAAGCATTTCCAGAACTCTATTTCTTAATGGAATAAAAGCCTTTTTAAACGCAAAGTTTTAATTGTATTTCATTAAAATAACAAACATTAATCTCGTTGGTTTTATTCTCTAACAAGAATATAACCAAAATGCTGAGTAATTATTTTAATTGTAGAAAATAAAAGCTTGGGAGAGTTAGAACGTAAAATCTACAAAGTTTACCTCATTGTGTAAAGAAAATAAATCAACGCATTTCTTCTTTTTTGTCCATGGAAGAAAAAAATTAAGAGTGAATGAAATTTATCTTAAACGCTATTCAGCTTGAAAAGAATTGAATAAGGGTGTGACAGAAATAACTCCCTGATTTCAAAATGTAATTGCGAACACCACTAAATGCACAATTAAAATAAAACGCACCCTTAACGAGTGAATGCAGATTAATTTCTTTCCATACAAATAAGTACTAAATTAGGGATTCACTCGTTAGTTATGCAGTGAATGCTCCATATTTTTCTGCGTGTTACTAAAAGCATATCACCATATTTCAAAGATTAAATATACCGCATTAAACACGGACAATAAATAGAAATTCCATATGATTGCAAATTTCAGCCATTTCGTGAAAGTAACGAATGTTTCGCGAATTGGTCAATTGTGTAGGGTAACAGAACTTTCATTTTCCAAGCTTGATTCTTAATATCGTAAAAAGTAAACACTCTAGTGTGCTGACTCTAAAGTTTCATGTTGTCTACCACATATTTTTATCAGAGAGCAATAAATTGAGAAGTGAACTAAACCAAGAAAAACAAGCAAGATTGGATGACATTTAAAATCGACCCACTTTTGACATCGTGCAAGAGCCAATGCCATATTGGACTTGCTAAATCTCGTTTTTTACGATAAAGATTTTAAGTAATCAAACCTGCTTGGTACTAGCGTTCACAGTTAAGCTGTCTTTTTGTCAAAATGACGAACATGTTTTTTGGATGTCTAATTCGTTATATACACATTTATAATTACCTTTTCCTGAATCAAACTTTATCGAACCCAGTGATGTCTATTGCTGCCACCCAACTTGTGATAAATGTTTCATGTCTAAATGTCTTTATCTTAATATATGTTTCTTAGCTTATGTTGAGGATCAAGCAAAGTTTTGATTCCCACTAGCAACGTTATTTAATGGTTTGCTAGTTTAAATTATCACTAATAACTGGCATCCAAATAGCCTAATGACAAGGGGGTCCGGCACTTCCATAGGGGTTCATGTTAAATTCAACAACTTTGGGGGCATCTCATTTAATAACCAATTCTTCAATCAGTATGAAACTTTCACAGTTTTAAATACTTTAACGGGAGATTTTTATTATTTTTTTTAAATTAAAATAATTATAACTTTCTTGAAATGTTTTTTTTTTTTTTTTTTTTTTTTTTTTAAATACTTATTATTAAAAAAAAAAAAAAAAAAAAAAAAAATGCTACTTATCAATTATTCCCCAGGTTGAAGTTCTTAAATACATTAGTGAAACATGTATAAAAATTTTCAGGCATTTATGTCAAATAGATTTTAATCTATGTGCCCCCAAACACGAAAAAACTGTATTTTAAAAAATTCGACTTTGAAGTTAAGAAACATGCATTAAATACCTACATTTTATTTACTTAAAAAAACTGTAAAAAATACTTCAAAATAAGATATAATTACAAGTGAGGCATCATTTTAAAGAGAAGGATTTAGATAAACATTAATAAACTCGAAATTAATATTCTGAAAATTTTTCATGCTCCACGAAATTAATAATCTGAAAAATTTCAAGGCCTCAGGTGATATCTGTTCCGATGGAATATTGGTTTTTAGAATTTTCGTTAATTCTTTGTTGTTCTTTTGGTACAATGGAAACTCCCTTTCAGGCAATCATACAAACGTTAGCCTAACACTAACAAAAACAAACAAGTTTTTTTCAGTTCTAATTCGTTAATTATACCCTTATCGCAACAACTGACACAACTCCTTACTCCCACGCATATCAAAGAGAAATCTATCTTGATCGCATTGAAGTCAGAACCACCATATTGCTCATGGCATAATAACACTTAAAAGTTTCATGATACGGGTCCTCTGAAACGAATCAATTCTTTCACCTATCTTTCCTCTTTATGACCCCTGCGGTGTTCGAGGATATACATATATATAAAAAAAGCACGCTTTCTAACAAATTGAGGGCATCACTTTCCAAAAAAGCAATTATACACCAGAAGAAAAGAACACAAACAATAAGAGAATTTTCCCACGTGGGTGTCATACAAAAAGACAGACACAATTGAACGGGTCCGAGGAGCGGTGGTGAAAAAAAAAGCGAAAATCTAATGGATCCGACCTCGACCCCAACAATAGAAGGCGGAGTTCCGGAACGGGTCCAGGCGTAAATATGTGACAGATATCGTCGAGCCCGCTCTAATTGGCAACTTGTCAATGCGTCGCCATAGGAACCGAGGACTCTGGGTTCGGAAAGCCCGCTAAACGCCCTTTGTTCGAACACGTAATCATTGTTTGGTTCTTTGTCACCAGACTTGCTCGCGAGGGAGACCAAGACGTTTTTAAGGCGTTGGCGGTTGTTGCAGCAACATCATCAACAACAAAAAAAAAAAAAGAGATTGTGGTTAAAAGCCCTGTCGATTGTTACGGACCGGCACGAGTTACAAAGTGATTTAGTGCGGGCAAATAGATTCCGTATGTTAAATAGGAGCTTTTATTCCACGGCTGTTACAATGTTGGAAAAGGCATTGCCGTTTATTTATGCAACTCCGCTGAGGGAAATTAAGATTGAAGAATAACGCGGAAAGGTTGACCCAAATAAGTTATTCATGTTTCTGTGAAATTAGGAATATTTTCGCATTCTGTTACTGAAGCAGGTTTCTGTTCATACCAAGAAATTCTCTATTAGACACAGAGACGGCTACAAGTTTAGATATCTCATAAAACATCATTAAAAAAATTTCATAGCATTAGAAGAATTATACTGGTCTGTCGGAGAAAAATAGACGAGAATAGAATTTAAAAAAATTGAGCTAAATCCTATAGCTAAGTATGTCATAACTTGCCAAATAATAATGAACATTCTGTTTTATTTGGTAACTCACCACTTTTTAACATTCAATGAGGACAGATACAGACGATTTGACTTCTCTGACGCCAAATACTTGCATTTTTCAAAAGAGAGCCGAGGTGACGTCGTCATCAGTGACTTAATATAGAAGAGGTACCAAAACTTTTTGCCTCCTCTCGGTCTATATCAGAATACCTCTTTTAATATATATCGAACAAAAGATGTCCTCCCTAATTTTTCAAGCCACTGAAATTTTACATGTGGTTTGACACCCAGACAGTGAGACAATTGCAAATTTAGGTACACCATTGAACATTATTCCGAATTTTTCATAGAATGTAGAAAAATGTTAGTCATCATTTCACAGATCCTACGGAGAAAAAATGACCGAAACTATTCAAAAATCGACTTTGATTTGGATTTTAACTAAATCCGATCTCCAAATATATCATAACTTGCCAAATAAGGAGCATTCTTTTCTATATGGTAATCCACCGCTCTTTAATTTTAAATGAGAAAGGCTGCAGACGATTTTAGAACTCTAGCAACGTCTTGGGGGTTTTTCTAGACCACATTTTTGAAGTCAGCATGTTTCAAAACGTGGAGAAATAAAAAAAATATAAAAAAAATCGAAAATTTCTTTTGGTCAAAAACAATATACTCCAAGTTAACAAACAGGCAATCGAAAGTAATAATATAACCCATAAAAACAGAGTTTTTAAAAAATTCTTTATATGCATTGTCAATTTTGTATATTCATTAACACAGCGCCCACGAAACGGTATAGTGGTAAGCGTGCTAGCTTCTAGACTGCGAGGTTGCGGGTTCGAGTCCCGTGTTAGGCATGGGTGTTTGTAAATGTATGTTGGTTTATCTAATGACGAATGTTTCGATGCATTATAGCCCTCGTGTTGCTGACGGCGCCAGATAATCTGTAATACAACCAACCAACCCTTAACACAGCACAGATATATAAAATAATTTCTATCAGCAAAATGTGCGACAAACTACGTTTCAAAATTTATTTATTAAAAATAAACATGAATTTGTGCTCTCACATCCAATTGGTATCATTTATTTATTCTGATTGAAGTAATTTTATTATTTATTAAAAAAAAAATTTAGCAACAGGAATAAGTTTCAACAATGGTCGGTTCAAGGTTTTTGTAATGCGATTCAATGACGGCAAGTTGGTTTATTAGTATTCCGTAAAAGCGACCTTTTAGTGACAGTAACAGCTCCCAAATTTGATAGAATGCATTGTCATCGACATCGAACATATCTGTCAAGTTTCAGCCCGATTAGATGACTGCTAGGGGGGTAATTAGACGTCTGCAGATTTGCCTCGTATGGACACACACAAAATCGAAGTTAATATAAAATATTTAAAAAGGATAATTAGTTTACCATTCACCATTAATCTATAGTGATACACTATAATTTTGCGTGCAAGCATGTATTTGCGTCTCAAACCCTTCTAAAAATCGAGCTTCCTATTCAGCAGTTTCCAGTTTATACAAGTTCAATAAATTTTAGAGATTTACTGTTTCAAAAGCGTACACTCAAAAATGGAACCCTCTACCAGGAAACATGCAGGATTCAGCGATGTTGCTGGTGTTCCATTATCACAAGTAAAGATGACTTATATTTATTTAATTTTGAAACTTGATGTGGTGTATTTAAATTTTTATAGCACATTTCTTTGTTGTACTAATTCGATTATTATTGTTATTTGTGATTATTATGAAAATTCACAATTGCAAACATAATGTACAAATTAAATCCATTTAATAGGATAGCCTTCAACTAATGATGCAACAAATATTTGAAAAATCAGGCACTACCATTCATGATGCTGCCATCTACAGAATATAAATACAAACAGTGACAGTAAAGAGAATTAAAATATGTTTGGTGCTGCCATCTGTTGAATAAATATAATATTTCTATCATTCACAACTGTTTTTATTCGTGAACAAATAAGCTTTCTTGTAACTAGATCAAAACTTAAGTAATTAAATTTAAGTAGGTAACTTTAATCATAATAGGTAATTGAATTTTCCTAAATTAGTAATTTTAAATACTTGCAAAATAAAATTATATGAAAAAAAAAAAAAATCTTTAGTTATTTTTACAATTTTAGTAGTTTCGCTGTACCAAATCATTGTGTATCACTTGCAATTTAAATTTAAAATTTTAAATAAATTAAATAAGTTACATATTCAATAATAACGGGTGCAATTAGACTTTAATAGGTAATTAAATATTAATTAATCATTTAAATCGTCGGCTTAGCATAAAAAAGGTTTAAAAAGTCCTAACTTCAATTTTTAGAATTTTAGAAAAAGAAGACAATCGATAAGTAAAACTGTAACTGAAAAAAAATTTTGGTACATGAATGAAATGCAAAAGCGCTAAGTTTAGGCTGAAATGCAATTTTAGAAGGTTTTATTGCTTCCCTGAAAACTTTGACAGAGTTTCACTTAAATATTAGTTATATATTTTGTACTTATATATTTGTACCTATTTCTTATATATTCAAATATATAATAACAAATAAGAACATTAGTAAAATATTAGGCTTCTTATTCATTCAGTACAATGGCTAATCTTTTCACTGTTGTTCATCTTTCATGTTTGTTGGAGTCTTCTGAAAGTGTTGTTTCAGTTTTTATAACAGTGTAGGGTATGTACCCACACACACCTATATCTTCGTTTCCTTTTAAGATAAAGGAGATATAGTGACGGTAACAATCTTTTGCCCATACTTTAATATTTAGACGTATATTACAAAATAAATCGTAAAAAATAACTATATACTTTTAAACGACGATATACGCGTATTGCGTTCACTGGGTCAAAATAATGTTAAAATATGCGGGGGGAAATGTCAGCAACTGTGTGCTCGTACGAAAAGATATGCGATACTAGCCCGTACCCACGTCCGCACCGTATGAACGAGCCCTAATATAGGAAAAAAGAGAAAACTTGGAAATCCAGTATAATATTAAAATAATTTTTTTTTTTTTTTTTTTTTTTTCTTACCTTGAGTGTCTATTTTGTATCTATTTATATTAATTTCTAGAAAAAAAAATCTATATATATAATTTTCATCAATCGTATTTGTTGTGCATTAATAAGAGTTTTCGGTCACAGAACAAGAAATTATTACGTCATGCTCTTAAAGCATATTGAAAATCTATTTAACTGCAACTGTAGTGTTTCTGTACTTTTAGTTCGCATTTCTAGTTTTAGTTTTAACTTGAAGAATGTGGAAATGCGTTGTTAGCTTCTATTGAAGAAGTTGTGTGTTTCCTGATTTCTCGATATAGTTTGTTTAAAATTACAATGACCCTGTGTCAGTTACTGCGTTTTATAAGAACTTGAATTTTAAAAGTATTTTAATTGGTTATGCTGAAAACAGAGTGGTGGAGAAAGAAAATGTCATATAAATGCAAAGGTACTTTTTTTATATATTTGCAATAGCAATTCCACTATTTTTGCTCCTCATAAAAGGTATGCATGATATAAGTCGCTTCTAACACTCAAGAAATCAAAAATAAAACATTTCAAAGTTAAAGCTAAAAAAGAGTAAAACATTAAATAAGATTTATTTATTTATTTTGATAATTACAAGTTACTACAACGAAGTCCCAAAGTACAGGTTATTCAAAAGAAATATACCTACTTTAAGGAAATTGCAGCTCTTCCAAATTTAGGGTGTCAATCAATGAATTTAAAATTATATTCCGTTATGATTGACAATGCTCGAATTATAAATACTTACAATAGCTATGCTTTGAATGTTTTAAAAATGTGTTGCCAAATCATGATTTTATTTTTATTTTTTAGACTAAATGGCAATCAATACTCCGGAATATTTATATTCCAAATTAATATACAATTTTAAAAACTACAAATGATAAAAGTTTCAAAGAATTAAAGTATTCGAATTAAAAAAAAATATATCAATAACAATAAAAATTATGTGAATAAACATATATTAAATAATGTTTAATAAGTAATTGTTTCTCCATTATAAAATTATTTTTAACTAATGATTCCTTTATCAAAATTAATAGAATAACACGTATTAAATTAATTAGTTTAATTTCTCACAAGAAAAAAAGCATCGTTTATCAAAAGAATAAAATTAATTAAGAAAATCCAGTATTAAATTATATACAAAATCAAATTTAAAGCTTTAATAATAAATTTTTTAAGAAAAAAAAGACCGTGTCTGCCTATATTGGATGGGCTGCCAACCACCTCCTATTCACAGGCGCTATCCCACTACTGCACCATGCGGGAGCTTTTGCCTGCTCCTTTTCAGGCCTGGGCCGGTTCGCTCCGCCTTAGACGACCTGGTGGGTCCGGGCTCCCCCAATCGCACCATATCGACACCGTGCTTAGTGCGGACGCCCGATCAACATAGGGAAGCAGAGGACAGAACTCCCAACCTCAAGACATCCGAACGGCCTAGACCTCCAAAGTAGCTGGATTACAAGACCACGCCACTGGTCCCGGTCGTCAGGTCTACTTTTAATAGCTATATAAACATGATATCATAGCTTTTTTTATTTTGTATTTCATATAATAGATGCAAAATATATTAAACTGACTTTCAAAAAATCTGATACAGCACTAAAATTTTGAAGTTGAATCCCGTCGTTTATTTCAGATTTCAGCCAGATATTATTAGAAGCGCCATCTATTGACGGATATATCAATAAAGATTTGTCAAAATGAACGAAGTCATAGAAATAAGAATTTTAAAATGTACAACTTTTTAAGCAAAAATTTCAAGTACATTAACTCACAATTGAAAATTTATTTGATTCAATAGATGCTGTAAATTAATGATCGAATGTATCAGTATTTGCTACGTATAAATTTTGCACAAATGAAGTATTGATTTAAAGTATAGATTTTAATATAACCCGTGCTGCCATCTCTTGCTTAATAATAATATTACAAATATCTATCTTAATGCTTTACATTACTTTAATCGATGCATGTATATTATATGTGCTATATGTTTATCGAATCGATAGATTAATAATGTTGAATTAATACATTTTAGATCACAGATTACCTTCCAGCCAAGGGCGCTGCCATAAAGGGTCAAAGGTAAACCCCCACCAACCTGGAATTTGAAAATTAATATGGAGAAAAGTTGTAAAATTCCCAACGGAAAACACAAGTTTTAATTACTTAACCAGAAATTATTGATGACTATTATTTAATATTTGAGTGCAATAGCTAATTACTATTTCAGAAAAATAAGGTTTGAATAAAAACTTCAGCTGCTTTGCGTCCTGCAAATTTGCATCCTGCTACCACCACCCATGCTTGCAGTAAATTATCTTTTTGATTTTTATCTCTAAAACACCTGATATTAATACCAGGAGTTTCCTTTAGAAAATAAAATTGCAGCAGTCTGCAGGCATTAAATTGAACAATTTCAACTGAAGTGGACTTTTATTCAAGAGTTGGAAAGCAAAATTGTAGATCAGCATTGGAAATTGCAGGTTTAAAATATTAGTTATTTCTATAGGCTATTGAGATAGAAAAAATATTTATTCTTTTCAGCCTATTTTTAATTACATCAGTTATTTAAAAAAAAATATTTTTGCATGATTTACGAAATTAATTTTCTAAATCATCACCATGGACATGTTCGAAGAAGTGTAAAACATATACATAGGTGACAAATGGTTTTGCTTTTGCAATACCAATGGTCAGAAAAGATTTTTTTTTAAATATTTTGCATTTGTAAAATAAGCAATGTACATATCCTTCTTTTTGATAAAGATTATAGAAATCGCAATACCAAAAAAATAATTGCAGAATGACTCCCATATTTATACATTACCTGAAGATAACATTTACAAAAAAAAAGGAAACCGGTTAATATCTAATTCAAATTATTTATTTGATTAAATAATTAAAGCATCGCATCCATTTCATTAGGATATACATATTAAGATTTTTTGTAAATCAAAAAGATTTCAGTTTTATCTCCCTGTAAACAATCCTGGCGGTGCCCATGATTAGCAAGAAAGATTTACAATTTATGTAATAAAAATTCCCAATTACCTCGTCAAGAAGCTTGAATGCTAACTTTTAAAATAAAATTGTGAAACAAGTTTAGAAAGGTGCGTTGCTTATGAAATCCTTTCGTTCTGAAAAGGCATAATAAACTTTCATGTAAAATAACTATTCGAACTGTCAATACAGTTATTTTAAATTTCAACTTAAAAATTTAAATCTAATTTCAACTTAAAAAATTAATTTATTTTAGAACCTATATTTGAATAGCTGGTGTGATTTGTTGATAGATTTAAATATTCAAGAATAAATTATGCTATTGTTTTCACTTGGAGTTCACAGACTATACAAATAAAAGGAAACCATCAAGTTGTCTTTCCAATATCAAACTAACATTTCAAAATACAAAAGCGTATTTTCATTATTTTTCTGGTCTGGACGTCAAAATTTTTTTAAATATCAATTAAAATTATTTCTTCTAACTCTGTAACTAAAACATTCGTTATTAAATGAATTATTTTTTATAACAATAAATAAGAAATTAAAAGCAGACTATAGTAAAATCATTTTCTTCTTGATTGAATTTATTTAAAACATTTCATTTATTGTTATAATTGTATTAAATTTTATTAATTGGTTTAAAACAGTATATACAAAGTTTTAAAAAAATTTATGAAGTAATAAGACAGAAAATCTTTTAAATTATTTCCTGGCTTAAATAATCGAAAATTCTAAGCAAACAGATACAGATTGTTTTAATCAGATATTTAATATCTAAGAAGAAAACACTATCTTTCTCATAGAACTTTAAATTATGGAGACCGCCTAAGTTTAAATTATAATTTCATCAAGCACTTTGTTAGAAGCATCACTATGGTAGTTTCTGAGTAAAATACTTTTTAAACATAATTTCAAGTATAAATAGGAATAAAACTTTAGGAAAAAAAGGCAAGAATAACTAAATGATATACTAGGTCATTACTTTAAATAATCATTTATCTTTACCCAGAGGAATGGAGGACAAAGTAAAAGAATCTGGGCAGATTATGTAAGAAAACAACTTGTATTTTAAAAGTCCATTAATATTATTACTTAAATATTGCATTATTTAAGTTCGGTTAAGCAGAGCAAATAAAGGAATAATATTCGTATAAGTTCCACAAAAAAACGAAACTTAATTCTTGACAACTGAAAATTAAGAAATTTGATGGATTGTGAGAAAACAAAGTCATGGCATTTCCAGATAATTAAACATATTTTGTATTTTAAATTTCCATAAATCTGAATTTAAGGCAATTGCAGATAAATGATGGCATATTTAATTATTGTTTGCTCCCATTTAATGAATTTTAAACATAATTTTTCAATGAATGGGTTTTTACCATGCCTTCAGGAAAATTCTTAATAAAAATCCCAAACATAGAACTTTTATTTAAATAAAAGGAATAAAATCAGTATTTAAATAAAAGGAAATAAATAAATAAATAAGATCTGTACAGCTTTATTTAATTAAATGGTTTACAATTTCTGAAACAAATGTACTGTACAAACTATACAGATAAGATGGTGAAAAATGATTCATTTAAAAAACTATTTTTTACATAGCATTATATTTCTTCGACTTCAAATACAAAGGATGTGTTGGATACATTAAAATTAATTTTAAAATTTAAGATATGTTTTTCAGATATCACAGAAGCAGGTGGGTGAACGAAATATACACCTTGTTGACTGTTCATGTACCACTGAATTGGTTGGTTTGGTACGATTGGTTCAGTTGGTCCATTAGTCACTTTAATATTGTTAGAACTATAATCTGTCCAAAGAGCAACACCATTGCAGTTCCCAGAGCTATAAAAAATATGTAAAACTTATTAGTTAAACAAACTGAAGAGCAAATATTTTTACACATTTTTAAAATCATAAAAATGTAAGTCATAAAAATGTAATGTGCTTCCACAAGCTACACTGATAAGAACTGTGGTGAAGTTAAGATTTTGAATATATGTAATGTCTCTCTTCACTTGACTTTACCTACATATAGCAATAACATTAACATATATTGATATTTGTTCTGCTTGTTATTTGTCTTCTTGGAAATAAGTTATTTTAATAATAATTTGAAGGCTATAGGATATTTTTTTATCAATTGCTTAAGTTGAAAGTCTGTTTTATTATATGGTTGTTACAAATACTTATGCTAAATGTGTTTACTCAAAGCCTGTTTGTTGATCTTAGCCTTTGAAATAAAATAAAAACTATTACCTTGAAATAAGCAAAATTATCTTGTTCACTTAGTGGTATAAAAAAGCCAATTCAACATTGGATAATATTTGTTCAGTTTGCCCCACGTTTTTGGAATGTCTCACTTTTAGTTAATTAGATTAATTTCTGAAGAAGTTTTCTCCCATTAATCCAATGGTCAATGAAATCAATTTTTTCTTTGATTGTGCATGCAATATTGTTGTTTATGGTTTTTTTTTCTTATAAATAAGCAGCTATATTACATTAGTTGCACAGAATGAAGATCTTGGGTTCATAATGGGTCATATCTTGAAGGTAAAATGAACTATATGTTTCACTAACTATATAATCAATTTTAAAACTATATATAGTTAGTTATATTAGTTATACATATGAAAATTAACTATAACCATAGAAATGTTCGTGTGAAAATTATATTACATTTATCTAAACCAGCAGTTCCCAACTTGTGGACCGCGACCCGCAAGTGGCCATGAGTAGCGTAGTACTGGTCACGAATGCTGATTGGAGAATCTTAGTCAAGATAAATATTACAAGAGCTTCAAGGGTAGGGATGGGAACAATCGAGTCACTTGACGGTTAGCAACAATTGACTGATAGCAGTAACGAGTGAATTCCACACTATGGCTAAAACTATCCAGTTTTAATTCAGGTATTGAATTCCTCGTGAGGGAGAAACAATGTCAGAAATCCCATCGACTTTTTTTTTTATAGCTTTGACTGCTTGTTTTTTAATTTTCTTAAAGTTTGTACAGCAAAGTGATTATAATAAAAATACTTTCTTTATAAAAAAAAGTATTTTTTAGAATCATTCTTGTACAGTATGTTTAACTAATTACTGATGCATGCAAGCACATACACTATTAGTTAGCAGGCCTCTAAGCTTAATTTACAAAATAGGTACTAAATAGACAACTAAAAAGGTGGAGGATCCGCTGATCTAAACTATTCATACTTTCAAACAGGTCTAAATGTAATAAAATTTTACATATTTTGACAAGTTTTTCTCCATCCGATTTGGTTTGTTTCAAGTAAACCTCATCATAATATGTTTTGTAATTTTTAAATAAAAACTTGACAAAAAGTACATTATAAAATAGATTCAAATTTTAATGACAACCAAATGAGAAAATTTCCCTACCTTGAAATGGGTATTTTTCCAGAAACTTCAAAATCACTAGTAAAATTGTTGTCGGGACAATCATTTGACACTTGGAATGTGCTTGTATATGAGTCACTAGCAAAATCAAACTCTAAGAGATTGAAAGCTTCCGACACAGGCTTGCAAGGATATTCCCACAATGGGTGGGGTTCAACAGCAGCATCAACCATACAAATTGCTCTCTAAATGACAAATAAATCATCATTGAGCACAATATAAGTAAAATGTTTCTAAGTTTTCCTTATTTATTTTCTGGATGATTTTTCAAAATTTCCAGACTGATTAAAAATGTAAAAAATCATTTTCTTTTATATTAGCTTTCTCTTTCTTTATAATCTTTTGTTTAAGATTGAATGAATGCTATTAAATATTATAGGTAACAAGTAGAAATTTTCAGGGAAATTCAAATATTTTTTTCTATAAATACCCTGAGATAGAAAATTTTGAGCTTTCTCCGAATTTTTGGAGTATATTTATTCGAAATTTCAATTCATATATCAAATCTGACAAGTCTATTTCTTTATATTTTGAAATGATTTTAAATTCTTGGTGATCAATGTTGATATGCAGATCTTCAATCCACTTTTTCTACTACTAAATATTTTTAATCTGACTATTTTATTTCTTTATACAAATAAATGAATTTAAATGTTTAAACCTTTGAAGCTCGAATTTCGATTTTATTCCCGATTTTAAGGACATTTGGTATAGGCCGTCTTTATGTGTAGAAAAATGATGGAGTATACTTCCTTTTTTTTTTCCTTCTTTTTTTTTTTTAAACTTTTGTAAGTGGTTACATTATGAAACCAAAATGCTAGTAAAAGTGAGCACAGTATCGTAGACATACCTAATCAATTTTTTTTTACATAAAAAAACTGCACTTTGTTTCAGGTCAAAAATCGAAAAATTATTTGGATTATTCATGATATGTTATGTGGTTTCACTGTAAAACCAGTCTGTATATGTAATAAAAATTTAAATGGTTTTTGTGTGGAACCACTATGCTTCAAAAGATTAATGATTAAATTTATACGTATCAACATCGATCATTAAGAATTTAAAATCGTTTATTATTAGGAAGAAATAAAATTGTCGGATTTGATATGCAAATTAAATTTGGAATCAATATGAACAATAAACTATTGAGGAAGCACATAATTTTTCTACCTCACAGCATAATGAGGTAGAAAAATTAAGTGCTTAAATCGACAAAATTATTTGAATCTCACTGAAAATTTCTACTTGCCTTTACTTTTACAATAGTGCAAAAGTAAACTATTAAAACTTAACTAATTTTTGAGCTGTAAATTTTCTTTAACACATTTAAAAAAAAACAATTATTCACAGAAAGTAGGATTTTCCCCTCTAGCGAATTTCTTGTTATCGTTTGTTAACTCAGATGCCCACAATCATTATTACAACAAAATCATTAATTAAAAATTAATAGCCCACCTGCACCATATCATCAAACTTTGAAAGATTAAAGCCTTCGGCATTTTTAACAGGAGCTCTAATTTTCCACAAGTCATCGAAATCAACAGCCACAGCCATCAACCTTCCATGTTGTGGTACAACAGCCGCATCTGGAGCTAGAAAAGGCTTTAGAAGTCTCCTCATATATGAAAAACACACCAGTTCCCATGGTCTCACTGAGTTAACAAAATAAGGCTCTGTCAAAAGGACGGTGATCTACAAAACCAGAATATTTTAAAATAAGAATGTTATAAAAAATTAGGTATTATAATTTTTTTTATAAAAGTAAGTTATTTGTCCAAACCTTTTCACTGCCAAAATCTTTTTCTGTGATATTTACAGTTTCTTGCGTAAGTATTTTTACGACGTTATTTTTGTCGTTTTCCTCCATGTATGTACGAATCATATTGTTATGAAAATGGCTTTCTTCGATGGTAAAGACCTAAAAACAAACTTTCTGTCAGTTGATTACAATTATTCTACAACATAAAATTTAAAAAAAAAGTTTTATACAGTCATACTCTACTTAAAGCTATAAACATGATAAAAAATTTCATAATGCTAGAGTACTAATACAAATTTTAAGTTTACAGTTGTTCTTCTATCTGTAAATACAAAAAGAGTAAATATATTAACAGGGTGGCCACAAAATTCAGGAAAAAAAGTTCCCTGATTTCCCTGACAGATTTCTAAAAAATTCCCTGATTTTGGGGCAAACTTTTTTTCAAATTTCCCCAATTTTCTTAGGTTTTCCAGATGTCTAGACACCCTGATCAAATAGAACATGTATATATATGTAAATAGCGCCAAAATATGAATAAACGTGCCTTAAACAATACAAAATTTCCCTGATTTTCATGAAATTTTAAAAAGTTCCCTGACATTTCCCCGATTTTTTCCAGAATCAGAAAGCTCCCTGACATTTCCCTGATTTCCAGGTTTTCCCGGTTGTGTGGCCACTCTGATTAAGTAATTTATTAATTTAAACAAATAGCATGATCTATTGAAATTATATAGCATAAGATCTATTTAAAATAATGAATTGACAAAAAAAAAATTAAAATATATATATATATCTACCGTTTTTGCTCCCAACTTTGCAGCTATCAAGGGTAAAAGGGAACCATCACTTACACAAAGTACTACTGAAGAAGGAACAATTACCTATGGGATAAACAATAAATTGTTAACAATTAAACCTTTATCATAAATAAATTAGCAAATATTGTTTGCTAAACCGTAAACAAGGAAAAAATAAATGCTTATCTGAAAATTATGCATTGTGTCTTGTAATTGATAGATCAAGAAGTATAAAAATATACTTTACTGCTTGTTAAATGGGTAGTTATCATATTTGATTAAATGCATATTTCTTACATGCAATACAATTTTGTATTTTATTATTCCAAAAGAAGTTATTCCTGGAGTTGTTTTTATTTTAAAGTTGGTCAAGTCTACATTTAACAAGCATAATAAAAATTTGAAAAAAAACTAGAACTTTAAATATAATTTGAAGAATTAACATTAATTTGCACCTTTAGTGTTTCATCGTGAAAACGTAAATAATTTAGCTTCATACTATTCGTTACACTATTTAAATTCGTTATTATGCTTTTTTGATAACTTCCCAAGTCGCATCTACAATTGCACTAATAAATTCTTTTTAACCCCATTTTTTCATTAAATTATATTCTTTACATACTAATTTGTAACAACAGTTTAGTACAATATTAATTGAACAATTTTAAACCTGTTAATTAGGGTAAAAATGTGATAACAATCCTGGTAATATGAAATTTTGATACTTAAAATTCCAAAACACATTCATTTATAAAATTGTTAAAACATTCATAAAGCATTAAAACAAATTCTTGCTACATTACATCAAATTACTATTTCATTAAAAAAATTCTATTCATAATTTAAAAACACAACTAATACTAACTTCCTTCAACATTGCAATGTAGCTTTCATTCCTCATTACATCATTCTTCATACCAATTCTAGAGTGTGAGTCAGTGATGTGTACTAAGCAACTACATGTAGGACTTTCTGCAATTTTTTTGCTGCTGCCCCTGTAACATCATACCGGATTATTATATAGAATTTCAAAGGAAAGCAATGTGAATGTAACTGAGGATTCTTCGCTACTAGTTCTTTTACACTCTAGCAAATATATATATACTTTTTAAAATTAATTAAATTACAGTCAAGCCTTGTTAACATGAAATACCATTTAACATCAAGTAAAAGCAGTTCTCCGTACTTAAAACTTAACGTTAATTTATCCGTTTAACATGAAATTCGGTTAACGCAAACAGTTTGGCAGCCCCGTCGACTTTTCGTTAACATGGTACATAAAAGTGAATACTAGTATTATCTTAAGTATTATAGTTACTTATTTAACCAAGTAAAAACTCAAAAGAAAATTTTTTTAGAAATATTATCTAAAGGGAAGTGAAACTTTTAATATTTTAATTCCATAGAATTTCTTAATACTTTTTTTTTTTATTTCTCTAACATTTTCTTTTAAAATTCCATGCTATTTTCAGACTTGCCAATTTCCCTGTTTTTATTTGCCCAGTTGGTAAACAGTCTATATTATTCTATAACCGCTTTTTTAAAATTTGTCTTTTCTGTCAAACAAGCTTAATAACAAGGGGGGAATGAACGTATGGATAACTATAAGTTTAGAAATTCATAGCAATTAATAGTTACACAGTGCAGACCAAAAGTTCGTAGGCAAATTTTTCATTTGGAAATTGAGGTGTGAAGTCTAGTGCTTTGTTGGGTTGTGCACTTAACACATGAAATTGATTATGGAAGTGACAAAGTTCAATATTCAGAAAAGCATTACAAACAATTTTATTACCTCAAAATATGACAAAAACAGCTCTTCTAAAAGTTAATAGAAAAATCAAAGTTTTATGCAAATTTTAGTGCAGCATCAGTGACATCGGGATCGGAAAGTATAAAAAGGTCACTTAGCGGTACAATTGGTGATCGATAAAATGAATAAACTTTTACTTTGCACAAAAATATAATTGTGAAAAATCAAAATAAATACAATCTATACCAAATCATTCTATGCTACTTTTACTCAATAGGGAATCAATACAAAAGAAACAATTTATTTGGCCAAAATACTCAATTGAAATAATAAACTTATTTATAAAAAAAAAATAGTTATTACAGTAATGTTTGCAAATGGTTAGGTAAAATTGTTAATTAAATGAATTCAACATTTGTATTTTTCTGCACAATCAATGTAAATTATCTACTAACTGTTCTGTTATGTTATGTTATATACAAAACCTGTAACTTAAATATTAATATCTGTTGTTGTAAGTTTAAAGTATTACAATAAACACTTAAATGTGCATTTTATCATTCAAAATATAAGTAAACAATGATAACTTTTAAATATGCTGGAATTATTTCCAAAAATAGATAATATACATTTAAGAAATTATCTAAAATGAATTATTAGTATAATAATTCTTTTGTGGTCCAATGTTTCAAATACCATTAAAAATTTAAAAGAATAAAAAACCTAATAACTACTAATTAACACATGAAAGATATAGCTAGCAATATTAAAAGACTTGCAGCAGTAAATTCATAAAATGAATAAAAATAGTGAAAATGTATTTATGAAATAAATCATACTTGGGGATTGCAAACCACAGACTGTATTCATCATGATAAGCAGTCAGAGAAATTTCTTCTCCTTCTATTACAGGGACAACATCAGGAAGGTAGTAAATGCCTTGCATCCAATGATCCCTCCACTGAAAATGCAATTTGAATTATAAGTAAACAAATAAAATAAATTTGCAAACATTTCAAAAATTAGACACAGTAAATTCAGAGCTTACATGAGCCACTAAGTGGAAATTTTTCTTGCAAGTTTGAAAAATTCAAATCTAAAAGAAGTCAAGTATTTCAACACTTCTTAAAAATTTTTAGGTTCTACTAATTGATTTACCAATACATTTATGATTTGTGTCTGCGTGTTTTAGGATTTTAATAAGTTTAAAATGCATAAGATAATCAATGAAATTTTTTCTTCAAAAATTGATATCAGCTCTGTCTTTACCCTATTTTATTCATTTTTAAAATCAGTGTGTCACGTTAAAGCCTAAATAACCAAAAAAATAAGGAGCAATTTTTAGTGTGCTTACTGTATTTTTAACATCTAAGGTGAATATATTCTCTACGTGGGATTCAAATTCAATTAAAAACGTATTCTAAAAAATAATCGGTTTAGTGCCAATTACAGTATACCTGGGACTCTAGTCTAGATCCATTACTAAGGCTTTTTTTTTTATAAAACATCGATACAACTGAACAATTTCAGGATACATCTCTTTTTATACAAGCAGACGCATGCCCACACAGTGCCTTTCCTGAGCATGCCCAACCATTAAGTGCTGAAGGACACTGGACCATTCTTAACCAAACAATAACCCTTGCACTTAAGGCCCAGAGTAATAAAGAGTTGAGTGCTTTAATAATAAACTATATAACTTGCATTTAAAATTTCTGAGCTTGTAAAAGAAACAAAATAAAAAGGACGTAGTAAATAAACTTAACTTTTTCTTAATTTCTAACGAAAGTAATGTCAAAAATAAATAAGAAGGCACATTTTTTTGAGAAAAAGCCACAAAAAAATGAAATGATAATCAACACATAGGTAAAATGGCAAGTAATTTAGCTAATTTGTTTCAGATTCATAGTTATAAAATTGTTAGGGGCAGTTTAACAGATGAAATTGTATCACTTGAAGCTTTTCAGTAGCATACCTGAGCTTTGTTTGGATCAGGCTGAACCCATTTTGGACCATTATTTAATATAATATCACCATCCATGTCCATTTTTAAATCCCACCACATAAAGACAATTTCACAGTTTCCATTACGAATAGCAGGAACTTTTTTGATAAATGTTTCATTCATCTCAATAGATTTTTCTCCAATGAAAGAAAACCTGGAATAAAAATCAATTTCAATTATAAGTATAGATAGATGCAACATTTTATACACACAATACAAGCCCACAAATCTAAGGATGTAAAATACAGCATAACCTTCAATTACACAATCATTCTAGTCGCTGCATTCAAATTTAAAATGGATTGGTGTAATTTACTATTTTTGTTTTTATATTTAAAAAATTAATTTTGCAAGAATCTTTATTTAAAAGAATTTAAGCAACTAAGAGCGGAAAAAAAAAATATATTTATGAATAAACCTATTTAAATCAAATGCTTAACTGTATGTTTTACAATAATAAAAAGTAGTTATGAACAAACAAACACTTGAGTTGGCTGAATGTAATTTGGCAATTCTTGCAAGAAAAACAGATGCTTAAAATTTTTTTACCGATACTGCATAAATAAAATTCCAATTTTTATCCTAAACAAAATTTTATGTATAAAAATGGAAAAGTCACAAAAAACTCTATTTCTAAAAGAAGGATTCATCATAGAGCTACACTTCTGAAAAAAAAAAAAGACCCATAAAACTATACTTTTTAATGTGGAAATTTTTTGTCCAAAAGTCTAGACTATTCCAGAACATTGCTTACAGCAAAACCCAACAACTGAGAGTTGTCCCAGAGTCAAAGATGAGATACATAAATTATGTTGCAAACACAGAGAGAGGATGGGGTAATTGCTTGCTTACATAGTAATTTCACTTTTCTGGATAAAATTTAATCAACCCTTTATTTTCAGACTTAAGTTTTAAAAAGTTTAGTTACTGTCATTTAAAATTAATTGACCAAGAAAGCTGATATGCAATAAGTTGGACTTTATTCGATCTAAGTTAATTTCAAAACTACATAAATATACATTTAGAAAAAAATAACTAATTTGAAGAGGATGGTAAAATTTATCAAATTTTTTAGGAAGAGGGGTGACAGCAACATGACATAATTTTAAGAGTAGGATGTCGATCGAACGAAGCTGAACATGACTTGGAGGATAAATAAAGTTAAAATTTTGCGTGACATAACTTATGTACATACCCAAAGAGGGAATACTTTCCAGAAGGTTTTTCCAAGAGGAAACCATCCTGCATGTCATCTTTAATGAGAAAAACTCATTCTTTTTATTGAAAAGATTATAACAACACATTAAGGCAAATTACACCAAACACTTACTCAAACACACAAACTGGATCCGTGATAGTAGAAAATTTGTCCTGTGGAATTTGTAACATCTGAACATCATGAATGGCGGCAGAGCCTGGGCATTGTGCTGCCTTTTTGGGGGGCACAATCACTTCATTAGGTCCCACCTGCACAGGTGAGAGAGTGTTCCAGCTGGAGACTAGAGGAGAGTCAATGACTTGGGCATAAACTTTAGCAGCTGATGGGATCACAATGCTATCAGCCTGAAAAAGAAACAAAATATAATAAGTTTATCTTCAAATAGGATTAAAATACTTTGTATTAAGGTAATGTTAAATCATTCAGGTTTTTAACTATTTCTAAGAAGAGTTAATTTAAGTCCTTCCTTTGTAACTTATAAACTAACATTATTTACCCATAAATGCAGCACTAAAGAACAGTTAAAAATAAACCATCAGTTTTTTAAAAAATAACTATTTTTTGGTTTGTTCATCAAGCTGATAAAAAAAACTATAGGATTTATATTAATACTGTGATTTTTTTTTTAAAGTTATAAAATTGAGGTTTTTTAGATAACATACTTTGCAAGAAAAAGTAACCTTGTATGTGATAAAACTCATAGATGACTTTTGTTTAATATATATTTGTAGTTTGACATGGTATACCTAAATAATGTTTTAGTTCATCATTAACTAATAGGACACTTAATAGCTTATGTTATAGTAATTTAGGTTGTAAATAAACTTTTGCTTTTTTTTATAATATTATTCTATTAGCTTTTTTTTTTTCCAACAGTGAAAAAATATAAACTGACAGATTTAATTTAGTTTGATGAAAAGCTTTAAGGGGAAATAATTGTTAAGAACATTTTGTTAAGTATATTTTTCAGAATTAAACTTTTCTAAAAATAAAATATTCAAAATGATACAAAGGATTTCCACTTTAGATGAATTAAAGGAAATGGATTGAAATCCTTTATAATTGCACATTAAAAACCACTGTTTAATATGTTAATGAATTATTAATTTATTGAATGAAATCCCACAAATTAGTCATAATATGAATTACTTCAAAAACCATAAATAGCAATATTTACCTGAGTAAAAACCCTTACTAAGGTTAACAGATATATTTTTACTAAATAAAATTTAAAACTTTTTTGCTAAAATATTAATTTACAGTTAGATACAACAAGAATATATATATATATATTTTTTTTTAAATAATATATTTACCTCAAGTAAGAATTTCAAAGCATGATGGAATGTTCTAAGAGCTCCTTCTCCAATTAGCTCTGTATCAAAAACTTCAGCAACTAAAATGTTTGCTTTCTCCTTCAAATCCCCATCTGCAAAGCACAATAATTAAAACTAAGAAATTTGAATAGGGAACGGAAAATAATTTAAAGCACTAGAAGTTATAAGTCGAACATTATAGATTTAATAACTATTGTACTTTACCACAGTCTTTTTAAGAAACCTTGATTAAAAGTGAAACTGTTTTACATGGCCTTGATTTGTGCAACCAATTCAGAATAATTAAAAAATTGCCTATTTTTAGTGTTTGGGCACTCTAATTTTTATAACCCCTATTAAAAATATACAGTGATCTAATTTAAATTTTTACAGTGTTTAAGCATCAAATGAAAAATGATTTGTGTTAGTCAAATTCTGATTAATATAAATAATAATGAATTTATCGAATTAAAATTACCTGGTCCAACAGTCAAATCAGTGGAATGCTTAAGAATAACTTTAATTTTATCTTCAAATCCATTTTGTTTAATTACTTCTTCTGCACATTTTGCAACTGGATGGAAAACCTAAAAAAAAAATTAAAAAAAACTAACATGTATACATTAAAATATGCAGAGCTCGAGAAATAATATTGTCATTTAAAAACGTGATATTTTGGTTCCCTTTTGTGACATAAATTTCTGAAATGCTAATCAGTTGATAGGGCAAAAATAAGTATTTAACAGGACATTAATTATGCAGTAAAAATACTTTTAAATTAATTATTATAATTTTCCTTTACATAATCATTGAAACCCCTAGACTGATTTTGAGGTGAGGAGTTATCACTGCAATATTGTTATAACATACTTGTTTAGCACCACTTCAAAACCTCAAAGTAAAAGAAACTTACACTGCTACCTGAATGAAGCAATGTTAATGAGTGCAAACCTAAAAGAAACTTCCCAAGATTAGAATATACAATATCAGGGATAATTCCAAAAGTTTTAGGAACTTTTTAAGGATACTTCTAAAAATTTAGGGACATTTCTTTAAAAGCTTACAAAAACTCTTAAAACAAATCTATTTTTTCCAAAGCATGTTTCAATACTGGCAAAAAACTGCTAAAAAAAATTGCTTTAGTTTTGGAGAAAACAATTTAAGTAGAATTTTAAGGATTTGAAGGAGAAACAAAGAAATTAAAGAATATTAGGAATTTTAAGGAGAATGCGACCTCTGCAATATATAAAACACTTCAAATTCCATCAAAATAGGAAGCTTTTTAAAACTAGAATAATATAATTGTGCACATAATGAAATACTCCAATTCTTGCCCTTCTTCTTTGCTGTACTTCAAGGTTTTTAGAGCAGCAGAAATTTAAATTGAAGTATAAAGCCTTTTTGAAGCAGAAGAAAGGCAGGAGTAACGTATCCATTATAGTTTTTGAAGCAGTTGCTCATCCATACCGGTTTCATACTCATTTTCAGAAAAAAAACATTCTCCAAGATTTCCCCGAGTTTTCCAGAGTCGTTTTTCCATTGTGGGGTTAATTATTTATGGCAAGAATTTATAATTTTAAATATTTTAGCAAGCCAGATAAATATAGTCAAACCTCAATTACAAAATTCTTTTGCGAAAAAAATATTTTTTATTTAAGAATAGCTTTCTGTAAGTCTATATTATCAAATAATTTTGTAGCTTAAGTTCTTGAATTAAGATTAAACAAAGAGCACTGAAGAGTACGATTTTTTTCCGGAGTAAAAATAACTTTTTCCAGGTTTTTTTGGGGAGGAGAGATCTTTCTTTCCCCCCTGAGAATTCTCTGAGATTTTAAAGCTGATTTATTTTCCCAGTTTTTCTCTGTTCTCCCTGAGACGTATATGAACCCTGCCACAGCTGCTCATGCAAAAGCTTTCTATCCATAGTCATTTTGGCCTCACTATTATTACAGTACTAAATAACCATTCATCAGAATAGATTTGAATCCCAGTTCAATTGTTTGACACAAAAAATTAGTTAATATAAGCGTAAAACACATATAAACATTTTAATTACAATGGAATTGAGCTACACTTTTATTTTGACAGTTCAACAAGAATAAATTTAATATATGTTTAAAAGTAATTGAAGAGCAAAAATTATTTTTTACTTTTTAGTACATTTATAAAAGTGTATATTTTAGCAAATATATTTATTTCTCTTTGGGATAATATTCCTTAAGTTAATTAAGAATGTTATTGGTATACATTTAAACTAATAACTACCTCACATGCAATTACACTATCTGCACCAGAACGAGCAGCCATCATGGATAATAAACCCGTTCCAGTACCGATATCTAATACTTTTACTGGTCTACCTTGATCCTTCATTGTCTTGACAGCTTTCTTGATAGCAGCATAATACTTTTCATTCTAAATGACATAGGAAGACAATAAAGACTTTTTTTTAATATAAGCAACTAATGAAAAGTAATACAAATCTATTAAAATGGGAAAAACAATCTATTAATAGATTATGGTATTTAAAAAATATTTAGATATTAGCTTTTCTTATGAACAATTTTCAACTCTAAACAAAAATAATTTTGTGACCTTGTTAATAAAATAGTATTTTGCCATGTACATCATAGTAGAAAATGTTTTGAAAACATAAAATATACATTGATTAGGTAACAGGGTTCCCACACTTATTGAAGAAAAAAAATTCAAGGACCTTTTAAAGAAAATTCAAGGACCATAAAATTACATACTTTAGACATGAAAATATAAAACGGAGGCGGAAAACAATAGAGGTGGAAATTATCTCGGAAGTTGCTTAAAAATTCAAGGACTATCAAGGACCTTATTCTTTTTTTCAAGGACTTTCAAGGAACAAATTTCATCAAAAAAACTTCAAGGACTGTGGGAACCCTGGATAATAGAAAGACCACAGTAACATCCACGAGGAATGATAGCATAATTCAGAAATTGATAGTATAATGAAAATAGAAAAAAAATGTTTTCAAATCTCATTGATTTGGTTGTAGACATCAGTAATGGCAAACATTAAAAGCATGCTGAAAAAAAAGAGTTATGATAAAATAATGATTATAAGCTTTGCTTTACTACTACGTATGTAAATACAGATAACATCTTACCCTTTCTGAATCATGCAACATGTCTGCATAAGATGACCTAAAACATAAAAATTTATAAAGTTGAAGTTAAATATTTATGTGTTTTTTTTATATAAATTTATAATCCTGTTAAATAATTGTTTATAATAAAAAACTAAACCAATTACAGAAGAATATCAGCAAGATTTATTGTTTGGCGGTATTAAAAACTTTAAACAGTAGTCAATTTGAATATATCTCTTTGATATATGTCATAAAACATAAAAAAAATTTAAAGCACTCATTGCACAAAAACTACGACTGTAATGTGTTTTTCACAAAAATCATCATTTGTTGAGTTTGTCCTTTGTTTATGAAATACCTCACCTCAAGTTATATTTTATAAATTTCTTAAGATGCTTTCTCTTATTAAAGCAACGGTTCAAGTAGTAAATTTTTTCTGAGACTATGCCTGACATGTTGTCAACAAAGTAGATAGCAAATAAGCAGCTCCCAGTACTTTTCCGTAAAAGGGGGCCGTTAACAATATTTAAAATATGGATAAAATTTTAAAGTATGGTACGGATTCTGTGCCAAGGTGATTTTTAACCATAAATGGAAGCAGCCGCCATTTTTAAATAACAAGTGAACTGCCTATGGTTGGCACAGTTTTATGTAAACAATCCTTGGTGCAGAATCCGTACCGTACTTGGAAGTACCAACGGCTCCCTTTAAAAGGAGAAGTACACAGATCTCTATACCAGAGTTCATCCTAGGCATTTTTCGAGGGGCGGCGCGCCCTGCCCGCCCTTTTTCTATAAAAATAGCGCCCTTCTTCTATAAAAATAGCGCCCTTCTGCCCTTTTTCAGAAAAAATTTCATCCTGAAAGAATTAAAAAAACTTTTGTTTTTTTCCCTCCCAACAGTACGCAATATGTGAACACCCCTACTGCATTCATGTTCAAACGCGCAACATATATATCAGGGACTGAAACCATTGAGTAGATGTCTATATAACGTGCTTCATTAGTAGGTGGATTGTAGGGCGCTGTCTTACAATTTCCCAAGTGCACATTAGTAAACTCCGATGGCCATTTCGTACGTGTTTTGATTAAGTGTATTTCGCTGGATTTTTACCATGCCTCCTTCAAAATAGTGAAGAAAGGAATTTGAAAGACTTGAATAACTTAGTTAAAGATTTATAACTATCAAATGTTTACACTAAGAATTTAAAAAGAATATTTCCGTTTGGATACGCGTAATCGCGATGTCCTCCTGTTAAATTTAGGGGGTGTTTTTGGTAATTTGCCTGTTACCAATTAATTTCTAAACATCCCTTTCATATTTAAAATTAAATATAACAGGAATGCAGCCAAAATCCCAGATTATTTCCGATTTTTAAAAAAATAAAACTTCTATTATAGCTTACATAATACGGGCATGCACGGCAAAAAAATCGCCGTTTTGACGCTACATTTGATCCGATTTTGAAAATAAAAAAATTAAAAAATTTCAGGACATAGTCCAAGTTCTTGAGTCAGAATACTCCTTGTGATATCCCACAATGAATAATGTTAAAATTAGAGAAACTCTATTCTCTATCTGACAATAGCAAAACTAAGAGATGAAGTTTAAGATTAATTCATTCAAACTTTAGAAAATTTTGAAAGAGTGAAAAGTTCTTATCTTAACACATTTTCATTATACTAAAACATTGTTATCTTAATTTTACTGTATTATAAATTGATCATTTTATAAAAATTACTATTTGATGAATATTTTACTGCGTATATTGCACTTTAATTTTAATAATTTTTTCAGTCTCATTCCAGCAGAATTAGGACTGAAGCATTTTATCAGTATTTTGATATCTTTTAAGTTTCTGAGCGAGTTTTTGATTCACAGATTTTTGCATTATAATTTTTTTTTTTTCTTTCAGAATATTGAAAATTATTTGCCGTGGTAGAAAAGTATAACAATATTGAAATTGTGGCAGAAAACGCGTATTTCTGCAATTTGCCATAAAAGTGCCCTCGTAAACAGGAAGTGCCCTTTTTTTGAAAATAGCACCCTGCCCTTTTTCATTTCTAGGATGAACTCTGTCTATACTACACTAATTGCAGTAATGAGGATCTTATGTTTACATCCAATACTTCAATAACTATATATTTTTTTCAGTTAGTTAAACTAGTAATATTTGTCAGCAAATATTATTGCTTGTATCTATAAATGCCATGCTAAGTACAGAAGTCGTACCTGCAACTGAACTCAAACTGAGAAATTGTAGTTCAAAGTTTAACAACAAATTGATGAACTCTTTTAATATTTTCTGTGCACAGATACAACCACAAAACTTTACTATTATGCAAAACAAATTGCAGAGAACCACCCAGTAACAATGACGTCAGTATACTTACTAGTCATATTTTCAGAATGGGTCAAATGTATTAAAATATTGTTTTTTGGCTACTTTTCCTAAAATGAATCACACTTCCATTAAATACCATGATTGCAATTTCCGGTTTATTTCAAACGCATGTTCCAGTGGCATAATGATGTTGGATAGAACCAGGCTGCACCCATTTTATTATTTAAAATTGAAAATGGTTTTTTTAACAAATAGCAAGGGGCGCAGTGAGTTTTCTAAACAATTTGGGTAAGAATTTTAACGAAAATACCAAACATTTCAGGAATATTTTAAGGATAATTCCAAAAAATTTTAGAGATATTTCTTAAAATTTTATGGATAATTCAAAAACATTTAGGTACATAATTTTTTCGATGCTCAAAAAGGCTCCTAACGCAGATATATTCCTTCCATAGCTTGTTTCAATACCGGCAAAAATATAACAATTATCAAAAAATTGAACTTCAAACAAATTTTTAGCAAAATAACAGTTATATAAGTAAACAATTATACTATTTTGACAAACATACAAATTTAATTAAATCCAATTTTCTCATCTGGAGAAATTTCAGGGTTTTTTCAGGGAAAATCGAGGAAAATTTCAAGGTTTTTAATTTTTTTTGGAATTATCGAAAAACTTAAGTACAATTTTAGGGAGAAACAAACATTTAAGGAAATATTAGGAATTTTTGGGCCATTGCAACCGCTGAAATAGGGAAAATTGTCTTCCAACTATGGTTGTGAATTTAGAAATAACGGAATGGAAATATGTTAAAATATGAACTCTATGCTTTTTATTTTAGTCAACATTCCTACGTGTCAATTTACAAGATCCAATACAAAAATAAAATATACTATCGATGAATATTCGTCAAAAAATAATTATCAATCCAATCAATGCTCAGATTTTCTGTAACCGTAGAGGAAAGTTAAAAATATCGTTCTAACTAAGACTTTTTTTTAATTTTTTTTTTCAGCAGTATTTTTTAGGAGAAGTGGGGGGGGGGGGGAGAGGAGAAGAAAGAGGAATACTTATATATAACCAAGACTCGACTACGACATGCATGGGCAAAATTCAAATCATATTCCAGGAAACGCAATCATTCAAACTCCAAGAAATTTATTCTAAACTTTGAAGTGCATATAAAACATTTAACACTTAACTAAGACCTCAGAAATCCCCCAAAGGATTATGGAAGAGATTAAATATAATTTATTTTCTACCATTGTGCTAATAATAATAAATAGCAATAGTACATAGTTAATCATACTCTCTTATTTTTTAAGATATCTGATATCATAAGGCTCTCCATCGTGAAATAAACTTCATATTTATTTTATCCAATAAAACACAGCTTTGTTTATAATTAGTTGTCAGTAGAGAATTGCAATTGATAAGATGTTTCATAGATTCAACATATTTTTTTTAAAAAAATGGTTGAGAAGGATAATATTTTTTAACCTATTTTATAGTAATGTTATGATTTTCATTGGAATAATAAATTGGGAAATATAAACTGATTGCTGTTGTTTTAAAGTAGTATTGATGGTGTTTTTTCTATAAATATTTTTCTTATGTTAGGTTAGTTTGATTCCTCGCATTATCGGGTCATTATTTGGCAATGACATGAGACCCAAAAAGGATAAATACCAAACTTGTTTTATTATACGCAATGCGTTGTCAAATCAACCAGTGTGCCACAATACAATAACATAAACGCAAGTGTCACATAATCCCCCCCCCCCCCCCTCTTCCCCATCACTCTAACACATCGTCCATGAGCAACACCTTTTAGATTGCGTATCGAATTAAAGTAGCATTATCCAATATATTCTACACAAAAAAAAAAAAAATCATAAAGACGAGACAGAAGAAAAGTATGCCAAATTACCGGGCAACTTCTTGATAGTAGTCGTAATATTCGGGTCTTTCAACCCATTCCTTTTTACCTATTATCGGATTTATACTCATAGTAAATTTACTCATTGTTGTTAATTTATTACAATTTCTAAGAGGTTTAAATTTTGAAACCGTGTTTAAATACACGTGTTTCCAATAAATCATGAAGTAATAGTCTCAGATTCAGAATGTTTTGTTTTGATTTTTTCCGGTAATGATGGTTGCAGTTATACAGTTAGCTTTCAAAACAAAAATTATTTTCTGCATTTACTGAAATATTTAATAATTTCTTAAACTAAATAAAGTAATTAATATAAGTTAGCAAAGACTTAATATTTCGTTTTTGCAATTTTTAGTGCTTTGTTGAGAATTATTGATGAACATCGTTTTCTCTTGATTCTATTTTAAAGTATAGCACATGTTGCAAATATTGCATTGCTTTGTTTATTTTGTTCTAATATATTTTACTTCTTATTCACTACATGTTTTGGACAGGAAAATGTCCATATTTTTTTTTCCAGGGTGCTCGCGTGTGTCACGTACGTGCTTGTGTGCATTCGGATATCTCAAAAAGTTTTTCTGAGTGAGCTTTTGAATTACTAAGTTTATTTTGGTCTCGGCTAAACTTGCCTTGGTATTGTTTGGTAGTTACTGTACATGTGGCTGAATTTTCTACATAAACGAGGAAAGTGACGTGGCTTCAGGTTAGCAGTTTTCTGCTAAACCTTTGGTCGGCTGCTGTGCTGGTGCCTACACTTGTTTTTTTTGCTTAAGCTTACGCTTTATACATTCCCAAGTCTGGGTTTATTTTTTTGCACTTTTATTTCTAGTTAAGCTTTGCTTAGTTAGTTTTTGGCAAGTTAAACGCGCCCGGGTTTGGGCGTCTGCTACCTTGTCCGTGTTCATCAGTTTCCTCTCTCTGTAAGAGTTTTTTTTTTTCTTCTCGCTACCCTGGGTTCAGAAATTCTGCGCCCCGCTAAACTTCTTCTAAACAATGAAGGAATATTACTAAACAACATGGAACACGTATTTACTAGAGTTCTATCTACTGAGGAAACTATTTCTTTTGCAGCGGCAAACGGCTGTCAAAAGTTTGTATTATTCATATCAAGTACTAATGGTACCGGACTCCCGAAAAATAAACCAAAAATCCTAGGCGATGAACTGGGGAAGAAGGTTACAGATAGTAAGCTGATTGGTGATCTCAAATTCACCCGCGACAACAGAATTGTTATTTCCACGACAAATGCTAACTGTGCCCTCCAAGTGAGCAAGCTTACCTCCCTTCTGGGCATTCCAATCATATCGGTGCTCCAGAAGGACGGTATTCAATCCCGTTTTTTACTTCGCGACCTCCCAGTGGATATTACTGTCAATGAAATTGCTGAAGAAATTGAAACCTCTAACAAAGTGATTGTTGTAGAAGCCCGTCGCTTCACCAAAAAATTAGGGGATATCATCACCCCCACAGAATCTGTGCTCATCTCCATCCTTGGGAACAACCTTCCACCAGACATAAAGACCTGGTACACATCTCACCGGATCTCGCCCTTTATCGACAGACCTCGCCAGTGTGGCCGGTGCCACAAATTCGATCACGCCACCAAAGCGTGCAAACGAAATATTTTCTGCGTTCGCTGTGGGGCTGAAGAAGAACACCTTAGTTGTACCGAACCCCCAAAGTGTAGTAACTGTCAGGAGTGCCACATCGCAACAGACCTCAACTGTAATACACGACGGCAGGAGATACAATTCCTCGAATTCAAACAAAGGAACCACCTCTCCTACTCGGAAGCAAGAAGATCATTCAGAAGCAATCAACCCAAAGTGGCCCACTCCACTGTTATAAATAAGTCCGAAAACTCATCTTCCCTGGTGCCTATCATCTCTAAAATAATCCAAGAAACAGTTACCTCCTCTATCAAAGAGCTTTCTTCTGTTTTTTCCTCCCTGTTGGAGCAACATGCCAAGCAAACAACAAATGCAATCACCGCCCTCTGGTCGCAAGTCAACAGTTTGCTCACAACTATTCCGCCGCTGCCAGCAGCCTCCCCCACTTCCGCAAAGCGTAGCGCACCCAAACAAAATACCAACGGTCATCACGCAAACAAAAACCCCAAGCCAAGCCCTCTCCCCCTTCAGGTATCGAACCCCCTCTCCCGTGATGCGCGGGCGGGTCAAAACCTTGATGCGGTCGTTAGCATGGACTCCACTCCCAGCTCCGCCCAGGTGGCTTTTTCTGCGGAAATCCCATGGGACGCACATTAACTCGTGGACCTGTGCAGTGACAGGTTTTCTTTTCGTTTTTCTTTTTCATGACCAAAACTTTAAGTCAAAGTTTTACTCGCACATTTGTGCAAAGGCCCACCAGGACCCCCTTTTTCTTTTTAGCATCTTCCATTTAAGCGTGTTGCAATGGAACTGCCGTAGCATCGCCAACAAGAAGCACTGGCTTTTGCACCCATCATTATCAGATTTTGATATTATCGTGTGTCAAGAAACTTTCCTTAAACCACACTGCCCCTTCCATCTACCGCAGAAAATTATCTTTCGACAGGATAGACCAAGTCCGAGCATTGGTGGCGGTCTTGCCTTCGCTGTCAACCCTTTGTTGCAAGTTACCACGATTAATTTTACTGACCTTCCTGCCCAGGAAAATGAAGTCATGGGTATCTGCATCAGTGTTCATAATAAGCCAATCACCATAATAAACATCTACTCCCCCAGAGGGAAATTCACGGAGGCTTGGTTATCGGGCATCTCTCGTAAAATCTCCCCTCCTTTCCTAATCGTCGGAGACTTTAATGCGGGCCACTCCTTTTGGGGAGCGGGATCCAACTCGCAAGGTGCGAGAATTATTATTGACTGGATAGAGAAAAACAACCTTATCCTGCTTAATACACACTACCCAACCCACGTCTCCCCTAGGGGGAAAACTTCCCTGATCGATCTGTCCATTGCTTCCCCGGACCTGGCACAGATGACAACTTTAACTGTCTTACAAGACACTTTTGACAGCGATCACTTTCCCATCTCAATCGACTTAGGTAGTAGTCATCGCACCAGTGTTCCTAACACAATATCGACCCTCCGATGGGACAAAGTCGACGCGTCTCTGAGGACCAACTATGATTTGGCCCTACCTTCTATTAATAAATTCGTTGACTTCTGTAAAGTTACCATGACCACCTGCTCAGTTGCACAAAAAGCTCTTCCCCCTCGAACTAACCCGTGGTGGTGCCAGAAATGTTCTTACCTCCTTAGAAAGAAAAAGCGATTCCTTAAAATCTCTCGCATCAAGCTTTCCAGAGATCATTTCATCCGTTACAAGGAGATCGGGGCTGAACTAAGAAGACTCATCGCGGCTCGCAAACGAAACTACTGGGATCGCAATTGTCAGGAGGCCGCCAGGACCGGATCAATCTACCACATCCTTAAGAGCATCACTAACCGCCCCACAACCAATCCCCAATCGCATAATGTATTGGAAATTGGCGGCATTGCCATCACTTCACCTCTTGCGCAGGCAAACTGCCTCGCCATCTCACTCATCAAACCCAATATCTCCGAAGGTATCCCACTCAATCTCTGTGAGCAAGATGGCTATGCCCTCAACAGGCCTTTCTCCCTTTGCGACTTAAAATCCGCTATCAAGAAAACGCGCAATTCCTCACCTGGCCCCGACTCTATCCCTGCTAAATTGATAAAACGCCTCCCGGACCATCTCCTCCTTAGCCTGCTGACTATATTCAATAACAGCTGGGCGTCTGGCTGTGTTCCAACATCCTGGAAGCAAACTACCGTGATACCGATTCTGAAGAAAGGTAAACCTCCAACCTCACCGGCCTCTTATAGACCGATCGCGCTCACTTCTGTCCTATCGAAGATTCTGGAAAGAATGATCCTCAAACGTATCCTCCTCATCGTTCTCCTATCGCCCCAAATCAACCCTCGCCAAACTGGTTTCCTCCCTTACCGTGGCTGCGAGGTCAACCACGCCATCCTCTTGAATGACATTCAGATCGCAAGGAGGGAAAAACTTTTCGTGGCGGCTGTGTCCGTGGACATCAAAGGTGCATATGACCACGTCTGGATCGATGGTCTGCTCCTCAAACTCTCACAATTAGGAATCAGTGGAAGACCTGCCCTATGGATTCAGAATTTCCTTTTGGAAAGGAAGGTCCAAGTTAAATGGCGGGGAGTACTTTCAACACCGATTACCTGTCTTCGGGGCATCCCACAAGGCAGCGTCTTGTCCCCTATACTCTTTCTCATCTATCTATCCGATATCTTTGATTCTCTTCCTAATGGGATTAAGTGCCTCATCTTTGCGGACGACATCCTTATCTATTGTCAACACAATTCATGGGACCTCATTGAGCGGAAACTTCGTAGAGCCCTAGTATGTCTGCAAGATTGGTGTCTGCGGTGGAAAATGTCTATCACGCCGGAAAAGTGTGAGTGCATAAACTTCTCTCGTAGAACCACCCCACCAGGCTTTTCCCTCAACTATAACGGATCAACTATCCCTTGGAGCAGCAGTATTAAATTTCTTGGCATTTCCCTTCATAATAACCTTTCTTTCAAGACCCACTTCCAAAACCTCAAAAGAAAAGCTTTCCAGCGCACAAACCTGCTGAGAATCATTGCCGGAAATCGCTGGGGAGCTAGACCCTGGCATCTAATCCAAATCGCTAACAGCACCATACGCAGCCTCTTTGATTACAGCTGTCCATCTTGGATTTCGGCCTCGCAAACGGATAGGAAATCTTTGGAGGGCGCATATCACGCTGCTCTTAGAGTGGCTACTGGTCTACCTCGTTGGACTCCGATCCCCATCCTCTTACTTGAAGCGGGAGTGTCATCCCTTTTCGCCCGACACAACCTCCTGACTGACCTCTTTTGCATCCGTAACTTCAGCTTGGACAATCTCTCTCCCACCAAACTCATTTTCTCTGATCTACGCTCTCCCACTCCACTCCCTGCAAGAGCCCTTACCATCCTCCACAGCTTTGGCATTGACAAGGAAAACATCATCAAATCGATCTTCCCCGCTGCTCTTCCTCCCCATGTCCGAATTCACACAGAGGACTTGGATTTCCAGCAGCCGGGCCTGTCCCCTCAGTCCATCCGCAAACTTTTCGAAATCCACAAATCTTCTTGCTGGAAAGATCACCTCATCCTGGCAACTGATGCATCTAAGAACAACTCTTCAACAAGTATCGCCGCCGTAATTCCTTCCAGCGGTTTGACCCTTTCTGGATCCATTATGAACCTCAACTCTGTCTTCACAGGGGAAGCTCTAGCTATCGACTTAGCCCTCAGCAGATTCCGGAACAAACCGAATCGCATTGTCATCCTCACTGACAGCAAGTCCAATCTCCTGGCCCTTCAAAATCTAAATTTCAAGTCCCCCAGAATTACAAGTTTTTTGGCCAATACCATTCGCAGAGAGACATCCAGTATTGTCTCGTGCTCCCTGGTCTGGGTGCCGAGTCACGTAGGCATCCAGGAAAATGAAATTGCTGATGCAGCTGCACGCCAGGCTTTATCAAAACCCCTGATTTCGCGCCTCATTTCTCCCGATGATCTCATCCAGATCATCAAGCGTAACCACATTGCTGAGCGATCTCTCGACTGGGACCACTCCCCTTACTCTATCAGATACCCATGGATCTACCCACTGCAGAAAAACTGCTTGTCCTTCTCGCCCAACCGCCAAATGGACATCCTCTTGACCAGACTGAAGACTAAAACGGCCACCGTTAATGCCACCCTTCATCGGTTCAACATCATTCCCTCTCCCAAGTGCAATTTCTGTGCTGAAGTTGAAACTCCAGAACACTTCATTCTCGAATGCCCTGCGTTCGATATCCAACGTGACTCCCTACGCAAAGATCTCGGCTGCATTCCACTGTCCTTCCCGTGGCTTTTTGACTGGTCACATCGACCCAAAGAAAAGATCAGAGCCTTGTGCAAATTCATTTCGTGCACGAAAAGATTTGATTAAACCCTGCTCACTGTTTTATTTATTACCTACGTCCCGAATGATATAGACGCCAAACTTCTGAATGATTAGTTGTCCTGTAAAGTTCTTCTCTTCGCAGAAGTCGCTAGCCTCGTACACACTTCTCCTTGGATAATGTCTGGAAAAAGCTCCCTCTCCCGGGAAGCATAATCCAGCAAAACCACCACAAAATCAAATATATTTTACTATTGCTTGCCGCAGAATTTGAAAACGTGATTACCATTACAGTTAAATTACTAAAATAAATCACCGTACAAATGTAAATCCAAACCTTCAAAAGAAATTGACAAGTTTAAAAGGACTCTGAAAAGGTAAAAGTCGTTCCTCTTCTCATCCATCTAAGCCTACACAATCCAACTTATCAGAACCTTTCCAGAACTTTTTATCCCTGTTTTCTATATTTGTTTATCTCCATTAGATCCTATTTTATCAAGTCTTTTATTTGTATCCACAATCGATCCACTCTTACCAGCAATCATTTTAAATTCAGAACAGATGTAGCATAGACATTTGACAATCAGAAAAATCGCTAAGATAAAAAACACAATAACAAAAATAAAAGTTATATATAAATGCTAATAAAATTATGGATTAAAATATCAATAATAAAATAAATTACATTGAAATACAACTTAAAATAAAACCTGTTGCCCCAGACAACCCGGGGTTCCCATGGTCCTGGAAAGTCCTTGAATTTTTTTTATGAAATTTGATCTTTGAAAGCCCTTGAATTTTTAAGTGACCACTGGTAATCTCCGTTTTGTGTTTTTATGTCTAAAGGTAATTTTATGGTCCTTGAATTTTTTTCTTCAGTAGGAGTGGGAACCCTGAACAGTTATCTGGACACAAAAAAAATCTGCTAAAGAAATGTCCTATACTACATCTGCTAACTATTTTTTATTTAAATGGAGCTCAAATAGGAACTGAAATTTAAAGTTATGCAAACTGCAACAGTTGCATAAAAAATCAAAATTTCCTATTCTATATGATAATCAAAAGACATACATGGTTGGATTCTGTGCAGTACCTTCTACTCTAGAACTTGAAGAGTGAAAAGAATAATGCTTTTCATACTTCTCTAACATATGATTCTCTGCAATCTACGATTTCAACAATTCATAGAAATGTCAGTGATGGTGGAATAGTTCAACTAGTTTGTCAGGCTGCCTAGTTTTAAGGTTTTCTTTTATTGGAAACAGTTTCCTCTTAAAATATCTACAAGAAAATATTCCCCTTTTAAATTCTGAAACATGTTGTAACAAGGGGTGCAAAAAATGTTCCGAAATTTCCCTGGAACATAATTTTTTCCTTTGACATTTCCTTAAAATTTGGCATATTTGTCTATTGTACTTTTCCATTATAGCTATGTTTTTTGTGTGTTTTTTTGCGATAATTTTTCTATTGAGGAATAATTTAGAAGATTGCTCTAAAGTTTAATTTCTCTGGTTTTCGATAGTGATTCTAAAATTTACAAAACAGTTTGTTCGTATCAGACTGGAAATATCCAAAAATATGGACATTTTGGGAAGAAAATTTCTTACACAATTACCCCCACACCTTGCCCATTTTTATTTCTATTAAGAGTCCTGTTTGACTTTCAAAGAATTACTTTTCCGATTTTAAGATCTTATAAGTGATCCTCATTTTACCCAATTTCTAGAAGGAGATAGTTTAATTGAATCAAATTAATTTTGAGTTAAAAGAAAACTTCAAATTTTGTAATATTGACCCCAATTCACCAAAACTACCTAGTTACTCAAACAAGGGAAACCCCCAGCAATTGCATACTTTTTTAGCTTGTACTCTACTTTGTAATGCAAAATTTACTCATATAGGCTTCATCAGTGTGTCAGAAGTCAACATGCTCATTCAAAACTACAGATGTGCTATGTCAAATTAAGGGACTTGTCAAAATGAGTTCCTGTACCGATATTCAAGTTAAAGCTTGGCCCGGAAGTTGCAAGTGAAAGTTCATTTGCTTTAGTAACTCACCCAGACCAAACTGCAAATACTACAGACAGATTTTACATCAGCTTCGAGATATAACAATATTAGAACAGTTTAACTCCTCCTTATTCACTTAGAAAAATTTGTATCTTGGTTCCAAGTTGTAACATTACATTGATGTATTTAAATACATAGTGCCACATTACAAAATATTGCCCAAAATCGGTACGAGTTTTTTTTTTTTTTTTTTTAATATGTTTTGCAATACTTGTAAGATTGAGCATATTTTTCTCTTGTTACAAAAGTATGTAAAAATAGTCTATCAGTGAATGTTGCAATCTAGAATCCAACTTGCTTAGTTCTACAATTTTTTTGTATAGAAACAAAATCAGATATGCATGTGAATTATAGTATAAATATGTATTCATACCATGATTTGTTGTATTTGTTTTTATGACTGATGAATATACAGTGAAAGGATTTAGAATTTAAATTTGAGTAGAGCTATCATTGACTAGGTTTGTGTCACAATATCTGATCATTATAGGTTAGAGTTTGAGTCAAAACTACAGATTTTTGGTAATTGGTGCAGTAGTAATTGTTTAAATGTCAATTTAAAAAAATTCTGTGCTTTCTGGAGTAATCCATGAATACAACTTGGTATTGTCACTTGTATGTTAATGCTTTATTCATTACAAAGATTTCCATGCTGTAAAAAAGAACATTAAATAAGATCTTTAATAAATATCAAGGTGGTTTTTTTTTTTTTTTTTTTTTTTTTTTTATTGAATGAAATTTTATTGAATATTTTTGTGTTAAATGTTAACTTAAATATTTTGTGAATGGTGTTTTTGTTTGTCGGCTTGTATACTTTTAAGTGTAAATTGAAGATTTTTTCTTTAATAACCTGATAAATTGTGACAAGACTCTTGACTAGGGATATATAGTCTGTCTATTGCTTATGAATCGCTTCAATCTAGTTTTTGCTTTATTTTTTATTTTTTTAAAGTAATACTTATTTGTTGAAGGTTTTGGTAAGCCAACATGCATACCTAGGGAATTGTATAAATTTTAAAGAAACCAAGTAAGTTAACTAACAAAAATAGCTATGAAAAAATGTATTTTTTGCAAAGTATTTTCTTTGTATAATAAACTGGTAATTTCTATTGCTGACCATTCCAATAGTTTTTTAATTTAGGCTAAATAAAATGCATGTGAATTAAATGAATGAAGCCTGACTGTTCTTACGACTTGATTGTCAATATCTTTAATTACTAAACTGAGCCAAGATTTTTGTAAGAGAAACAAAGTTGCCAAAAGTTATTTTGGAGGAATATTTAGAGTAATCTCTGCTAATTGCATTAATATTGCTTACATATATTGCTTTCCTTTCAAATTGTTTTATTGACTATTTACATCTTTTAGGGATCCTGAACTGATTCTGGGTTTGCCCACTGATGAAAAAATGGACATATGGTCCATCGGGTGTGTCGCTGCAGATATGGCCTTGGGTATGCCATTATAGCCAGGAAAATACGAGCTGCTCATGGTAATGTTTGTTCATTTACAATTATTAAATATTTCTCTTTTGAAATTTAAGATATCTTTACCCTAATGCTACAATCAGATAAATGCAAAACTATAGTTTTGATAAAAATTTATTTGGAAGTTTTTTGTTCTGCAGCAATACCTTGTGAATTTGGACATGTTTAAAATGAATTTCTTTGCACGAAATTGCTGAATTCAGTCCTACAGCTGATGATAATTCCACCTATTGTGACGAAGTAGAGCCTGTAAATAAACGGCGAAAAACAGTTCCTCTGCCAGTAGAGGTGCCACGAAAAGTTGGTGCAAAGCACAAGCCAGCAATGACACTAAGACTTTTTCCTCACGTTGTCGGATGTTCAACACGCACATTTTTTTTTTTTTTTTTTTTGCACTAACTGTAAAGTATTTTTATGTATCATGTCCTCCCGAAATTGTTGTGCAGCGTTTCATGATTAAATTTCACATCTGAACAATTAAATTTCAGAATTTTTGCAAGTTTCAGGAGATAGTCGTTTTTACTCATTTTTTGTCCCATCTTTACAGATGAAACCCAATAACTTTAAAAGTATGTTACATAGACCCAAAAGAATAATACTAATAAAAATTAGCTTTAAATCATATTTCAAACAGTTGTGGGTCTCGGGAGGTAATATCTAGTTTGACTATGCGACAGATAATAGCAAAACAAAGTTTTCTTCATGGTTTTAGAATATTTAGTTTAAAGCAATGGAAAAAATACTGTACTTTCTTAATGTGTTAATCAGATTTTTGCTTTCACTTTTTTTTTACAGCAACATTATATGGATCAAACACAAGGTCCATTTGATGAAGAAATGATGGAGAAGGGTTCCAAAGTTAAGGAATTCTTCATAAAAGAAGATGTCTGGACTCTAAAGGTAACTTTTTATTTCTTGATAGAGCTGCATTTGTTTTTGTTTTATCTTAATTTGCATTTCAATAAATAATTGTTCTTTTAATTTAACTTTTGTATTTGTCTTTCTGATATAATCTATATTTATAGCCTAAAGATCCTGTCTTGAATTATGAAGAGTCTCCCTTTTCGGACTTGGCAGATGTAGCTGATGTGAGTTTACTTAATTTTATTCTTTGTTAAACTATATTGTTTGTTTTCCTAGACCTGAAAAAGCATTTTTAGAGTTTAAGCAGGGATGACAGTTTTCCTCCTTTTTGGTTTTTTATGTAACATTTTCCTTCTCTTTGTCCCTGTTTTGAGGATCTGCATTTTTCTGATCTGAACCAGTTTTTCCTGCAAAAAGTATTCTTTTTCTCATTTCTAAACAAAAGATTTTCCCTCTTAGCTCCCCTTTCTTCACAGATTACTTCACTAACTCCTAATTTTTTAAATGTAATTATTATATAGTATGAGAAATTTCATTGTATCTTTAAAATTATTGAATCATCCTTCCTGCATACTTTTTTTGTTGAATTTTTGGGTATTCCTTCCGCGAGCTTTTTTTACAAATTTTTGGATTTCCTCCTTTTTGCTCTCTGATCACTCTCATCCCTGTAAGATGCAGTACATTTTTTTTTCTTTCTTTCTTCTCTAATCCTGTTAGTTTATGAAATTGCAAGTTAAAATTCTTTTTTATGTATTCTCAAATTAGTTTCATGTTTCTTTTGAACTTGTTATTTGGAAACCATTTTGTAGTTAGAAGAGAAAGGGCCAGTTTTCAAACAAGAGTAGATACAATGCTGGCTGACAATCTTATACAATTTGTGGAATGTCTTGCATAACCAATATATTCTCTTGCATATTCCCAAATTCAGCGCTATTTCTATAAGAAGAATGGCAACAAATTCGTGGTTGTAAACTTCTTATCCAATATATCGAAAGAGAGTATTACAAATTTCTTTAAATTTAATTATGTCTTTCGAAATTATGCTATTAAATATGCTACTATGGCGGTGTTTTTGTAAAGCAATCTGAATGGCAACATTTAGGAGGATTTTTGTTGTGTTTACATTTATCAGAAATAAGCGTTGCATTTCATTTTTTAAATGTTAGTAACTACTTTTTTCTCAAACCGATGGTTTCTATGTCGCATTCTAAGTAATTGTCCTTACGGGGATATTGACAGTTTAATTCAACGTTAGACTGAAAGGTTTATTTTTGCCAGTATAGTCTCCGAGTATGTGTATAGACGAATATCGTATGCATACAATTAAATTATTGGAAAGCAGTGAGACATATGCAGCAGCATTCATTTTGAAGTTATTTGAACATTTTACGATATAGTAATGTAATTAAGGAAACTGCTGCTGGACCCATTTCTTGTAATATCATACAAGTCAATGCTGGAAATGTTATGAAACTTCAGTTTTTAAATTCATTAAATAAGGGGATTATCCGATCTTTATTGTTTATGCTTATTGAATTTAAGGTAAAATTTCACTGTAAAAGCATATAATTTTTCCTAAATATAGATGTAAATTTTTATATGTTACATTATAATTTCATGCAGTGCACTCAATAATGAGTTTCAAAACAAGTATGATACACTAGTTATACTTGTTTTGAAACTCATTGAGTGCACTGCAAGAAATTATAATACTTGCCATTTTGCCATCCACAATTTTCTCCTAGCAATCTGTCACTAAGTGGTACTATGGTATTCATCCAAATGATAAAAATAATGGAACTGCAGAATTCCACTTAATCCTTTTCCTAGATATCAATTTATTTTATTTGTTTTGTGTATTGAATACTATTCAGGTGGGACACCTAATTTAAAACCCAGCAAATTTCGAGCGTTGTGGACAACTGACGGTGCATCACCGAATGTCAAAGTCGCACGCTCAGATTTACTGACACTAGTGCATCACACAGCTCCTTCTTTTAAAGTAAACAATACATTTCACAATAGGTAATACTACAGTGCAACTAAAACTACTGTTTTTCGTGGCAAAGTTACTATAGCGATTTTTTTTGCTAAAATTGGCCTAAAAGCGACAACTGAAAACGCATGAGGAATGGAAAGGAAATCAATCATCAAAGTTCAGTTGTGGCATCAAAAGTAAACAGTCTCTGTTCTTAAGGTGAGTGGCACTTATGAGCTCTTTTGTTTTACTGCTTTTATTGATTCCGTAGTGAATCCCAGTTCGATGGGGAAATCACTAACTTTTGCAATCCATATTCAGAAGTTACAAAAACGGCCAACATTCTGACTAAACGAAAACTTAACGATCACTTGACCCTATAACGGCTGGCACACTCTTCTAGCGTTGCAACAGAAGTTAAATTTGTATGTAACTTCAAACTAGAAACCGAAACTGTGGATCACGTGACTTTGCCTGTTACTCTGATATCATACGGTACGTACGTCACTGGTCAAGCATCAAGTTTTTTTGTTTTTTTTTATATATATAATTATATGTGTACAGTTGCAGTTCGGATATCTATAATAAACAAAGTTTCTATGTGTCGTAAATAGACGCAGAACATTGAAATTTTCAACATAAGTATTTTTGACCTTCTAATTTAACTTTTGACAGCTAGAATGTTAAAATTTTAATTAGATTTTTTTAATTTTGAATCGTTTTACAAAGTGACTTCCAATAGCAATAGAGCTCTGAAATTTTCAATGTAAGTAGTTTTGGCCTTCTAATTAGGCATTTGGCAAATATAATGTTAAAATAAATGTGCAAATATAATGTCAAACATAATGTTAAAATTTTAATTTTTTTTTACAAAGCGACTTCTAATCGGCGTACAATTCTAAAATTTCCAGCATAAAGTAGTTTTGGCCTTCTAATGAGAAACTTGCACAAGTTAGGAAAATGAATATTTTTTGTATTTTCTAGTGTTATCCAACGAATATATTTAGCAGTACAATTATTTTTTATCTTTATGCTTTCAATTAATCAAAAATCGAGTTTGAAATTAGCCGAAATCAAAGCAAAAGTCATGTGACCAAAAACGCATGAAAAATCCGTGACGTGGTTACGCAGAGATAAAGTCACAAAATGAAGGAGAAACCATACTTATTCCTCGTCTAAAACAGGTTTTAGACTGGTTCATTATCTACGAATTGACATTTCATGTAAAAGTGGCTTTTTCTCGCCAAATCGCAAAGTGAAAAACTAAATATTTTTTTAACTATCTATCCGAGCTCAAATTTTTTAAAGAATGGTATTGTTTTTCATGATTTTTTCTCTACTTTTATTTAAAAATAAAACCAAAAAACGTGAAAGTTCCTCATTGGTCTTTTGACAAACAGAATGTTAAAAGTTTAATTTTTCTTTTTTCGAAACCATTTCTAATAGGCGTACAGCTCTGACGTTTCCAACAGAAGTAGTTTTTTGTTTCGTAATGTAGAACCTTGTAGAGAACAAAAGGCTATTAGGTTTGGCAAGAATTATGTCTTCACGCCGCCAAAATGGATGAGTTGCCTATGGGCACAGTGAAGGTCTACCCGTCTAGTGATGTCAGTGACGAAAATAAAATGATATTAGAGAATTTGCTATATCCGATGCTGGAAAATTTTCACAATTTTTGGAAATCACTTCCAGTCAACCAAAAAGCTTTAAATTTGCTCAGTGATTTTGACGATGTTTAGTAAGATAAAAAGAATAGGAAAAACCATGTTTTTTTTGTTTTGTTTAAGTAGAAGCTAAAATAAGCATTGTTATTTGTATAGTCTTGTAAGTAATACTAGGATATTTTTCATTTTATTTAAGGAGCACCGAGAATTTTCCAAATAACATGATATTTTGATGGGACATTAAAAATTCATTTGATAACATTCTTGCATATCTTTATGTCACAGTGCAGCGATATAAGCCAAGTTGGTATTACGCCACTTTTGGGTCGTAAAATGTATCTTTAATAGCTGTTTGATGGAATTACAGCAATTTTACTTAACACCAATCAGAATATACCAGGCTGAAATGCAGGCTAGAATTTCAAAAAATCATATAATTTTATTCATCCATGTTGTAGAGCATCAAAAATACACCCTAGTAACATAAAAAGTTTAAACATTGTATTTTAAATAGGTGGCCCACGAAAAAGAAACAAAATAGCGTTTTCTGACAAATCGCCTCGGGTGAAATTACTGCATTTCTGCTTAGTACATCAGTATATATAAGTAAACTTTATCGGTATATTCATAATTCTGTCTAATTACCAGAAGTGTGATGAAAGGATATTCCACCACAATGGTGAAGGACATTCACCATTAATTTAGAAGTTCAAAAATTAGTCTTTTTAACTAAATATCCAGTTAAATTTCAGTGATAGTGTTTCATTACTATTTTCTCTTGCACTACAATGCTGCTAGGTATGACAGAGTACTAACTGCATAATTTCAAAGGTGGACCAACATCATATTATTTAAATAATGTAGTTTTAATTTGTCATCAAGCTTGGCAGATGAGCAAGTTTTTCTAATTTCAGCCCCTAAGTTATGTTTTAAGATCTGTTATTCAGCATCTAGTCAGGAATTAGGCTGGAGAGTGCTTTTTTAGAAAAACATAAATACAAAAATTAAAAAAAAAAAATTTATTTTTGCTAAAATATTTAACTACAAAATTTTCTATCCGTCTGTTTTTCGAAAATAAGTAATTGGCCTAAAAGTACAAATAAGCTAATACCTTAAAAGTATTTTTCCAATTGATATTTGGTATAAAATAGTCTTGTATTTTCAGTTTATAATGAATTTATACTAAAAAGGTTTTTTAATTAGTTTAGGTTAAAATCAATGTAATGAGTAATGAAAGTTGTAATCAATTTAATATTTAAAATTGGGAATGTAGAGATTTGTATTGAAGATGTTTTTATTAGTGTTTACAATTCCTTGAAAATGTTAGCAAATCCAAGACCCTCCTCTCATTTAGTTGAGTGTTATGTAGGCTATCTCTACTAGTAATTTTTGTAATGTTCGTATTGTCTTGTATCCTTTTTTAGTTAATGAAACAAAAATAAATCAAGTTTAATGTTAATAAATTATATCTTTTTTACTTCAATTTATTTGGTCTGCCACTGTATTTTAAATGTTTTGGAAATTTTAATCAACTTTTTTTTAAATGATAGAATGGATATATGAACACTTAGCTGTACAAAACTGGTGTTATATAATAGTCAATAAAGTTTGATTTTTTTCCTTTGATGCTTTTGGGAGGAAATTCTGTAAACTAATATTGCTTTTACTTAGATTTTCATCTATGTAATTAACTTTTGTATTAATAATTGTTATTTTTTTTGTATAGGAAATCCTTACCAATGGTGATGAAGTTAAGCTAGAAGATGCTAAACAGCTGATTGTCCTTATCAAAAAAACTGCTCATATTGGATAAGGATAAAAGAGTCTCAGCAAGGGAGGCTTTAAAGAGCACTTTCATCAGGATGAGGCATTTGAAGCGTCAAGAGGATTCCAAATAGTAAGTTTAATTTTTTTTCTTGTTCATCAAATGCTAGTAACCCTCTAATTATATATCAATGAAAAATTGAAATTGTTGTGTTTTTTGCCTATGTCTAATATATTATGGGATTATGCAAATCAAAATGGGTATCTATTTATCTTTAATTCATTAGTGGGCTATTAAGTTAATGATATTCTGCATTTTCCTTGCCTTGCCTTTTCTTATCTTAATCTGACATTATAATTAATTTAAAGACCTCCCCTTAACTCATGGATTGCTTCAGTAACCTAGATCTTCTTTTAATGATGTTCTGGCATAGCATAAATCTCGTACAGAACTTCAACATGAAATTATCCAAAATAACTAAATAACTTGCTTTGATGGAAAGTGTTAAGTTTTATTCAAGTTCTTAATCACAACTTATCAATGGAATGCTTATTATAAACTCTCTTTTTATGCTATATTGTTTCATTTTAAGATGTATTTTTGCATGTTATGATTAAATTTATGTTAATTAGCTGGATTTATCATTACTGGATATCTATTTCAGTAATGTTAGTATGTCCAAGAATTTTTCCTTTTTGCTAAAATCGAGAAATGACATTATCATAACCTTCAGGCAATTTAATATTTTTGTTTTCTAGCAATTTAATATTCTTGTTTTATTACTGAATTATATATATATATTTGAATACAATATGCGTAACAGAGCATAAAGATCAAGGAATTTTTTTCCCTTAATATATCTTTCCTAATCTGATTGCTAGACTGTTTTTGTTCCTTTCAAGAAAGATAATTTTAAATTATTATTTATTTATTTTAGCTATGAGGAATCTTTTAAATTGATGACAAAATGTTGTGTGGCTTGAAGAAAGATTCTTGTAGAACAACAAGTAAGTTCATTAACATTAGTTAACTTAGTGTAGCCTTTAGAATATGTACCATCAATTATTGTGTTATGTATATTTTGAGATGTATATCTAAAAAAGTTATCAATTCTCCATTAATTGTTTATTGTGTTATTCTATCAAAGTTTTAAATTTTAATTTCACTTATAAAATGTACAAGATGTATTTGTATAAAATAATTTTTTATATGTTTTCAAATGTAAGGTATGCAATTTATTATATCTATCCAACAAATGAATTTCTTTTTTAATGCTCGAGTTTTCAACTACAGTCAAACCCTGTTAACATGAAATCCCAATAAACATGAAGTAAAAGCAGTTCTTAATAGTTAAAACTTCATGTTAATTTAGGTAAATTTATTACGTTTTGTAGGAAAATTATGTGTTTTAAAATACACAATCGAAATTTATTAGTAAAGAGAAAAACTAACATTTTGATTGGTAAGTTTTCTTGCTAACTGTTGGTTGATTAATGGTTCCATCAATTTTTGGTTTTTCACTCTGCTGCTTTTTCTTAAGCTGATTATTGTGAAAATAATCCTACAGTAAAAATTTAAGAAATATGTTTTTTGCTATTTTATGTCTAAAACTTCCAGGTAAATTCGAAAATGTTATTAACAATTACAGGGCATACTTTTTATTTGTTTATATATACTCTATTTTTCTTTCCAGCTGTCAGTGATGGAAAGCCGAAGACCATGTAAAGGTAAACGGAAAATTTAGTTTTTGTTAATCTTGGAATTAAATTCAAATGATTTATATGAGGTAACATCCGAAAACAGCTTATGGTCAAATTAGTCGATATCTTCTTTGCCATTCCCCCTGACAATATGTAATTTTATATAGTAAACATTGACTATTTTTTTAACATTTCATTTAATTTTTAATGGTGATTAGTTTTAATTATCTTCTCGAATTATTCATAAGGGAAAGTTAGTTAATTCATAAATAACATGCACAAGACCTTTTCTGGCTATTGATAGATTTTTTTTAGGTATTTGTATTGCATTTGGCTACTTTTATTTTCATATTTATTTTTTTGAAAACAATGTCATGCCAGTGTAAATTAAAGCAATTCACAAGAGGAATTCAATTTAATTAACTGTACTTGACCTCCTTTTGTATAATTTTTTTTTTTATTTTATCTGTATCTTAATTTCTTAGTTGTTTAACCATCTAACTGTGCATCCCGCGATTTCCGTGGGCAACGTAAAAGTAGCAAAAGTTGTGCATCCCGTGATTTCCACTGGGATGCATTTCTGCCGTCTATTTAACTGTGCAACCCGCTCTTTCCCTGTTCATGGTTTAATTTTGGTTTTTCTGTGATGTTTAACTGTTTATTCAAATCTGGGTTAACAGTTGCAAAAGAAAAAGAAAAAAAACTGAAAGTGGAAAAAAATTGGCAAAGAAACACAAAGTTGGTGCAAAGATTATGAGGTAGGACCTTGCCTCGATTCTCGTTTCGAAAATTTATCTTACTAAACTTCATTTCTAATAAATGTTTTGTAAGTACTTTGCATATTTTCATTACTATATGCGTTTCACCTTTGTATTTCATAAAATAAACCATAATTTAACCAAGATTAATTTTGAAAATGTTGCTATTATATATGATTATTCTTCAATTTCAATATTCTAACAACCTTTTTTAATGATTTGATCCTATATTGAAAAAAAAACTCTTGTTCAAAATTTGTTTGTATATTTTAACTCTAAAATATATGTAGATTTAAAATATATAATAAAAAAAAAAAAAACATAATTTTTTAAACTATTTCGATAAATTATGCAGTGAGAGGGTTAAACGAAGCTTTTTTTCTCTTAAACTGAAGCAGGTTGAATATTCGTGCCACCTTTAATGCTGGCTAGTATTCAATAAACTGTGCTTCCAACCAATATTTGGTATACCAGTCAACTGTATTTTTGTTTTTAAGTTTGTCTACCATATCTCAGATTTTATTTTTGTCATGGTCCGATATAGTTTTGGCTATTGATTCCTTCCAAATGATTTGCATTAAAACTGTTAATTTTCTCATCAATAGTTTTAGGTTCAGAAGAAAAATCGCGAACCATTGATTTAACTTGTCAAGATCAGTCATATATGTCTCACCTTTTGAAACTTTGCAAACTCAGCTCACTTTCTTAGCTAAAAGGTTCATTGCTATGCAATAATTGTCCATTAAATGTTTGTTTCTATTTTATATTACAAATTTTATAGTCTTGATTTGTGCTGCATTGCAGTTACGTAAATGGAAAGAATTCTCTTTAAAGGTTTTTAAATCATTTCATTTAATATTAGTGTATAATCCTGTAAAATTTTATTTTAATTCAAATATAATTTAATATTGTAATTTTTTCATATTTATAGTTTTTAAATCTAAAATTTGTTTCAGATATTGGACAGCTTCAGGACAAATCAATCTGATAAGCTTCGTGTAGATGGCGTTGTATGGTGGAACTCCAAAATTCCCAAATTTTTTTCAGGTTATTATTTGATGTTACTAAACAATCATTGTTAAGTTTCTTTCAATTACATTTTGTTTAATGGTTTGAAATGTTTTAAATTTTAATACGTTGAAGTATGGATTTACGTTTGTTAATTGTGAATGTGTTTCCTATGCTTTCCTTTTCAAAAAAGTTTAAATCTAGATCAGCTTTTGCAAGATATTACTCGCACAGAAACGACGACTTTTAAAGGTTTTCAGTAGGTTTTTGTGTATTTTTAGTTTTTACTGTTTTATGGATGCTCCTACAAAAAAGACCTTCACAAAATATTTTCCAATCTGAAGCCAATAAATACTCTTATAAGTTGTCTAATCCTCTTGAAATTCACCAATATACTATATAATACTCTTGCTATTCCAAAGATTTATGCGGTGAGGGCTGTTGCCGGAATTTTCGTTGCGAGGGTCATTTTTGCTTAATTTTATGCGGATGTAATATTAGATATTGCTGAGATAGGAAATTAGCAGGTACTATTGGATAGATTTGCCTTGTATTGATGGTTATTTTGGCAGTATTGGCTGACATAAAGCATATTTGCCTGTTTTGGTGGAATTTGCCAACTAGATAAGATAACCACTCTAAGATTTGTGACAGTGTATTGATCGATGTCACCATTTGATATAAATCGATACAGAAGGACTAAAATTTTATTATTTTTATACAGAAAATGTTAGTCTTAATCGTCCAATATTTCTGTTGTATGTTTTTTGTGTAAAATTAATTACAATTTTGTGTGTAAAAGAGTTTTGTCTAGTAGACAATTTTTTTTCTGTAGCTAAATTTATAAAATTTAAATTAAAAAGTTAAAGCTTCTCCTCAAAAGGGGAGCATTAGCAAATAATCCTTGGCATTTTAAAAAGGATAAGACGGAGCAATAGCATCCTTCTGAATTTTAATTGTTTTTGCATGTGGACTACTTATTAGATGACTGCTTTATTATGTAGATGTGAATTTATACAACAATTTCTCATCTCATTGCTTCTTTAAAGGCGTACTTAAATAGCATATATTTCCTAAAGATTATGCTCCTAATTTATTGCATTTTAAAAATCTACCATTATTTAAGGGGACTTGGTACCCTTCTAACTTTTTTTTTTTTAAGACTTTAAAATTATAATTTTTACTTATTTGTAAGTATAACTTAGTAAAAACCAAATTTTATTAAAAAAAAAGTTCACTTCTCTAAATTTTATTAAAAAAATTTTAAACATAAAATTTCAAATTCTATTTTCATTATTCAATATTTTTTTCTGATTTTTTTTTAAATAATGCTCCTTGTGATTAATCTAACTGTTTAGGCATTGAATTTAGAATAAGTAAAATAGTTTTCGAGAAAAACGATAATTACTGCACCTATATGTAAAAAGCTGGTATTTTTCAACATTTAAATTTGTAATATATATATATATATATATATATATATATATATATATATATATATATATATATATATATATATATATATATATATATATATATATATATATATATATATATATATTAAAAAATTCATGTCTATTTTTGTCAAATAGATATTAAGAATGACACACAAAAAATTTCAAGTCGTTTCATTCATATTTGCTAAAGTCTTAGCATTTTGAGTAAGGTGGGAATTTCAAAAATCACGAAGTGGAAAAAATGCGTTGGAAAAATCAAAGAAGCTATTGCAGTAATGCTAAATTCTCCATAAAAATATAGTTTTTCTGCAATTGCAGTAAAAATGTTAAAGATTATAAACACGTAAAAAAATTAAAAATTTATACTTTTATTATTTTTTGCGAAAACAAGGGTCCTCCAAAAGTCCTCTTAACAGAAAAATTAGTCAATTATTCTTGGTAATCTTGTATTAAGTTGTATGCATACGTTGTATAAACAACTGCAATCACTAAATTACAAAATTTTAAAACATGCATTGAAAATAGAATGTCAAGGTATGGTTAATTTTTATTCTTTAAATTTAATTTTATAAAGAAATAAAGAAAACTACAATTAAATTCAGATGTTGAGAAACAATACACTTGTAGTTTGACAATCATGACTTTGGAACCCTGTGTCTTAATGTTTACAATAGCTAGCTTTAACCAATACATCCTTATTACATGCCAAGTGCAAGAAAATTAAATTGTAGGTTTGAAATGCTGCTAAAGTATAAGTAAAGCATTATACAAGTTAGTTTTTGTTTCTAAACCTTGCAGAATGCTCTTCAAAAATGAAGCAGGCATCAATTGTCTGACTACTTGCTTTTATATTAAAATAAATGAAGAAACTTAACTAAAATATGAGTTCAACAATCTCCAACTCACTTTAGAGTTGTAACTTGCAGAGATCTAAAACAATCTAACACCTAATTATTTACTCATTCCCCTTCATTATACTACTTGCTATTGTATCCCAATCATATATACTTATTCCTAGTATTTTTCAGATATCACAATTTAAATAATGAAATATGAAAACTAACCGTTAAGCCCCAATTCTTTTTTCTACAAAACTCTCGTACCTTGTAGATGATGCTGTAACTGATAATCAATATCAAAAACTTAATATATTTTTTTTTATATATCCCATTTTAGCTGAAACCTATGAACAAGTTGGAAGCGCCAAACCAGAAGCAGAGTTGGTACCGGTCAATGAAACGAGAGATCTACTTGTTTCCAAATTTTGTAATTTTCCTCCCTCTAATTTTGTAATTTTATTCCATTTTAATAAAGCAAACATATTTTGAGTGTTAGGCGTTCTCCATCCAAGAGCAAATCTAGAATATTTTCTTGCATTTTACAAAATACAATCTAAACCTCAAAGTAACTTTTTGGAGCTTTAATTTGGTAATATACAGGTAGTTTAAAATTCAACTTAAATCTACTTTATATCATATTTGGTTTTAAAATTTGTTTAGATTTTCATGTTTGATTTCTGACTCGTCTAGATTTGCTCTCAACTGGCTCTTTTTGGTAGGGGTGTTACCACTTTCTTATCTTTAAAATTCAAACTTATATTATTAAGTTTAAATTTCAATAGTTTGTATGTAAATGTGACTTCATTTTTATATGTTACTTTTTTTGCAAAAATTTAAATAATTTAATTTGTAAGTAGTTTTGTGTCTGTGAATAAATTGTTTTGTGTCTGTAAATAAATATAGTTATTTGTGAATGCTACTGGTGTTTTTTTTTTTTTTTTTTTTTTTTTTTTCTTGCATTGAATTTATGTGTTTCAAAATTTACATTGTATGTTCAAAAATATAAGACTTTCCTTGGGTTACAAAAAATTAACTAGATAGAAAGTCAGATAGCTATTCAAATGTTCTATGTATGAATATTTTATGTACTGAATCTAATGTAATGAAAAGTATAATTGCATTTATAAAGTATCAGACTTAAGAAATTAGTAAACGAATTAAAAAAAATAAAAAATGTATAGTAAAACTAGGCTGGCGAGTTCTTACGAGGCAAACTTTTGATGAATTTCTCAGAGGCAAAGCTGTATTTCTATACTAACCGTTCTTAAAGCTGTAAATCTATTCCATCGAGTTTTTGACTAGCACTATTTCTGGAGCCCCCCCCCCCCCCCCTTTTTTTTTTTTTTGTGTGGCCAAAGATCTTTTTCAATTACTAAAAGCAGAAATTTAATTTTGTTCTAAAAAATAAAAGCAATCTGTTTGTATTTTTATTTAACTTAATTTCTCTGCTAAACACCAAATTTGGAACTTTAGACAATTTACATCAGTCGTGAAAGATTATAAATTTTGATGTTTTAAAACGTTTTCTTCAAACCAACTGCTATCAAAAGAAAAGTTTAAATTCTATGTAAAATGAATACAAGTGTAATTGAAGTTAAAACACTATAGGAATATAAAAAAAAAATTTAATTTCTACATTTTGTAATTTAAAGGAACTTTTTTTTTTGAAGGGGGCTTCGTTTTACCATCATAGGTTTCTATATGAATGTACTCCCTGTTCTTGTTTATTTTACTGTAAAATTTAGCCACAAATCTTTGCAAAAATGCTTATTCTTTGTAGGTATGCGTAGATTAAAAATCGGGTACTCCTTTTGAGTTATGACTGAAAGTAGACTAATGATAAATACAGCGCAATTTTTAATCGCATGTCTGTTGAGGAAATTTTATTGTGAGTAATATAAAATTAGACGTTTATGCAACTTTTTTAGAAAAAAAAATGGAGGCAAATTTCTTGCAACAAAAGTTATCTTAATGCCAATATTCTGCATGGAAAATGCGTATTGTTATTCAAATAAGTTATTTTATTTCATCCACATATCGGTAACCGAGAATTCAGTTTTCCTAAATATCAAGTAGTTTGTAAAGGAGAGCCACCTGGAAGTTTCAGCATTGGCAATTAGAGGCATTGCAAATAAAAATATTGTAAGTAAAAAGAAGAAAGTAATACCAAGAAAGATTTTCATCCTAATTACATATTCATGTGGACAAACCAAAAAGCAATGCATTTGGAAGTGCAAACATGGGCAAAATAGCCCGTCGAACTTTTGATAATTCCAAATAGTTTTCTAAAGTCACCGATTTTTATGAATCTATAATTGAAAAATGTAAAGTTATATGTATTTCCTGTCAATACGAAAAAAAAAGTGTGAAGAATATTACCATGAAACATCTAAGTTGTGTGTAGCATATATACAGAAATGTTCCTGGTACCCAATGCCTGAACTGAAACTGTGCATAAAGTTTTAGTACATCTATAATAATAAAACAAGATGTGTACTACTTAAAATTGGAGTAGAGCTCTGAAATTTTCAACACAAGAAGTTTTGGCCTTCTAATTGTATACATGTCAAACAGAATGTTAAAATTTTAATTAGTTCTTTTTTAATTTATTTTTTACAAAGTGACTTCAAATAGAGATACAGCTCTGAAATTATCAACAAAAGTAGTTTTAGCTTTCTAATTGGACTTTTGAAAAACAATTTAAAATTTTTATTAATTTTTTTTAAAAATAATAAATATTTTACCAAACGATTTCTAATAGGGCTGCAGCTCTGAAATTTTCAACATAAGTAGTTTTGGCCTTCCAGTTGGAGTTTTGAAAAACAGAATTTTGAAATTTTATTTGTTTTTTAATTAACACATATTTTACAAAATGATTTCTGATAGGGCTACATTTCTGAAATTTTCAACACAAATAATTTTTGCCTTCTAATTTTGCTTTTTACAAACATCGCGTGTTAAAATATTCTTAAAGGGATGTTTTATTATAGTTATTAACGGAGAATTTTTTTATTGTTTCTCGACAAGGGAGGGGCTTCTAATATTAAGGCTTTACGTAGCTATTAGTTTTCAGTGTGTGAAGCGACCTTACGCAGAAATGAACCTTTCATTGAGCAAAGTGAGCTCATGTTTGCATAGCAATGTACCTTTCAACTAGTTAAGTAAGCCTGTGCTTATGTGTCAAAGAATTTTTCAACGAGCGAACCGAGCTCGATTTTGCGTTACGATGAACCTTCCTGCGAGCGAATCGCCAAAAATTGGGGCCTATACACCAATGATGGATTTCAGCAACGCGGAGCCTCACAGCTGGCTAAAATATTGCACAAGGTAAAATTTCGTGGCGAAGCACGGGTATTCAGCTAGTTGCAAATAAATAATCGAAAACACTATGACCGTTAAGCTATTTAGAGGAAGAGGAATCTGAAGCAAAAAATAAATTTTACAAGAGCGATCGATATTTGCATGCTAGGAAAAGAAGTAGACCACACATTCAGGACGTATTCAATGGAAAAATGGATTTATTAGATCCTATAATATACAGTATAAATCGTCCAAATAAATTGAACTCTCCTTTTGAAGCGATGGGATTGCGAACGAGAAGTGCTAATTGCAACTAAGGACGTTGAAGAAGAGTTCACCCTGGAACAATCAGTGAGAGTGGGATTATGCTGATTGTCTTAAGTTAGGAAGTGATTTGTAAGGTTTTAAAGAAGATTTCTACAAACTATTTAAAGTAACATACTTCTTATCGAAATTTAACAGGACTTGTCCTAACTTGAATCTGTAAAATAATGATATAAAAATGCTTTTACCCTGCATGATAATAAAATTTATAATTACTAATTTTAAATTTTTATTTGATTCATGTTAGTTAGTCTTTTATTATTATTTGTTACCATACAAAACATGAAGGTCAGTAATTTTTTTACAAAAACATTTATTTATGACTTGGCCAAAAAAGAAAGGATCTAAAAACAAAAGCGCAGTGGCAGTAATTGGATGACATTTATGATAATGTATTCTCGGAAAGCTAATAGATAAATTTTAGATTAAATACTATTTTCCTGTATAATCCCTAGAATATTAAAAAGCAATGGCACAATAAAAAAAATTTAAATTGAAACTCCTTTCTCTAAAAATGGCTATAACTGATTTCGACGAACAACTTTAACGGGGTAAAAAAAATATTTTCAAAAAAATAATCATTATGGTTTCTATACATCCAGGACGCTGAGAATTGGTTAAATTTAGTTGTATTCAGTTAGTATATTATAATACATTCGTGAATATTTGTTTACTATATTGGAAATTAAGTCCTCCAAATATCTCTAGATGGCAGCACCAAATTAAAAGCTTGGGTGCACCAGTGAGAAAATACAGTACAACCTCCAAGTTCACTCACTACCTGATACCTTTTACTGGAAACTAACTCAGAAGCATTTTGATCGTATCATATTCAGTGGTGTAGTGTAAAATAAAAAGGTGTGGGAACGCTATGTCACATAAAGTGAATGATATATATATATATAAAACGTTATATCACTTTTGTTGATAAATCGGTTAGCGTTCCCATTAAAATTAGAGGAGCAGAAACATTCTTCAAGGAAAGGGAGCAAAGAACTGTTGTGTGCCAGACCATAATTTTGTTTTTTAAAAATGGAGATAGTTTGCGTAAACTTGTGTACGTGAGTTTTAGTCCGTATTCATGACGAATCATATAAATTTCACTTCTGGAATTCATCCACAATTACAGATCATTTCGTGGAAGAAGATAATTGCCATTGGATGAATCATAGTATTGCATGTGTCGGATTGTTGATGGAATGGCCATGTGCGGGTGGCCGCGCCTCTTTCAAGTGTTTTGCAAATACTTGAACTTGCCTGCTCAGCTCTGAAATTGTGGATAGAAAACGAAAGCATAGTTTGGCGTTCAGTTTCCTGAAAAGAAAAATGTAAAAAAAAAAAAAAAAAAATTAAATTTTTATGTGTGGGAACGCCGTTCCTCCTGCTAAAAAGGTAAAGGATCGCCGTTCCCACGCGTTCCCGCTCCACTACACCCCTGATCATATTTGCACATTACAGTATATCTGAGAGCTGAAACTTTTTCATGGGTAGTTGTTAGTCACTTTAGTAAGTCCCCTAAGTTTCAAATCTCCAATTATATTGGATGTCGATCAAATTCGAAAGAGGCAAGTAGTATGGCAACGATGGTTCCTATATGCTCTAACTCATTTGATGGCTTCTGATGTATGCAGTTTTGAGCTCTCAACTGCATACAGAAGCCATCAAACGAGTTACCGCATATAGGAATCATCATTACCATCCCTAGTAGCAATTTTACCTCGGCCGGTGATCGGAATTCCATCCCCAGGTGAATCGCCGATGATTGGCGATTCACCGGAAACTCACCCTAAACTTATCTTTCCCTTGGCAACTAATCCATTGTGTCCCCGTGGCCGGCCATTGGCCGATGTCCGGAAACTGATCGAATTCAAGCAGAAGCCGAGCAGAATTAGTTCGAAGGCCGAGCGAAAAGGGGGAAATACGAGCACTATCCGAGGAAAATTTTGCTCTCAAGAAATATCGAAACGATGGTCGTTATTTTGTCGAAAATATCAATTAAAATATTTGCAAATTAAAATATTTACCCAGAGCGCGTAATTCTTATATTGTAGTATTTCCAGTGACATATTAAGAGTACAAATCGGAGTTATAACACCACCAAATTACTCAAGCCAGATTTGTCTATATTACTTACCCTGGGATCGAACCTGGGACTGTCTTCTCCGAAGCGCGTTGACATGGCCACTGGACTGATGGTACTCACGATTCTTGGTATAGCAATTGTATTGTAGTACAAAACTCTACTATCATACAGACTTTGCAAGGAAATTGACAGACATTTTTTTTTTTATATATATAGAGAATTTTCGGAAAATAGCAAATCTTTTTAAATTTGGGAAAATGATATTAATTTATTTATTATAGCAAAAAATATATATATATCCCATATGAAAACATATTTAGTTTTTGTATTCTTATACGTAACCTTATGTAAATATATATAACCTTATGTATAATCCTACAAATTAAATTAATATTAAATATAGTGCTTAATATTTGTTTCCCTAAATGTGTACAAGCTTTTGTCTCGTATATTAGGGCATGAAGTATTAGTGTTTCATAACATTTATAAAGGTTTCATAGAAAATTAATATTTATGGAAAAAAAGGTACCGTCCCAAAAATTGTAAAATTTATCATGCCCCTGTACCGTTTTTTTAAAACTTATATTAAACTTCTATATGAATAGAAAATATTTTATTTTGTATCTATGATCTTGTCAAAGACTTTTTCTTTGATTCTCGCTCACCAGAGGGCACTGTGCGGTTTCCCACCAAATCATAGTTACTGGCGATAAAAAAAAGGCGATAAAGTTCTATTTCTGACGGGAGATGCATACTAGTAAATTACCTTCCTCCCCGGTCACGCCTCCCCTCCCATCTACTCGGAGTGCTGAGTGGGTGGCCATTGTCCATATTGTGGGAATGTCTGGGGCTCGCTTGTAGAGCTCGCTCGCTTTTTAGAATAAATTGTGGAACATTTTTAAGGACTTCCCAACGCTTTTTCGAACCGCAAAAAAATGTGTTAATTAACAAAAAAAAGTTGTTTCTGTAGAAAAAGACGCTGCATCATTCACAGCTAGGTTTAAAGAATTACATGCAGTGGCGGCTCGTGGGTATTAAAAGTGAGGGGGCCCAAATTAACAATTGCATGTCATGGGGGGAAGGAAACATGCAAATATCAAGACACATGAATTTCATGTAATTTTGTAAATGTTACTTAAATATATATGGGAAAAGACAACAATATTAAACAGTTAAATTATCTAAGCATACTGATATCTGATAAAGTAAATATTTCAATAAAAGGAATTATTATTACGAAAACGACGCGATGTTTCGTTTGAGAATGGACGACGTCAGGACGTGAATGTAATTGCACCTTTTGCTTTTGAAAATTAAAAATGAAGCGAAGAATTCCTAGGCAAAAAAGTAAAGTACAGGCCTCAAATTATTCAATTGAACATAAAATTACGGCATATCTATTTATAAATTGTTCCGTAAGAAATCCGATACTCATTCAAGATTGAAAATTCCTGGTTTGAAGCTGTAGCCGCTTTGCACCCTTTTGTATGCGATCTGCACCCCCTTGCCTCTGTCTATGCGTTTGAGGGTTTAAATTTTTTATTTATGGAGATTATTTTAAGGATCTTCTGGTCTTCCGGGAAGCCTACCAAGAGCTGGACGCTATCTCAATGACCAGAGGTCAGTGATTAGGAACAGCCATAAGTACAATATTATCGAGACTCACTGTAAGATTTAAAAAAAAAAAAAAAAAATTAAATTAAAAAAAAAAAAAAAAAAATGAGTGTTAAAGTTTACCTTTTTGCTCACTCCCTCCCCCCCCCGTTAAATATAAATAGTTACTCCTAATCATATAATGAAAAGCATGTTATAATTAATAATTTTATTAAATTAAGAATAGAGAACACATTAAAATGAACTCATGTCGATTGGACGAAGTGTAAAAGCTAAACAGCTTTGAAGATAAAACTTTTTTAATATAAGAAAAGTTGCCAATATTTTCAACAGTATAAAACATTTTATGTACAATACAGGTGGCTGGATTAGATACCAAGAGTGTAGGAAGCAAAAGCTTTTTTATTTTGTTTGACATAATAATAAATTAAAATACTAATCACAAAAAAATAAGTTAAAGTATGAAAACCGATGTCACTCAATTTCTATTCTGTATTTAAGAAAAAGAAAATAAAGAGTTAGGGAAGAGTTATAAAAAAAATAAAGTCAAAACCGTGGTTAAAAATTCTGTAGAAATCACAGGGGAAAATTTTTCATCAAATATTACATGAATCATAGAAAAAAGAAACAAGAAAAAAATCCCGACAGCAACAATTTCACTTTTCGTAACTTTAGAGTAAATACTTAAATAAATAATTTTATAATATTTTAAAATAATTTAAATAAATCCTTTTAAAGACATTGGTATTGCTCCTAATATTCAAGTCAATGATATTTTATGAATCAATTCATGCAAAATAATTTTGGCTTAACATTAGAACTAATGAAAAATGCCATTAACTTAGAATGGGCAATATTTATAAATTTGCAACCAAAGTCAAAGGTATTGTTATATTGACCAGTTCAACAGTTTTAATTTAAATTCATGAAAAAATGAATAGTTACTTGATTTGAGGATGAATAATTACTTGAAAAATGCATTGCATATGCATCTCAAATTTGAGATGTCTACTTACATTGAAACCAACCTGCAAAACATCCGATGGGGCTCGATTCAACGACATTTCACATGCGAATTGAATATATTGCCTCTGGTCAATGAGTTTTGACATAGCGATAGTTGAAAATAGGTATTTTACCATGATTCTTGATATTTTGAAAAGAAGTTGAGCAAACATGGAACTCGCTTCAAATTTTAATATTTTATTTAATTCAAAATTTATTTTGAGAATTGGATCCTACCTGAGTTAAGAATAAACATCGTTTCTTCAATTTTAAGAATGCCTAAATTTTATTTGACAATTTCAAATTGCTTGTATCATTTTGCTTTTTAAAGGGTGTAGGTTCATGACTCAGATTCTTTACTAAACGCTCATGAATTTTTTTTCTGGTAACAGTAACTAGGTTTGCTTTACCTACATTTTACATATTATTTGGGAGAGGGGGGAGGGGAGTTTTGAAAATTCTGTAACTGTGACGTTTATCTTTTAACTTTAACATAGCATTATACGATGGCTTAGTTCTAGTGGAGCCACTTATTTAGAGAAGAAAAATTTTTATTCTCTGTATAGAAATTCTTCCGTTGATGGCATCGGATTGTAAGTTACGTTAATAGTTTAATAGGATATCAAATATTAATGTGAGACAAATCACTTCTTCCGATCATATGGACGACATTTAAATACTCAAACATTTTTCGGGAAAAAATTAAATTTCTAAATAAAAACAATTTGCAGAGAAAATCTTACTCTTACAATTTGAAAAACAAAGTGCGAAAATGAATGCAATGGATATTTATTGTAGCCACTTTTTTCGCACCGTCATACTAGAGGACCAACGTGCCATCGCCGTCTCTACAAAAAATGGCCATTCCTTTACAGAGATGTCCACCCCAGAGCAGAGTTATCAGGGATGTTTTAGAAATTTTGTATTTATGCTTTGGCAAAACAGGATGTCACGTGAAAGTTGCAATCTTATATGCCCTATCGGTTTCAAATTCAAGATCGTCCGAAGAAGGGGGTCATTTTGTCCCCAGGAAAACTAGCATCTTTAAGTCTTTAAGAGAAGGGTCGCTTTTTTGTAGTAATGATTGTGATTGATTAACATTTTTTCGGGTTTATTGCAAGAGCTCGCCCTGCTCCCTTCACAATAGTTAATGTCTAATGACAGAATAAATAAGTTTAACGCTTTTTTTTTTTTAAATATTAAAAAAAATCCCACAACAAAACAATATTAACAAGCATATATGTAAGTGGGGCCAGGGTCCAAAAAAGTGAGGGGCCCGAGCCCCCCCCCCCCCCCCTTGGCCCCCTGCACCAGCCGCCACTGATTACATGGACACATAAAAACGCTCTTTTCGAGTATTCAATTCTGTACATCCTTTTTTATTCCTTTAATATGAGTCCGGCCATAATCTTGTCTTCGAAACCACTTTCCGAATATGTCAGAATAAGTTAAGAAGAAACATTATAAACAAAACTGGTTTGGCGCTGTCGGTTGTCACACCAAAAGTTTTTCAGCGAACTCGATTGGAACCGAAATTAATTGTACCGAATACGCTTAATCAGAAATGCGCGATAAATCAAAAATGTATTAATGTCCAGACTGTATTGTGTCCAGAAAAAGTATCATTCAGTAAAATATATATGCTTTCTCTCAAATGATTTTTACCAAATTTTCTTATTATAAATATAACCCATAAAAAACAAAATTTTTAATGTAAATCCTTTATATGCAGTGAAAACATATTGAGCTTAGATCGGGTTTTCATAGTGTTTGACAGCCAAGAACAAAAGATACATTCACGTCCAAATATCTTTTATTTATTATGATTATTAAAGCAATTGTGGCTACAGAATAGGTTAAAATTCTTTTACTTTCTGCATTGCTACGTTCAATTGAACACAACGTTCAATTGACTCAATACTCCATAATAAACTTATGCTTTCACGTGTTCCAGTTATTTATTTATTTTAATTAAAAAAAATGATGGCAATAGGAAAGTTTCATCCAATAATCGGATCAAATGCGCTTTCATTTAGTAGTATTCAGTAATGATTATAGAGTAAAAGCGACCTTTTGGTGACAGTGACAGCTCCTAAAATTTTATACAATGCATTGTCACCGTCATCTAACCTACTGGCCAAGTTTCAGACAGATCGGAATATGGCAAGGGGGTTAATTAAGCCTCCGCAGATTTTCCCGTCACAAACAGACAAACCAACAAACAGACAGAATCGAAGTTAATATAAAAGATTTAATAAAAATTAATAAAAGCAATTTGTTTTGGAATTGAATACAAAATTATGGGCATTGATATATGAAAATATTGATTTTAAAAATGTATTAAAAAAAGTATAACAATCACAGGCAATACATTCGAATATATTTCCAAACTTTTTAATAATGTTGGACTGTCCCATTTAGTGTCACCCTGAGAAAAGCAGTGAATAAAAATAAAAATAATAGAATCAAAATTAAGTTTGCAAGTTCATTAAAGTAATTTAAAACAAATAAATGCAGTTCCATTTATAAAGATGGAAGCTTTAATATAAAATTATATTTTTGATATCCTTGAAACCTACAAAATGGAAGTTTCATTTTTTACAATAGAAAATTAAATATATTGAAATCAAAATGAGTTAAGGAGCCTTAAAATTGTACCTTTAAATAAAAAAATAAAAAACTATTTTCAGAAATATTTATCAAAATAACAAATCAAAGAATCACTGGTTTCGAGACAGTTCTAAGAAATGAAAACTTTCAATTTCACATGCTTGGTTCCTGTTTTATTTTATTAATTGCGAGACTTCATTTTATAAAATGTCTAATTTGCATAAAAACTCACATCAATATCTTTAAAATGTTAAAAACGTATTTTCACAAGACATTTTTTTTACAACATCTTTCGGAAAAGTTTTCTTTACATTCAAAATTTCCTAATCTGAATATATGATCGAAAATGTTCTATACCATTAAGTTAAACTAGTGACTTTTTATAAACTTTATTTTTCTCAAAAAAAAGTCACCTCATCGTCATTCGAAAGGGAACATCATTTCATTCATTCTCCTGTCAAACTATTGAACTTTCCTTTCGGCTAACTACGAGAGCAGACAAGATCCCTCCCTCTCCCCCCCCCTCCTCATAGGGTCATGGCGGGGTGACCTTTCGTGACCCAGAGAGTGACAAAGTCTGAGGTCGGAGGGTTATAAGTTAAGAGGGGTAGGAAGGCAATTTTTTTTCTCGGAACCCATTTTGAAGTTTTTAGCACATCACAATATTTGAAATGTTATCTACAAAATAGTTTAACTTGGTGGGCAATGCGCACATCCGAAGTATTTCCAAATATTTTTTTGAAACAATAACATCACTGAAAAAAAAAGCCCGTCTGCTTTGTACTTTAAACGCTGTTTTCTCAAAATGCTGTTTTTTCATACCAATGTACCTTTTTCTCAGGATCTACTCGATATTTTGCTTTGAAATTTTTTTCCCTCGTACATATTGTATTTTTACACAAACAGACATATTCTTTTACAGAAATGTTGATTAGATTTTTAAAAAAAAATCCTAACCATGTTGGGTTTTTTTGGAAAATTTATTAAAAAATTACAAAACATCATAAATCCTAAACAAAACTTTTTTTTGTTTTACAAGAGGATATCTTAGTCTATGTCAAAGTGTTTTTATATTGGCTGTACAAAATCTTAAGCTGATGCTACGAGTAATTCTGAGTAAAGGTACATAAAAAAGGCCTTTTTAAGATAGACTCGATAAAGCCTTCCGACCTCCATTAAGAACATTTAGAAATGGTGTAGCACTAACGTACACGTCTATCATCGATTTTAAAGTAGAAATTGCATAACGCCTATGGGATTCAATCATGAGTTTAATTGCATGCTAGGCACACGATGTTGTTAATAAAAGCTTTGAAAGTTTCATCATTGACGACGTTTTCTCGCCAACTTGGTATGTTGACAAAATTATAAATTGTTTTTGGTATTCGGCGACATGATTTAAAATCGCAATGAGGAAAGGTTACTGCGTTTTCATACTATAGCGAGATATGGAATATTTAGCCAGTTTCATTTCAACCCTTTCAATTCCTTCGGTTTTTAGCTTAGTTGATGGCTGTATTGTTAGCGATCTGGCCTTGCATGCCAAATGTGTCGAGTTCGAATCACAGGTTAGGCACATATGCTCTTTTTGGCTTGGATTCTACTTTAAGCTGTAGTTGTCGCTTGATGAGCCGTCATTGTGCATAAAAATAGATCGTTAAGCGTAAAAAACAACATCCAGTTTTTTCTCTTTTCTTTCAGATAACACTAACACAAAATTAATATGAGTTAATTAAGTACTCAATCAATATTAACTTATTAAAACTGCAAAGATATTTCCTTTTTTTCCCCTAACGGTAAGTGTTTTGAAATTTAAATAACTTTAATAACAGCATATAATATTAAGAAAGTTTTTAGTTATTAACTAACAGTGACTTAGTGAAGAATACATCATTAGATGCTGCTTCTGCATGCGTTAGTCGCAAATCGAAAAAAAAAAAAAATGCTTTTGAAACATCAAAAAATAAAACAAATTTATTTAACAAAAGTTCATTTTTTAATACAAAAACACATCACGAATATAAAATATTTCAGTATTATGAATCATTATTTACAGTAGTTCCCATAATTTTTTGAATGATGAAAACTGAATAATATAAATTGGTTAAGAAATTAATTTCTAAATGGTACGTTTTATAAATTTTACTTTATATTTTTTCATGGTTACTTTATGAAAATGTGAGAAAAAGCTATTTTATCTAGAAATTTAAATGAAGATACAAACATGAAGAATGATTGTCAAACGGAAGTGTATTTAAAAATAATATTAATAGATTTTTCATTGCCTAAAAAGTGTGTTTATATCTTTATTATTAAATTAAACAGTTTCGAAATTCAGATTTCTACCTACTAAAAAATATATAACTACTGTAAAAGATGGATTTTGAAAGTTAAAATTTAAAAAATACTAACTTAAGCAAGCATTTAAGGGGAGACAAAAGTCTTAGATAACCAGATCAATCGTATTTTTATACAACTTCCTATTGCTCTAAATTCTTTAAAATGCAATATTTTTAATTTATTTTTTGACATAGTTAATAATAACATATTTATTATGATTATTACTCTGATAATTTTTTAAAATTTAATTTATACTTTATGTATTATGTCTATATTTGAGACTTTGAATTTTAAAATTATTATAAGGCAACCTTTGGTTAAATACACTTTTCAGAGTAAACATAAAATAAATTTATATAAAAATATCACCAAATGCAAATAAACTCTCTATTTCAAACAATTGACCATTTCTTTTACCTAATATGCAGTTAAAATTATTTTTTAAAAAATAATATACTTCGCGCATCCAAAAGTTGCAATTTTTCACAACATAAAATATTTATTTTTCCTAATTTAAGAAATATTTTAGCCTCACTAGATAAATCTTGTGCGTTTTCATTATCACGGAAAAAAGATTTAAATATTTATTTCAGAAGGGAGGGTTTGGAGAGTTTCCATTTGCAGCCTAAATGTGTTTTACAAGTAATATAAATTACTTTCAATAGACTTTTTAACATTTAATTATGCATTATTTTTAAGGGTTGAAAGTTTCAGTTTAAAAAAGTATCTGGCATTTTTTTTTTTTCTTTATCTTTTCTCTACTCCATAATTGTGCTACTATTTGAGCAAAATGCATAACTTAATAATAGTAACTGCATAACTTCACTTTGAGTAATACGCATAGCTTCGTTATACATATTATGTGCATTTGCTCATTCGACTGGTTTTTTTTTTTCCTTGTTTTTTTTCCCCCACACTATTTTGTGCGAATATCCATCTTGTACATCTTACTGTTGAATAAATCCCTTCAGCTGTAAGTGAAAAGGTAGATCAAGAATTTAGCGCCAGTCCCCCCCCCCCCATGGTGTTAATTGATGGACTATCGCGTTTGAAGGGGGTCTTTCTTTTTCACACAAGGGCTTCGGAATAAAATATCAAGCTGCATGTGCCTGCAGCTAATAGGGTGGGGGAAAATACAAAAGAATCCCTGATGAGGGTAAATTATTTTCGGGAACTACTCTCTACCAAGGAGAGGCAGTCACTGTTATTTTGTATCCTTATGTTAAGTTGGTGGACATGTGCGAAACACGTAGAAAAACAAATTAGTTTTTTTCTGAGAAAAGAAAACCACATTTTCTGTGCAGTGGTTGGTGTCCATTGTCGGGCGACAATGAACTATTAATGTTGTAAAATCTACTTTGTAGTTGGAATTTTTATTAAAATATCAAATTGGAAATAATTAGATTATAAAAAATGCTGTTTCAATTCTGATTTGACTATTAAATGGAAGATATTGATTAACACAAAATATATAAAGTAAAATAAAGCAAATTTAAATAAAAAATTATTTATACAACGAAAGGAGTGGAGAGTAACTTTTGACGATATTACCGTCAAGTATATTGTAGTAACATTAAAAGATCAAAATGTCAGCGTAGGAGTCATAAAAGATCGACTTTCTAAGAAGTATGTGCAAAGACAAAAGGTTTAGAAATATCTTTTAGAACTTTCCATTGAACATGGCGTCTCTAAAATTGAAACACTTATAAGTAGGAACTATTTTTTAATAGATATCTATATAGAACCATTTCATGTGTAATTCATGCAAAAGGATAAATAATATAATCATCAGTGTAATAATACTATGAAATAGTAGACTCAGCTTTCATAACATAATTATTTATTGAGAAGTTTATACAGAAGCATAGAAAAACATTTTAATTTTTCTGTCAAATTCTAGTTATTAAAACTTACAATGATGATAAAGTAATCTAAAATGTGGGGCTGGAAGAATTTATTTTAGTAATTAAGAAATGTTAACTTAAAACTTTGGAAGTCTTACATTTACTGTAGATATATGTAGAATCACATCACTGAAGATTGAGTGGGTAGATAAAGACATTTGTATTAAATGGAAATAAAACTGTTTATCAATACAACTTTAGTTTTAGTTGAAGACTTGTTGTTCATTATAAGTACCAACATATCCGTATAAACATGCCAGAATAAAATCTTATAAATATTTCCTTTTTTAAAATTGCTATTTTTATATTTAGTATTTCTGTCTTTTATTTTTGTTTAAAATCTGATAAAATCCTTTAAAAGTCAAAAACTAAGAACAGAGGCAGATGTATGAATTATGTTTGAAAAACCCATTTTAGTCAGGTTACTTAAGATACAATGGGTTGTCCATTGTCGGACAACTCTTTTTCAGTATCCGCTTTGTATGTTTAACTGTGCTGAACTTCACACCAGTTACGATAAAAGGAATTTCGTTAAAGGTTGTGCCCGAGGAGGTGTTGGAATGCCTGGGAGGAAAAGGATTTAGTACTCCTTTAAACACATTGCATGAGCTTTTGAGTTAACCTATGGCATGCAAGAACGTCAACAACACAGCCATCAACTATGCTGAAAATAAAAGGAATTGAAAGGGTTGAAATGAAAATGGCCAAATATTCTCCTTATAGTATGAAAACGCCGTAACATTTCCTCATTGCGATTTTAAGCCATGTCATCGAATACCAAAAACAATTTATTATTTTTTCAACATACCGCGTTGGCGAGAAAACGTCGTCGACGGTAAAAATTTCAAAGCTCTTACTGACCATGTTGTGTGCCTAGCGTGCAATTAGTCTCACGATTGAATCCCGTTGGCGTTATGCAATACCTAATTTAAAATCGATGATAGGCTTGTAACAGTTAGTGCATCACCATTTTTAAATTCGCTTGAGCAGCTCGGATATTCTTCCTAATAAATCCTCTCAAGATCCTTGCCTGGTTATACCTCACTGGATCCTTGAAGTGTCATAACTCACTCATGTCTATATATCTATTGAATATGTCTATTGAATCCCGTTGGCGTTATGCAATACCTAATTTAAAATCGATGATAGGCTTGTAACAGTTAGTGCATCACCATTTTTAAATTCTCTTGAGCAGCTCGCATATTCTTCCTAATAAATCCTCCCAAGATCCTTGCCTGGTTATACCTCACTGGATCCTTGAACTGTCATAACTCACTCATGTCTATATATTCTCGATACTATAAAATGTCTTTTCCTCTAAGTCAAAAAGGGGAAAAAATCTTCGAAATATAAAAATTTCATAATTTAAATACTAATTATAATAAAAAATATTAATAAAAACTTACCCCATACGAACGCAATACGCACCCCTCCCCTACTATATCTCTCTAGATCCGCGCCTGACAATCATCTTTCACATACATCAACTTGCTTTGCATTATATCAGATTTACGAAATGTTATAACTCACTCATGTCTATATATTCTCGATACTATTAAATGTCTTTGCATCTACGTTCCAAAAAGAAAAAGAAATATCCGGAGTATAAAAATTCCATAATTTAATGACTTTTTACTTATTAAAGATATTAATAAAAACTTTCCCCATATGTACGCAACATGCCCCTCGCCCCTCCTAATATATATCTCTAGATCCGCGCCTGACAACCATCTGACACCTCACTCTTACCCAGCATCATATCAAACGTACGAAGTGTCTTTATATTCTCGATACTATCAAATCTCTTTCGTCAAAAAGAAACGTCTATACGTCAAGAAAGAAAAAGAAAATCTTAAATATAACAATTCCATATTTTAATAACTTAATGCAGATATTAATAAAAACTTTCCCCATATGTATGCAACGCGCACCTCCGCCTCTCTAGATCCGCGCCTGACAGTCACCTGTGAGACATCAGTCTTACCTTTTATCATATCTAATACATGATGTGTCTATATATTCTCGATACTATTAAATCTCCTTTCATCTAAATCAAAAAAAAGAAAGAAAAAAAAATATCCGGAATATACAAATTCCATACTTACTAACTTATTACTTATTAAAGATATTAATAAAAACTTTCTCCATATGGCAACACGTACCTCCGTCTCTCCTAATATATATATCTCGATCCGCGCCTGATAACCATCTGACACATCAGTGTTACTCTGCATCATATTAAATATACAAAGTTTCTATATATTCTCGATACTATTACATCTCTTTCGTCAAAAAGAAACGTCTCTACGCAGAGAAGGGGAGGGGGGGGGGGGGGAAACCGAAGTATAACAATTCCATATTTTAATAACTCATATATTATTAAAAATATTAATACCTTGAATTAACATTAATTTAATCAAGACTGTAATAAAATATTTCGTTAATATTTAAATAACACCAATAATATTCAGCCGGGAGGAGGGGTTAAAAGATAACTTCAACTTTGTGCCTTCTTGAATACGTACGCAAGTCCCACCGTTCAGCTTCGATAGTTCCTCGTAAGAAAATCGTTTTCCCACACAACACCCTCGATCCGCGCTTTCTTGGTGGTGACTTGTCCGGTGGCGAGATGTCCGGGGGATGAGATGTCCGGGGTCGAGTTGTCCGAGGGATGAGATGTCCGGCATCCGAGATAACAGCATGTATATATAATTTTAAAAACATGAACAGCACAGTATAATTTTTTTTTATCTAAGGAATAATAACATTTTCGTTTTGAGTTGATTATCGTATCTAATTGTCAATTGCATCATTAGATATTAACACATAAACACTTATTACGCAGATAATCTTTTTAGTTTCTTGATTGTCTAAAACATACTTTGTTTATGTTGACCTGAAAACATCCAGTTTAGCTTTGTATGGCGAGCCATACCAATTTGGAAAATGAAATGGCCACTCAATTCAGCAAAACAACGGTCACTTTTTTTTTTTGTGTGTGTGTGTGTGTGTGTAGTGTTCCTATATTTGTCAATTTTATTCGACTAGTCATTATGCAACAACTGATACAGCAATAGTTACTACCCACCACTTTTTCGCCTTAGAACTCCTTGACCCCCCCTGAGAAGTTTCTCTCTCGCCAACAATCTAAGCGGGTGGTCCTGAAACCTCCTTGGTCCCGTCCTTACCTCAGGCATTGAGCAGTTGTCGGTCGCTTTTCTACAACTGTCCACAATACCCCCGTACTTTTCTTAGAATTTCTTATCATCCTACTAATCGAAAAAGCGAGGAACATGAGTGAACGATTGGGATTTAAATGCATTGGGCTTAGGAGAAAAAAAAAGTTTAGTAATGCAATTAGCTTTTATATTGACATAATAATAATAATAATAATAATAATAATAATAATAAATCAAAAATACGAATCAATCACATTCAAGCCCCTACGTATCCAGCTGGATAGACAAGAAGTCAAAAATATTCACAAATGCTAAAACGAAACGTACCTTGTAAACCAAACTTAACAAAATAGCTGTCGTCCTAAGTTTAATGTCCACGTTGATTCGAGATGAACCCAGTCCAGCACCAAGAGTTTAAGTATTGAAAAACATAATTCCCAAAATTGCCCCGCATAAAACATTTAAAACTTCACTGCCATCTATATTCCAAGAAAAAATTAAAAAAAATTTATAATAAAATATTTAAACCAGTTAGGGCTATTTAACTGGATTTCAATATCGCCCGAAAAATGGAATCGGAAGAAAAAAAAAAAATCCAAAAGACGAAAATTCAAAAATATTTAGTAAATTCATTTTTTTACAAATTGTCCCTAAAAATTCCAAAAGCCAAATTAAAGTACGTAGCATTATTGCAAATACTCTTAATTTTATTTAGTTGTGTATAATAAATATTTCTAAAAATCTTGAAATTGCTATTAAAATTCGAAAGACAAATAACTTCAAAATTAAAATCCTATCTTTTGTCATAAACCCCAATATAATGAATTATGGATTATCTCTAAATTTAAATCGAAATACTGAGCTCTCTTGTAATTATTATTATTTTAAATCAAATCCTTCAGGTAAATCTCTATAATTTTGTCCAAATCATTGAAATTAAAAATAATTAAGTCATCAATATATCTAAAAGCTTCAATATTAATATATTCTAGAAATCTCATTTCGAGTAAATAATAATCGGCAAAGTCGCTAGAAAAGCTCTTTCCTTAGGAATTCCTTTAGTTTGTCTATAAAAATGGTTTCCATTAAATAAATTATTTTCAAAACCATTAAATTAGCAAAACTCTAAAAATTCTATCTTATTTAAATCGGAGTCTAAGAAAATTATCAAAAATATCAGAGCAAATTAATTCATTTTTTCAAATTAAATCATCATGTGGTATACTGGTGAACAAATTCTCGAAATCAAATGTATGAACAAACTCAATTTTGTTATTATTAATAAAATCCAAAATCTCATTATTTTAAATCAAGAAATGATTTTCAAACATCTTTTCTTGTTCAAAACAAGTTTTAAAAATCTAAAAAAAAATTTTCTTAGATAATCGTTGTAAGAATTTGTAGAGCAAGTTAATGAAACGAAATTTCAAAGCAGATTTATGAAATTTAACTGAGGGATAAAGGTAAGGATATTTCATTCATGAAATCTTAAAAATCACGATATCCCAGGTCTCAACAAGTTGTTATCTGGGTTTCCTCTGACACCCAATAGGTTACCACAAATCGCTTCTATTTTGGCTGCAAAATTTATAATCTCTTCCGTGGCATCTATTTTGGCTGGAAAACCAAACTTGGCGACTTATTAAAAAACTAGTACCGAGACACATAATAAATAGTGTCGCCATCTATTTTGTAAAATTTTAACTAATTGATTGTAAATATTATGATATTTTTTGAAATGCAATTTAAGAGTTTACTTAATAATTTTGACATTAAAAAAAAATATATTTAATTTTTAAATTTTTTAAAAAACTATATTCAATTTGATTAACTTTTTGAAACATATTTTTATTTTACTTAAAAGATTAAACATCTTTTAAGTAAATGAGTTCAGCAAATTATAATGAAACTATTTAAAAACAAGGACTATATTTTTATTTTATATTGAAATTGAAATGAGAATTTATTTTTAATTTTAGAAATGGTGTTCCTATATTTTTTTACTATATAAAAACTTTTATTTATGGATTTTATTGACGTATTAGATAAGCAATATATAATTATGTGGTTTGCATTTTTTTCAAAATATATTTTTACATTTAAAATTTATCGTACACTTATTTTTAAAATATTTTTCACTTATTGCCAAAGCGAAATGTTTAGCAAATTGTATACTTGATTTAAATTTGAAATACATGCAAGGATCGCCTCTAATTCAGTGGAATTGCAAGAAAAAGAAACATAAGTTTTTTATCGCCTGTCCCCGATGTCGTTCCGATATCTTTGCCAATCAAAAAACGATTATTAGAAATTCCACCGGCCACCGATATTGGGAAGATATCTTATGCCGATGAGTTTAGGGTCATCGGCAAACGAGGAAATACGGGTGTGTTTATATATCAGTCTGGGGAATCGCCGATGACTTTGATGAAATCCGATCATTGGCCAACGAAACGCCATGCAGTGATTGCTACTAGGGATATACTACAACGGCATATTTTGGGACCCATTCAGTCACTCACTCACTGATCATCAATATACTAAAGTTATTCTAGTAGAACTTGACAAGAACTTTGAAATTTGGTATGCTTGTAAGATTTAACACGTTATACAAAGGAAAATATGGAGATTTTCTCCTCCGAATCCCCTGAAGAGGGCAATGTTTAAAAAATATGAATCTTAATTCTAATATATTTCTACTGGGGTTGGAATTATAAAACTTAGAATACTAGTAGCTATATTATTAGCATATACAAATAAAGGAGAAACTCACCACACATCGCGAAGCCTCTAAAATCAATCAATAATAAAAATTAATAATATTACCCATAAAAACAAAGTTTTTAATTCAAATCCTTTATATGCATCGCCGATTTTTATATTCATTAATACAGCGCCGATTCTGCAAACAGCGTGTGCTTGGTGTTTGCATCTTAACTTTAAATATCCAAAAACATTTCTATCAGCAAAATGTGCGACAAACTATACGTTTCAAAATTTATTTATTAAAAATGAACGTCACACTTAGATTCCTATCCAAATATCTTTAATTTACTCTGGTTAAAACAATTTTATTATTCATTTATTAAAAAAAAAAAACTGGTAACAGGAAAGAGTTTCAACAGTGATCGGTTCAATGCTATTTTAACGCGATTAGATGACTGCAAGTGGGTTCATTAGTATTGCATAAAAGCGAAAAAATTTGATAGAATACATTGTCATCGACATCGAATCTATCTTTCAAGTTTCAGCCCGATTTTATGGCGGCAAGGGGGTTAATTAAGAGGCCGCAGATTTGCCCTCCATCGACACACACACAAAATTGAAGTTAATATAAAGAATTTAAGATGAAATCCTAGTAGGGATTATTCCCCATATTCGCTATGTTACAATCTTCTAGCCCAGTGCAGTTAGAAACTACTTTCTATAAAACCTTGAAATTTGGTGGGTAGGTACTATACACGATCACTTAATGAAATGACATAAATTGTTGACATTTAACGTCTTAGCAAATGACAAAACTAGGTGGAGCCACTGCATAAACATTGACGTACAAATTTCAAATATAAAATAAAATATATTAGAAGCCATTTGTGACTTTTTAATTTATGTAATTTCATTAAGTAAACGTTTTCGTTCCTACTCTCCAAATGTCAAGGTTTTATACCAAGTAGTTAATAAATTAACTGGGTTAGAAGATTGAAACATAGCGATTATAGGGAATAATCCTTACTATACCAAGCTCCACCTTAACTTAACATCACTTAGATATGGCAGATCTTCACAGTGCATATAGGCAATTCATCCATTTTGGCGGCGTGAAGGCATAATGCTCGCCAAACCTTATGGCCTGTTCTCTACAGGGTTGCTGGACTGAGATTCCCAGCGTGCCTTCACGCCAAAAAGTAGATGAATAGCCTATGTGCACGGTGAAGATCTACAGTCTAAGTGATCAACGCCTTATAGAATCGACCATTGAAGATAGATTTTTCATCGATATATAGACAAACAACTGGATAGACAGCTTAACGCTGGGAAAATGAAGCCGTTGCCAGATGCCGTTGGTGGAATAAAAAATACGTATTGCAAAGGATTGAAAATAACATTTTGGTTGTACACAGCAGAAATGTCAATAGTAGACCTTAATTAATAATAATGTGCAAAAAAATATATACTCTAGCACTTTACAAGGTTTTTCGCATTCCCATCCCATAAAAGATTGGTTAATCATCCCACCAGCGTCATCAACCACCGGCGCGTTTTTCTCCTCGCATTTACATCGGAGCAGTCTATCTAGTTATTTATCTATATCGATGTATTTTATCGGCTACTATTATTCCTCTTTATAAACAAAAGGACCCTTTGCCTTTAATTTTTTTATATCTGAATAAACTATTTATTTAAAATAATTTTATGTTATCGGCATCCACATCGAATTCATAAATATTTCATAGATTGTGGTCCGGTAAATTGAACTTTCTTAGTAAAATCTTAATTATTGGACTATATATTGTCTTGAGACGGTATTTTTCTTTAAAAAAACTTCCTTAAAACCAAATATAAATTTAAATTAAGAGAATGAAATAGTCGGCTAGTCCAAAGTTCAAGTAGTTGACCAATAACAAAAAGTTCGTCAATAGTCGACTGTATAGTAAATAAGTACCAAAAAAAAAGAGGTATACTCAACTCTTTCAAACCCAAAAAGTTTTCTTACAAGTTTTAATATTATGGAAACAAAACATTTTTAAACTAGCTATCGGTATACAAAATAAATAATAAATTTAAAATGGGTACCTTTAAAAAAGAAGTGAAATCCAAACAAAAACATCTCTGTAAAAAGTGTCAAGTTCTTTATGTAATACTTATGGCCATGAAAAGAAATGTAATCTAAAGTTGAGCCAAGTTTAACGTTGTTGTAAATTATGGGCAATGAAAATTAGTAATTAGTAAGATCTCCTTTATAGACCTCAATATTAAGCTGCAAAAATGTTTGTGATTCTTAGCCATTACGAATTCTGGATCATGCATTGACTGTGTTGGTGCTGCGAACGTGTAATGGCCAAGCCGCACAAGCATTTTTGTAACGGCCATAGCTATTACATGAAAAAATTGGTCCTTTTTTTCATAGATGCTTTTTGTTCGGATAGCTATATCGGATTAGAGCTTAAATATTCTCTAAAAATATAGTTTGCTGCCGAATTCCCCAGCTTTGCAATATTTTTATTTATAATAAAAAAAAAAAATTCCAAATGTACTGGGATTTTTTGTTTCTTTTAAAAACCTGAAATATTTTATTTTGTCAAAAAAAAAAAAAAAAAAAAAAAAAAAAAAAATACAGCTATTACAGTAGGATATCGATTATTTTAAATAATTAAGGAATGAAGACGTGCCGTTAACTGAAATGTAATAATACCAGAGGCGATTACAAGTTTAGGTATCCTACGAATCCAATTAATTTGATGCAACAAAAATGGCCGAAAGAGAGAGAGAGAGAGAATGGTCAAGAATCGACTTTGAATCCTATTGCCAAATATGTCATAACTTGCTAAAAAGTAAGCAAACTTTTTCGTCTGGCAACCCACTGAGGTTTGATTTTCAATGAAAAAGAGCGTAAACGATTTCTGATCTCTGGGTCGGAAAACTTGTATTTTTTAAAAGTAAGCCAAATTGATGATATCTGTTACGTCAACAATAATGCGGCCGAAATGATAGACTCGGAGTATTTATGTTTTTATGAATCATGTATATAAGTGTATTTTTGTGTAATTTTAGTTGAAGAAATTATTTTGGAAAAATTTAGAGTGGTTCCTTATATCAGGATACTGTATAGAATCTGTAAAGCGTTTATAAATGTTAAATAAACTTGAACATCACAAATTATTTGTTTGATTACAAAGCTGGATTATTGCCAAGGGTTGTCGGCTTTTTTCAGAGGAGATCCATTAAGAAAAAATATATATTTCTCACTGTCCCATATCTTAAAACGTACAGGCTGTACCGAACTGTGGCTGCCAAGGCTGCTTCATTGCATTAATTTATTTGGATGATACAAAATTGAATTATTGTGTGAGTGAGAATATTTTCGAATTTTTTTTAAAATAAGCATTAAAATAAAAAACTTTTGAGCTTATTCATGATAACAACGGTGCTCGAATAAATTTTGTTTTAATTGTTATATGTCAGATGTGACGTCATCAAAGCTGAATATCTCAACCTATCTCTTAGCGCCCTCTCACAACATTATTTCTAATGCATTTTCTTTTAAAGGTACTTCTTCTTCAACACAATCTACTTTTCCATTTATTGTTGTTCCAGCACAATCATCCACTCAACTCTGTCAAACTGCTGAACCAAATGAATGTTTCCTTCTGTTCGTGTCGTCCTTAAAAATTAGTTATGATTTCCGTCCCTGTAAAATAAGTTTGTTTGAATGTTATCCTGTTATTCGCCGTTGTGTATGTCAACAATATTTATAAAAAAGTTAATACCTCCAACTTCTCGTCTTCTAAATAGATTTTGAGCGTAAGTGTATTAATGACTGGAAACACTGAATATTTTGTAATTGCTTCGTATAATGTATGGACGTGGACTACATCAAGATAGTATTGTTCCCAAAAATATCTCAAATACATCGGGGATTACGTGTGTTTCAGCTTTTCTGTACATTAAATAGAAAAAGTCAATTGTCTTCGGTGCGTCTGGATTATTGGTAAGTTATCTTGTTTAACGATCGACTTATATGGTTCTGACATTTAAGAGTTAGTTTTGTGTTTACATGGTTTGTTTTCGTCTAAGAAAGCATTTTTATTTGTTATGGTTATAATTTCTGTCGTAAAAATACCGCTGTTTATTTCGAAACTCTTGGAAAATTTCCTGATTGGATTTGTATATCACTTCGGATTGTTGATTACACCCATTTTAATTGTCATTCTGCGTATGTTAATTCATTAAAATCACATCTGCATTCATTCATTTTTTTGAAAAAACGTTAGTTGCGTATTTTTAATGAAGTTTTTGGATATGAATCATTTGCTTTAATGGATAGATTTGTTATGCGACCTTGCATGCCTGCTTGTTTACATTGCATTTTTCTATCCTGCGCTTCGTGGAAGTAAAAGGTTTTAAAATTTCTCATTTGATGTTTTATTTCCTTTGAAACAGTCCATTGTTTATGTTTCCCTTGATGCATTGTTTTTGTCATTGGTTTGTAATAGATCTATGAAGTTGAGCTGCTACATATAATTAACATAAGAATTACCATTACTAGAATTTCAAATCGGTATTTGTGTGTGTTTGTCTGTAAAATAAAAGATACCAATCTGATAGTAGTCAAGTCTATCTATTGTGGCTATGAAATGGTCTACAAACATATAAAGTTTTTTTTACTACTTAAAGGGTAGTTTTATCTGACCTTTCTGTGAAAGTTTCACAATTGATTCTAGAAAATGTATGGGAATAGGTTTTCCTACTACACATATTTTAGTATGTATTAGAATGTAGATATTGAAAATAAAAATGTTTATAGGTGTTTATTCAGGCAGAATTTTTTGTGCAATAGTGAGATTTAATATTTTTTTTAGATTGCTTATTGTTGTGAGTTTCTAGAAGATATTTAAATTAAATGACTAAAAAACTTGTGTGATTATTAACGAAGTTTTAATATTTGTTACCAATAAATATTCAATCATTGCTTGTCCAACAAGAATGTTTTTATTCCTTCCTCTTAAAAAAACTATATTCCAAACATGGCTGAATGAAATTGATTTCAAACATATTGCTAAAAAATTGGGATACTATACTCTGGTGTATTTTTTATTTATTTTTTCATTTCTTTTGTGTCATTTAAGTGAAAGTTTTTGTTTAAAAAAGTTCTACCTTTTTTACATTACATATTTTGCTATTCAGCAATGTAGTGTTATTTGTAACTAGATTATGGAATGGAACTATAATTTTTGATAGCGAATTAGAATCTCAACGATTTTTACTGTATTATCTAGTTTATATTAAGAAAACTGTCCCAATTCAAAAATTTTGTGTACCTATTAGTATTAAAAGCATTTGATCAAACTATTCTAGAGCACATTTTCAGCTTTGGTTGCAAGATTGGAAGAGTTTCATAGAAAATGCAATGCAACACTAATTTGATATCTTTAATTCTGTTTCCTGCAATTGTAGATTTTTGTATTAAGTGATTTTTTTCCTAACTTGCACATATTTATAGACAGAATGTTCGTCTAGCATGCAAGAGGTCTTGGGATCTAGCAGCGTTTGGCGATTTGCATTCTTTGAATAGACATGGCATTGATTATGATAGTTCCTCTAAGTTGCATCAAAATCGCTATGGTAATGCTTATTAAGGAACATCCCTACATCTGAAATTTTCTTAAAAATCCGATAAAAGTGGAAAATTGATGTCTTTAACACAGAATTCTCTTTCCTTGAGCATTGGACTTCAATGTTTGTTCCTCCCACTTCACTAACTCGAAAGGATAATATACTTATTATCACCAAACTGCCCATTTTTAAATCTTTTTTTATTAACTTTGAATTTGTGTGTATGTTTGTCGATGGGGCGGGTATCTGAGTAGGCCTAACTAACCTTCTTGCCGTTATCCAATCAAACTGAAACTTGGCAGATAGGTTCGATTTCAATGACAGTGCATTCAATTAAATTTTGGAGCTGTTACTGTCACTAAAAAGTCGCTTTTACAGAATACTATTAAACCAACTTGCCGTCATCCAATCACGCTTTGGCATTTAACCGATTGTTGAAACTTTTTTCTGTTGCCAAAATTGTTTTAATAAATAAATAATAAAATTACTTTAATCAGAATAAATAAATGATGTTTGGATGTTGAGCATAAATTCATGTTCATTTTTAATAAATACATTTTTAAACTCAGTTTGCTGCACATTTTACTGATAGAAATTTTTTTGATATCGGCGCTGTGTTAATGATTATAAAAATTGATAATGAATATAAAGGATTTTTTAAATACTCTGTTTTTATAATGAAAATATGAAAACCAAAACAATAAATTACGTCAATGCATGGCAAATTTAAATGCAGTGATATGACCAGTATTAAGTGTAATTGAAAGTTGTGTGATGTTCTACACCCTTAGTTTAAAGTGACCAGAAATCCCAATTTTGGTGGAACAGTTCCGCTTTTCACCTCGCTATTCGAATGTCCCGCCAAATTGTCCCACATATATGTTACAGAATCCTTCTAAAGTCCTTCGAAACAAAACAAAAAATTTCTTTTTCAGAACTTTGTTAATCAAGAAAAACTAACAGAGTAGGTAACTGATGAAGTGTGTGGAGATAAAAGTTGGGTGGAACTTTTTACCCATTTCCACCAGCACTTAATTGAAATGACTAATGTTATGAAAATTGCAGAATTTGAATTTAGTTTGCGGTGAACAACTGCTGACGTTGAAAGGACATGTTCTATTTTTAATAAAATTTATACTTCTGAGAAGACACAACTTTTTGTGGATACTCTGAAACCTTTGCTATCTAACTATATTAACTTTTCAGATTCTTGCAGAGAGTTTCTGGATTAACTAAAATCAAATAAAAATTTGCCTCAAATAAGAAATATATGTAAAGTATGGCTGAAAGTTAATAAAAAAGCTAATTAAACTTATGAATTACTATGTATATTGCATATCTTCCGAAAAAACCTAGAACATTGAAGATTTTGGAATTATATGTTCCAAACCCCATAAATACAATAAAAAAAAAAATGACCCTTTCCCCATAGACCAGTGTTCGCCACTAACTTTTAGAGGTGGGCCGTATGACTTATATCGGAGCTTTTCGCGGGTCAGATGCATCAAAATATGTATCTTTAATTATTATTGATTTAACATTGCATAGCATTTCTGATAACTGGAAAAAAATACTAATTTTTTTTTATTTTAATAAAATTACAATTGATATATTTTCATACCCCCCCACCAATGACAAAAAAAAATTTATTGAAAAATTCATTATTAGTAAATCAAAGTCTAAAAAAGAAGTGAATCTTTTGTTTAAACGTGACAATGTGACTTGACCTAACTTTTAATAAAAGAATTTAAACTGTACTTTCAGATTACTGCGTTTTAGTTGATATCAATTGTGTCTTGTGAGACGATGCTGTTGAAATTGTTCAGTTTATTCTATGATAGAGTCTATGTCTTTCGGAGATTTTGTTGCTGTCGATTTTAATAAATTGTCCAAACGAGATAGAGTTTTTCCTGTGTTTATTCTTAAGGAAAACCACCTTACTGAAAGCTTTTTCATATAGTTTCTTTGGGCATGTAGTGGAGAACTCTGTTCGATATAGTTAACACATATTATTTAGAAAAATTACAATTATGTAAAAAAAAAAGTCCATACCACCAAATCTGAATTTTTTTTTGTATCCTTGCGGGCCGCAGAAAAATCTGTCGTGGGCCGCGTAGTGGTTAATGCTGCCATAGACAGAGACGTGTCCTGATTTTTATTCATAAAAATCTGGTCACATCACCTTAGTTATAACTGCAACACTGTCCAGGGTCATTCTCCTTAAGGTTTGCAAAAGCTTGTTGCAGCAATTTTTTCACTATTAGATAAGTCAGATATTTCTGTTAACCATGGAATATATTTTAATATAATCATAACTCCTCAAAACAAGTAATATAAATTTAAAAATATTTTTTGTAAGTTAAAAAGTTATATCCATGGACTGTCGCAACTTCAGGTTGCTGTCTTTATCAGTATTTTAATTTCACTTCATGTTTCCTTGATGACTTTATTCATTTTTAGCTATAAGGTATGATAAGCAATGAGTATAAAACTTTTATTAATGTAATATACCTCTTGCCGCAAGACTGACGCTTCATATCCATGGATTACAGTTAATAGTTGTTTAACAGCTCCCATGTGACACAACAAGTCAACTGTGATATTGGAAAGAAATCTAATGTGACCATTTTTGCTCCAATATATTTTGTGTGTTCCATTTTTCAATATGGCCGACCAAACGGTATAGTGGTTAGCGTGCTAGCTTCTAGACCGCAAGGTTGCAGGTTCGAGTCCCGTGTTAGGCATGGGTGTTTGTAAATGTATGTTGGCTTGTCTAATGACGAATGTTTCGGCGCATTATAGCCCTCGTGTTGCTGACGGCGCCAGATAATCTGAAAACAACCAATCAACCATTTTTCAATACACCAATCATGTTATTATTTACTTGTGAAATAAGTACAACTGTAGAGATCATACCATCATATCTGTGGTGAAGATAAAAAAAGTTAAGAATAATAAAATACTTATTATTTTTTGGTAGTATTAGTTGCACATATATTAATTTAGAAATCTCAGGTTTATAAGCCTAAAGTTCCATTTGGAACTAAACAATAAAAAAAAAAATATCATGTCCATGGACGTCATATCTGTGGAATAACTATGGATGATCTCAATATTTTATCAGACGATCTATGCCTTGTGTCATAATGGACAATTCCCGCATTTTTTAAAAACGAGTGAAGTTAGTACATATTTATGAAGAATTTCTTTCTGATTCCAAATATATAAACAAAAGTTCTTTTAAAAAAAATTAGTTATTTAAATATTAAGAAAAGAAAATGCCCCAAAACCGAGCCAAAACCAGTCCGATCAAAACAGTCAACAAAATTCGTGACGTGAACAGATCCCTGCGTTTCTATGGTTATTGTGAGATTTGTGCCAAATACTTATCGTTAAAAAAGTTGGCGTTGGTAGACCATTACCACATTCCGTACAGGTTGGCGTGATTTGCGAGAAACTCGTAAATCTGGTTTCCGCTGCTGCATTTCAAGCCAAGATGTTTGAGATCTCTTTACGTTCTGTTCAATGCCAACAAAATGAGTCGTTTTCTCGCCAACCTCTAACAAGGTAATTTTGATCGCAAATTAAAAAAAAGAAAAGCACATTGAGCAGAAATTTTTATGTTTATGGCCTTTTCGGAACATTTGGAATTGAATAAAAAAAAAAAAAAATAAAAAAAAAAAATGCAGGAATTGTCCATTGGAAAGGAAAATAGAGAATTTTTTTTTTTAATAATTTCCATAATTTTTTCTCTCCTGCTGCTGAAATATTGGGTTCTGTGGACCATTTTATTGCCTACCATTTTATTGCCTCTCTGCTCTGCACAGGTATTAAAATTTGTATTGATTTTTTGTGTGTGTGGCTAATTTAATGCATTTAATTTAGGTGGGGCTACAAATTATGATCCCAACCTGCTCTCCTTGCACCTTAGATCAGTATTTTTGTGTTTGCTAGGAAAGACACAGCTTAGAGGTAAGTCCCCAGGTTTAAAATTTTGCCAACTTATTACTAATTAACTACACTTATAATGACTGAAATCATTCAGTGTTATTCTATTTAAACTAGCTAGCTAGTTTCTAAACCATTTATTTGATGCACTGTGACGAAATATGTTGTCTTAAACATTGGTTTTTCAAGTTTGAAAAACATTGAAATAACCAAAATGTGGATTAATGTCCATTGTAATTAGTAGGCATAGTCCAATGTAAGTTGCACAACACCCTGGAATGGTTTATTTGTTTCCTGGAGAGAGGAGGTGGTTGTTCTTATATCTAGAACTTTTGGGGAGAACTTATTTGTAGTATATGCTTTTGGTATGGAATAAAAGTTTTAACAGCAGTTTGACTAACAATCGTAGTTGAACTCTCCTTGATAGTTATCATGTTTGCCGGTTTCTAAAACCTACATATAATTCAGATTCAAGATGTGGATCTCCAGACAATTTGATGTCTGGTTGCTGCCATGCCAGTACGTGAATGTTGTTACACTTGCATATGACCCAATGAAAAATCAAAGAGATAAAAGATGTTAGTCTGTTACACTTCACTTTTCAATCTCTGTTGCACTTTGACTTATCAATTACTCAAATCAACTTTTATCCCCAGCAATTTAGAGCATCTATGAAATGTTTTGTTTTATGAAACATTAGTTATCCTTGAAGTATTTTGCTTTACAAGGCATTCATATGTCTTTTTGGATCGTAGCATACCAGAAATTCAAAGTATGATTTTTAGTGTACTGGGCATTATATTTTCTTCTTCCCCATTTCTCTGCAATAGAATACTTATGCATTCTTTGACCTATTATGTTATAGCCTGTAAATTCCATGTGTTAGCTTTCTAAATCTCTGAAGTCTTTCCAAAGTGAGCGTTTGCGACATCTAGACTGTAGTCCTGATAGGAATTTTTCTGGTTTTCCCCTATTTGAGACCCAAATACAAGAAAATTTCTTTTGATAAACTTCCCAGAAGGCCTCTCTTACATACTTGATCTATTGTTGTTTTGGAGAAGAAAAGCCTTCATATAGGTCTTATGCAGTGGTAGAAGTGGTGTAAAAAAGGTGGGGGGGGGTGCCCTAAAGTTAGGGACAAGTGCCACTCCCTCTCCCCTTCAACGATAAATTTTATAATTTTGTAACTTGTAACCCAAATTTTAATTAGTAAGGAAATAATTTATGCTTCCTAACACTAACATTGAACATGGGTCCAAAACTTATTGCTATTTTAATGAATATTCTGCGATTTAGTTTTTTTACTTGAAAGTAAGCAGGGTTCCCACGGTCATTGAAAGTCATTAAAAGTGCTTAGTATATTTGAACTTGTTTTTAAGGCCTTGAAAGTACTTAAAAATGCTTAGAGGTGCTTGAAAGTCCTTGAAAATGCTTAGAGGTCCTTAAAAGTCCTTAATTTTTGTGTATGTTGTCCAACTGCAAAATTTATAAAAATACAACTCAGACTTGCTATCCCCGCATGACTGCCACTTATCCTCACCGTATCGGAATTTTTTTACATATTTGTATTAGGTATGTGCCAAATTGTAACTGTTTTGGTAGAATATACTTTATAAAAAATATATATATAGACATGATGCCTGAAAACAAGTTTTTAAGGGTCCTTAAAAGTCATTGATTTTCATTTTGTGATTTGAGTGGGAACCCTGGTAAGAGATAAAGTTCAGTAATAATTCAATGTTATATGCATAACTGTTTATTTAGATTTAAATAGTGCTTATAAATGTGCATACTTTCATGAAATTAAATTAATAGAGATCTCTAAAATGTTTTTTTTTTTTTTTAAATAGCTTGTCTTTATATGTAACAAGAATAGAAATTTAACTTAAAAGAAAGTTCCTCCTAAGTTCAAAGTGAACCAAGAGTAACAGTATTTGTCAATAAAAATACTTATACCTTTATACAAAGAAGTATAATGCATTTTTATGATAGTATGATATATATATACATACCATAAATAGATTTCAAATGTAAAAAAAAAAAAAAACTTTTTCTAATTGTCACTACATTTAGAGGTTAATGTTATTTTTCATTAGTAGTTTTTAGGCGGTTTGAGTGTTTTTGAAAGTGGGAGGGAACGGGGATGAGTTGCAGTGGTTTTACAAGTAGGGGGACGTATGGGTAATTTCTTGAAAAGTGTGGAGACGTGTCCCCCGCGTCTACCCACACTTCTGACTCTGGTCTTGTGCAAGAAAATCTCCACTACAAGCATCAATATCCAGGGTTCTAAAACAGCTATTTCTGCCTAGTTGTTTTGAAGATTTCTGGCAAATAGGCTACACTAAGAGTATAATTTGCCAAAAGAGTGCTGCACTAGTAACATCTACAGTTACGCCTCACAAATTTTATATTTTTTGAAATGCACCTGTTAAGGCCACCTTTAGGAATTTCAAGTTCAAAAAAGTAATAGTGCTTCAACTTAATTTGAGTGAAAGATTGAAGACAGAAAATTTTCTATGGTTGAGAGATAGTATCATGTACTTTAGATACATAATCTTGTTAATTCCATGGGCCTTCTACAAAATTTTACCATTTACATTCATTCACATTAATAATAATATAAAATTTAGATAGTTTCAATCCTCGAGAGCTGCTTTTTCAAAATTGTAAAAGTTTTCGTTATGGTGGAATACCCAGGATTCCCAATTCGTTCAATTTCAGTGTTTTGTAATTTGCTAAGTAATAGTTTCGATAGGTTCGCCAATAGGTACCAAAATCTTTTTTCAGGATTATTCTATAATTTTTAGTTACTTTTTAAATCGATATATTTCAATAAACAACTAATTAAATTAATATAAATCGGTAAAAAGAAAGAAAACGATCTTGTTTTTGCTTCCGATTTGTGGAATATTTTTGACATTTATATTGTTTACTTAAATGTGTCTTATTTAAAGCATAGAAACACTAAAGACACAAAAAATAAATTTTCTAGTTTAATTACTTTGGCAGAAGGTTTAAAATAAAAATTTTACCAATAGGATTAAAAAAAGAAAATTAGCTTGGAATATTTTTGTCTAATTAGATTGATTTCTGGCAATTCTCTGAACATTTTGCAATTTACCTTTTTTACCAATTTCTACATGTGAGGAAATAAAAGCGTGATGCCACCAATTTCTGACGTCCGAGTTTTTATAATCAAAGCTTGGTATAAACAGAACTATTTTATTTGAAATCAAAATTGTTGATATTGAGTGATGTTGTTATCATTACAAGATAGTTAATTTTAGAATAATGAAATGACTTCATTAAATTCGTACGATTTAAAAACTAATTCTTTATCATTTCAGAATTTTTTTAATGACAAGAAACGTAGAATAGGTTGATAGATAGTGTTGTAAAGTCACTTAAAATTAAAAAACAACCCACTAACTAGTGATTGATGATGATAATAATTCATTCAGATCTAATGTGATGTAAAAGTATTAATTGGTGATCTTAATACAGGAAGTGTAGCTTGTTTCAAAGCTTTGATTTATTATTCTCACAATCCATTGTGCCTAATGGGTTCATATATAAATCAAATGCGCAATCTGTCAGTTAGCTTATGAAATCAATTAACTATAATGCAAAAAAGAGTTTTGGTAATATAGCTAATTACAATTTATCGGCGTTTTAGTGAAGGAAACTTGTTCATTAATATATGCTAATACATTTTAATTTCATAAATCTCATTAAACAAAAATTAACGTCATAAGTTTGCCATCTTAATGAGTTGGATAATTGAACAAAAATACGCCCAACCTCCCCCCTTTTTTTTTAGAACAACGCCTTCCTTCGTGTTTCTTAAGGTTGTAAAATCTCTTATTTGAAAAACTTAAAGTATTAAAGATCATTTTATCTGGGGTAACACAAAAGGCTTAATACTTATTAGATGCATTCTTAAATTTTATAAAGGCATCTGCACTCAATACGTTTTCATGATGTAGTCTTTAATCCCTCATTGTGTGCATACCCTTCAACAACCTGCAGAAGGTAAATAAACGGAATATTTCGTTTAAAGTACACTTTAAATGTATGCATATTAACGATGCAAGGTTAAGCTTTTGATAAGTCCAAGGTCAACGGTATCTTTGATTAAGACACAAAAAATCATTGTTTATTCCCTCCTGTTAACTATGCATAGAGATTCAAACGTTGTTTTCTTATGTTGTTAAGTGTTCCCAAATCGATTTTTTTTAAAGGTAATGTTTAATCAAGTACATTGGCTTTGGCAGCATAGAAGATACCACAATTTTAAAATTGTTATTTTCACGGAAAACAAAAAGAAATATGATGTTAACAATTTATGTATAGATAATCTTAGAGGTTTAAAATAAAATATTTCAAACGATATTGCTCTTTTTTACCATTACCTAAATATTTCAGTTTTATTGCTTTTGGCACCTATAACATGCCATGTGTTTTTAAATTTTGAAGCGTTGAGAAATTATTTTTCTATAACAGATTCTGTTTACTCTAAAATTGATATCATTGAGAAAAAGGCACTCTTTCTAGATCGAGTGCAAACGATCGAGGCATTGGCATACTCTTATAAACGTTTCACCACATTGACTTTCTGGCTAAGTAAGGAAAAGTTAGTGTACTACCGGTATGCTTGACAAAGAAGTGCGTAAAGTGACGTAAATGTTTATAAATAAAGAGGCAAGTCAAGTCATTTGCACACTATTACTTGACACTTGTCTAATAACGAAAAAATAGTGCATACCTTTTGGTTGTTACGAAAGTTTCGGCAGATGTTATTAAAAGCGCTAGAAAATGGATATAGCAGACCGATATTTCTTGACGTTCATTCAGGAAGGTTTTTATGAAATGTTGAAAAAAAAGGAAATTTTCTGTCAAGTCATTTGTAGAGTCGTTTTGCGTTGTACTCTAGTAGGTAAATATGTCGACTATTTACGAGAAAATTGAATGCATTCAATTAGGACGTCACAAAAAGCGATGGCAGACGTCTTCAAGAGCGTTAACAAATGAACCTTAGTTAAGTTATTTGCATAATTATTATTGTGGCTAGTTATTATCGTAATACTTTTGCATTGTAAAAATTGCTTTTTCAATTTTATCTTTATAATTTGGCCGATACCTACTAGGGTACAAATCAAAAATACAAACAATTCAACTGAAGATTTAAATTTTGGTATTTTTGTATCACAAAATAGAAAAGGAAAACGCAGAATAATTTCGAAGTAATAATGAATTAAAATTTGAAACTAATTGGATTATTTAAGTTTGTGGGAAAAAAAAGATTTTTTTTTTTAATGGCGTTGTCTTTGATTCCTAATGAAAGCTACAGAATTAAAAAATGTGTGGCTTGTTATACTTTTTTTTAAACAAAACATCGAGCGGAATGTCGAAAAGTAGGTATCTAAGCTATCACTTCTACTGTAATTACGAAACTTAAAAATGAATCGTTAAATATAAAAATGGAACATGTCAACATGAACATCTCTAAATTGAACATGACCCCTTTTTAAATCCTTTATTTTAACTTCGATTGTGTGCGTATATATGTTTGTTGATGGGGAGCGGAATCTGCGAAGGCCTAGTTAACCCCTTTGCCGTCATCCAATCGGGCTGAAACTTGGTAGATAGGTTCGATGTCGATGACAATGCATTCTATCAAATGTTTGGGTTGTTACTGTCACTAAAAGGTCGCTTTTACGGAATACTAATAAACCGACTTGCCGTCATCCAATCGGGTTAAAAAAGCATTGAACCGATCATTGTTGAAACCCTTTCTTGTTGCCAATTTTTTTTAAATAAATAAATAATAAAATTACTTTAATCAGAATAAATGAATGATATTTGGATGCGAGAGCATAAATTCACGTACATTTTGAAACGTAGCTTGCCGCACATTTTGCTGATAGAAATGTTTTTGATATCGGCGCTGTGTTAATAAATATAAAAATTGATAATGCATATAAAGGATTTTTAAAAACTCTTTTTTTATGGGTAATATTATTGCATTTAGTGTTTCAATAGAAAAGTTAAAAAAAAAAAAAAAAAAAAAATTAAGAAAGTGCATGATTATACTAAATACTTGGAAGGAAAGTGGAAAGTTATTTTGATATCTTCTTCAAATACAAGGTCCGGCTATTAATTTCCAGGACTGACGTAACTGTAGGAGAACGAAAAGCCGGAAGATGGCGCTAATGATTGCATATTGAAGAGCGTTTTCTTGCGCATGTGCAGTGCAATCGGCGCCATTCTGAAGTAAGTGGTTCTCGTGGAAAGGCGCATTAAAACGTAGCTCTTAAATTCCTGTTGTCGAAGTGAAAATGGAGCAAAGAATTAACATTGAATTTTGCTTCAAATTGGGTATCCTATCCAGGTACGCAGGGTCAGTTTCATCGTTGTCTATAAGTTCGCCACATGCGTCCAGTCGCAATTGCTTTTGTTCGTCCCTTAAATGGTGAGGAACGAATCTGGAACAAATCATGCGTTTGCCTAGGTCTTGCGTCAAAATTCACCGAACCGTCTCTTTGTCCATGTTCAATTCATTGGCGAGTACTCGAATAGTCAATCGACGATCACATTTCACCATATCGCGAACTTTTTCAATAGCTTCCTGCGTGCGTACGGACTGCGGCCGACCTGTGTGTGGATCATCTTCATCTCTTTCGCGTCCGTCCCGAAAGCGTTTAAACCATTCAAAAGTTCTTGAGCGGGATAATGCTTCACCGCCATAAACTTGTTTTAACATTTCGTAGGTTTCCGCAGCTGTCTTGCCCAATTCGAAGCAAAATTTAATGGTAATTCTTTGCTCCATTTTCACTTCGACAGCAGGAATTTAAGAGCTACGTTTTAATGCGTCCATCCACAAGAACCACTTACTTCAGAATGGCGCCGATTGCACAGCACATGCGCAATAAAACGCTCTTCAATATGCAATCATTAGCGCCATCTTCCGGCTTTTCGTTCTCCTACAGTTACGTCAGTCCTGGAAATTAATAGCCGCACCTTGTATATTTAAAAATCTCAATTGTAAAATAATCATTGATGAGCGAGCAGGCATCAAAATAGTATCTGGTCTGAAAAGTGTCAGAAAAGTTAATGTACGAGTGCTTTCAAGCAAAAATTTTGTGTACGAAACACTCGGCGTGTGAGTTTTCGAATTTAACATGATGTAGCGCTCAACATTTTAAGTGTGTGCAAATATTGATCTGTCTTTATGTATTAATACTTTTGGAGATGGCCTGAAATGAATTGCTTTCTGAAATCAAGTTTATGCTAATGAGTTGATTAGGGTCCATTTTCTTGCGCCTTGGCCGATGTGGGAGATTTTTTTCATATTCATCTAATAGCCGTTAAACGTCAAAATCTAACTGCAAGATTAACGCATGCTTTTTAGTGAACTCTGTAATTAATATTATGTTTTAAAAATGAGAAAGTGATTGTAACTTTCTATTGAACTTTTCGTGCCCAGTTTATATCTTAAAAAATGTGTTTTAATTTTTTTTTATTTAAAACAGTTATTTATTTCTTATTTAAAACAAGGTAATGCATTAATGTATAATAAAAAAACACCAAAAACACAAAAAATATATTTTTAATTTAATTATTTTGGAAAAGGAATTAAATTATCTTGCAATATTTTTTGCCAATCAGATTATGATTACTTTCCATTTACAAAACATATTGTAACCTTTCTCAGGTACCGTGTTTTTATATTAAAACTATTTTGTGAGCTCAGAAATTTTTGCTGTGTACTATCGCTTCGCAGGAATCGATAGCGCCGCCCATATTGAAAAATGCGATTGTCTTAACTTAGATGTAGTTAAAATGTTGGAATTTTCAGGATAACTACGTTAAATTTTTTATTTGAGAAATATTTTATTGATGTTCCGGAATTTTAATATGCTAAACGTAAATTAGAGTTTTGAACTGAAGGTTAAAAATTTGATAGGAACAAATGTAAGAGGCATAAATGGCAGTGCTTAACGAAGTCACTTGAAATTAATGATAATTAAGAAAATAAATAATAATTTACTTTAAGGAATACTTTATTCATTTGTAGCGTAATGTGAAGATATGTAATTAATGTTTGAACATTTCAAGAAATGACTTAAGAAAATTATACTCTTTAAGAAAATTACTAATTCTCAGATGTTACCTACCCAGTTACTTGAATGAAATAAAATTCATGCGTAAAGAATGATTGCTTTAGAAAATGATTTGGTACATCGAAAATCGAATATCCTAACATCGGCCACTTTAAAAAAAAAAAAAAAAAAAAAAAAAAAAAATAGTAAATTTTGTAATAGCATTTCTGTTTGGGAATTCTTTCCTTTTTACTTTCAATTCCCATCTGTATACATAGGGTAATAAAAGTATAAAATTAAGTAATTTTTTTTTTTTTTCTTTTTTAAGCATTTCTCCACGTTTTGGAACATTTTTATTTCAAAAAAGTTGAATAGAAAAGATGTCTGTCTGTGGTCAGCATGACTCCCGAACAAATTGACCTACGGTGTTCAAATTTGGTGGTGGCCAGGAGACCTACCATTGAGGTTTTCGTCAAAATCGCGCATAAGCATAAGCTACCATTGAAAAAAAAATCATGTTTTTCAATGATTACTAAAAAAACGGTTCGGATGATTTTGATCAAAATCGCTGTGTTGATGCATTTTGAGGTGTTCTAAATATCCCACCTCCGAAATACACGTAATAATGCTTTAATGGAGTAAAAAGTTGAAACACGAATATCTTCAACAGAGTTCTCTTTCTTTGAGCATACCACCTCAACGATCGTTTTTTCTTCTTTTCTCAGTTTCACTTATAAGAAAGGATAATATAAGAATTATCAAAAAGTATTTCGCCAAAATCACCATTTTGGCGGAGTTTTTTTTTTTTTTTTCCAGGCCCATATAAGAATTATCGCAAAAAATATCGCCAAACTGGCCATTTCTTCTATATGAATGATAAATAAAATATAAAAACGGTAAATAACACAAATCCACGTCAGTATTATAGTGTAATTGAAAGTTGTGCGAAGTTCCACACCCCTAGATTTTTTACGAATTTTCTTTCTGTTGCCAATGACTCGTCCATCTTTTTTTGCTGCGACAATATCCAGCAATCCAAATCCACGTCAGTATCATAGTGTAATTGAAAGTTGTGCGATATTCCTCACCCCTAATTTTTAAAAAAAAAATTTTTACGAAGTTTTCCTTCTGTTGCTAATGACGCTTCTGCAACATCTTTTGCTGCGACTATATTGCGGTGTTTCGGCTACCAGGTGCAAAAATAGTCTGCCAAAATATTTTTGTTATTACACTACTGTTACTTATTAGCTTGCGAAGCATAAACATGATTGAAATAATTTGTCTGCTTTTTTTTACATAAACATCACTTCACGCACTTCTTCGTTAAGCTTACCTGTTGGCAGACTAGCGTTCCTTTGCTGAGGTGCAATGTAGTGTTATGTATTTTAACATTATGCCAATGCCTTGATTTGTGTGTTGACCATGGACTATTGGTATACTTATTTATGGATTTGGGGGTGGGCATCAATAACATTGCACGTTTGGAGTTTTTTTCTTTCTTTAATAATGAAAAAGAGTCTTTAGGTCTATAAAAAGCGACTTCTAATTAGGGTAGGGTTCTGAAAGTTTCAAGGTAATTAGGTAATGTTGGCCTTCTAATTAGACTTTTGACAAATAGAACGTTAAAATTTTAGTTTTATTAATTTAATTAAAATTTTTTTACAACGTGACTTCTAATTGGCGTATTACTCTGAAATTTTCGTCTTAACATAAGTACTTTTGTCCTTCTAAATAGACTTTCGACTAACAGAAGGTTAAAATTTTAATTCTTTAAAAAATAAATTAAGTGATTTGCAAAGTGACTTTTAATCGGCTCCTGAAATTTTATGCATAAATAATTCTGGCATCCTAACTTTTGCTGTTCTCAATCAGTATGTTAAAGTATTCTTGGAGAGGGGTGTATTATTGTATTAACGAGATTTTTTTTTTTGACAAAAAGGGGGAGGTCAATACTAAGGGCTTACGTAACAATTATACTTTTAGTAAGTGAAAAGATTCTGTACTCTTATTAAGATAAAGTGGTTACTCAGTTCCTGTCAACGTTTTCCGTCCAGTCAAACATTGCAGTTTGCATATTTCGGGAACGTCAAACTAATTGATACGTCCAATAAAGATATACAATTGCATCGGTTTTTTTAAAGACTTCGAATACTCGGTTGAACCAGGCGTAATCTGCTCTCATACCCACTTCTTCAACGATGTCTCTTCCTCTGCTTGAACTCTCCAACGAGCTGAAACAGCTGCCTTGTGCGGACTGAATGAATGAGGATTTGGTGATTCCCCCCATCTGTAGGCGTCTGTCGAGATGAAACACACTTTCTTTTTCCAACCCTCCCTTGTGTACGAAAGAGAAGAGAACCGTTCTTCATCCGCATTTGGATCTCTTTGTCGAGCAGTGTTTATTTCCAACGTATTTCGCCCCGATGCAGAGGGGTATTCTGCCAGACAATTTTTTGAAACTTTTTTTCACTGTTGTCAGACAGGCAGTTAAAGGGCATTCTCTGGAGAGAGGGCTGCCTTTCTTACATCAAGGCCGCCGTTGTAAACTATTTTTCAAACATAGTGAAGACAGAAATGGAATTTTCCACACCATTTTTCTGTATAGCTGTCCTTTTTTTAGTGTCTAGCCTTTATTACTTTTCCACCTCCTGAAATTGATGCTGTGTCAAATTTTTATACTGAGGAATCAGGATAGTGTCGTTTATTAACTTGATTTTCCAACTTCTAGGCGTCATTTTCTTTCTTTAGACGTCATTTTCTTTCTTTTTTTCGTTTCGTCAGTCTTCATGTTAAAAATATATAGGTACTTTCCTTGAAACGGCAGCGAAATAAATACTATTCACTTATACATTCGAGAAAGAGTTGTGGCTTTCGGGGACCAGTTATGCCAAATCCAATTTTCTGTTCATTTTTCTCATTTAAATTTTAGGAAATTTCAAGTATAATATGACTACTATATCGAGAAGCGAGTGAAGTGTCGGTTCCCATGAATAGAAACTTTATTTGATTGGATTTTTACAAAACAATCACAGTAGAAGTAAGTTAACCAGCAAACAGCTTATAAGCTTAAAGGCTTAAAACATTTAAATGGATGCTATGAGGACATCGCACCCTTTTGAAGTGAAAAAATTAACATTTAACATATATTTCTATTAACATTCGTTTCCAGCAAATGAAAAATCGAACTGAAGGTGGAAATGGTAAATGAATTAATCATCTAAACATTTACTAAAAGGGGAAAAAAACTAAAAAAAACAACACAAAAACACATTTTTTAACTAAGTATGTATAAATTTCCCTCACCCTTTACTAGTTTTCTTTGATGGCCGTTTTCTTTTACATTGAAAATCTAACGATTTGATCACTTATTCTCCTTGACGATGTATCTGGAGGAAATACGCGTTATTAACTTATCAATGGCATCGTCATGTTTTTTTACTTTGGTTTATCCCCTTTCATCCGTTCATCGCATTGTGGTTGGTTATGGCCAAAAACCTTCACGAAGTAGTTTTGCTCCGAGACATCATAATTGATTGGAAAAGAAAATAAATTTTGCTAGATTTTTAAATGCATACATTTTTAGAAAAATTGCGATTTTTTCTACTTTTAGTGTTAAAAAAATTCTATTAAAACTATTTATTCTAGAAACTAGATAGAGGTTCATAACGTATGCTCAAGGAAAGAAAACTCTGTGTTGAAGGCATTCATTTTCAACTTTTTACGCCATTAAAACATTTTTACGGGAATTTTGGAGGTGAGGATGTTTAGTACACCTTAAGAGGCATTACCACAGCAATTTTTGTCAAAATCGTTAGAGTCGGGGTTTTTTTTTGCAATCATTGAAAAACATGATTTTCAATTTCAGCTACCTTATGCGCATGCGCGATTTTGACGTAAACCTTAATGGTAGGTCCCATGGCCACCAGCAACCCGCATACCAAATTTGAACATCGTAGGTCAATTTGTTCGTGAGTTATGCTGACCACAGACACCACATACACGCACAGACATTTTCCCTAGATCACTTTTTTGGAATCAGTATGTTCCAAAACGTGGGGAAAAAAATAGAATTTTTTTTGACTGAATGCTATACTTTCATTACCCCATGTATATACACATATGGATAATTGAAAGTAAAAAATAGTTGAAGTGTGATTGTACATGATTGTGGAAAGTGTGTGTGTGGTTGTGACTGTGGGGGAGGGGGGGGGGGGGGGTCGTTGGGAAGTCGCATGTTTCCGGCTGCACTAACATTTTCGACCCCTTTCCGCCACTGTATGACAGTCACAATCCAGCTAATTGGAATGCTAGTTTTCCTTTAAGATAAGAATGACAGAAATAAAAGATAGTCCTATCATGTCAGCTTATCTTTCAAGGATCGCGTGGGTAAATGTGACCAGCTTAGTTGAAATCGGAAGAATAGAAAACAGTGAATGTGTTATTTATCAAGGCTTGTATTGGCGTGCTCTTTCATACGCGGCATTATTCCATCGAGATTATTCTCAATTTAAGTTTGACTTACCATCTTCTTTAGCCGTCGATCGTATTTAAATTTTTTGAACTGAGAATACTTTTATTGGAAATTTCCCTGTCTCTCGAAAGTACCCGTTTACAATGCAGATTTTAGGCAAATGTATTTTATAAATCCTTTATCTTAACTTCGATTTTGGTGTGTCTGCTGGGCAAATCTGCGAATGCCTAGTTTACCCACTTGACGTCATGTAATTGTCCTAAAACTTGCAGATAGATACATTGTCGATGACAATGCATTCTATCAAGTTTTGGAGGTTGTAAGCTTTGGAATACTAATAAATCAACTTGCCGTCATCTAATCGCCCTGAAATTTGACGTATAGATTCGTTGTCGATAAGGTTGCATTATATCAAGTTTTGGGCGATGTCATTGAAAGGCCGTTTTTACACACGCTTCTATTATCACTTTGGAATACGAATAAATCAACTTGCCGTCATCCAATCAAGCTGAAATTTGACAGATAGATTTATTTTCAATAAGGCTGCGTTATATCAAATTTTGGTGATTATCACTATCACTAAAATGGAGCTTTTACACACGCATCTATTAACTGTTCGGAATTCGAATAAACTTATTTTCCGTCATTCAATCGAACTGAAACTTTGAAACTTTTACACTCATTGTCGATGACCATGCTTTCTATCAAGTCTTAAGACTGTCACGCAAAGATCGCTTTTACGCATGTTTCTATTGCGTTTCTTATCAGCTTTTACGTTCTATTATCCAAACATCAAACTTAATACAAACATGTTCAATTTGGTAATTTTAATGACTGGAACCTTCCCCCTATATAAGGTTGCAGGAGGTAAAATCTTCGGAGGGCTAATTTACTCACCTTCCTTCATTCAATCGAGCTGTGTCTTGGTAGATAGACTCGATGTGGATGACAACAAGTTCTTGTTTTCAAACAAGTTCTTGGGGGCAAAAAAGTAGTTAGCAGTAGTAGTAGTCTTTTGTGCTTAGTGGTCAAACACTACTAAAACTCGATCTGAGTTCAAGAAGTTGCAATGAGGAACTTTCACGTTTTTTAGTTTTATTTTTAAATAAAAGTAGAGAAAAAATCATGAAAAACAATACCATTCTTTCAAAAATTTGAGCTCGGATAGATAGTTAAAAATAATATTTAGTTTTTCACATTGGGGTGACTTGGTGGGAAAAAGCTACTTTTGCGTGAAATGTTAATGCGCAGATAATAAACCAGTCTAAAACCTGTTTTAGACGAGGAATGAGTGTGGTTTCTACTTCGTTTTGCGACTTTATCTCTGCGTAACCACGTCACGGTTTTTCCATGCGTTTTTGGTCACGTGACTTTTGCTTTGATTTCGGCTCATTTCAAACTCGATTTTTGATTAATTGAAAGCATAAAGATAAAAAATAATTGCACTGCTCAAATACATTCGTTGTTAAGATAACACTAGAAAATACAAAAAATATTCATTTTCCTCACTTGTGCAAGTTCCTAATTGCATATAAAAATTGCCAGTGTATATAAATGATTTGTAACAAAAACTTTGTTTTTAAGAGTTATATTATTACTAAGAAAGGGAAGTTGAAGTTGCTCTCTTTCGACTTTATTTTCACCACCCCAACCGCCCGATTTGATTCTCAATACACTGTACCAACAACTTACCACATTCTTCCACGTTGGTAGGTATGAGGGAAAATCGTAATTTTGTGTTACATCGATCAATCTTGTTGGAACATTTGCCTCGAAGTATTTGAGGAAGAAAATAATTTGCTTAAAAATGTCCACGATTTGCAGCATACCAAAGTTAAGTGACTTGTCGCTATGGTAACCCCCTCCTATCCGTCCCCTTCAAATGGGAATGAAGAGTTCCGCCTTGTATTGACAACGACGCTCTTAATCGACTATTGCACTTCACTGTGTTATTAAATGTAGCCTAGAAATCGAGTTTGCCTCGTAAATGGGTAGGAATCATTACTTTATTGCATGGTGGTAATATGAAAAGAGGAAGTGCTTGTAGATGCGATAATCAAGTCTGCTGGCACAAACCCATCTATAGTGTTGCATTTCTAAACAATAATAACCGATTTCGTAAAATTCATTAAATAAATTTCTGTTTTTTAAAGCTTTTAAATGCCAGAACAACCAAAGTATCGAATAATTGTGTTTTTAATAGCTTGGAATTTTTCGGTTTTTTATAGCTTTTACGCAAGTGATGCTGGTATTCCGTTTCCCAAAACTGAATATATGGCCAGTGAAAAAAAACAACAAAAAAACAACAACAACAACATCCACCCGTTATGTTATAACAGGCTCTTAACCTACAGCCTCATTACTCCATTTCTTTCCTTCAACCTTCTGATTTAATTAGTAAATGTTGCATTTTAATGAAACTATTTTTAAAAATGTGAACCTTATAGATTAGGTACCTATAGTTTCTTCATAATTTACAAATTTCTATTTCATTATAAGGATCTCAGCAAGTCTATGGCCGACCAAACGGTATAGTGGTTAGCGTGCTGACTTCTAGACCACGAGGTTGCGGGTTCGAGTCCCGTGCAAGGCATAGATGTTTGTAAATGTATGTTGGCTTGTCTAATGACGAATGTTTCGGCGCGTTATAGCCCTCGTGTTGCTGACGGCGCCAGATAATCCGAAAACAACCAACCAACCAGCAAGTCTATGATCTCAGCAATTTGCGGTTTAAAATCATTTTGTGATTTGTCACCAATTCGCCGACGATGAGAGCCTCTACAATAAAATTTTAAACTGCCATGTAGCGGCAGGCGTTATAACAAAATTGATCCATTTTTTTGTAAACATCTTGTTCCATGTGTTATAAAAAAATTATGACTATGGAGCTCCAATCAAACATCTTTCATTTAAATTAGAGCTTCTTTGTATTTCAAAATGATTCCATTCAGCAATTAAAATTAATTCATTCAGCGTTCAAAAGGAATTTAATTCATTTATTATCTTTCAAGTTCGAATCAGTACCAAACTGCAAAACTAATTCTTGTTATATGACAGGAAAGGCTTTTTAATTTGTCGCAAAACTATAACCATTCATTCCCTGGAAACTGTTTTTGGAATTCGGAAAAGCTAATCCACTTTCCAAACTTGTTAACCAAACGATCTGAACTCAAATTTTCAAATGTACCTATTGTTATTGCGACGGTAAATTTTTGAAAATTTGTTTTTAAATTTTTGTGTTTTTTTTTCTTCTTGGAAGTAACTGGCGACGTCTAATCCTTTTGGTTTCATTGATCTATGCTTTTCTGTGACTTTTTGTGTTCTGGATAAAATTACTAAATGTTCTTATTTCCGTAACTCACCCTTTTCAGAATGATTCGTTAAAAATCTTTCAATAGGTATCTTAAGTTTTCTCTTCAACATGCTCTTGCTTGAATGTTGCAACGTCTTAATCCTATTTTTTTTTTTTAAATAACTTTTATATAATCTTGTCATAGTTCGAAATACAGGTTATGTCTTTTGGTTTAATTAAACAAAATTCCTTTTAGATAGGACACTTGAAATTGAAGATGTGAAGTATACGCAACTGAAAGACACGAATTTTTTTTAGGTTTTATCATTTAATTCCTTAAATACCAGATTCATCGACGCATTTATCTTAAAGGTTTGAAATTGTTCATGCTGGGTCATTTGAGCAAAAGCAAATCATTGCTTATTTTATCCTTTCGATAGACTCATCTGAATGTTAAGTTGTAGGTTCATTGAAGCTATAGATGTCTTGTGTTTGCCTTTGGAATCACTGATCCTTGATTCCCATTGCTAAGATGTCTATAGGAACAACTTTGAGTGTTCAGTTTTATAACTCTTGTTGATTCAGTATATTTTGTTTATTGCTAGTCTCTTTGTGTTATTATGTATTGAAGTTACTTTTTAAATATTTAACTTTAAAAACTGTTTATAAATCCGCTTTTAAAATTACCTCTACTCAATACGCCAAATTGTAGGTACTAAGTATTGAAGAACCTAAAAGTTAGCCACTATATTTGATTAAAATTATTCCGTGTATTTTCTCCATTCGATGTCTGACCATGTTCACATATGTATTATCACTGGATTTTGGAGTTTGCTATTTTGTTAAACAGAACTTGCAGTAGTAGACATTGCAGAAATAACTCTTGAGAGTTAAAAAGTATTTTGACTTTATATGCATTTTATTTTTAAGAAAATATATATATTTTTTTTTAAATCATTTAAAATGTAAGTAATGAAACTCGTTTTTCTGTATAAAAACTGCAAAAGGAAATTTTCTAAAATTATTTATAATGTCTAAAATTACACAAAAAGATTAAAAATATTCAATTTATCATTTTAGGTATTTTGTTTTTATATATTAACTGATTTTTTAAAGTAGGTCTTAAATTGAAAAAAATATCAATGATTCATTAAATACAGCATGTTTATCATTTTCAATTTTTAGTATTAGAAAAACTAACTTTTGCAAAAAATTAATTAATTTTTTTAATTAATAAATAATTCACAAAACAATTTCCAATTGGGCTGCAGCTCTGAAAATTTCAACGTAAGTAGTTTTGGCCTTCTAATTGGACTTTCGAAAAACAGAATGTTAAAATTTTAATTTGCTTTTTAATAATTTTTTTTAATTAATATTTTCACAAAAAGCTACTTCTAATAGGCCTAGAGCTTTGAAAATTTCAACATAAGTATTTTGGACTCCTAATTTTGCTTTTCACAAACACGTGATATTCTCAAAGGGGTGTTGTATAATTCTTTAATGGAAATTTTGTTTTTGTTTCTCGACAGGAGAGGGGCTTCCAATATTAAGAGTTTATGTAGCAATTAGTTTTTAGTGAGTGAAGCGAGCTTATGCTTACTCATCAATGAACCGTTCAGCGATCCCATGCTTGCATAGCAATGAACCTTTCAACGAGTGAAGTAAGCCTGTGCTTATGTGTCATTGAAATTTTTAGCGAGCGAAACGAGCTTGGTTTTAACGAAGCGCCAAAATCTGGGATCTCTATACCAATAACGGATCTCTACAACGCGGGCCTCGCAGTTGGCTTTTAGGATTATGCTGCACATAATTGAAGTTATGCGTGGAAACGTCACAGTCCATTCCTTTGCGCGGGAAAAAATAAAACACGCATTGTTAAATGGTTAATGGAATTTGAAAATTCAAATTGTTTTTAAAGGTGTGTTGTTATTGGTAACAAGCACGTCACAAATGTTGCCATTTTATGCTACCTACTTCTAATAATACTACACTTAAGCTTTCATTATGTTAACTGAACCATTAAATGAGAGAAATTTTTCCGAGAAAGCAGGAACAAAAGAGATTTTTTTTGCTGTATTTTGTTACTGCTCAGCAAACGCTTTTTAAATTTTAAAAGGCTTTTCACGCTCTAAATTTCATGTTCTATTTTTAATTCTTTTTTTTTCAGGCATGCCGAATTTCACTTACAAATATTGAGTTTTCTGGAATTTATCGTAATTCTCTTGTAGAAGTCGATGTTAGTTAGTCCAGCACTACTGTCCTTAAATTGTATCAGGCAGCTTGTCTGAAGTAAACTAATACGCCTACCCTATGCAATGTTAAGTTAACAATTCCAAAATAATTGCTTAGACTATTTCCTGAGAAGCAAATATTTTTCGTGGGTGGGAAACGTGAATCGTGCCGAATATAAATATATATATATAAAAAAAATGGAACCAGACACACGCGTAGCTAAATGTTATTTTTCTTGTAATCGTGATGGCGAAGGACATCATGCCGTTTAGACTTTGTCGTGTCTAAGCTTCAAATCTTGCCATCATTTCGATTAGTGATATAATGATAGATGTATTGGTTTTCTTATAATATTGGGTTCCTGTTGAGTTCGTAGACTGTTCTGTTAACGATAATATTCCATTAGATTTCTGTTCTAAGAAATCAGTAAACCATCTTTTTGGCTGTTACGTTGTGGAATGTTCTATACTAGCTGCGTGGCCCTGCGTTGCCGAGCCCCGTCGTTGGTGTATAGGTCTTGGCGCTTCGCTCGCGGAAAGGTTCATTGTTTCGCTTGCTAAAACTTTCATAGTAATAAACACAGCTAGTTTCACTCGCTGAAAAGTTCATTGACACATAAGCATTGGCTTACTTTACTCGCTGAAAGGTTCATTACTGCTTGAACAGAAGCTCGCTTCACTCACTAAAAATTAATTGCTACGTAAACCCTTAATATTAGAGCCTCCTTCCTTGTCGAGAAACAAAAAAAAAAATTCCCCGCTAATACAATAATACAACACCCCTTTGAGAATATTTTAACACGTGTTTGTGAAAAGTAAAATTAAAAGGTCAAAACTACTTATATGAAAATATTAATTAAAGGAATTAATTAGAAAACATATTACAATTTTAACATGTTTTAACCAAAAGTTTTCTATTTCGAATATATCCTAACTATTAAATCTTAAATTTGTTTTTTAATGGGAATAAATAAATAAGACGTTAGTTTCTTTCTATTATTTTTTAAGAAAATGATTCAGTAACTGAAATATATATTCTTGGTTTAACATGACTGGGTGATGATTTTGTAAATGAAAAATTATATGAATACTATAGATAGAATAAGTTATAATCTATTTTAAAATAAATCTTGTAATTAAATACTATTGAATAGTAAGTTTTTGTATTAATCTAATAGATATATTAATGTCTTTAAATTATTCAAAATTATCAATTAAACTTAAAATTATAAGCTGCATTTTAAATTTGTTTCTAAAATAGAGGTTTTGTGCTTTAACAACTTATTTCTAAGCCTTAAAAATATCATTTTGAACAATATACCACAATTACTAATGAATCTAAGAGCAATATTCCATTCATTATGTAGTAAACAATTACCATTGTATCATACTGTATACATTGAATTTAAATAATAGTATCTCTGAATAAAATATTAAAATTTGATATGATTTGAATGTTCACATAAGTAGCAACAATTGTTTATTTACTTAGTTTAAATTATTTTCAGAAAGAATATTAATTGTTATTAATGTCAAATTTTATTCATAAATATGTATACATGAAATTAGAAAAAGATTTTTGAAAATACCCGGTTTAAACCCCTCCACCCAAAAAAAGTCTCCCCCCTTCCCCCCCTCCCCAACCCACTGGTACCCCTTCCCCCCAACCCACTAGCTGTAGAAAAATCTAAATTAAAATACAAACTTTTTGAAATAGTTCAGGTAATGTTTAAGGCTCTGTCTACTTTGGATGGCATAAAAAAAAACGCTATTTTTATTAATTTTTTTTTTAAGAGAACTATTAGGTTTATTGATATAAAACTTTTTAGGTTTGACAAAAACATTAAAGAAACATGAAAAAAACCCACGTTTTTTTTTTTTTTTTATCCTCCTTTTTGTTATTTTTGCATATAAATTAATATTAGAGGTACGGGATATAGCCACTGTCACACTAAACCTAAAATCATTCAATTTTTTTTTGTTTCGGATGGGCCGTTGTTCAGATTTTTTCAGCTGCGCCCACCTACCATCTTTTTGAGGACTCTTGTTTGCCTGGCATTTTCACACTAAAAAAGTAGTTAAAATCAATCATTTTTTTTTTATTTTTATAAAGTAATTTAAGAATGTTTTTGTTAAGCCTAACAAGTTCTATGTCAATAAACATAACAGTATTCGTAAAAAAAAAAAAAAAAAAAAAAAAAAAAAGCATTTTTTTTTTTTTTCATGCATCTAATGTAGACAGAGCCCTTTAAAAAAAAAAGAAAAAAAACTTTTTTTCCAACCCTGGTACTAACTAGCTGTAGAAAAATCTAAATTAAAATAAAAACTTTTTTAAATAGTTAAAGTACTGTTTAACTTACGCCTTTAATGCCTAATTTGGAATTGCATTTTTACCTTTTCGAATTTTATCCACTGAAAATTAGCTCTTGGATTGAGAACTATCGGAACCCAGCAAAAATTGTTGTTGATTTGAAAGCGCTGTTTTTGGGAAGCGCTGTTTTTGGGAAGCGCTGTTCTGTATAACATCTAACCATTCTACAGCCCTGAAATATCGGACTGCAAGCCCTTGTTTCTGTCGTAACGTTGTAACTGTAAACGACATTTGAAGAGTTGTTGAAGTGATGACGGGTATAAGCGGTAAAAAGTTAAATGGACATTGATCTAGAAAGACTCCATTGTAATCACAAACAAGGGATCTGACCTCTAAATACTACGATAGTTGTAGCCTTATAACGTATTTGAGGGCCTGAGAAGCAAAAGGGTTCTAGTGACTTTACTTAACTTTTGAGAAAATCTACTTAAAATGTTCTTATTTATATTCAATTTGTATGAAAATTATTTGCTGCTCAAATACTATTGCGTCGACGGCTCGAAAGATTTGAAGTCAAAGCAGATCAAAACTTGCAGAAATTTATTCCAATATAACTCTTCACAGATTCTCTTACAGCTCCAGAACTTCTCATTCTAGTAGACTCAATACAGCTCTTTTCACAACAATAGAGCACAAACAGAAGTTATAAACTTGACAACACAACTGCTAAAATCGCTGCAAAAGACAATGCAATACAGTTCGCTTTAGAACTACTCTGAATGCTCACTGACACTCAGTAATTCCAGTCAACTCACTGACTCAACTCAGTCAACTTCACTAACTGACTCATGGCCGGGCTTATATAGGGGAGGCGAACATTCTTGAAACTTCTAGAGGTAGATATTTGGAGAACTTTCCAGATCGTAGTCGAAAAGTCATATAAATGTGCATGGGGACCGAAAATGTCGCCAAATTTGACGACAAAAATTAGTCGCCAAAACCGTCGCCAATTTGGCGAGATTGTCATTACCATAATGTTAAATGCCCTGCTCCTTGTAAAACTCGTTTCCAGCGTTATCTCTGTAAAACTCGTTATCAAGCATTAAGACACACATTACGGGGAAGCAAACTAAAGACGAACTATTGCACTGCCTTATACGAAATGTACATAAATTTTCCTATTTACAAAATTAACACTACGAAATATTTACAAATACACAAAAATTCGTAACAATACTAACCTCTGAGATGAAGATATCACTAGTTTTCATGGAATTTAACATAAATAAGAAACTTTAAAGTGTATTTTCTCAAAAAGTTAAAAAAAGTCACTTAGACCCTTTTGCTTCTCAGTCCCTCATTTCTTTTCAATGGTTATAGGTTATTTAAATTTTTTTTTGAGATACAGCTATTTATGTTGAATTTTGAGCATTACTGCGTTGAAGACCCGATAGTTTTGATGAAATTTTTTCGAAATTTCCGAACCATGCCATAAAGTTACAAATTCCGTAAGTTAAGACGGCTTTGAAATAAATTCACTTTTTAAATTGTTGGTTTATTCTAAAAGTGCCTCGGTGCACCTAATAATAAATACTGCATCCGTAGAGGGCTATTGAAGGATGGAAGAAATTTTGTCCCTCTTTTTGAACTCGGTGTTTTTAATCTTTATTCTTTGTGTTTTAATTGTCAATATTTTACACTTAGCTTTTCTTCCCTTTGCTTTTGGCAATTTCGGCCCTCAATCGTCTCCATTCTGCTGCAGCATGTTTTTTTTTAATTATCTTGTGCATTGATAGTAATTCCTATAAGGTTAACGAACCACTGAGAAGTTATTTAGTCGTAAATATCCCATGCGGGACCCGCTCTGTTATCTAAGAAAAATTAGCATAATTTCCTTCTTGCTTACAAAAATTTCGACTACTAATCGTCATAAAAAATCGAGTTCATGTGAATTGGTGGATGATCGGCAATTGAAAACTACATTCAAGTTTAAAGTTTGTATTTGACAGTTATGAAGAACTTCAGGTATGTGTTTGGGCGTTAAAGAGTATGTGGCGGAGGTATCCTAGTTTTAGAACTCTTAACTGTGTGGAGAGTAATCCTCCCCATCCTCCTAAAATAACTTCAAACCCCAATGTTTGATAAAAGTAAAGCATTATTATTATTATTATTATTATTTTTTGCAAATTTATGGTACCGAGTTTGCATATATTTCACAAATTTATGTTAGCAATTTTTCTACAACTTTGTCATTAAAGTAACACTGTACTCAATTTTTATAATTTTAATTTTTTTAAAAAACTTTTTTTTGCGCAAAATAACAAACTGAGCAAGTAAGTCATGCACTGTGTGTGACTGGTCGTATGAGTCTTAAGTAGTTAGTTTCTTAGATTTATACTTTTGCTATTTTACTCCTGAAAAATAATACCATTGGTATAAATCTAAACTTTTGTGATTCGCACTTTTTTTTCTCTCACACTCTCCTTCCCAGAGTAAGACAAGTCTCTCTCTCAGACTAAGACAAGTCAGGGTTCTAACATATTTTTATTTAAGTTTTTTATGCAAATTCCCAAATCTGAGTGTGCTATGTGTTTAATTTTTGTTATCTCTTTTTATTATTAAATATTCTATTCCTCAAATTTGAAAAAGAAAGGTAAAATTTGTAAAATTATACATCTTTGAAACTTTTCTCCATTTGAGTTTTGGATATCTGTCTATTGTCTAGTTCTCTACCAAATGTCATTCAAATCGTCCCACTTGTTCCTGCATTTCTTTTAAGTTATCGACAATATCAGTTCTTTTAAGTTATTGACAATTGAAATATTCCGCAACGTTCAGATCAGAAAAAAAGTTTGCCCAGAATTCTTATCAGAGCAAGCCCGACATTACTTCTTCTGACACGAACATCATGTTTATTCATCAGTGTCCCTGGTTCAACATTAGTGCCAAGCACTGCGTATGAAAGCCATAGAAACTTGAGCCCCAGCAAATCTGGCGGAGGGGAATATGCAAGGGGCCGGTCTGCAGCGCCCTGACCCTTTATGAAAAGAGCTGAGCTAGACACATTGTTGGCTTCCATTCTCTCCCTAACCAATCTCCAATACCCTTTTCTTCGGCTTTACCCACTTTAATCGCCCGCTCACCAAGTAATAATAAAAAAAAAGAATGTATAATAGGAAAACTCTGCAGCAGCGCCAGACTACTCAACTCAAAAAAGCCCTCACCGGGTGGCATATTACCATTCCCTACTCGCTGTTGGGTCACAGAGGGGAAAGGAGCACTTTCATTGGTTATTTAGCAGGTGTCGGCAATGACGTCACCTGCTAGATGGAGGGATTTAAGTCTGTTGCATATCCGTCGATTGCGAAACTTTTTTTGGATTTCTTTACCATTCGGAAACTTCGCAAGATATTTCAAAATTGGGATTTACTATTTTTTTAATTAAAAACAATGAATACATTATTTTTTCAATTCTGCTGAAAAGGAAAGTATTTAGCATTTAAGAACCCCCCCCCCCCCCCCGTTTAAAAGAAATAATTCATTTTGTTCATATGCTTAAAATAATTGTTTTCGAAAGAAGAAAATTATGAATGGTTCAGAAAGTTATTTTCGAATGTTTCCGTTTTTCGACTTATGTTAATGAATGGGAAATAAATGAGAATTACATTGAGTATCAAAATATGTTTGGAAATAACTTTTACGCCTATTTTTTTTTTTTTTTTTGGTTTAAAAAACAATTTTTTTTCTTCTAAAAATAACAAAAGTTATCACAATATTAAACAAAATTGCGAAATATCATTCACGTACTTTGTTTATTTATATGTATATATATAAATTATATTTAATGACATCTTTAAAGCATACCATGGAAGAAGATTGTAATTCATTAATACTTTTAATAAAAATCTATTAAATATAATTTATTTTGGGAAGTTTTATTAATTGTATATTATGTATTTGCTTTATATTGAATGTATTTTCATCTATTAATATTTTTAATAAAATCCTATTAAATGTAATTTTTTTGTGTATTTGATTATTTATATTGGTTTTTGTACAAATTAGGTAAGTGATAGTCATTTGTAGAAAAATTAATAAAGCAGTCATAAAGAAACTTTTCACAATCATATCTTTGCGCAAGCGTTATATCTTTGTATAACAATATCTAGACTGATAACATGCTGCTATTTCTGATGGCTTCATTTATATTGCCTTCTTATAGATGCGCATATGTCTCCTAAATAAGTTACTTTTATCGGACAATGGTATATTTACCAATGTAATTATTAAAATATATACTTTTTATGTTGAATAAAAGCACCCCAAAGTAGCAGTTTGATATTATAATAATATCAATTAAAAATTCATATTAAAAATTATTATTATAAAGTGCTAATAATATTAGCACTTGATGAATAGTAATTTTTAGTCAGCGTGAAATGAAACAAAAGAGAACGAAGTTGAACACGAAAGGGAGAAAGAGAGAGGGCAGTGAGTCAGTGACTTGGCATGACATCATTGCCGACACACCATCTAAGCGACCAATGAAATAACTCCTTTCCCCAATGTGACCCAACAGCGAGTAGGGAATGGTAATATGCCACCGGGTGGTATGCGAAGCTGATGGAATATTTGAAGGTTCGAGAGTTGGGAGACCCCCCTAGTTTCATATCCCCATGGCACCACTCGATAAAAACCCGATGCCGGGTGTCTCTCAAAGTTCTGGCACAAGGGGGAGGGCAAGCAGACAGGGCCCTTTGTGTTATTCTATCCTACCAAGAGAGTTTTGGGTTGAAACCTGTTTCCTGCCCTTCTTTTTGGGTCCTTTCCGCCGCTACACTGTGTCTGGCCCTGTTAAAAAGTTATTTATTTGCGCCGCTAATGCAAGAGCGGCGAAAAAGAATGTTTTTCAGTTTTTCTTTTTTCTTCGGATGTGTTTTTTCTTAATAAATAAACGGGGGGAGAGTAAAGCCTCCTGATGCTTATCCTTTAAGTTGGGTGTAATAATTTTTGGGACCATTAGATGTATATAAAAGGGGGATGGGGCGAATGTGAAGAATGTGGTTTATTTTCTTGCGGTTTTTAATTAAGTGGCGCTTGGAGATTCTGGAAGTTTGCCTTATGGTTGGTCTCATCAGAAATGCTTAAAGATTTGTTTCATTAACATATTTTTGTAGAATGTAGGGGTTGAATTAAGTGAGTTAATGAGTTGCGTGAATATTTTTGCATTTGGATTAATATATTTTCGATCTGGATGTACTTTAAAAATGATGAGTTATAAAAGAACCATCCTCGACTGCTTATTAAGATATCATGTACAAACAATTTGGGGGGAGATTGGGTGCTAAAAATGAAAAAGTGAGGGGACAAGTTATAATTTTTTTAACCCTTTGCACTTGAGAGGTGACTCTCCACTCACCACATGATTGAATGCCTCAACTCGAGAGGGCCACTAGGTTTGATGCGAAAATTCGATGCTAGGCCAATGACTGTGCTTAGTTTCTTTGAAGAGGATTTGTAACCGCGAACCGAACCAAAAATGGCGGGAAACGTCTCGAGTTGCTGGTTCCTCCGCGCTAAAAAAAGCCTTAATAATACATCGCCGTATCAAACAGTAAAAACAATATATATATAGTAGTATAGCTAGTTATTTTAAATTTGCATTAATTAGATGCAAAAGTTTTTAGACGCTAACGCGAAAAATTTCGGCGGCCCATCGTTTTCGCGTTAGCAGAGTTGGCAGAGTTTGACTGTATCTAGAATCTGCAATTGTCGCCATGGTTAACAATTAAACATTACTTCATTTCTAATTTGAAATAGTTAAAAGTTCGAGTTTTTGTTTGATTTACCAATCTTTTGGGCGATTATCTAACAATTTTTTTTTTAGTAGCGAGTTTCTAATGAGTTTTCTAGCTTTTGTTTTTAAAGTTATTACTTGTTAGCAGAGTAGTTAAAAAAATTATTTTAAATTGGTTATATTTAAAATAATTTATGAATATTTTATAATTACACAATTTATCAACAATTGTCGTTAATTTTAAAATATGGTTAAGTTTAATGGTTATGGTTAAGTTTAAAATAATTTATGAATAGTATGGTTAAGTTTAAAATAATTTATGAATTGTATGATTAAGTTTAAAATAATTTATGAATAGTATGTTTAAGTTTAAAATAATTTATGAATAGTATGATTAAGTTTAAAATAATTTATGAATAGTATGGTTAAGTTTAAAATAATTTATGAATAGTATGGTTAAGTTTAAAATAATTTATGAATAGTATGGTTAAGTTTAAAATAATTTATGAATAGTATGGTTAAGTTTAAAATAATTTATGAATAGTATGGTTAAGTTTAAAATAATTTATGAATAGTATGGTTAAGTTTAAAATAATTTATGAATTGTATGGTTAAGTTTAAAATAATTTATGAATAGTATGGTTAAGTTTAAAATAATTTATGAATTGTATGGTTAAGTTTAAAATAATTTATGAATTGTATGGTTAAGTTTAAAATAATTTATGAATAGTATGGTTAAGTTTAAAATAATTTATGAATTGTATGGTTAAGTTTAAAATAATTAATGCATGGGACTTGGAGTAGTAACTGAAGGAAATAGAATACTGTTAGATTGTTCAAGTAATTGCTTAGCTCATAGTTATTTGTAGTTGTATATTATGACAGAAATACTTCCGTGCTAAGCACAGAAGTCGTGCATCTGCAACTCAGTTCAAAATGAAGAACGGCGATTTAAAGTTTGACAATTTCATGTAGTTAATGGTAACTTATTGACTAACTTATTAACTTTTTTAATGCTTCTCGAGCAGGTACGATCACCATTACGTTGAACAAATTACAGAGTACTGATAACAATAACTAAGTTTGTCAAAAAAATGCAGATATGACTTCTGTGAATAGTGGTTTAATCTAGTTGTATTCTATTTGTTTTTAGTTATTTTGTAACAGGGAATTTATTAAGGGGACACGGTATCACCGAAATTTTTATTTTTATTATTGAATTTTTTAAATAAAAATATATATGTCCCTTATTTAAATTTATTGGAAAGATCAATAGTTAACTAAAAAAAAAATTATTTTTTATTTTTTATAAATTTTCGTACATATTTTTTTGAACGCTGAGGTTTTTTAAAATGCTAAAATTGTCTCCCAAATTTTTTTATAATTTTTTAAAATTATATTATATAAGCGAATTGGTACTAAAATCTGGAATACTCATAATTAATTGTAATATTTTTACGAAGCTGTGTCTCTTTAAGCCTATAATTAATTTGATCTTGTTTCTATAATTCACTAAGTTTAGTGTGGAGACTTCATTTTTCACTTTCCAACTAGCTGAACTATCCTTCTTTGTGTTATAGTTTGTGCTTGTACCGAAAATATCTTGAAAGTATGCTAGATACTTTTTGTACATGTACCGAAAATAAATTGAAAGAATGCTAGGATAATAAATGTCTGTATTAGTTTTATTATTTTAAACTCATTCAAATTGAACATTAATTTGTGGAACTGATACTAAGTTCGGCGTTTTCTTTTTTTACAAGATTTTTAGGGTTGAATAAGTGTTCCACGTTTCATGCTAGTTCAAAGGTGATGTAATTCAACATGATCCATTGTCTATTTCAGGTTTGGAGCGAGATACAGATGCTGGCTTCGTGATTGGCCGAACGACTTCTGCAAAAACACTGGTTTTATGTGTGTGAGGTAACTAAATTTTTTTAACGCATTCAAATTGATATTTTACCCAATGTCATAATAATTTGTTAGAACATAACGATTCACTACGCTACTGATTATTTTCAAGACATTATTTAAATCCATTTCCAAAAAGTAAAATTAGTCCTTCGAGATGCGATAAATCTTAATAAGGTTCCTTTAAAAATAACCTTGAAGTTTTCCTTTCGTTAGAATGTAGAATTAAGTTTAGATCGCACAAGTTGGGCTCAATGTTAAATGAAGTAATACAAATTTGCTTGAATGTTAAAGAGTCCAAACCTTCTGTTTTCCTGACCAGGGCATTCAATTACACGTCACTTTGAAAGAATTTGAATTTTGTTTGACTGTAGGAATTCCTTTTTTCTGACCTCGTCGAGGCTTTTCGAGCAGCGAAGGAAAATAAATTCTAGACTGCGCTGCGCACTTTCTGGTTTTTAATAAAATGGGAAATCCTTTTCCTCGAAATATTGACGATTTCTTCAATTTTTTATTGATTTTGGGAGGATTCTTAGTGATCTGGGACATCTTGGAAAACCAGGGAAACAGAAAATGGTCACGGGGAGAAAATATTTATGTTCAGGAGGCGAGAAGTCAATAAAAAGTACAAGGGTTTTTTTAGTGTCTTATTACTAATACACTATCTCCGTTATTAGTCAAGAAGTTATTCTTTAGTATGTATAGATTAATCCTTAGAAGCCTGATTTTCCAAATTAAATTTAAAAAAATGTATTCACTGCAGTAGCCTGTATTTATTGCAGTAGCATTATATAATGGTAACATACATACAGACAAATATTAAAAACAAACCAATTACAAGTGTACATTTCGATTTAAAAGTCTGATATCAAACTTGAAACTTTGGGCACATAAGGGTTAAACAGTATTTTTAAATTGCAAATAGAGTTTATTACAAAGTTTTTAGGACAACTGTATTTTAATTTTTATTTGTTTCATGAATTACACTTTTGAGTATTTATTTCGTTTGGCAGGCAATTTACTCTTTTATCCATATATATTCAGAACAAACACTGTTCGTCATAGATGCTTTTTTTCAAATGGTTTTTCAAAAATAAGTGGACTAATAGTCTTGCGTCGATTGCCGGGTTTTCTTTCTTTCGATGCGTAAATTCGGTGCTATTTCCTTTTCAAAGATTTTCCGGAAGGTACCCCATGATATTTTACAGTTTCAACGATGCTTCGACGCAGCATAGACCTACTTTATTTTTTGTTCTAAATAGTGTCTAAATCAATCAGTCAACCAACCAAAAAAGTCCACTTGCAACAGTTATGGATTTGTATGGCAAACGATATAGTCCGAGAGGCGACTGCAAGCTTAGGTACCCCATCGAACTTCATTCTGAATTTTTTATAGAATGTGGAAAAAAAGTAAGTAGATTAGGAATTCACTGATCTGCCGTGGCAAAAATGGCCGAAACTGGTAAAAAATCGACTTTGAATGAGTTAAACTAAATCCGATTGCTAAATACGCCATAAATTGCCAAATAATGAGCATTTTCTTTGATTTGGTTACCCATTGCACTTTTATTTTCAACGAGGAAGGGCGCAGATGATTTCTGATCTCTGGCTCGGTAAAGTTGCATCTTTTAAAAGTTAGCCAAATTAGCGACATTAGTTACATCATTAGTGATGTAATATTTGTTGCCAACTTGGTTCACTTTTGAAAGGTGCCCGTAAGCCGTCGCCAGACATCTAAATCGTCTGTATGGGTTACCAAATAAAAAAGAATGCTCATTATTTGGCAAGTTATAGCGTATTTGGCAATCGGATTTTTTTCAATACAATTCTAAGCCGACTTTTGACCGGTTTCGGCCATTTTTACCCCGGCAGACCAGTGGATTCGTAATCAACTCACTTTTCCTCCACATTCTATAAAAAATTCACAATGACGTTCGAAGGGTATCTTAACTTCAAGTCGTCTCCCAGTCTAATACCTTTCATTTCTAATATTCCATGTCTGTGACCTAGAAGGTAGTCAATTCCGTTGTTTCTGACCGACAAGTTAATAAACAAAGTGACACACCCTTTAATTTGTATATTTTCGACTTAAATTCTGTTTATTAAATGTTTGAATTCTATCAATAAAGATTTGGACAAGTATCATCTGGTAAAGAAAAATAGATTTCTTATTATAAATTAAGTTTCAAAAAAAAAAAAAAAAAACTTAATTATTGAGTTGCGGCCATCGGTGAGAGTATTAATTTTTTGGCACTTCTCTGAAAACAAGGTTGCCGATCGGTATTGATGACAAAGTTGCCGTTTACGGTATTGAAGACAATCGGTGGTTGTGGTGCATTGGTGATATACGTGGCGTGGAGGAACACTGCCACGTTCTTAGGCGCATGTTTTCCATGGAATTTTTACTTTTAATTACCCACACGTTTTACATAGGGTAATAAAAGTATAGGATTCGGTCAAAAAAAAAATTTAGATTTTTTTTTTTTTTTTTGTATTTCTCCTCGTTTTGGAACATCCTGATCTCAATAAAGTGATCTAGAAAAAATGTCTGTCTGTGTGTACGTGGTCAGCATAATTCCCGAACAAATTAACCATCGATGTTCAAATTTAGTGTGCAGGTTGGTGATGGCCCAAGGACCTATCGTTAAGGTTTTCGTCAAAATCGCGCATTCGCTTAAAGTGGCTGTCATTGAAAAAAAAAATCATGTTTTTCAATTATTGCTAAAATACGGCTCACACGATTTCGATAAAAATTGCGGTGCTAATGCCTTTTAAGGTGTTCTAAACATCCCCACCTCCGAAATTCTAAAAAAATGCTTTAATGGCTTAAAAAGTGGAAAAACGAATGCCTTTAATACATAGTTCTCTTTGCTTGAACATAGCTTATGAACGATCGTTTTTTCTTCTCTTCTCACTTTCACTTATAAGAAAGGATAATATAAGAATTATCGAAAAGTATATCGCCAAAATTTCTATTTTGGCGAACTTTTTTTTTAAAATTCTCATATTACAATTATTGCAAAAAATATCGCCAAACTGGTCATTTTTTCTATACGAATGATGGAAATATAAAAACGGCTAATGACACATATCCACATCAGTAATATGGTGTAATTGAAAGTTGTACGATGCTCCACACACCTAGTTAATGATAGAATCACCTAGTTTTTTTTTTTTTTTTTTTTTTTTTTTTTTTTTTTTTTTTTTTTTTTTTTTGAACCACTAGACTAGTGATCCACGTTCAAAGTTTGAGAATTAGTTGTTAATGGGTTTTTAGCTCTTCGACTGTTTCTTGGTGATGTCGCACTATAAATATGTAATCAATCCAATTAAAACTAAGCATGTGGAAAATCACACAACTTTCAAGAATAAATGTTTAAATTTCACCCAAAACTGGTAACTGCATTTAAATTTCACGTGGATTGGTGCAATTTATCGTTTTTGTTTTCCCCTTTTTCATTATTTTGAAAAGTGGCCTTATTGGCGATATTTATTATCGATAATTATTACATTGGCAAAAAAAACAAAAAAAAAAACACCCCACCTACTTCCAAAATGGCAAAATTGGCGATGATTTTTCAATGAATATTACGTTATCCTTTCTTGTAAGTGCAACAGAGAAGAAACGGTCTTTGATGGGCGATGGTCAAGTAAAGAGAAATGTGTGTTAAAAACATTTGTTTTTTGTCTTTTTTTTATGCCTTTATCACAATTCTATGGAGATTTCGGAGGTGGGGATGTTTAAAGCACCGTAAAAGGCATTACCACAGCGATTTTAATCAAAATTCTCGAAGCAGTTTTTTGGCAACTGCTGAAAAACATAAAATTTTCAATAGCAGCTACATTATGCGCAAAATTTTGACGAAAACCTTAATGACATGTCCCATGGTCACTACTAACCCATATATAAAAGTTGAACATCGTTGGCCAATCCGTTCGGGAGTTATGTTGACCACCGACAGTCAGACATTTTTTCTAGACCACGTTTAACATCTTCCAAAATATGTAAAATGGTATTGTTTTCCATGATTTTTGTCTCTACTTTTATTTAAAAATAAAACCAAAAAACGTGAAAGTTCTTTATTGCACTATTACACTGATGGGGATTTCTGTCATTTACAGTTTTTATAGTTTCATCATTCGTTTAGAATAAATGGCCCTTATGTTCATGCGCGATTTTGACGAAAACCTTAATGACAGGTCCCGTGGTCACCACTAACCCATATACAAAAGTTGAACATCGTAGGTTATTTTGTTCGGAAGTTATGCTGACCACAGACACACATTTTTTCTAGACATATTTGAAATCAGGATGTTCCAAAACGTGGAGAAATAGAGGGAAAAAAAATGATATTTTTTTTTACTGTATGCTATACTTTTTTTACCCTATGTATACATATGTTATTGAAAGTAAAAAATCAATCAAACCGCCACCGGAGTTTTGTGAGCCAGGCACTTATATCTTCCGTCCTCGAAAGTGGGCTTTTATCATATCGTCCTCTCATTTTCCGCTAGTTATCTGAGATGGAGAACGCACATCTTTGATAATGGGATTTACACTCTACTTATTTGAAAAATGATTAAAATAAAATCAAAAAGCGTCGCATTTGGATGACCTCCATACTGCCGTCCCGTTTCGCACAATGGGGCGGTTGAGAGGCAGCGTTCCCGAGTCCTCAATTGTCCTCGACACAGAGGACTTGACAGTTGGTCGAACTTCATATGGGCGCGTCCATAAATTAAGAAGCGCTGAAAAGGGGACAGGGTATTGGCTCCCTTGGCAGGCACGAAATGGGATTATCGAACCGGTGCGGCTACTTTGAAATTTGGTGTCGGGTGAAAAAGTTTTCAAGAGGACGTTTGTATCTTTTTTTTTTCACGTTTCGGATCCGAATTGAAAAGGTAAAAGTCCAAAGATGCCCTTGCTGCGGTTCGAATATGAAATGTTTAAATATTTTTCGTTATTGAAATTTTAAAAATGGCTGAAAAGATCTGTTCTTTTTAATGCGTTCTTTTTTGACGTTACTGGATCAATCCATGGACATTGAGTTAAATGCACTGTCCGTACGTCTGTTTTGGATACCTTGGCAAAGCCCGACTTACAAATGGAAGAGCCCAGGGCACAAACACTAATTGGGGGCCCCCTTTTAGTGATAAACGAATTTCGTACGAACATTATACCAATACAAGAGGCCTTATGTACCAATTGCAATAAAATAAAGATTGTTTGAACAATTATTTAGGTAAGCAAAAATTACATCAAATGAATTGTATAGGAAATGATAACAGTTACTTCTAACAGGATATTCTAAAAAAAATAAAAAATAAACGAACACGCAAACAGTTTTAAATGCTGCCAAATTGTAAAGTTTTTTATATAAATTCAATTAAATGGTAATCTCTCTCTACAATTCTATAAACATATTTAAGTTCATAAAAAATAGTTAAATGCATTCAAATAAAACATATATAATAGTTGTATAATGTATATGTTGTATATGCTTGTGGACGATAGGTAGAACGAGTCTCATTTACAAAAAAAAAGAAAAAAGCTTTAAATAAACTTCTTTTTCGAATTTCCAAACGTTTCGGTTTCCAGACCTGAAGCATTTGCGGGCCCTCAAATTTCAGGGTCTCTGGGCACATGCCCCAATTGCCCTGTGCAAAATTAGGCCCTGTACCTTGGCCATAATATAGACTTCCATACAAAAACTTAAATTAATTTGAAAACACGAGCTCGTAATATCGAAATATGTGAATTTTTAATGATCCAAAGGGTCATTTTATGGAATTTGTGTAACTGGTGTTTACTACAAAAAGTGTACTAAACTTATTTTTTTAGGTATAATCAACGTTAGCATGACTGATATAATTAATTGCAGTCGCAAATTGCAATAAATACATTTTAATCATTACTCAGATTTTTCTTCCAAACAGTGAAATGCCACATCTGTAGACCGTCCGTCACCACTTACTATATTTTGATTTTTACCAAAATATTTTTTTAAAAAATAAAACGCACTTAAAATTGTTTTACACCGCATTTTTATGTGAAGAAAATATTTTTAAATATATTTCTAGCACGGACTAACTATTTAAGTTTTGTGCCTGTAACCAAGGTACTAGGTTACATTCGAGGACATCCATAAAAGTGTCATTAAATCCTTGGAGTTAGCAGTAATATGCTGTTTCGATAAAGAAATCGGTTGTTAGGCAAATGTTTTGTTCATATGCAAAGAACAATCTACGTACTTAATTGTTTATGAATTATTTTTATCAACTTATTGAACTTGACTGAGAAAAGGCTGAAATAGGCATATCACATCCGTGGACCTTATGTTAAAAATAAATTAATATAAATATATAAATTAATGGAATTTAAATTGCCAATTAAATATATAAAATAGTTGTTGGAATCTTTAATATATAATAAAAAGCATTATTTTGAGAATATCATGAAATAAAATCGAAAGGAAAATTCAACGCATGGAAATAACTATTGTTTTGTCGCATTCGTGGAATATTAGCTGTCGTCTGTGACACTGTGAAAGAGAATGGGACATTACTTTTGTTGATATGCATATTCCTGAGTATATAAAATAGTCTATTATTATTGCAAAAGCATTATAAAAAATAAACATAAATTATACGTTATTTTTGTTTTATTTTTGCTTTGTATTTGTGATTTAAAAGGCTTTGGATTTGGAATATTTTAAATAAATATGATTCTATTCAAAAATTCCAAAACTGGATTTCTGTGAAATAAGCACGTTGAAAATATTGTTTCCGAAAATCTTACAAAAATCAAAAATGTGCAATAAAAATAAAATGTATATATATATATATATATATATATATATTTTATTTATTTTTTTTATTTTTTTTAAAGCTGGATAATATTTAACCAGTTGTAAAGTTATTGTTGCTTATATCAGGTTGGAAAAAAACCCGTTTTTTTTTAATTTTTTTTTTTTAAATCCTTTTATCATTACATATATACATTATTTATAAATAAAATTTGACATTAACTAGAATAATTAATGTTCAAATAACAAATAATATTTTTTTCTGAAAATAAGTAAGTTAACAATTGCTACTTATGTGGACCATCATATTAAATTTTAATATTATATTTAGAGATATGTTTTTTTAATTCAATAGATACAATAGTAATTATTTGCTGCATCTACATCGAATATTGCTCTTAGATTCATCAGTAATAGTGATAAGTTGTACAAAATGATTTGTTTAAGGTTTAACCCCATTTAATTTTGAATAATTATAAAACATTAATAAATCTCTTAGATTAATATAAAAAGTTATTTTTGATATAAAAACTTCAATAGACTTTCATTATAAGATTTATTTTAAAAAAGTGATTTACAATAACAAATAATTTTAAAAATCTAATAATAAACAAATAAAAGTACAATTTTAAATTATTCTTTAATTTTTTTTTTTTTTGAGAAAAAACAAAAAAAAAAAAAAATACAAAAAAAAAAAAAAAAAAACATTTGGTTTAAATGGCTTATGGCCCTGGCTTATACTTCACAATTTTTTATTTTAAATGTAACTTCATTAAATAGTTATCTGCAGGCTGTCATATCACATCCATATACACTACTTTTTATAATATTGTTAATTTCATTTTATTTCAACTACTATAATTGATATATCTTGATCATATCTTCCTTTATAGTAAGTATCAAAAATTTTTAAGAATGTTTTTTTTTTTAATTTTAAATTTAATTTCTGGTTTTCTGTAGAATGACTCATTTAAAGATCTTGAAAGTTCTTGCAAATTTTAATATTTTGACTGATGATAAAGTTTAACAGTTCACGATTAAAATGTAGCGTACTTATTCAATGCCATCGGTAAATTGTTTCAATCTACAATAATTAAAAACTAGTTTCTATAATAGGCCTTGAAATTTTCTTTGTTACCTACAGAACTTTTCACTCTTTCCCCCACGATCACTTTACAATGAACACTAAATTTCACTGTGATTTCTAACAAGGCCCCACACGTCAAAGTGCACTGAAGTGATGCTTGCCAACTGTCTGGTGCAGATTCTAATTAACGGATCTTTATGAAATTTGCTGCACATGAGATTGACACACGGGGGAAGAGAATTTTGAAGAAAAGATTAACAGCCCCGTTTCCTCCTCTTGATTGGAGAGGTGGATAGGGGTGAACTCTTTTGCAGTAAACCCCCATTCTTTCAGCAAATCACATGTCCATAACCTCAATAGCATGTCAGCAAATTTCACAATGATCCATTGATTATATATAGAACAGGTTCCAGACGTCTGTGAGTAGACGCACTTTAATTATAATTAAGATTGCACTAAAGGATTTCACTTTGGATTCGGAGGAGGGGAGTTGTTTGTATTAAAAGTAAATGGAAGAAGCTTAAAGTAGTAGATGAGGGCTATAATGTTGTAGTATGTCTACAGTAATGAAATTCTTATGGGCCTTTAATTAAAGATATAGATATTGGGTTGAATATGAAAGTCCAAGAAAAACTGGAATCGTCTGTATTTCCTCCAAAGAGAAAATTATTTTTAACATTTTATCTAGTATTATTGCCGCAAGGGATAGAATTTCTATCTCTACTAAAAAACTGTCAAGATTAAAAAGAGTCTTCTGTTTCAAAATTTTTCGGCCATAAGCAATTTTCTGTCTCACTTCAGCGCAAAAGCTGTTGGATTTTGTATGAAATTTTGCAAATTTTGAGAAATCTGCTGATAAAAAAAATTTAGAGATCGAAACCTAAGTTTTTTAGTTATTATATGTGGGAAAAAAATAATGTTTTCTTCCCCTTCTTTTTCGAATTAATTTTATCAAGTTATTGAACTTGACTGAGAAAAGGCTGAAATAAGGATATCACATCCGTGGACCTTATGTTAAGAATAAGTTAATAGAATTATATAATATAAATATATAAATTAATTGAATTTAAATTATCAATTTAATATATAAAATAATTGTTGGAATCAATTACCCCTCCAGGGTAAACTAACCACAGTAGAAATCCATTTTTTTCCCCCAGACACATAGGTATATGTATTACTGAAACACTCGTCTCTCTTTTTTTTTAAAAAAAATGTCAATGTAATTTTGGAGTTATTAAATATCTAAATTTCGAAGAAAAAAAAGAGATTTTTTAAAACCTTTACTGACGGACTATTTCAAGCTATTAAGTATTTTTAGTAGCAATACGCAAGCGTAGCAAGCTCATGGTTCGGCGAGCATTACCGAGACGGGCGACTTGATTGCAAAGCAATCTTCCTGGTTTGCGAAACAATCCCCAAGGGTTCGCGAGCAAGGACCGGAGCCCTCTAGTTTCTCAAAAAATACCAGTTAGTAGCCGTAATATTCCTGTGATTGGAAAGGTTTAATTTGAGATGTACATCATTTTATGCTGCAATTTAAATATTCTAGAATAATGGCTGTTTTTACGCTCTTTCCCTCCACCTCCTTTTTTTATCTTGAAATTTTCAAAAACCGTCTGCAAGACTTCGGATAGTTCAGGAAATCTAGGACTAATTAAAGTTAAATTTATAGCTAACTCTATACTAAACTCCAACTTAACTTGACATCACTAGACGATAGATCTTCACCGCGCTCATAGGTAATTAATCCAATTTAGCGGGGTGAAGACATAATTATCGCCAAACCTTATAGCCTTTTGTTCTCTACAAGGTTGTGGTTTGGCGAACATTATACTTTCACGCCGCCAAAATTGATTAAATGCCTATGAGCACTGTGACGATCTACCGTCTAGTGATGTCAAATTAAGTTGAAGTTTAGTATAGTCGGGCGCATTGCAAATCCTAACTCACAGATTAGTCTAAATAAAAGAAATTATGTATTTTGATATTTTTGGTTTCTTTCCTGGTAATGAATCACTAAAATTTATTATGTTCATTTGTTAAGGGTCCCCACCCCCATGTTCTGATTAGCACCGTCCTGTAGTAACGAAGCCCTCTTGTATCCTCAGGGTAACATGAATCCCAGCAACTCATCCTTCTTTCTTCGCTTCATTTCACTTTCTATACTCGCCCCCATCACTCTCCCTCTTGCAATCCCTTTGGGAGTAGTCTCCCTCTCCGATAGCATTAGAGGACAAACTTCCCCTTTTAATAAGTCCTCGATTTGACGGTCCCGCTATTAGCTGCAGCCTGTTGACCGGGCCACGCCCAGATAAAGGACATCAGCCACATGCACTGCACTTCACTTCACAGTGTGCAAAAGTGGGTTTTATCTGCCAGAGAGCAGATGCGTTTGTGTGTTTGTGCTCTGCTATCGGGCGACTTTTTATTGTGATGGAAGTCGAGGTCTTATCCTTGTGTCTGTCTGTAGCAGATAACTGAAGAATCGGCTTTTGAGAAGAGAGGATGTTTAAAGGCCGTCACGGTTTGGGATGAGTTGTTTTCTGAAACTTTAACTGCAGGATTGTGTCGTTTTGATGCCTTAAAGCTGACCGGATTGACCTCAGTCGAGTTTTTTTCCTTCTCCTGTCGCTAAGATCTCCGAAATTTGATACAGAATTGTGAACTCGCTCTTTGTAGTCCACAAACTGGAAGGTAGATAAAGAGCACGATATTTTAAACGATAAACAAATGAATGGTCTTCAATATACAAAAGGACTACATATGCATACTCTAAAAATACCGCTATATCAGTTCTTGTGCTTAAAACAACGAATTAGGACAATTACGCAGTTCTCTTCATTATCAGGGGGTGTAGACAGGGATTTTTTTTTTTTTTTGGGAGGGGATAAGAAATTATTACTCAACAAGTCATAACAATTTATTTTGTTATTGATGCCGAAAATATTTAATTACAGGTATTTTTTCTATGTACGTTTAAAAATTTAAAAGCATTTTAAAATGAATTTACCATTTTAAACAAAAAATCCTTTGGTTTTTGCGTTCTAATAGCAAACTTAAATATTTTGGGAGAGGATATATCCCCATATCTCCCCCTCCCCCCCCCGGGCTACGCGCCTGTACATAACGTTAAGGTGTTTTTTAAATTTCAAAGAGTAACCATGAGTATCAAGTCTTCAAATTAATAATTGCGTAAAAACTACACAACCATTTTTGTGGTTTTATTGAGCAATTTATTTTTGCTACTTTATATGGAAATATGAACCCGTATGTAAACACATTAATTCAACACTCTGATTAGTTGCGAAGAGTGAAGAATTCGGAGCCAATGAGCGGTTTACATACAGGCTCTTTGTACCAAGTTAGGGACGTAACTATAGCCGTTTAGCTTCAAAAACCATTTACAATAACTCAATTATTTTTGTAATATATATATATATATATAGATTGAAATATGATTACTTTTCTTTTATGACATAGTATAAATATTTCGTACTTGGGTATTGCATAATTTCGCCAAAAACTTATGTAACACCTGAACCATTTGAAATAATTGATTACCTGCAGTTTTTTAATTTTTATTTTTCTATTGAGGATGTGTCTGATTTTGCAACTACACTCATTCCCTATGCTTTTTCGCATTGGAGCCCTACCAAAAGAAACAAGCGCCAGTTTCCATACCTTTTCTCCGGTATAGTGGTTAGCGTGCTAGCTTCTAGACCGCGAGGTTGCGGGTTCGAGTCCCGTGTTGGCATGGGTGTTTGTAAATGTATGTTGGCTTGTCTAATGACGAAATGTTTCGGCGCATTATAGCCCTCGTGTTGCTGACGGCGCCAGATAATCTGAATACAACCAACCATACCTTTTCTCCTAAAAACGAAAACCGATTCAGACATTTCAGAAAACCTTCGGGCGTAGCACATTTCGGTATAAGTACGGTCCCCCCCCCCCTCCTCCCCGTAGGTGTTTCCGTTCGCTGCCTCCCATTCGAAAAGCACACCTGCGTATTTTTTTTTTATAGAAAGGAAAATGACTACATTCGCATTTCGAAAGCGAATTAGAAGCGTTATAGGCACGGGAGGGAACAACATTAGCGAGAGGGAAATGCAACGACAGGCAGGGAAATTATCTCTGGCTTGCATGGCACTCGCCTTGCTTGTCATTCTGCTGTGCTCGCGGAAATGCCTACTGTTCAATTTCCCCTCTGCCGTTTCCCTTCGCTCTCTACCGCTGTATAGGAAGGTTTTGGTGACATGGTGACGACCCCGTTTCACATTACTGCCGAGTGTTGACGTAGAGTTAGATTTCGTTTTCGCCGCGATTCGCTCTCGATTTTGCCGCGAAGGGAGCGCTTTTATCCCCGCGCATCTAGAGGCGGACCGCGAAATTGCAGAATGATGACGCAACTGCTTGTCTTTGCTGGCGTGCCTCGAAAGTTTTCTGGAGAAAGCTAGTGGGGATTGTCTTGATTAAAAATCGATCAGCTTTGTATATGGGTCGATGATTTCCAAGAAATATAATACCAATTACAAGGGATAGTCGGATATTGCCCAAATAGAACTTATTCCGAAGCTGTATAGTATAAAAATGAATTGCTAATTTTGAGGTAAAAATGTTGCAATATGTTGGCAGTAGTTAGTGATTACTGAATTACTTTAATAACATTTTAATGAAATGAATTTGGCGAATCCTTATTATATTAATTATTATTATATAGGAATTTAATTCATACTTTCAAATTAGCATGAATCTTAGGATTAAGTTATGTGTTACAAGGGCCCATACTGTGCTAAAAGCTGTTCGAAATAAAGGGGGGGGGGGGATTGCGATATTATTTGCAGTGGGTGCAAAATCGTACACAGAGGTATTCGAGGCGGTTAAGGATTTTATTTCAAAATTAATTAAAATTAATTAATAAAAATAATTTTTTTAATTTCATAATTAAATGTTAGTTAATAATTATGCAGTATTTTGTTTTTGTTTAAATCGATAATTTATAGCCTAAATTATGCACCTTTTTTACATGGCTATGTTGCAATATTTTTCATACTTTCCTAGATATTTTTCGAAAGCAAGTCAGGGGGTGAAAGTGTCCCCCCTTCCTGTCAGCGCCCATGTCAAAATCCTATTTCTTGAATACAGAACGTTGTCCTAATCTCGAGGTGAATGTGGTTATATCCAACTATCAACTTGTTTTTAAATAGCAGGGATTGCAGAGCTCTGGTGCTGGAAATCCATCCATAGTGAGGCAGGTGTTGTGTCTCTGACCTATAAGTTTTACCCTGAATCTTAGAAGAGGTATCCTGCTATGGGCCCCATTTTGTTTTATGGACATTTGATTACTTTGGTTGGAGTTTTAGTCTTCAAAACTTCCAAAGGGAAATAACATAACAGAACCTTCTGGAACCACATCTGCTTCTAAAAGTTAGAAGCTGGATAGCACAGAAACATGATAAGATGCTTGTTGTGCTTATCGTAAAACAACAAATTCAAACTAAATAGTTCAAATTTCATTTCTCCTGTACTCCCATCTTCTAAGTCGAATTAGTAGAGAAAGTCTTGAAGTAGATTTAAAAATATTCTTACTTCATTACTCATAACTGATTTTCATGATAATATTCTCAATGGAGTTTTAAGTTTTATTAAATATTTAGTGCTAATTTCATGATATTCGTGTCTTGAGAATCCTGAAATCAAGCCTAGTTTTCAGGATAATTCGAACGGTTTTTTGTTGTTGTTTTGATGAAATTTATATTTATTTAGTTTTCTATAAAAATTTGTTTTTAATTCATTTATAGTTTGATTCAGTATAGATAATGTAAAATTTAATACTCTGTCCTGAAAGCCTTTTATCCGTGATTAGTGGAGCTAATGCTCCCAAATCGCTTATCTTTTTTAAAAAATGAGTTGGCTGAATCTATTACTATGCAAACACGGTTGCAAACTTGTTCTGCCTGTCAGGTTTACCCCCTCCACATTTCACTCTATCAACCGCCCTATTCCTCATACAAGAGAGTAACGCCCCTTTGGAGGAGGAGGCGTTATACTGCTTTATTTTAACGCCTTATTCAGACGCTGAATGATAATTATATTAAACCATATTTCTTGTCGAAAGATATTGCTAATATGTGAAACAATGCTGAGTGCGATTTTAGTCGTTTGTATCAGTAAATTTTGATTGGTTATTTTTGAGAGTTACAACAAAAGAGATATACAGGGCCGAAATCAAAAGATTAATTGTTGATTTATTAAAAATATTCCAAAATCAAGAGATTGATTAATTCTGATGATTTATTAAAAATATTTTAAGTTCTTAGTCTGATTTTTCATTTGTATCACTGTCCTTATAAAAGTACCCATCTGCTCGCCTGCGATTGCCAACTTCTTTAGCTATTTGCTGATACAACATTAGCTACTCCGTATGTTTTATATGTTTAAATGATACTTGGTTTCTACTGTACTAGGAAAGTGCTTCAGTCTTGTCTAAAGTTACCGAGAGCAGACTGAAATATGCGTTATGCGATTCTATCTAAAGCAGCAGATCTTGAACGTTCAGAAAGTATCTTTTGACAAACTGTCAAACAAACACGGAACAACGATAGATACCTCTTTTCTTCTAAATCAAAAAAATTCTAGAATAATTATTTAAAAATTCGTTTTAAAATGGATTTGTATTCCAACCGTAATTCCTTTATTTCAAGTGTATTTTATTGTTGAAAAGTTATCAGACATGTATTTTTTAAGAAATATTGAAATAGTTTAAGACTTAACCATGGAGTACAATTTGTTTGCGGACCTCTCTGTGAAACACTAATATGGATTTTATGATGTCACCTTTAGTCTGAAAAGTCGTCAGTCATCGGATTTTCTTATATCTGTGAGGCGTCTATAATCTGCTATTGTAAAGTTCTGCGTTTGACGTTGTCAAAGGTTTAAGCTTCAAGTTTCTAAGAAAATAAGAGGAGGAGTTGATGGACAATGTATTTCCCACGCATGAATCATCGCAGGAAATTACTTGTTGGTTATCTGCAAAATTCGAATATTGTTAAGAAGTTTAAATTCACTGTTGTGACTTTTTCTGGTGAAGGAAGGATTTTTCTAGTCCATTTTTGGTTTCTCTCTAGTCAACTGATGCGTTGTTGTTGTCTAATCCAGACTATTTTGAAGTTTCTCGATGAACTTTTTTTACGATGTTATTTCTTTGAACCCAATGTTATTTAGTTGAAACTGGTGTAAAATTTTTGCTTTATACAATTATTTTTGAAAACAAAAGGCATGTAGGGTTTTTTGAATCATGATAACGTTGTCATGGCTAAGAATCGTATATTAGACACTTAAAAGGGAATGATTTTATTTTGCATTTTAAGAGGACTTTTATCTTGTTTTTATTTGCTTTTTAAGTTTTTGAAAAATGTTTGGTTTCTTACGTTTTTAACGGCTTGTCATTTTCGCTAATCATTGTTATTTTGCAAGGTTAAATAAAATCACTATGTAGTAACCTTAATTACCGCTAATTCAAATCTTTTTCATTGTTTCGTATGTTTTCACCACTATCTAATGAATAGGTGAGTGTGTAATAGTGTATGACAGAAAGTTCCAGTTAAAGTTTTTTTTTTAAAGTAAAATGCGGTATTTTTTTAAAACTGAGCTTTCGAAAATTATATAAAGTTTGATTCACGTTGCTCCAACTATCATAGTATAATTTATAATTAGTATAATGTAGTCTTAATTACTTTCTTGATAGGACCATTTTCAAAGCTTCCTTTTCAATGTAATGTGGAACCATTATCTTTCTTAATTATATTTCATAATTAATAACTAGACGTTTTAATTAAAATATGTTTGTGTTGTGCAACTTTTAATGAACTTTCGTTTGACACACCTGGCTGTTTGGGAATCTTCACTGGTAGTTTTAGAATTTAAACTATACTCCTTAAAATTCAAACTATTCGCTGGCATATTTAGCTGGACATTAAGTCTTCCCAATGGATATTTTGAGGGCAGAATATCTCAGCGCCTCATAAATTGCCTTCCATTGTTTATGCATCCATCGCTTTAATATCAATAAAATTAAGTAACAATGAAATACTGTTTAACTGTCCATTAATATAAAATTTGTCAACTTTGAAATGTTTTGTATAATTACCATAGGATAGGTATTTAGAAATTGGTTAATACAGATTTAGAATAGGTTAATAGAAACAGGTTGAAAATACCTTTTTGAAAACGGCAGTTGATTTTCTTTTAAATTCAAAATTTAATAAATTTAATAAGCACAAAATTCTTAAAAAATCTGGCTTCTTTGCAGCATTGCAGTCTTGTGTGGTGTTTTCTTTTTTAAAAATTGAATTCATAACAATTTGAAATAATTTAGACCAATTGTAATTATTAACTAACATAATTTGAATTTGATTACTTAAATTTATTTTTTTTCTCTTATTAAGGGAGACCCTTAAGCAAAAACTAAAAATTTTTATTAATGAATTTAGTAGCAAAAAGACTCCTCCTTCAATTTTTAACATTTTTATTAATCTCAAAACTAATTAATTATATTAAAGTATACTCTAAAGATGTAGGGAGAGATATTTTTTAATTAGTTTGACAGGAGATTTTAAAAAGATGTTTTGTGTTTTTCACAAGAAATTTCTAAATTTTCACAAACAATTTCTATTTTTTTTTTTTTTTTTTTTTAATTCTTATAAAAAAGTTAATACAATTTACTAAAAAAACTCTCCCTACATTTATAAAACAGATATTCAATATTTCAAAAATATAAACAGTTTAAATCTAAGTAAATTTTTCTCAAAGCCTTAGCATTTTAAACACAGTCAAAATTGCCAATTCTAGATTTCGAGAAAAACGAACTTAAAACTTGTATACGACTACATAGTAGATCGGTATGTAAAAGTTAGGGAACTGCTAACATTTTGAAAATCAAATGTTTGCAGTTCCCTAGAAGTTTGAAATTTATCCCATGTCTTCTTGATTATATATAGCTTAATTTTATGCAATAAAATAAAAAACATTTCCCCGCCCCAATTTTTTCTATATTTGGGGTACGGTGTCTCCCTTAATTTTATACCTGAACCATTTTAAGTCGTTTTCACACGTGCGTTATAAAAGTTCTTTTTAATTGGTATTATGCATTGCTTTGTCAACGTTCACACGGTCATTGAAAGTCATTAAAAGTGCTTAATATTTTTGAACTTGTTTTCATGGCCTTGAAAGTGCTTGAAAATGTTTTGAAGTGCTTAAAAGTCCTTGAAAATGCTTAGAGATCCTTAAAAGTCCTTAATTTTTGCAGATTATAAAAATACAACTCGGACTTGCTATCCCCACGTGACCGCCACGTATCTGCACCGTATCAGAATTTTCCGACATATTTGTATTACGCAACCACTAATTTGTAACTTTTTTGGCAGAATATACTTTATTAAAAATTTATATATAGACATGATGCCTGAAAACTAATTTTTAAAGGTCCTTAAAAGCATTGATTAGGTCCTTAAAAGTCATTGATTTTGGTTCTGTGATTTGAGTGGGAACCATGTTTGTTAATAGAGTTAAAAACGATTATTTAAAAAAAATTATCACATAAATCACTCAAAAAGAAAAATGCTATCGATATTTTATTACAAGTAATTTGGAATTTTCATATTATTCTATTACTGTTCCGCTGCTTTAGAATATTTTTCATAAACTTAGAATTTTTCGAGAATTTTCGCGATAGACGACATTTTGCTTGCCATTTTCATTTGTAGGTTTTATAAAAAATTTGGTATGCATATGAACTTTTGCCCACAGAATTTTAAGAATGTTGCATTCCGTTCTTTCTTCGCTGAGCCATCTCATTAGTTACTTACTGAGGAAAAGGATAGCGATATTTCTGAGCAGAGTTCATGTTCTATTCGATGGAAAGAACTTTAACCTTTCTTGGCACCGCGTAATGCTAATCACGATTTCTCTTCGTACCTCAGAAGTCGTTTAGTCGGAAGGCATTTCGTTCGCCTCACTGCAGGAAATTCATTAGACCCAGGGCCTTGAGGTTGGAAGAAAGACTGCTCCTTAATGACTGCTAGACCTTGTTATTAGGCGCATCTCTTGAGGTTTTTCATCTGCACCCATTATATCTGAATTTTCGGAGATGGGTAGATAACGATTCTGGCTAGTTGGATCGAATCTATCGCGAAGGAGCGTTCTCTTCTGAAAGTTCGAGTTCGATTTACAAGTTGGAGAATGATGGGGGATTTTAATTGCAGTTTGGGAGCAGCTTGAGATGTATTTTATCAAATGAAATGCAATTATTTCGTTTTCTGTTGTTGAGAATCTTATGGGGAAAGTTGGAAGAATGAAATCCCATCCGTAAAGGAACATTAAAGGATGTTTTTTTTGTGTGCAGGATTATTGCAAAAGAATCTGTCAACTTTGTAAGCTTGTGTCGTTTTTCTTGTAGATTTTTCTAATATACTACCGTAGGCTAACCAAATTCCAAGTTCTTTTTTAACCTCCTGTATATAAAACTTGATATTTCAAATACTCAATTTGTGTAATTAGATAGTTATTATTATTTTTTTTAGAAAATGTCAAAACACTTTAATTCTGGGAAAGAGAGCAATTTGAACCGCCTATATCTGAAAATCAATTCCGTAACTTCTCGATTTTTACGATGGATTATGATTTTTCGCATGATTTCGGTCGTAACTGACTGGTAATTCGAATTTCGTTTCAAAACGAATTTCTGTTGCATTACTCCACAACAAAACACACATAAAATGACTCATTCTTCAATAAAACTCGGCGGGTCTTTCTCCTAATTATCTTACGCAATTACGAAAGCTTTCGTATTGCGCGTGTGTGTGTGTTTGTTCAGGCATCCCCCCCTTCTATTGCGAAAAAAAACCGCCCGGCAACAGCTTTGGATAATCGAAAAAGTTGTGCGTAAAAGAAAAGGGAAATATATCGACCTTTTTATCCGTTTCGAGGAACTTTTTCGTGCGTTTCGCAGGAACAGGACGTGATATTCTATCCTTGTTGCGTCTAGGATGACGTTGGATGTCTGAAAGGAAGATGTTCGTGATTCCGAAGGTCTCGTCACCTTCTGGAGGATGTGGCCAGTACTTATTTTAAGGATAGTAATTTCTCAGCCGCGGTTCCAAAGGGGTGAGGGGGGCAATGTGGAAGATCACCCCTACAACAAATTTTGAAATTTAAGGAAAAAGAGTGAGAAAATGGAATGTGGAGGACTAGATGGCTAAAAATATACTTGTTCTCTCTTTGTTATTTTTTTTTATACTTAATAAATTTTGAAGAAACTAATTATAACTTAATCTGTTTTTAGTGTTTTCGTAGAATTTTGGTTGGTTGTTATAGATAAATATTTACGGTACACATTAATCGAAAAACTACCTATTACAAAAAAGACCTTCTTCAGGGTTCCCACGGTCATTGAAAGTCATTAAAAGTGCTGAATATTTTTGAACTTGTTTTCAAGGCCTTGAAAGTGCTTGAAAATGCTTAGAGGTGCTTAAAAGTCCTTAATTTTTACAGATGTTGTCTAACTGCAAAATTTATAAAAATACAACTCGGACTTGCTATCCCCGCTTGACCGCCACTTATCCGCCCCGTATCAAAATTTTCGACATATTTGTATTACGCATCCACCAACTTGTAACTTTTTTTGGTAGAATATACTTAATTAAAAATTTAAATATAGACATAATGCCTGAAAATGAATTTTCAAAGATCCTTAAAAACATTAATTAGGTCCTTAAAAGTCATTGATTTTCATTCTGTGATTTGAGTGGGAACCCTGTTCTTTAAAAAATAATTAAATTTATTGGGAAAAAGGAAACTAGAAAGTTTGACCACGTGTGATAAGTGATAGAGAAGATATCCAAAAAAAAAGATAATCTTTACCGCGCACTTGTCTTCCTATCTGTATGCAAGCTGTACACATTCATTCCCCCCCCCCCCCTTCCCATCTTTCTGGATACACTTCTGTGACTTCTGGTGCTATTAGATTGGAATTGATGTAGAAGCTGGAGAGAAGGATGTTTTATCTTCCTTAGCTTTGGTCGTAAGGCCACGATTTTAATATTGAGTCATGCGGGAATGAAATATTGATTTGATAAAGCTTGCTCAACACGGAGATCACGGAAGAATTCGAAATAGGTTGCCACATACTTTGGATGTTTAAAAAACATAGATTGAAAATAGCTTCGACAAAGCAGGAAAATAAAAATTCTTAGAAAAATTTGCATTCCTTTCCCCCCACAGATTCCCTTTTCTGTGTAATGTATTCGTAATACCAGTGAAATTGTTCTTCTATAGAAAACCAATTATAATTTCTGATTAAGAATGAATTTACAGGTTTGTGTTCTACGTGTACATAATTTTATTATTAATTTGGATATTATTTAGCTACAAATTTTGGAAAATCATCTGAAAACCTAGAAAAAGCAGACTATTATCATTATTTTGATATGCAAGAAGGGGATTTTGTAATATTTATATGATTTACGTTTGCATACTGGGTTTGAATACTTTTGATTGATAACTGTTAAAATTCATTTAGCAATTAATCGAAGGTTTACACCAATTTCTGACGGAAAGGACGATGTAATAATAAAGGTAGATTTACACGTTATCAGTTGATGTACTAGTTGAGGCCACCAGTCATTACATGACACGTACTAACACCGTGTAAATGCTTCATTCCAGTCTCTAGAGAAGCTAGTTTGTCACGTTCTCGTTTGTAGTTGGCAGCTCTATTAGATAAAATATTTTTTATGTGCTGACGCGTCAACTCCCATCTTGTTTTCTCCTGTGACCACCGACAAACAGCGTGATGCTACTCAATTACTGGATAGTTCCAGTTCCTCAATGGCACTGTGCAAATGCAAAACTGGCATTTTTATCAACTTACCAGCTAGCGTTCCAACCACTGGCTATGTGCAAATTATCCTTTAGTTATTGATTCTCTTACATTTAATTTCTAAAGCTCCATTAAATTTAACCTTGAACTAAAATCGGTTTGTCAGCTAAAGAACAAATAATATATATATATATATATATATATATATATATATATATATATATATATATATATATATATATATATATATATATATATATATATAATATTGTCCCAAAAAATTTAAGCGTGTTAAATATAATAATCTTTAAAGAATCAAAATTTATCAAGAATATGCCATGTATCATCCTAAATTTTGGCGAAAAGATTTAGTTTAAAAACCTATTAATAATTTTCCTAAAATTAGATTTTTGCTGAGTAACCACTTTCACTGAAAAGCTATTTATTCAAGTTAAATAAATAAAAAAAAACAAGCTTTTTAAAAAAAAAGAAAGAAAAAAAAAAAAAGACACTTCTGTCATTAATTCAGTTTCTCTTTTAAGTAAATATGATTGTCCATTCACAGGATTCAGGTTAAATTTTTAGAATGTCTTTTACGTTCTCCAAACCGCTCAGTGATTTTGTTTCTTTAGAACTTGTATACTTTCATTTACTTAGAAACTAGCAAAGATTATTACGCAGACTTACTGGATTCTAAAAGATTGTTCAACCAGATCGCTCAAAAGACTAGACAATAACATTGAGCAGACCTTATTGTTTGCCAACCTAATTATTTTCCTTTAGAGATAGGAATCAGTCTAAAAAAACTGATGGTAGTCTTGTTACATGTGTCGCAAAATTAGGTCATAGATTCGTAAGTAGAATATTTATTTTTGGTTTTTGGCATTTTAAACCAACTTAGATTTAAAAAAAGTCATTAATTAAAGTTAACTATAGGTTATATATAGCAATATTTTCCAAAAAATATGCCAGAAATTTTTTAAACTACAAAATATATTTTGCAAAATATTAAAAATAGTAATTTGTCGCAAAGAATAAAATCCTTAGGAAAGTGATGTATTGAAATGTCTCTTTTAAAAATCCTTTGTACCTATAACTCTTTTGAATGTGTTCTTCATTTTGGGGTTCGTATGAGGTTGTGTTCGTATCCGGAACGGTGCTTTACAGATGCTGCTTTCAAAAACCATTAGACATGATGGCTGTTGTAGAAACGTAGCCTTTCTATGTTTTTTGGATTACCGGGGTTTTTCTTCCAATTTAGATGCAAATGATGGACATTTCGCCTTAAATTTTTCTTTAATTTAGTCGATGTTGAGGCATTGAATAGTGGTGTTCTTTTTGTTCTCCGTAGTAGGTTAACATCCTCTGTAAAGTAGTATCCTCGTACAGGAGGTGTTGATTAGGTCCATTAAATTTGCTTTACGCGAAGAAAACCAAATCTTATTACTTGTCAATCTTATTATCAATCACTACACTAACTATTCAAGTTCAATTTTTATTTTTTTTACACTTTGGTGGCGTAGTGATTGGTCTTATCACTTCCGTAATGGACCGAATTTGTCATTTCCTTTGTCGACACTATAACACCGATATTTTTCCGTCGTCAATGTGTTAATTTTAGTTCATGTCATTTTAACGTTAATAAATTTTTATGAAAAAAAAATATTTTTAGTTTTTGTGTGTGTTAGTAGGTGATATTATTTTTTATCCCTTTTCAAACAAGACTTAATATAATTGTGTTTAATAGTTGAAAATAATACGCTGAATGAATGATGCATTTCGTAAACGTTTTAAGTGGTTTTTCAAATACGTTAATTTTTTAATTAGGTTTTTAACCAATCGTATGTCGGGTATTATTTGCAAGGATTTTTGCATAGTATCTTGAACAGCAGGATTTTGCATAGGAGAGAATTCTCAACTAAACAAAGAGGTTTTATATCAGCTTTGTTTTTTTACTTGATGAGTTTTTAAAATGTAGCATTTTTTTATTGAGGGGGGGGGGGAGGCAGATTTTGTGTCCAAGTCAAGTATCAGGATAGCTTATCTCGATTTGTTCCTTTCCAAAATTGAAATATCCACGTACATTCTTTTTTATCGCAACTAATCACCATCTAAGTATTTCTATATCATAGCTTTTATTCCTAGGAAAAAAAACTGCCTCGTCAGCACACATGGCCTGTTGAATTCGTACAAATGTTTTCCTATCTCTGTTCTGAAAGGGATTTTCCTTATCATATTGTTCCTTTTACCTGTATGTCGTATCCTTGAGTTCTTACTCAAAGCTGGTTACCATTAATCTGTGTAGAGGCAGCATGCAACGGCTTCGGCAGTAGCACGCCGCATAACCTAATTAAGCCATGACCCGATTGGGGACTAACTGTGAGTGAAGCGGTGAACCTGACTTTATAACTCGTCGACCATGTAGGTCGCTCGGTCCTTTATTGTTCGCGCTGGCAGCGAGTAAATAAGAATTAGAAACACGGATTAAAATTAAGCACCCAGGGACGCTATTGCGGTCCGTAATTTCCATTTTCGGAATTCGCAGTATCTTGTTTTAGTAGCAACAGACGATAAGTTGGATCTATGATAATTGGGATTGTGTTACTTCCTTTCTTTTTTATTTAAAATTATATCTGTTATCCCTGCAAAAATATTATAATCCCTCCTTCCTGTTTTTTAAATTTTTTTTTCTTCCTTTTTCTCTTTTCTTTTTATGATTTTGTTTTGTGTTGGATGATTTATTTTTAAAGAAGATGTTAGTTCGTTTCTTGAGATTGCCCCTCAAAAAGCAACATATTTGACCACACACTCGCATAGTCGCGTAAATTTTTAGAGTTGTAATACATGCATTAAAGCATATTTTGTGGTTAAAAAAATTTCTTACTTACATATTAACCTCTTGTAAGTAAAAATCTAAAAGTACCTAAACTCTTTTCTAACATCACCTACTCAAATTTTCAGTTATCTTTGTAAAAGATTTGAAGTTATTGTACATCCTTAATTTAGTAATTTTACTTGTTAATATATATTCTCCGAATAGCAACAATTGGGCCCACTAAAAAAAAAGGGGGAGAGGGGGGGGGGGGAGGAGCTTCTTTCCCTGGCATCGCAACTATATATATATATAGCTGAATACCCGTGCTGCGCTACGAAATTTTACCATTAGCATTTTAGCGATCAAAAGACATTCATGTATTCTACACTTCAGACGTTTGCTCCCTTTTCGATCCCGACAAATTGATTTATCAAAATAGGAACTTTCCTTTGTTGACATTTTAAACGAAATTTATAATTGTGAATAGTAAACTGGAATAGTTTATTGTGTTTATGTTTGCTCTTAGTTCTAAATTTCAAAGTAGTAGCTGTATTGGAATTAAGTTAATTAGACATTAAGTTAATCCTCGTATAGTTTCAATGTTGCGTCGTCTTTTCATCCCTTAAAAATTCGTTAATCGATATTGGAATGACTTATTTTTTTAACATTTGCAAAAAAATATCAGAAAAATGACTACATTGGAAGAGGAACATTCGGATATCCCTCGTTTGGAACATTTAACCCCTTTTCGACCACTTAAAGTGTGTTAATCGAGATCGGAATAGTTTACTTTTTCTATTTTTACCATTGTTGATATTTGTGCCGATTTTCAGAGTTGTGACTATGTGGGAAGTAGGATTTTCGAATGTCCCCCGTTTGGAACGTTTAACCCCTTTTCGACCCCTTAAAGTGGGTTAATCGAGATCGGAATAGTTTACTTTTTCTATTTTTACCATTGTTGATATTTGTGCCGATTTTCAGAGTTGTGACTATGTGGGAAGTAGGATTTTCGAATGTCCCCCGTTTGGAACGTTTAACCCCTTTTCGACCCCTTAAAGTGTGTTAATCGAGATCGGAATAGTTTACTTTTTCTATTTTTACCATTGTTGATATTTGTGCCGATTTTCAGAGTTGTGACTATGTGGGAAGTAGGATTTTCGAATGTCCCCCGTTTGGAACGTTTGACCCCTTTTCGACCCCTTAAAGTGTGTTAATCGAGATCGGAATAGTTTACTTTTTCTATTTTTACCATTGTTGATATTTGTGCCGATTTTCAGAGTTGTGACTATGTGGGAAGTAGGATTTTCGAATGTCCCCCGTTTGGAACGTTTGACCCCTTTTCGACCCCTTAAAGTGTGTTAATCGAGATCGGAATAGTTTACTTTTTCTATTTTTACCATTGTTGATATTTGTGCCGATTTTCAGAGTTGTGACTATGTGGGAAGTAGGATTTTCGAATGTCCCCCGTTTGGAACGTTTGACCCCTTTTCGACCCCTTAAAGTGTGTTAATCGAGATCGGAATAGTTTACTTTTTCTATTTTTACCATTGTTGATATTTGTGCCGATTTTCAGAGTTGTGACTATGTGGGAAGTGGGAGAATTAGTGATGAGTGAGTCAGTGAGTGAGTGAGTGAGTGAGGGCTTTGCCTTATATATATATATATATATATATATATATATATATATATATATATATATATATATATATATATATATATATATATATATATGAGATTATTATTGGTTTTTCGGATCTAGCATCCTTATTCCAAGAGTTTTCAGGAACTGTTTGTGTCAAAACATTTATTAACAGCGGGGGAGAGATTGGAAAAGTTAATATAGCGATAGCCGTGTATCAAGATTTCTCTCTCTTTCTTTTCTGAGGACCGTTATTTTTCATGTTGACATGAAGCCGCAATTTCTCTTTAGCAACCGATTTTTCCAACTTGCTTTTTCGTTCATGGCCAGCAGTGTTAAAAATAGAAATTGAGGACATGCTTTCTATCTGGGTTCGATAGCTGTTTACTATCACAAATCTGTGTAATCGGAAAATTGAAGAGGACAGTTGTTTTTATATAACCAACTAACCTGTTGACCTCGCATTTTCCCACTTACATCTTCGTTTTTTAGCAGTCTATTATTAAAAAAACTATGAAACTGAAATGCAATAATTACAGGTATGTATTTTATACGTTAGCTAATTTTTTTACTATTAAACACTTTCGAAAATTGTTAAGGTGGAGAAATGTCATTTAGATAAAGTGTGCTCAAATAAGGCGAGAACATGACTTCATCTTGCCGAATGTGATTGCATAAGCGTAGCCCTAAGACATCCAACCCCAGAAATATAGTTTCTGGTTTAACTAATCACATTTGTCTTCAGGTGACGTCGTGTTGCCATTTATTTAGAAGTGAGCACATCTTATTTCTAAATAATATTAACGCGTTTTGGAAAAAAAACTTATCTTCAAAGTTTTATAACAGAATTTAATTCAAACTTTCAAAAAGTTCGTGAGTTGTGTTAAAATATTTGAAAATAAATGTTTAGTGTTTGATTTTTTTTTTTTCTGACAAGAATTATTTTATTTCACAGAGAACTTTTGATGAAACATTTCGTTTTTTGTTCAATCAACTAAGTATTTCGTCGATAAGATAGTTGTTTCACACTTGCATCAGAAATGTTCACTAATTCACTAGCATTTATCAAAACCAGTTTATTTTCAATTATTTTGCTTCGTAAACAGATGAAGTTACCTTATGCTTTTCCGAATGTATAACAAAGGCTTTTAATTTGTTTAAAAAAATCATTGTAAAGATATCATATTAAACCTGAACTTAAATGAATAAAATTATTTAATACAAACTAATTGCAATTTACTCATTCCGATTTTTTACAAAGATTTCTATCCCCTCCTCCTTTTGTTGATGATTTATTTGGCGTGTCGAAAAGTATTTTGAACTGAAGTTGCATTTACACTAAACAACAAAATATATTGTGCAATACTGTTTTACAATATCTATTCAAAACAATCTTTACTTTTCACTGAAAGTGTTCATTTACACAATGCAATATTGTTTGGTATTACAATTTTGATAGTTTCCTAACCGCATATACAAGATTTGATTTAGAACCAAGACGAGTTTTCAACATTTATTTCAAACAGGGGGGAATTAAAATCCAGCAAAAAGATTCTTCATGATTTTCTTCCTTTTCGTGACTAATTCCCCTGATTTAGTTCCAGTTGTTATGTGGAAAATTAAGATACCAGCGGACAAAAAGGTTCGGACAATGGCCTTTTCAAATGATGTTTATGAATTGCGAGATTTCGATGTCACAGAACACATCCGCCCCAAATGTCTAGTGTCATCACAACTATGCAGATTCTGTTCAGCTGAAAATTCGAATTTATTTTCAAAATCGTAATGCGATTGGGCACTAGCTTTGGCTGAAGAAAAGTCCTCACTCTAAATAACGATGTCCTTAACGTCCATTGTCGTTGGGAAAACCCAAAATTTGCTTGATTTTTGTGAAATTTAAAACATTTCCCAGACATTTCCAGAATTAAAAAATTATCTACGAAATCCCTTATTTCTGGGTTGTGTTACTACTTTGTGTAATTTTAGGAATTCGGTATCGCGTGTGCACCTCGCTCATGGTTTTGATGCATAGAATAAATGCATTTGTGGAATACAGTGTATGCTAGACCAGACATTTCCCATTTCGCTAAGCAACTCCATTCCTGCTTGGAATGACAGGTGTGTGCAAATGTGGCCGCCTGCTCTCTCGAACACCTGTTCTCTTTGAAAGATAGGGGGATAAATTCGCTTTTACCAAACGACCTGGTTATTTATGACATTTTTGGCAAATCAGCTTGTCAGCCTCGAATGTTCCGAGTACTCTGAAACTACTAGACCAATCTGGATTATTTAATGAAATTCGTTTTCTGATTTCTGGATGTTGTTTATAGGTTAGATTTAGGCATTACACTGTAGATATGTAACAAGTAAAACAACCAAGGATAATTGATTTAGGATAACTGATTGCCATAAAATACTGTTTGTCATTAATATTTAATTATTTTGTGTTATTTCTTAGGCAAAGGGATATGCTCGATATTTTTTCTTTTTTTCTTCACAATATTTAGAAAACCCGAGTTCTTTTTATCGAATGCCAATTCAGTGTTTTTTTATCTTTTTTTAAGTGTTTCGTAACCCAAGGTCGAAAACGGCACTTATCGAATCACTTCGATGTCTGTCTGTCCATCCGAAACCTTTGCACTTAAAAAACATGTGGAATTATTTAGTTGATTGAAATGAAATTGCACAGCTAGTCCATATATATCTAAACGTAAATAAGAAAACAATGGAATTTAGAATGACTCCCCCCCCCCCCTCCCAGTCTGATTTTTCCTCTTTAATAGTATGTAGTAATGAAATTGGTTTTAAATGAAAGTTATAATTCAAACTTATTTTTTTGTATAAATTCCATCTACAAAACTCCACAAAATTTTTTACAAAATCGCCACCTTCCCTTAATTCTCCGAAATTAGTTATACATAGAGAGAATAATTTGGGAGAGGGGTGGATAGTTCGGTAGATGAATTCAAATAGTTTCATCATCATCGTCAAAGATCTTGTTACGTCCATCAATATAGATAGTTACATCTGACTCGCTCATAAGCTCTTAAGGTGAATAGCAGGTATATAAGGGAATTTTTTTCGTTTATCAGAGGAATAAATACAAATTTTAATGTTGGTGATAATCGTAGAAATAATCGGTTTCGTATCCCACTACGTCCGCTAAACTAATAAAGGATCACTATTATTCCAGACTTTGATAATATCTATGTAATGACAATCTCCAGAACAAAAAACAGAAATACAACTCAACTCGACTAAAGTAAATATTCGAGAAGGCTGCCATGTATTAGTTGTAATACGGACGTACATTTTTATCGTCATTTCTTTAATTCGTTTCTATTTATAATATCTTTGGCTGTAATTGCATTTCGAAATTATTAACTTAAACGTTCCTCCTATGTAAGAAATAAAAGTATTTTGTTGTCCAATCCCATAACACTGATTACAGTAGTCAAATTTGTAACTTTTGAGGATTTGCGTTGTCAATGCTTTAGAGATATTGAAAATTAACTTTAGCTGTTAGACTTGAAAAAGTTCGATCAAAAATCAAAATAGCACCTTTTTGAACTTTTTTTAACTGGTTTTATGATTGACATTGTAGGGAAGGAAATTTCAACCTTTAATTGCTGTGGTTGGGTGGTTTGATAATTTTTGCGCAAGAGCAACACGTGGTCCATACTGCATAAAACAATTTAATGAACATCAGTTTAAAATTTAAGAAACATAGTATCGGAAAAAATAATATAAAAGTCAAACTTGAAATATTTTAAGGGGCTGAATCATTCTACAAAAAATGACTCGCGGTCTGTCAGACCGCACACAGCAGTTAAAGGTTAAGGTCAGTTGAGAAAGCTGAGAAGTTTGACACATGGACTCTGTTCAGGTTTTGGAAAAATCTCCAGTTTGACCAATATTGATGCATTCACTCAGAAATTCAGTTCTTCGTGTATATACTTTTAATTATGGTCTTTTAAATCGTATATAAAATTGGCCACTCCATTAATTTCTTTCGAATTTGAAAAATAATACATTTTGGATCAGAAAACCTTTGTAAAGAATTTGTATTATGTATTGATTGTTCCGTAGTTTAGCCGTTGAAGGTCTCATAGTATTACGACTTTCGCGCCAATTTTTCGTCTGATTTTTTCGTCCTTTCAGATCCGTTTTGAATTGGAGTGCGCGATGTGCCCTGTTGTCATCGACTTGAGATAATTCGTTTGCACTTTTATATATTTCAATTTTGCTATGCAATATTAATCTTTTGAGGAGAAGATTCATTGTTTGTAAGTGATGTATGCAGATCCTGCAAGTGTTCAAAGCGTGCATTCTAAATTAATCTGTTCTTACAGCAACTTTAATATCTTTTTATTAGTTTATTTAGCATTCCTTGTTTTTTTGTTTGTTTTTTTGTGAATTTTGAAGTTTCATCTTGAAACATTAGGTATTAGTAAGGGAAATAGGACAATCACAAAACTTATTAAATAACTTATAGCTAATGCCTGTGGGCCAAGAAGTATTTAATTAATATTTCAAGAAATTATTATTCTGGAAGAAAACAAAGTATAGAATTTAAAATAGTCTTGTTAATCTAGAAATTTCGGGCATATTGATGATTGAAATGCGAATTTCCTGCTGATAAAGGAAAAAACGTGCTCATGAGTTTTTGTTGGGAAAAAACTTTTTGCATAAATAATTTATGATTCTTGAAATATTTATTTTTGTAATCGTTTAAGTAGAATTATATGCTAAATTTACTTTAATTTAGCTTTTTATTTTGTTCATTATGTGGAAATATTCAATGACATATAAATTCATAGTAAAAAAAAAAATTGTGCAAAGGCAAATATTGTTAAATAAATTTTCTAAAACTACTTTTTCTGTTTCCAATTACTTGATAAATATTTGCTTGCAGACATCATTATTTACGGAATCTGACATAAATAACCCTGATGTGGATTTATATAAAGTTTTATTCAGTATAAAGTATTTTTTTTAATTAAATTTTTATGGTACATCCTATTGAAATTGTTATTTCTTTTTAATGCTTGCTCTTAAACTAACGCTTTCAAATTTGGCCTTAATGAGGAGTTATTCATAATTATTTGTAGTTGTGTTTTTATTTTTCCATTGTAAGTTTGAATTATTTATTTTTTTGTCTTAGACTAAATAACTCTAAATAAAAGTTTATGTAAATCTATTCTTTAATATCTTCCCCACTACTAATTGTGGTTATCCATTTTTGTTCAATAGCATGCTTATGTGCTTACTTTACTAAAGGAAATAATTTATTTTTTCTATTTTTGCCATGAGGTATTGAGAAAATACAGAAAATGTCATTACTTTTAATTTAGTGAATCGATTTTACTAGTTAATGGATATTTAAGTTGTTGGTTTATTTTTTAAGGTTTAAACATATTAATATTTTAAATCATAATTTCTTTAAAATTGTGAACTTGAAACTCTTGAATTCTTGTTGATTTGTTGGTACTTTTTTTTTTCTTTAGTGGAGGTGGGGCTCAATCTTTTGTTTCAACTCAGAGGTGCTTATTATTTAAAGCCATGCTTTTCTTATATTATGATATAGTAGTGTATAGGTTTATTTTCTGAGTTTTTAAATTTTATAACATTTGTCTTGTATTTATGCCCATTGCAAAAATATTTAAAAAAAAAAAAAGTATTATGTTTTCTACATTCTTAAATTCAGAGTGAATTGTTTGTTGATTAACTTGAGGGTTTATGTTTTTTATATAATGACAAACAGGTTTATGTTTGTCATTTTCACTTCAGTGCTCTCATTCCCTGGAATATCTTTATTGCTCAACCATGAAAATTCATTCAGTCTCTTAATTTTCATGTGTGGATAAAGATTTATGGTTTTTAAGTTGTTTTATCCAACAATTATTTGTTTAAAAAAAATTGTACAGCCATTTATATATATATAAAGAGTTCGAAGACTTCTTCAACTTGGGCAGAAATTTTAATCAAAATCTACCCTTTTTTTCAGTGAAACAAGTTTGTAATTAATTTTCTTGTTATTTCAGGAGGGCGAGGGTATGCTTGAAAACATTCAGTATATTCATGCACATAGAATTAACAACCCTGCTTGTGATACAACAAAAAAGTGGAAATTCGAAGATGTGAGCTGGTAAGTAAATAATCACTAGTTATTAATTCTTTGCAGGATATCGATTGCATCTACTATTACTTTGCCTTGCGCTGATAAGTGCTGCTTATTTTTTTCGATTGTACAATAGCGCATTGATTATCTAAATACTGATCAAACGAAACATTGCTTAACCAAAAAGTGTTCCAATCAGCAAATTTAAAATTTTTGAGTTAAACTTTAGGCTTACTTTAATGTAATATCACAGTAAGGTTATTTGTAAGTTTATAGTTTCCATTTTAATATCTCTGCTTCTTTGTTTGTCTATTGCTTCTATGACATTGATACAGTTTTTTAAAAAAATTATATATTTTCTGAAAAATCGTTTTTCTCAGCCTCACCAGTTCCCAAATGTTTTGAATAATCATTGCTCTACTGTATTTAAAAAAATTATGCAAGTTATTATTCACAGGCCAATAGTTTTATATCTATTTTATAACTGCCTCAGTCCTTGAAGCCCACCTGAGGGCAGTGTGGTTAGCGCTCTGCCCTCTCAGGTCAAAGGTGCCAGATTCGAATCCCGGTTTAGGCATGGATGTTCATTGTGGTTCGGAATCTACGTTTAGCTATAGGTCCCAGCCTGATTAGCAGTCATTATGGATAAAAATAGGTCATTGAGCGTACAAAACCAACTAACCAACCTCAATCCTTAAAAATCAATGCAACAAACAGCGTTGTAAGTCACACCTTCTCCTAGTTTAAATATATTAGAAGATTTTGCACTGTATTTAGGAAATTAAAATCAAGTTATTTCTAAAAATCTAAAATAATTTTTGTAAAAAAATAGTTGTAAGTTGTTGTATTTGCTTTAGATGTGTGGTGTTTAAAATACTTTTGGTCTTTCTTATATTTAAGCATTTTTCTGCGTTTATTGTCAATAGTTTTTGTTACTTAACTCTTGAAGAATATTTTTCTTGGTATTTTTTCAAATCAAACGGTGATTGGCTAATTATTTTACTCCACGAAATTATAAAAATGGATTCTGAAATACAATATGAAATATGACTTATTACAGTGGTTATTAATTTTGTTGTATAGTTTTGTCAATAGGCTTTAAAGTTCACTTTAATAAAATTGGTTTAGAAATTGAAACAGCACAATTTTTAAACATAATTTAATAAAAATAAAAAAATAAATGAAATTTTTGATGTAATAAGACGACAATTTATCGTACCACAATTTATCGTGAATTACTGCCTCAAATTATTATCATAAATATTACTTTTTCTTATCATTTTGGAGAAAAAATTTATTAAAATATACTACTATCTTAAAAATTTAATTTCTTCAATAAAATGGTATTCAAGTTTTTTAAATTGTATACTATAAGACGTGACCAAACAAAATGCATTATATTTTTAGTAATGATGAAAGGCATCTAGTTTCTAAATGTCTTGGCTTCTCTATTGAACCCTTTCTCTCTGACATATTACCTCAAATTATAGTGAAATGTTTAAATGAAATTTTATCCTAATTGGTTGGTTGGAACCTATTTTTATGCACAATCATGCCTAATCAGGCCAGGACCTACAGCTTAATAAGGATTCCATATTTCAATAAACATCCATGCCTAACCCAGGATTCGAACGCAGCACCTTTGACATGTGAGGCCAGAGCGAAAACCCCACAGCCGACAGGCTGGCAAATTTAACCCTGATTAGTAATTTTTTGTAAAAAAATTCTTGTATTTGTGCCACATTTCAATCAGTATTTATAATATATTATATTTATAAAATTGTAATTTGTTCTGTATTTTGCTTTTGCCATAGACTACCAAGATGCTTATGTTACTGTTGAACCTTTTTATTCTCTTTTAATGAATTTTTCTAATGAAAAATCCTTTTTTATTTAAAAGAATTATATTGACTTTGTTAGAACATAGGCAGTCAATAATATTTTTCATTATTTAAAAAAAAATAAAAAAATAAAAAAAATTATTTTTGGTTTCTTACTCACTTTTCACACTCATGTTCCAGTGTGGAATATAGCAACCCCCAGCAAGTGAGTGACATCACATCCACGAGCAGTTTCTCAGATGCCAGTTCAAATGCTGTAAATTATGTAATTGACCAGCCCACCAGCGGCAGTTGTGCTGTCCCTTTCAGTGCCCCTTCGACCAGCGGCAACAATCCCAGTGGAAGGAGTATCAAGGTCTCTGCTAACGCTGAGCTTCCAGTCATTCCGAATGTGATACGAACAGGGACTATTAAGGTGCAGGATGCCTATCAGGTGAGTTTGGAATGTAAATGTTAATTTTTCTTAATTATAAGGAGATAAATGTTGTTTAACTCATTAACGACTGTTGGTAAGAAAATTTGCCAATCAACATTTTAGTTCTTTTCTTTGCTAATTAGTTGGGATTGTGGTTCCAGTTAGTATTTTTTAAAAATCATAAAAATAATTTTCCAAAAAGTGTGAAAAATTCAAAATATACTTTAAATGATATAAATAAACAAGGTAAAATTTAAAAACAATGATTTTTTATCCATTTCAGAGTAATTTTTAATGGATTAAAAGGATCTTTTTTTTCCCTTTTTTATCGGTGTTTGGGTTTGCATAAAAGGGGAGGGGTGTTTTCGAAGTTATTTATTTAATGCAAACCACTTTTTATATTCTTCTAGCAGTCTTTTTTGTTAACTATTTAAAATTTTTTAAAAAGTATAAACTAGAGCATAATTTTTCTTTATAAGTATTAAAAATTCCAATGTGTTATGTAGAATAAATATTTTGTATATAGAAAAGAAAGCCATTTTTAACAAATTTAATATAACTGAGTAGCCTTTTAACTTTTCATACCCCAAACTATTACAAATTAATTTATGCTCTAGGTCACAAAGATTTTCCTTTTTTTCAAAAAGAAAGAATATTTTGTCTTTATTTGTAAATTAACACTTATATATTTTTATTTTTTAATAGGTACCTTTTAAATTTATACAAACAGGGTTCATATTGTGCTTAAAATTTTAGGAACTTCTATCAAGTACTTAAAAACAACTGCTTATGCTTAGAAACCAATGGCTTATTTTGGTCTCGGACACTAATTTTTGAAAAGTATAGGATGTTTTTGCATTTATATTTTTTTATAGTAAAATTTTTGGTGTCCATATATTTGTGGTCAAAAAAGCCTTCTCAATTCAGATCAAAACAAAATATTTGAATTATTAATTTTTAAAAAAACAATGTCAGTTTAGTTTTGCAATGTGCATCAGTGAACTTGAAGGTTTTTTTAACCGCTTACTTTAAAAAGAACAAACCAAAGTTGACATTTTACAGTTTTGTTGGCATTATGATTTTCATCAGATTTATTTGGCAGTCTAAGGACCTTCTAAAGAAATATTTTTAAACAATTTTTGATTTTACAAACATAATACCCATTTGTCTTCTATGGCACAAATCCTGCAACAAACATTTCTCTCTTATTCCAGCCTCGATACAGCCTGAAGAGAAAAGCCGAAACCGGCTTCGACTCTGTTCCGATTATACTGGTCCAAAGCCGAGACAACCCTCTGGTGGTGGAGAACCAGCAGCAAAACCAGCGGGGGGCCCAGCTGCAGAACAACCAGCCACAACAGGCCCAGCCGCAACAACAGAAACACGAACAGTCGCACCATCACACCGCAACCCAGAGGATACAGTTCCACCACAAGCACAGGCCGAAAAATGCGTCCAACTCTAATTCTTTTCAGAACTCTACCAAGAGTAGTTCTTCCGGAGGAGAGGGTGACTACCATTTGGTGCAGCACGAAGTTCTGTATTCGGCCAGTTATCAGTACGAGGTATTGGAGTTCCTCGGGAGGGGAACTTTTGGGCAGGTGAGTCTTTTGTGTGGTTATTGTCATTAATCTAAAGAGTTTTTATTAGTTTCTCAATCATCATATGTGGAAATTATTGGAGTTTTTCAAAAAATGACAGGAACTAAAATTAATACTGGGACAACAGAAAAATATCATTGTTAAAGTGTCAACAAAGGAAGTAACAAGTTCAGCCCATTAGGGAAGTGAAAAATATCGCGATGTCTGCTTGTATACATACACCATAGAAAGTTTACCTTCATAAACCTGATCCTTCTGATTTAGTGAAACTTAAAAATGTATGTGGTTAGATGCATTAAGCTCATAAAAAAAGTTCAGGTTTAGGCAAGAGTCTGGAAGTTAAAAATTAAGATTTTTGTTCTTTTAACATAGTACAATCGAACCCTGCTATAGTAAACCGTCTATTGACCCAACAATAAGTTCATTATACCGATGGTTAACTGTATCTAAAATCTTTGAAAAAACATTTTTTAGCATATGGCAGTGATTAGTGATTGTGATAGTACATAATTTTGCTTATGAATTATTAGTTAAATAATCAAGTATTAAAAAGAAAAATATTTACACAATATGTATCTAATACTTGATTTTATTCTTACATTCTATGGAAGAAATGAGTGAATTTTTATTGAATATTATAGTTTCATAATTATTATTTTTGTCGATTATAAGTATAGTTCATCAGTTTACTTATCAACACAATTATTAGGGGGTTGGATGTTTAACAAGTAGTACCAGAAACTTGTTCCTAGAATTGGGGCTGTTAGTGGGACGAAGTGAGGTTTGTTCCTGCTACCAGGGAGAGTTGAAGAAGCTGCTCAACAAGTTGTTCACCTGTAGTTCAAGGAGATGTGCATGATCAAGTGAAAATTTACGCATTGTAAAGGAATGCTGTAATTTGCATTATTAACTCGTGCAAGTTTAAAGTTAGAGATCTGAAAAATAAACTATACAAATTAAATTTGAGTTCATTATTAATGAATTTGAAGAAGAACCATTTTTCACCAAAAATACCATTTTTTCAGCTGTCCACTATAAGCGTATAAAATAACATTAATTAAACTAAAACAGTTCACTACAACTGAGTGTTCACTATATCTGGGTTCATTGTAGTGGGGTTCTACTGTATCTATGAATAGAATAGTTGGTGTTGTCATTAAAAAATATTGGATTTTAAATACTAAATCTTCAGCTTTAATTTTATTTTCTGTTTTCAAAGAATATTTTTAAACTTATTTTATTTAAAACATTTTTACCTTTAGTTTCGACATTAATATAGTGATGCTTTTACAAAAGAGTGTTGTTTTGTTGTTGGCTCAGTATAAGATCAGCATTCTGATCTAAAGCTATAAATTAACAGCCTTTTTTATGGGATTGTACTATTACTTTCTCTATTGTAACTATTAATATGCTAATTTATGCATTCAATAGGTTGTCAAGTGCTGGAAGAAAGGGACCAATGACATTGTAGCAATAAAAATCTTGAAAAACCATCCTTCGTATGCGAGGCAAGGTCAAATCGAAGTTAGCATTCTAACTCGTTTGAGCCAAGAGGATGCTGATGAGGTGAGGTGTTTATATATATATATATATATAAATTTTTAATGTAACTGATACTTTTGTGTATTTTTCTCAATAAATGTTAAATGTTCAGTTTTTTTTAATTTTTTTTATTTTATTTTTGTAGATCTGTCCTATTAATGAAAAAAAGCAATCTTTCTGTTTATGTTTACTTGTTTCGCATTGAGAAAATGATCTAAATTAGTTACAGAATGCTGATGAGGTATTTTTCTTTCAGTACAACTTTGTGCGTGCTTTTGAGTGCTTCACTCATAAGAGCCATACGTGCTTGGTGTTTGAGATGCTCGAACAGAATTTGTATGACTTTCTGAAGCAAAACAAATTTAGTCCTCTTGCTCTTAAATGTATCCGTCCGATTTTGATTCAGGTATTGACAGCCCTTCTAAAATTAAAGGTAAGACCTATTATTATTATTTTTTTTTTCTTGTGGTTTTATTTTGAAAGTAGAAATAAGTTTTAAATGTTGCATTGTACAGTATGCATTGTAGTAAGCAAATTTGAGTATTTTTTACTATCAGCTGATGTTTTTTAATGTTTAACTTTAAATTTTCCAATTGTTTTTATTTATACTTACATTAACATAAACATCGTAATTATGCTGATGTTATTTATTAGTTGTGTAGATGTTATTTATGTTAAGCTCTACTTTCCTTACAATATTTACTGTACAAATGGTTTTAATACTGTAAATTGTATTCTGTTAAAGTTGATTAACAGTCTATTGTGTATGTTATTTTTGAATAATTTAATTTCCCTTTCAGCAATTGGGTCTCATTCATGCAGACTTGAAACCAGAAAACATCATGTTAGTGGATCCAAAAAACCAGCCTTTACGTGTCAAAGTTATAGATTTTGGTTCTGCAAGCCACGTTTCAAAAACAGTTTGTTCAACATACCTCCAAAGTCGATACTACAGGTTACTATTAATTAATTTTTTCTCTTTTAATGATTGATGATAGCACTGTGTTTCAGTTAGTGCTTAATTTCACCAGTCAGCACTGTATACTTTTAATGTTGATGGAGTGCTTAATTCATGATTTTAACTTACTGATCCACATAAACACGACACACACTTAAGCAAACCATACTGATAACCAACATCCAAACAACTTAAGGTTTTAGCAGCCAAATGTGGCATCTATTGGACCTATAGATAAGCAAGGAAATTAATACTTTCTCCTTTGGAGACAGAAATGTATTACAAATGTCCTCTAGTCTATATATAGCTTTGTATTAAAATCAAATTGTAGCATTATAAAAACATAAGCTCGTATTGAATATTTTCAATTCTAATTGTTATATACAGTCAAACCTCGTTAACGCAAAATCACTTAACATAAAATCCCATTTCATGCGAAGTAAAAGCAGTTCTCCATACTTAAAACTTAACGTTAATTTATTCGTTTAATATGAAATTTGGTTAACACAAACAATTTCGACAATCCCATCGATTTCACGTTAATGGGGTTTGACTGTATTGGTAAAAATTTTCCATAAATAACTGGATGTTAATAAGCTTGGAAATCAATAATTTATCAGGGAACTATTTAATTCGTCAATTACCAGGAAATTCTTCAAATTTCTGCAAAACTTAAGAAAATTTAAGTTTTTGAAGACAGAATGTCTAGGAAACTTTGTGGACCTTCATTTTTAGGATAATAATAGACCCACAAAAGCAGCAAAAATTCTATTAGAAACATCAGGAAATCTGCCAAGGAAATATCAGAGAATTCTCAATCCAGGATTTTGTTACTCCCTATGTAAATTCATTTATAATTTTCACGAATTAGTTATCAAAACTCATACTTTTTAATATTTTGTTTTTTCGAAATTGATAATTTTGCTACTTCTCTTTCAGAGCACCTGAAATTATACTTGGTCTTCCATTTTGTGAAGCTATTGATATGTGGTCTTTGGGATGCGTCATTGCAGAGTTGTTCCTGGGATGGCCGCTTTATCCTGGATCATCAGAATACGATCAGGTACATTTCAAACATAGATTATTCAATATTTTTATTAGTAAGGTTGGCTTTAAGGCAATCTGCTTTCAAATACTAAGTAGATGCAACAATTATTGTGACAAATATTTTTATATTATTGTATTGCCAAGTGGGAAATTTAAGAGTTTCCTGCTGTTCAGTATGTAAATATGTAGCAATTCCATTTCAAAACCCTCTCGGAAGGGATTACAGGGGTGGGAATTCTGCGCCAATTGCGCCAGCGTGCGCCAAAAATGGTATCCTGCGCAAACCTGATACAAAACCACATTTAAGTTCAATTCTGCGCCAATTTTCTTTAAATCTTCTTTTAAACGTGCACGCTAAAGCACCAAATCAGCTCCTGCACATCAAATCTATGCGGAGACGAAATTACGGCAACCTCAATGGCCGTTTTCGCACAAATTTGCAAAACATTAGATTCCCCCCCCCCCCAACAGAATGCAATGTGTGGATTATCCCTCTGAAATCAGCATTCACGCATGCACATTCATTTTCAAATACGCTTTGCATCAGTACTAATTAAAATTGCTGAGTACTGATAGCTGATATCACGTGCGACATTGCGAGATAGAATTTACGGTGCAGCCTCAAAATTTCCAATTTCTAGTTAGCACAGATGGCCATTTCGTACGTACGTACCTTGATTAAGTGTGTTTCGCCGGATTTTTACCACGCCCTCTTGTTCTAAATAAAGAAGAAAGGAATTGCTAAAAAGTTAAAGGTGTATAACCATCAAATGTTTTTACTAAGCATTTAAAAAGAATATTTCTGCTCGGACACGCGTAGTGACTATGCCTTCTATTAAATTTAGGGATGTTTTTATAATTTACTTGTTGACTTTTGGTCATTAACTTTAAACGTCCGTTTTACATTTGAAATTAAGTATCACAAAAATGTAATCAAAATCGCGGAATGTTTCCGATTTAAAAAAAAAAAAAGTAATACTTTTTTATAAGTTTATAGAACGGCATGTAGGGTAAAATCGCCGTTTTGACGCAGAATTTGACCCGATTTGGAAAATATAAAAAATTCTCAAAATTTTAGAACATTCACAAAAATTTAGAAACAGTCTTATTTTAAATTTACTGTATTGCTATTTTTGCTATAAGAATTGCTATTTTTACACAAATGAGTTTTATAATAATACAATTTTTTACATAAGTAATTTTGACCTTCAAATTGTACATTTGTGACAAACAGAATGTCAGAATTTTAATTAATTTTTTAATTAATTTTTTTTATGTTGTATAAACCGACTTAAAATAGAAGTACAGCTCTGAAATTTTCAACATAAGTAGTTTTGGCCCTTTTTTTTATTAAACTTTTTTAAAACAGAAATTAAAAATTTTAATTTTTTTTTCTTATTTTATATTTTTACAAAGCGATTTCTAATAGATCTAGAGCTCTGAAATTTTCAACATAAGTAGTTTAGGCCTTCTAATTTTGCTTTTCATAATTACATGTTGAAGTAATTCAGAAGGGTGAGGGGGGTTGTGTTACTGTATTAACAGGCAAATTTTTTGGTTCTCAATAGGGAGGGGGTTCTAATATTAAGGGTTTACGTTACAATTAATTTTTAGCTAGTCAAGCAAACTTGTGTTTGCACTGCAATGAACATTCTAGTGAGTGAAGAGAGCCTGTCCTTGCATAGCAATAAGTTTTCATCGAGTTTGTGCTTGTGTAGCAATTAAACTTTTCAGAGACTTAAGCGAGCTGTGTTTGTGTTACAATAAAACTCTTAGCGAGCAAAAAGAGCTTGGTTTTGCATAGCAAACCCATTCGCGAAATGTCAAAAACTAATAAATATTATTATTATTATTATTATTTTTTTTTTTAAATTTACAAATTATCTTTTAAATTTGCAAATTATATTTTATCTTGTAATTTTATGTACATCTTATAATTTTATATTTAATAACATGTTTTTATGTAGAAAAATAAAATTATACAAGTTCAAATTTTAATTATTGTAATTGTTGTTAAATCAGCTACAATTTATTATATTTCTGATTCTAATCTTCGAATTTTGCTGCTACATTTTCTCTTATTCTGCTCCAAATGTTAAATTTTGCTGCTCCAAAATTGCTCCTAACTGGGCTTTAGCACTTCCACCCCTGGGATTAGCACAATTCATAGAAGAATGTGTGTGAGATATCGGAGTCGAACTGAGGGGACAATCTGTAGTCTCTTTTCAAAAGTGAGAAGACACAAAGAGCATTTTAGTTTTGTGTTGGTTGTCAGGCTGTCTAGTGGTATTCTTCCGATTCAAGTCATTAAATTAGGAAGATTCTCTTGACTGACCCCCTGGAAGACATTTCCTCTTTTAAGCAGAACTTGATCTATATGATGTTCGAACAATGTTAGACTTCTTATTGCTTATGTATCACAAAAATATTTAATATTGGATCCCCTTCTCATTGAAAATCAGGATTTGTATTCCTGACGATACTATGTTTTAGCCCAGTATTGCCTCATATACATCTTGATTAATCTGAAAGAATCTATCCATTATCAGATCAAGGATCAACTTCAGAAACAATTTAAAGTGCAACAATCAATTTTTTAATTATATCCAATATCCAAATTTTATAAGAAGATACTCTTATAGTGTATCAATTCCTACATTGGGTAAACATTTCTGCATGAGTAAGACTTTAAAGATTGATGTGATGCTGCTAATATATAATTCTATTATTATTAAACAGTATTGCAATCATTATTTTGCACACCTATAAAACCTTTGCTTTCCATCGTTATCTGTCTTTATAGTTTATAATAACAGTTTTGGGAACTTGCCTAGGTCCCAGAGATAATCGTATTCTTAATAAATAAGTTAAAGTAAATGTTACTTTTCATTATTAGTATATCATTTTTTGGGAATAGCTTTCCTAAATGCAAAATTGCTCTCAATATATTAATAAAAAAATATTAATCAAATTCCTATTTGATGCAATTTCTTTTTTAGAAAACATTAGATAACATTATTATATTACATTCTTCAATGGACGCAGTGATGTAAACTTTAAACATGTAGTTTTCATTTTTACCAATTTGGTATTTTCTTAAAATTTTTGTTTGTGTATATGTTTTTGAATTTAATAGAATTATTTTTTATAGATAAGATACATTAGCCAAACTCAAGGTTTACCTGCTGAACCTATGCTTAGTGCTGCCACCAAAACGAACAGATTTTTTTATCGTGAAGCAGATAGAAATTATCCTTTCTGGAGGCTCAAAGTAAGTTTATTTTGATGTTCCTCAAACAGAGGAATCTTAATACGCTTGTTGTATAATTGAATATATTTTTTAAGAAAATTACTAATCAATAGATACATTACACAAATAAAAGCACTTTGAAATAATTCAATTAATGCTATATTAATTTTTTTTATTGCTCTTAGTTTTATTTGTTAAAATTTTCATTTTATAAGTAGTTTAACTATCATTCTTGTACCACTTTTTCTAATCACACTTTCTTTTAAATAGACACCTGAAGAACATGAAGCTGAAACCAATGTAAAATCAAAAGAAGCCAGAAAGTATATTTTTAACTGCCTTGATGACATGGCTCAGGTATAGCTTAACTGTTTAAATTCATTGTTTTCCTGAAAATAGATTTAAAAAAAAATCCTCCATTTGATATTTATGTTTAGAAGTTTTATTAAACTAGTAAATTATAATTTGATACACTGCTGTTAAATTATCAAATTGATATTTTTTCAAATAATGAGATTACTTTACAATATAACCTGTTTTCAAGTTTAAAATGTTAATAAGTTTGAAAACTGAATATAATTTCTTGAAACATTTGATTTCTTAAATAAATATCTATACCTTTTACAAAGTTTTTCATGAATTCTATTTAAAGAGTATTTCTATTACACAGCGTGAGTTTAAAATCGTGCTCTTTAAAGTTTAATGGTCCGTGATTCAGTGAAAACGGGTTGAGTTTAGATTTCTTCCCAGTAGATGACAGGTAAATTATTTAGATTGTATTTTAATCGGTATCGGTGATCTCGTGCTCAGAGACTTCATTTGTGAAACATTTGTTGTTTAAGGTGGCATGGTGTTTTGCCAGAAACAACAAATATTCATGTTGGAGTGTCATTTTGCTTGAATGTCCTATTCTCACATTATTGAAGAGTTTTGCAAAGAAATATCCTGATGTAGCAGTACCCAATAATCAGTAGGGAAGTGATTAGTTCACCATTTCTGGACAACTGAATCAGTAGAAGATAAGAACAGAGTCTGTTGGCTCTCCATTTTCTACGATCAAAAACTGAGAGAAGTTGATACAAAGTTTCTGTTTTTGTCGACGAATAGCACAAGAAAAATCGCTGTGGTATATAGGTTATCGCAAAGTGTAGTAATCAAAGCTGCAAAAACTTACATTTAGCTTACTAAAAATTCACACAGTTCAGGTGCCGACCAAACGGTGTAATGGTTAGCGTGCTAGCTTCTAGACCGCGAGGTTGCGGGTTCGAGTCCCGTGTTAGGCATGGGTGTTTGTAAATGTATGTTGGCTTGTCTAATGACGAATGTTTCGGCGCATTATAGCCCTCGTGTTGCTGACGGCGCCAGATAATCTGAAAGCAACCAACTAACTTCACAGTTCAGGAATTTGAGCCTCCTAATTATGAAAACTGATCGCTGTTCTGTAGATGGTTTCGCTCTTTTGTCGGCAAACATGGAATTATGAGATTAGACAATAGTTTTTTTTAGCAATGAGTCATGGTCCCATCTAAGTGGCTATGTCGACAGCTAAAGTACCAGAATTTGCTCGAATGACAACTAACATGTTCTCTACAAGCTGTCTCTGCATATGGTGTGTGATATCTCGTCGTCGGATTCTGGGCCCAATTTTCTTTTTAACTACTCTTAACAGTTAGACATATGCAGACATCTTTTCACAGTTAATTTCGTTGCTGGAAGTTGTTGAAAGTTACTGCTGGTTCCATTTGGACAATGCGACTTGTCACACATGAATTACACTCACTTTTGAATTACACACACTTTTGAATTACACATCCTTTTCAAAAATCATGTCATTTCTTGTTGAATGTGGACCCTTGCTCGCCGGATTTATCACCCCCTGATTTCTTTCTATAGAGTTATCTGAAAAATGTGGTTAGTGTGAATAATCCACACATAATTTTTAAGGTGAAAACCATAATCTCGGTAGCAATTTTCAACATCAATATTGTCATGCAGAATCTCACTAAATGCTTTTGTATTCATGAAAAATAATGTCATTTTAAACATTTATTGTAATGCCTAAAGTTTATTTGCTAAAAATAAAGGTTAAAATTTCCACTAATCTTGATGATAATTTACTTCAATTTAAATTCTCAAACTTGTATTTTTATGGGCAGATAAATTTTGATGAACACGACTTTAAACTCGCGTAACGTCTGCAACTGCAAAAAAATAATGTTGTTATTCTTATGCTTCTTGTTTTATACTTAGGTTAATGTGCCAAGTGATTTGGAAGGAGGTGAGCTTGCTGCAGAAAAAATTGACCGCAGAGAATTTATTGACCTCCTTAAGAGAATGCTGACATTGGATCAGGAAAGAAGAATAACTCCGTCGGAAGCTTTGAATCACAATTTTGCAAACATGAGCCATCTCCTGGACTACGGACATTGCGAAAAGTAAGTTTTCATAAAATTTTATTTCTAATGCTTATATTTTTTTAAACAATTATAGAAAATTTGAAGTAACTTTTCAGTACATGCTAAGACATAGCCTTGTATGATTGATCTAATTATAATTAAGTCAAACCCTGTCAATGCAAAATCGCGAATACTTTTACATGAACAATTTCAACAGCCTCATCAACTTCTCATTAAAGGGATTTGACTGTATTTAAGTTTTTTTTAATGTTATTATTACATTAAAAGTGGAAATTGAACTTGACTAATCAAAATAGTGAATTTTGGTATTTTAGAAAAAAAAGTTGGGAATTATTGAAATTATTTTTAATTTAAGCTTTTCAAACATAAATAAATTAATCTTTGATTCTTGCATAATTATTTGTTAAACAGGGTTTCAAATTGTTTTTAAAATTGATAAATGATTTCTCTTCTAATCAGGACTTTATTTTATAGTGTCAAAGATTCTGTACGATTGAACGATAACTGCAAGAGACATAAACGCAACTGTGATCTTAATAGCAATCAAATTCCTATTGTTGCTGGGTTTGCGTCTTCAAATAATGTTGCTTTACTTCAGAGTCAGGTAAATTATATTTATTAGTATTTAGTGCATTTTTTTATTATTTATAACAATGTTTTGTGTCTGTTTTCCAAGCCTAATGCAAATACTTAAGTAACTATTTTTTTTCCGATTCAAAGTTTAATTGTGTAAATTTATGATTTACTTTGTAAAATTATATACAATAAATTTGATAATTTTTTTTTTTTTTTTTTTGTTTTATGTTTAAAATACCATTAAAGTATTTGACACTTTTATGGCATAGTGGACCCACAAAAATTTTAAATTGCATAGCTGCAAAATTGTTTTTTATTGCATGTTTAAAAGTCACTAGCAAATGGTTTTACTATAAATAAAGCCACTTTAAAATTAAAATTTAGATTTTTATAATTGAAAGTTGAGTTTGAAAGCTGTTTCATTATTTCTAAGAATCAACCTGATACTTTAAGTTAAGTAACTGGCCTAAACTTCACATATCCATTATTTTAATGCTTTGAATGGCAGTATAGTGTCCACAAAAATTTGTGCGTGTTAATAAATTTACTAAAATAAGACTGTAGTAAGATGATTAACACTGAATTGCCCTGCATCTGATTAACAAAAATGTCCCAAAATGTTTGAAAAATTTAAAAATCAGGGCTGCCACAGGCGACTAAAAAGGCTACTAAAGCGACTGTTTTATTAGTGACCAGGCGACTATGGCTACTATTTCAATAAAAAAAGGGCCCAAAGCGACTATTTTAAGCAAAACCTTCAACTATTTTTAGGCTAAGGTGACTATTTTTTAAGAAATTATAGTTCAGTAGTAGGACGAACAAAAAAATTGAGGTGGACAATAAAGTCGTTTTGTTCTGCAGAACATGTCATCCCGTAGGTGAAATTCTTTTTCTCACTCGCGGGCATTTGTTCCAAATTTAAAATTGTTCTGCAAGGACTCTGATTGTTCTGCGACGTACGTCTCAGTTTTAGGCACTTTCTGCTTTCAGGCTTAAGGCTATGACAAAGCACTTGAATTTGAACTATTGGTACTGGAGTTTGCACTTTGGGCGTTCTGCACTTTGTTTAGCTTGATCTTTAGGACATTTTTCCATAAAAAAAAAGATGGTCGATTTTTCCGGAAAAAAAAAGATTGTTGATTTTTTTTGGTAATTAGGTCATTTTTCATTTCTAGTCCTCAATTGTCGACTTGAAAAAAAAGGACTATTTTCAATTTCTGAGACTACTATTTTCAATGTCTGAAACTACTATTTTGGCTACTATTTTTAACATCTGGGGCTACTAACGCAATTATTTTCAAAACTTATAGTCAGTGGCAGCCCTGAACAATCTGTTTAAATTTTTATGAACATTTGTTGGAATTTTCTTTATTTCCTCTATTCAAAGTTTCTTATTGAACTACTTAGCTGTATAAATAGTGCTTAATCTTCATTCAAATATGTGTCAGAGCTACAAAATCAAGTATTTTTAGCAGCATGTCCAAATACTTTTATTTGTTTCATTTCCACAATAATGTGTTTCTTTTATCTGTACATCTTGTCCCTTGTATTACAAACAATATTCTTTTCTGTTCATAGGTGTTTATTTAACCCTAATATACTAACTTCAATAAAAGCTGTATGTTACTAATTATATGTCTCTTAAACACACATGTCATTAAAACCAGTTACGCTTACTGAAATTATTATATTCATTAATAGGCTAAGAGTACTATTGGCTAAGAATAAGTACTGAATAGTTCTAACACATTAATAAAAATCATAACTTTAATAACTCTTTTACAGTCTTATTGTATGTAATCTGTCCTTATGAACTTGACTATGTTTCTGAAACACTTAGTATTCTAGGGCTATAGATATGTTTGAACGAATTTATAGGACTTTATGAAATTTAACCTGCATTACAAGTCTTTAAGGGTATAATAAATTCTGAGAGTAACCTATTGTTTTCCCTGCAGAGAATAAACATCCCCCCACACCAGTCTTCTGGTCGTACTGCAGGGGCTCCTGCGGTGAACAACAGTATTTACGCCTCCTCCCAGTCTCGCAATGCGGACCCCTTCCAGCACGTGGCTCCTTCCCTGTGTGTCTCTTCGATACTCTGTCCTCCATATCAAAGTAAGTAGATTTTATTTCTTTACTGAGAAAATGTTGCGATGGAATTTATATTAATAGCATGTGCTGTAATTTGTGATGTGTTTCAAATCTGTCTGAATGGAGAATGTAATTAAAATGCGTCACTCACAGAAGTGGGAGGGAGGGAAGGAGTTTGCCCAATGTTATGGTCAGTGACGGGGTGGGAGAGTAATCACTTTCGTGACTTACTAATTTCACTTTTGTGGGACAAATGTAATGAAGTTGCTTTTTATTTAAAGTTCCTTCAATATAATTTCAAAACTACACTAACCCACTGACGGTCATGGGAATGGGCGAAATTCCCCAGTTTTCCCTGCAATAATTTTTAAATTATATTTCTAATTCAAATACATAATTTTTTAAAATTATTTTTTATTTATTTTGTTTTAGATAGGTTATAGACTATCATCCTAATAAAAATATCTAAAATATATCTTATTTTAAATTTTATTTATAAACTTAAAAAAAAATGTGTATTGTTAGAAAAATTGGGGATCCTAAGACATATATATACGTGCATGACCGTCAGTGGGTTAAGTATGCATTTTAAAAAATTTTTTAATAAGAAAGGAGTGTGGTATAATTAATTTTTAAGACAGGGGTAGGTAACATGACATAATTTTGAAGGAAAGGGTGGTTCAAGGGAGGGAGGGGCACATCAGAAAAGTAAAAAAGTTTTGTATAGCGTAATTATGTAAGTCTCCATTGCATAAAAATACAAATAGAAAGTAGTAGTATTTCTAAACAGACTAATATTTTTGCGGAATTTTGATCAATTGTAATTTTTTGCTATAAAATATGTGTAAAAGTAATAGTATGCTATATTACTAAACCGACCATGATGTGTTAATAAAATTATAAAAAGATAAGAAATCTCTTAAACAAAATTTAAAGTATGTAGAAAGCTAAAATTAAAATGGTTTGAATTGTAAATTGGTAATTACCTTTTGATTCACACAATTTTAAAATTTAAAATTGAAATTCATTATAATTTCAATTTTTTTTATTCAAGCCACTCTTACCCTGCAATAATTTTTTTAGTCAGCAGTCAGCTTGTTTATATATTGTTGCACAAATTGTCTATATATATTGTAAATAGTGACGTATTATTTTAAAATTCTATTGTAATTTATTTTTATCTTATTTTATTTATTAATAGCGATTTTACAGGTTAGAAAAAGGTGGCAACACCTAAAGCAATCGAGAAGTTTCGAGATATTTCTTTTCCGATGAATTGGCTGGAAATTTCGCGAATGTCTCACGTGCTTGTATATAAAAGACTGGAGAACGGGAAAGTTTTCAGATGTACTTCGGACTTCGTTGAAAGCTGATCGCGATCGCTTTGTTGACCTATTGGAGTGAGCTTGTATAATCGCTATATTCGAAGCTGTTCTCGTTGAAGCTTGTATCGAAGATTAATAGTGATTGCACTGTTATCTGTGAATAAATTTTGGGAGTTTTCTGAAGAGAATAAATACTAGTTTTTATCTGAAAAACTGTGCCGTCATTGCCTCAGCGGAAAAATTCGTAACAGTGGTGTCAGAAGTGGGGTTTCGTAATTTTGAATGCCGACAACTAGAGGAATGATGGAAGACCAAATGAAGCAGTTGATGGAAATGATTGCTGGAATAAAAGCCGGACAAGAATCCACGGCCGCTGAAATGAAAGCCGGACAAGAATTAACCGCCGCTGGTCAAGCCCGTCAAGAAACGATAAATGCCGAACTCGCCGCCGCAATTGCCGCTGGTCAATCCCATCAAGAAACGACAAATGCCGAACTCGCCGCTACAATTTTCCGCTGGTCAAACCCGCCAAGAAACGACTAACGCCGAACTCGCCGCCAGCCAAGAAGCAACATCATCGGAGATTAAAGCTTTAGCCGCCAAGTGTGAAACATCTGCAACAGTGAATGAAATCAAAGAAGAAATGAAGATAGAGCTAGCCTCAATGGTGGAATCAACCATAATAGAAACTACCTCAAATGTTCAGCAATCCGTGAAAGAAGAAGTGTTCAATGCAGTAAGAAAGGAAGTTGATGAAAAGTTTGAGGAGTTTAATGGAAAAGTGAACAACTTAGGAGACAAAGTTTCCACCTTGAAGGACGAGCAGGACAAGTTTCATGACGCTGTAGAAAAAAGACTACGGAAAATGGAAGCTCGCAAAGCTGTGACCTTTGCAACTCCTAATTGGGATAATGTTTCCACTCCCTTCATTGCGCCACGTTCCAACATCAAAGTGGCAACTTTTGATGGGAAGTCGTCTTGGCGCGTTTATCAAACGCAGTTTGAAATGATTGCTTCTGCAAATGGATGGGACGATACTTCGAAAGCATTCCATCTCGCGGCATCTCTTCGAGGTGAAGCTGCTGACATTTTACAGACGCTACCTGAAGAGAAGCGGGGAGAATTCGTGGCGCTGGCAAGTGCGTTGGAGTTAAGGTTTGGGGAGCAGCATCTAAAGGATTACAACAGACTGCAATTGAAAGTGAGACAGCAGAAGGCCAATGAAACTCTTCAAGAATTGGCATCGGATATAGAAAGACTGTCGCTCCTCGCTTTCCCAGACTGTCCCTCGGACGTACGAGATAACCTGTCTCTTCAGTATTTCGTGGATGCCATCAAAGATCCCGACATACAGCAAGCTACCAGGATGTCAGACAGCAAAGATCTGAAGTCCACCCTCGTCTATGCCATGAGAGTAGAAGCCGCACAGCAAGCTTCTAGAAAAGATCGGCGTTTCGTACGTGGAACATTGGCAGACGATTCCTCTGAACTTTTCACGAAGAAGTTTCAAGAACTGGAAAACAAGATGGAGCGAATTATGAGAAATATTCCTGGCTCAAGGGATCGAAAAACTAGAGTGGTTTGTTGGCTCTGCAACCGGGAAGGACATTTCAGACGTGATTGCCCTGAATTGGACAGGAGAGGGGACAGACCCTCGTCCGAACCTCAGCAGTTAAACTAAAGAGCGGCTATCTCGCGAGGCGGAGGTCGCTGTGTAGAGCAGGTGGTGCCCCACTCAGCCTCTATCACATCTCATCCCTTCAAGGAGGAAACCATGGTTTATTCGTGGAGGGCAAGATCAATGGAACTCCCTGTCGTCTAATAGTTGACTCAGGGGCAAATGTAACCATCTTACGGACGGATGTAGCCCGGCGCCTGGACAGCCAACCTCTTTACACGGCGCCTTCAGTTTCACTACAAACTGTGACTGGTGACAAAATTTCTGTGCATGGGAAATTAAATGTCAACATCTCTTTTGGATTTCACACCTACACTCACACCATTTACGTTGCTGAAATTATTGACCCATGTATTCTTGGATTGAACTTTTTAAAGAAAAATGGAATTACTTTGAATTTCAAGAAAGGCGAGCTTCAAACAGGGAAAGAAGAAGTTCCATTGTTCGGTTTGGACTCGGAAGAGCCATGTGCATATCGAATAGTAGCTCTTGAAGACATCACCATCCCCTCCATGACAGATTTGGTTGTAAAAGGTTCAACAGAGCTCCCGAAGGCCTTCCGATTCGGAGTAACGGACTTCCCATCTTCGAATAGCGTCCCGAAAGGAGTGCTAGTAGGAGCGATGCTTGTGGATCTCTCTCAAGAGGTGGTGCATGTGAGAATGACCAACGTCGGTGATGCTACAAGAATTATCAAGAAAGGAGAAGAAATTGCCACTTGCACACCTGTTACAAGCATCGAACGAGGATCGGAGGAGCTTCCGACTGCACCATCAGCGGATTTAGTGAACCAGCTTCTCGAGGACTCCCGGTTGGAAAGAAGTCAAGAGAAGATTGTCGGAAACCTTATAAAAGAATTTCAAGACATTTTCTCCATGTCATCGAAAGATGTAGGAAGAACAAAGCTTACTCAACATCGAATCGATACTGGGACCCATTTATCTATTAAACAACATCCTCGAAGACTTCCTTTCGCAAAACAAGAGGAGGTCGGGAAACTGTTACATGAAATGGAAGGTAATAGAGTTATCGAACCCTCCTCAAGTCCATGGGCCTCTCCAATCGTACTCGTTCGAAAGAAGGATGGTTCCACCAGGTTTTGTGTGGATTACCGGAAGCTGAACGAAATTACGAAAAAGGACAGCTACCCTCTGCCAAGGATTGATGACACTTTGGACACTATCGGGGAACCAGTGGTTTTCAACTTTGGATTTGAAGAGTGGATACTGGCAAGTGGAGATACATCCCGACGATCGTGAGAAGACGGCCTTCACTACCGGACAAGGATTATGGCAGTTTCAAGTTATGCCGTTTGGCTTGTGTAATGCACCGGCTACGTTCGAGCGACTAATGGAGACTGTGCTTAGAGGACTTTCCTACGAGACCTGTCTGGTATATTTGGACGATATCATTATCACCGGGCGGAGTTTTGATCAACACTTGCAAAACGTGAAGAACGTGTTCTTGAAGCTTAGGGAAGCCCACTTGAAACTTAGCCCATCAAAATGTAAGCTCTTTAGGAGGAAAGTTAGTTATCTCGGACACATCATCTCATCCGAGGGAGTGAGCACCAATCCAGCGAAGATCCATGCTGTGCAAATTTGGTCTCGACCGCAAGATGTTCATCAATTGCGAAGCTTCCTAGGCCTGTGCACGTATTACCGTAGATTTGTGAAGGGATTCTCCAAGATCGCCAGACCTTTGCATCGACTAACAGAGAGCAAGCAGAAGTTCATGTGGACTGCCGACTGTGACGACTCCTTCAATCAACTGAAGAACGCTTTAACATTCGCGCCTGTTTTGGCTTTTCCCGATGTTAACAAGGACTTTATTCTGGATACAGACGCCAGCAATGAGGGAGTGGGCGCCGTTCTTTCCCAGTAAATTGAAGGACAGGAGAAAGTCATCGCTTATTTTAGTAAGAGCCTGTCAAAATCACAGCGGAACTACTGCGTCACAAGAAAGGAGTTACTGGCAATAGTAAAGGCCGTGGAGCACTTTCATCATTACTTGTACGGCCGAAAATTCCTTTTAAGAACTGATCATGCGTCTCTGACTTGGTTGCTAAATTTCAAGAATACAGAGGGACAAATAGCAAGGTGGATTCAGCGCCTGCAGGAATACGACATGGATATCCATCACAGAAAAGGAACGTTCCATGGAAATGCAGACGCTCTTTCTAGAAGACCATGTCCGGAGAATTGTCGATTTTGTTCCAATGCCGAGTCTAAGTTTGGGGTTAACACATCAGCCATTCGGAAAATAACCACCAAGTCGACTACTTCAGACGTGGACCCTTGGAGTGACCAGAATGTTCGAAAGAGTCGGGTTGAAGATCAAGACTTGAAACCTCTAATTGAATTCATGGAAGCAGCTACCGGAAAACCCAGTTGGCAGGAAATTGCACGCTATAGCCCAACAATGAAGAGATATTGGGCTATGTGGGACTCTTTGCACTTGAAGAATGGAGTACTCTACCGTCGATGGGAGTCCGATGATGGCAAAAGCTTCCGGTGGCAATTAATCCTTCCAAGTTCTAGAGTTACCAACGTTTTAGAAGAACTTCACAGCAGTTCTACTGGAGGACATTTTGGTGTCACGAAAACTCTTCAGAAAGTCAGGGAGAGATTCTTCTGGGACAAAGCAAAATCCGACGTGGAGAAGTGGTGCAAGTCCTGTGATGCATACAATTCGCGGAAGGGACCGAAGACCCGAACTCGTGGAAAGTTGCAACGTTACAACGTAGGAGCACCATTTGAAAGGATTGCTTTGGACGTCTTAGGCCCCCTACCTCACACAACTAATGGCAACAAATACATTCTAGTTGTCATGGACTACTTTAGCAAGTGGCCAGAAGCATACGCGATCCCGGACCAGGAAGTCACAACCGTAGCAGAAGTTCTCGTACAGAACTGGATCTCCCGATTTGGCGTACCCCTGCTGATACATTCCGACCAGGGGACGAACTTTAACTCTGCTGTCTTCACTGGGCTGTGTGACTTGCTCGACATGGAAAAGACTCGTACAACTCCTCTGCACCCACAATCCGATGGAATGGTCGAACGCTTTAATAGAACAATTCTGAATCATCTCTCCTTGTTTGTTTCCAAGAACCAGCAAGATTGGGATCAGAAACTTCCACTATTCCTTTTGGCCTACAGAAGTGCTACTCACGAGACCACCGGCTATACACCATCTCAAATGATTTTTGGAAGAGACCTTAGGCTACCATGCGACCTCCTCTTTGGACGACCACCGGACACCCCTTCCTCGCCTGTCCAGTATCTAGATGATCTCCAGGCACGTTTGGAAGCCGTACATCGGTTCGCCAAAGAAAGAATCAACATCATGACGGACCGCATGAAGGTCCGCTACGATGCCAAGGCTACAGAACGGTCATTCCAGGAAGGTGACAAGGTGTGGTTATGGAATCCTAAACGTCGGAAAGGACTCTCCCCTAAACTCCAGACGAACTGGGAAGGGCCGTATGTGGTCCTTAAGAATATCAACGACGTCGTGGTAAGGATTCAACGGACACCCTCCTGTAAACCTAGAGTTGTACACTGCAATAGGCTAGCCCCATATTATAGTAGAAGTGATTGAATTGCCTTTCCTCTTAAGGACTTCACTGCCCGGGACGTGCAGTCTTTAAGAAGGGGGAAATGTTGCACAAATTGTCTATATATATTGTAAATAGTGACGTAATATTTTAAAATTCTATTGTAATTTATTTTTATCTTATTTTATTTATTAATAGCGATTATACAGGTTAGAAAAAGGTGGCAACACCTAAAGCAATCGAGAAGTTTCGAGATATTTCTTTTCCGATGAATTGGCTGGAAATTTCGCGAATGTCTCACGCGCTTGTATATAAAAGACTGGAAAACGGGAAAGTTTTCAGATGTACTTCGGACTTCGTTGAAAGCTGATCGCGATCGCTTTGTTGACCTATTGGAGTGAGCTTGTATAATCGCTATATTCGAAGCTGTTCTCGTTGAAGCTTGTATTGAAGATTAATAGTGATTGCACTGTTATCTGTGAATAAATTTTGGGAGTTTTCTGAAGAGAATAAATACTAGTTTTTATCTGAAAAACTGTGCCGTCATTGCCTCAGCGGAAAAGTTTATTAGTTCTCTAACAATTGCTTCTGAGTATTTTAAAAATTACTATTATTTTGTTATTCCAGGTTTGAATTCCCCTGCGAAGCATGTGGTTCCAGTTGTGGCTGCTCAAGCAGCTCAACCCCCTGCTCTTCAAATTCAACAATCACTTCTCACTCAAGTCAGTTTTTCTACACATTGTTGTTTATAAGATTTAATGAAATTTACTGAATTCTACTTTTTAAGCTTTAATTAGTAAAATGACAATTATTGCTTTTCTTTTTCAAAGCTCTTATTGATTTGTCTTGTTTCTTTTGCATTAGGTGGGTGCTCATCAATATGTGCCTGTATCAGTGGTTGAACAAAATGGTCGACAAATGCTTTTTGCTGTAAGTTTTTTGAAGTCTAATCACTTGCTCTTGATGGACACTTTTTTTTTTTTATATATTGATGTTTCATGTTAGCATTTTAAAATATTGGCATTTTCAGTAGAATTGTCTCCTAATGTTTTTATTATTATTATTTTTATTTTATTGGTATGTAGAATAAAAGGCTCTTGCTTAAATACCTAATTGTTTTTGAGTGAATATGATTGGAACATGTGTATGCATGTTGCAAATATAATTATCAAAGAATTTCCGATTTCAAAAACTTTCATGATTGAAATTGCTCCTTTCTTAAAAGTTACAGAGTGGCCACAGAACCGGGAAAACCTGGAAATCAGGGAATGTCAGGGAGCTTTCTGATTCTGGAAAAAATCAGGGAAATGTCAGGGAGCTTTCTGATTCTGGAAAAAATCAGGGAAATGTCAGGGAATTTTTTTTAAATTTCATGAAAACCAGGAAAATTTTCTATAGTTTAAGGAACGTTCATCTATATTTTGGCTCTATTTACCTGGAGATTTGTAGTGGTAATCATTAGAAGTTTAATGTTACGGAATAATTTTAACTTATCATTACCAACAAAACTATTTAAAAAAATGTATATTATCTCTTTAACATACATGTTCTATTTGATCTAGGTGTCTAGACATCTGGAAAACCTAAGAAAATTGAGGAAATTTGAAAAAATGTTTGCCCTAAAATCAGAGAATTTTTTAGAAATCTGTTAGGAAATTATCAGAGAACTTTTTACCTGAATTTTGTGGCCACCCTGAATTAATTTTGAACATACCATCTTTATTACTCTAATATTTATATAAAATATTTAAATTTTATGTATTTTCATACTTGTATTATTAGAATGCTGTGCAGCCAGACTGGTCCAGCAATCGACAGATGTTTGTCCCGTCTTGGCAGCAAATCTCTGCTACAAGAACATTCCAGCAGCCCGTTATTCCAGAGGCTGAGACCTGGGGAAGGCCCCTTGTACTCGAAAGAGCTGCACTCTTGCCAGAACAGCCTTCACTCATTCCAGTGGTGAGTACCAGACTACCTTGTAACACATCGACACTGATCCATAAAGATTTAATTTGTAAAGGTTATAAGCATTAAGTTATTGTATTTTAAAATTTTATTTGTAAGGTTTGCCTTTTTATATCTCAGGCAAAACTTCAGGTGTTTAAAGGCAATATATTTTAACCAACATTGTAATCTGGAAAGTCAGGTTTCAAAGGACATAAAAAATCGGTACTCTTAACTGATTGAGATAGTATTTTAGTTAGCTTGTTTTCAATGGCCTTTTGCATGACTTTGATTAATTCATGCAGAAGGTTTGTCATAGGAGATTAGGTTTTTCTATATATATAAAAATATATAATTTTTATATATATTTTGGTATGTTGGAAGCTGTAATTATAGATTGTTTTTTTTAATTGTTAGTGATTTGTGAATAAATAATCTAATAATTTATTTTAATTTTTATTGCATTTAAAGTATTACATTTTAATAGAAATATACATAAATTTAAATATTACTCTTTTAGTAATAATTTAAAAATATATTTCATAGTAAAAAAATTATTTTACTTGGCAGATACCGTAGTGGCTTGAGCACTCAAAGCAACACTAAAAATTAATTATTATGTTAATATCTTGCTTACAATTTAATTGTAAAATTGTGAAATGTATTCAATTTACACTTTTATGAAATTACTGGATAAAATAAAATCCTTTAACTTTACTGAATTATTTATGGGTAAAAATGTTCCTTGTTTACGCAGATTTCCTCTTATTTTTCTGCAATTTTATTATTTTTTGTGGACTTTATCAGGCTAAACTTGCCTAAAACACCCTTCAGAAAAAATTTCTGGCTGCACCGCTGTTCTGTACACACATTAGTACACAAGTAAATTCTTATTCCGCTATTTTATTGTTCAAAATATCGCTGCATATATCTTTTCCTCTTTTTTAACGTTTTTACTGTTTACCTTGAATTATCATCACACAAACTTAAATTCGTTTCTAAAATTATTTAAATGAATTGATTAATTTATAAATCTTATTTGCATCTCACTACAGGAGGTCCATGAGACAGCAGTGTACAACCACCTAAGAGACAGTAGTCAACTAAATTCCTTACTTCCACCCCAAAGTAACCCGTCAACAGCAAATCTCTCCCAACCGTGGACTCTGATGACAGGACCTGCCCAATTTGCGGCTGCAGCTTCTAGTCAGCAGCATAGGCACATACAACAGGCCGTCGCATCACATCGTATTCTGGGCAAGACAAGTGGTCAAGCGTCTTCCAGAAAGCAAGTGAAAGTAGTGTGAGTATTATTTGGGTGAATATGATTCTCTCAATGGGGCCATTTGTCGTTTTTTGGTAAAGTTAAAAATATTTTGATCGATATTGGGATTTAATCGATAGTTAACTGAGATGTAAGAGTTTTTTGTACGGATATGCTCTTACTTTATTGGGAGCTTAATTTTTAGGAATTTTTCATTTTTCATTTGGAAAGAATTTGTTTAATAAATTGTAGAAACGAATTTACTTGAAACTTGAATTCGTGGCTGGTTAATTGTAGTTAACCTGAGGACTTTTAAGTGGGTTTTGGGATGTATCCCGGAGATTGTTTATAATATGGTAGGATTTGAAAGTAACTTGAGTTCTTCAGGGTTAAAAAAAATGTTGAGATAAAGTTATTCAAAAGTTTATTTGCACATGAAATTCAGGTATCTCAGTAATGCAAGGACATTAATATCCTTATACCTTAGATTCATTTTAATGCAAACTCAATGCACAGTTGGAAGATTAAAATAACTACAAGTTTCCTTATCAATAAATGTCTCTCCTGAACCAACACACATTTTGTTCATATTCATTAATATATCTATATAACTTGAAATTAATTATAAAAACAATTACATATTAAATTTCTTTACATTTTGTTTATTAGTTTCCATTGAAGTTATTTGTGAAACAAAATCTCTCTTACTTCAACGCAATATTTCAACAGATTTTGCATTCGTAAATGTGTTTAAAAATAAAAGGCAATGAATGACTCGCTATCTTCCATAGTTTTAATGCTAATCATACTGAATCATGTTCAGTCCTTAACTGAATTTCAAGATTTACTGAATCTTGTTCGCTTTCTCCAGTAGGGAGAGGGAGGTCAGCCACCACTTGTCTCCTGCCAGAAAACGCATGAAGGAAAGCAACAGCCCAAAGTGGGAAAATCCAAGCGCCCATGCGGCCAACTTCTTCTCCACTGCTGTCACCCAGGCAAGGGCTGTACCAAATCAGACGGTGCATTGGACCACACACAACTCAAAGCCCATGTTCAAGACCAGGTATGGCTTTCTTTTTTGGAATTCGTGCTACTAATTGTTAAGAACTGGGGTTCCCTAACAGTAATGATAAACCAATTTTTAGTATTGCCTTTTAATTTAATTTATCCCTTCAAATGCATCTTATTAATTCCCCTTCTCATATCTTCGCTTCCCTTCATGATTTAATAGTCTACTCATGTGAGTTATATACTTAATATTTAAAAATCCAAACTGTGTTGTGAGAACACAATCCTACTAAGCATTCTCGCTCATTAATTTTTCTGCTGATCTTGACTTAACTTACAATCTTTTTTTCCAAACTTCTAGGGTCACGAGACGACTACAACTTCTCATTCGATTGTTATATACTATTCTAAAGAAACATGTTTATTCTCCTCTCTTTTTAACTAATTAAATATTCTTTGGACTGCACTTCAAGAAACTATTTCGTGACCCCACGTCATGTTAACTTTTTAAAATCATCTGAATATATATATTTATATATTTAACACAACAGAGGAAAGGTACTTCTTGATAGTAGTAGACAAAATAAAAGTTAATGATAAAAAGTTTACAAACAAATTCTTCTTTGGTTGAAAAGTGAGTAAATAAGTTTATTTCACAGGGTCAGCAAAAGTCTAGCCTGTACAGTAAAAAATTATTATTAAAGTATTATTATGCTGATTAATATATAGTTTTTGGAAAATCACACTTGTCAAATTTTTGTTTATTCATCATCATTGACTACGGTCACCTGATGGTTGTGTAGTTAGTGCTCTGACTTTGCATGTCAAAGGCACAAAGTTTGAATACCAGGTTAGGTATGGGTGTTTGCTGTGGTTTCGATTCCATGTTAAGCTGTAAGTCCTGGCCTGATTAGCTGCTATTATGCACAAGTATAGGTCGTTGCTCGCACAAACCAACCAGCCATCTTTGACTAAATTTTTACTTGTCAAGAAACAATAATAAAGTATTTCTTATTTATGAATGTTTAGCAAGATTGATACTTTTGTTTTAGGCTAAATATTACTGTCTTGTTTCAGTTCCAGGGCTGTTAATGTGGTGTGCGAGAGAGACGCTCCTAAACCCACTATCATAATCTGCGACACTCCAAGTCCAGCAGTCAGTGTCATTACTATCAGCTCAGATTCTGAAGATGAGGCTGATCCAGTTGTGGTGTAAGTTTTATCTTTCTTTATAACGACTTCAAATTTACTTTTAAATAACTTCCATCAACTGATGAAGTTTTGCGAGTCATCTTTTGGTTGATTGGTAGCTGTGTAATCATTTCTTCAAGTTAAACTTTTAAATTTGTGATTGTATTTTGATGGGGTTTTTGTTTTCTGTCTAATGTTACAATTCCATATTATAATCAAATTGATTTTTTTTTTGTCAAAATCAACTTGACAGGTATATTTTTTTAAAGTCATAAATTGGTATTTTCTTATGAAAATATTCAGATGTGGCTGTATTTTTTTTTCTTTCCGATTTTAAATAAACCTTTTAAAAAATAATTTGACATCCAACATAGATTCTAAAAATGAACTCTGTACCTCAGAGCTAAAAGAGCCAAGCTTAAAATTTGCAATTTTTGTTTTATTGCTTATTATGTCTTAAAAATGTGTCTTTTATTGAATTATGACATGCAAGTCACTAAAAAAAATTTCCAAAGCCTTCAATGAAAATGGAAGTAGAATTCATTAAAAAAAATTATTGTTACTTTATCTTGAGTCAGCTGTATTTAGTTTAAATAGAATTCTTAATCCTAATATTATGTGCAGCAATTTCTTAACCAAATTTTAATGAACAAGTAATTTTACATTTTCAGAAGGAAGGCAAGCGGAAAGACTATGCCAGAGAAAAAGATTGTGCGATCTGTGGCTGGACAAAATATGACTAATACAATTGTAGCTACTACATGTGACAGTGTGATACCTCTAACGCCAGACAATCACGGTTTGTATTTTTCTCATATTGAAATAAAAACTATCGACAGAAACAATTGCACTATTAAAATTTTATCAAATTTGTACTAGTAACTCGTTAAATATGTACTTTTGCATTGAAATAGTTTTAGTGAAAAAGAAGCACTTAGGCAAAATTTTTAAAGTAAGAAACTAAAAGGAAAATTTAATCTCTTTTTGTTTTAATAGTGCATGAACTCAAAGACTATTTTACAATTTTTAATATGTACTTAAAAATAAGTAATAAAAAAAGTAAATTAGCACTTAATTTTCTTTATTAAAAATTATAATTAAAAAATATATAATTGTTTTTAATGTTTTTCAAATGTTTTTTGTATAATCAACAAGTAATGCCTTTTTGTTAAAAAAAAAAACTAGTATGTTTTTCTATCACTTTGTTATTTTGTTCAACAACTTAATAAACAATGATGTCTTATATGTATTTTAATGTATCATGAATCATCGTGCACCAATCATCATGCATCCTGAAATCATCATGCATCTTGAAATCATCATGCACCAATGCTTTAAGTATCGTACTACATTTCAATAGTGTTATATTTGTGTTAAAAGTACATGACAACTTTTATATTCAGGATACTGCAATCTCAGATATTACAATTTTGATGCCACAGCTAACCTAGGAGGAAATTCAAACATCAAAGGACAGCCTAAAGTTAGCTGTGTCACTGTGTTTGACTCAGATTCTGATGATCAGAACAGTCCAGTAAAGAACCAAATGATGTGCACAGCAAAGGTTATTAAACCCGAGCCTCAAAAGGAGTTTTCTAGGTAAGATTTTAATTTTTGTTTTGATCAAACACTAGTCATTCAGTTATAAAAAAAAAAATTTTTTTTTTAATGTTTCACTTCCCAAAGGCAAAAAATAGAACTCAAAATAATCTCTGTTATCATCAAAGGGATTTTTAGTGTTTATTATTTTTTGCATAACTTTGAAGCTTTGAAAGTTAGATTACTCAAGAAACGTTTAGGCGATATGAATGAAATTCTCGCTAATCTAGTCCATAAATACTCAAATCAACAATTCAAAATTTTGTCATACTAACTTTTTAAACCAAAGCATATAATAAAAACTCTTAACCTTTCAATCCTCTCTCCTCATTCCAGTTCTCGATGCAACGTGAGCCAGAAGAAGCGAATCCTGTCCCAAGCAGCCAACCTGTACCATCAGCACTGCCAGCTCAACCAAGCATCTTTAGTGCACACCAAACAAGAGATCATCACAGAGGAAGAGCTTAATGCTGCTCATGTCCACGTCTCAATGTCCCAGGCCACGCCCGTGGCACTCACTTCTATGACTGTCCCGTCCCTGTTGCCGGGACGTTACACTGGGAACTATTCTAAACACAGTGAGCACTGCTTGAAGACCCCTATTTGCAGAGAACAGGTGAGAAGAGATAGGAAATTTTTTCTGTGGATATCGTGTACTTTGCTGCAGGGTTCTTATAATGTAGTTTTTAATATATTGGTTTGGGAATATATTTTTTGGACCAAATGAAACACATGAAAAATATGCAATTGAATATCGTTTTTTTTCTTCTTTCTTTTTCCCCCCGTTCCATTAGGGTTTAAGACATGATGTCTTTTAAATATTTATATTAACAAACCCTAATGCCACACCTTTGAATTCCTTTGTTATATTTATTTGAATAACAAATACAATTTTTTTTTTTTTTTTTTAAACTACCTAGAGTGAAAGCAAAACTTGAAAATGTCCTAGGAGAAATGAAGGAATTTTTCAAAATTTTATAAAGATAGGAAAAATATAGTTTTTTCATCTCTCATCAATACTGCAATGAACATTGTTTAAACATCTGCATTGTTTTGCATGCTATTATTTTAACTTTGAGAAAAATAGTTGAATGGTTTAACTAAGGAAATTCCAGAAATTTATTTGGAAATATTTTTTTTTGTCCGAGTTTTGATAACATCTTATAGTGTAGAATATTATAATTTAATATTAACTTTTGTAGTCAGCCAAGGCGTTTTAGTTATATGCCTCGCTTACAAAGCGATCTGGAGGACAATAATTATTAAGAATCAAATAGTAACATAATGTTTCAAGTGTAAAGCAAATGCACGAGATAGCTCTACATCCCTGCATTGCACATGCAACAGTATGGTACAGAGTGCCAAATCTTTTGTGATCTTTCGACTTTGATACTTTATGAAATAGTTTTTAATTGAAATTTTCAATCCCCACAAGAATTATCTTAATTTTTTCTTTCAAATAACTCTGTTTTGATTGCTGTTTTAGTTTTGCATCAGTTTTCCTTTCTAGATCTTCAGAGCCATCTTTGTAATTATGTATGTTTGAATTTTATGCGCAACACTGCATGCAAATCTGACCTAAAATTACTTTTATTTCAGAAAACAAGCATTATTATTGGGAATGGGGAGCATTTATCCGTTAATGAAGACTTAGTGAGGCATACACAGTTGTCTACAGCACTTCATGGCTCCCCTATTTCACATATCAGCCAACCTCTCTATTTGGCTACTAGTCAAACTGACATGTACAGGTAAAATACGATATTTAAAAAAAAAACACCAGTTATTATATGTATTTGCTTAGGATTTATAAACAGAGACTATTGATAACAAATTCATGGCATCCTTAGACTTTTTTTTGCATATATGAGGAGTGTTAAAGGAATCGTCAGTCTGCCCCTGCTTCATATTTTTAGGCCACAATAACTGCCAAAGTTTAATACATAAAAATTGGTTGCTAAGATTGTTACAAATTTGATAAGAAAATAACTAGTTTTTTTAGCTAGCTTATAAAAATTGCTAATTTTTCATTACTGTCAATATACCTGGTATAAAAATTCTTATGTTCCAAAACAAAACTTAGCAATATATTGTAGCCAATAATATGAAGCATTAGGTGTATGAGGCTGAGAAATATCCCTTTCAAAGCCAGATGGTGTAATTCACATTTTCAACAATTTATTAAGTCGATAAATATTGTATAAAAAGGATAAACTGTTAAAAGAAAAAAAGAACGAAGTCCAAACCTCAATAGTTTGCCACTGGCTGCAGCACAATATAAACTTGTGACCCGGATAGTTTTTTTAAGAGTAAAACCTTTGGTTTTAATGAAAACTAATCGTTTAAAATGTAGACTAATCGATTTACACCACTCAAACTTTAACTCTCATCTTGCAGATTTTTGTGGATACTTAATTTTTGTGCACTGCAAAACTTAAATAATATTTGAAAGTTTTTGCATTAATTACAAATTATAATTATATAGAAAATCTAAAATTCTAACATCACTAATGCTAATTCTAACTATTGATTTCTACTTTTTTGTCATTCAAATGGAATTATTTGTTATTTCAAAGTCGTGGGAATTTTTTTTTAACTCATCTCACAAAATCTTTTACTGTAATATCATTTATACATGTTAGTAACGGTTAACTAGGCAGTTAGGCTGCTTGCAGTAGTGTATGAGTTGCAAGATATATAAAAATATTTAATTGTTATAAATTATACAATATTCCTATAATATGATTTTGATTTCTAAAAAAAAGAAAAAGACTTATAAACAGTGACCTAAAAATTAACAACTAATCCATTTTAATTTCTTCCAGGGACTTCTGCCGCTCGACTGTCTCCTCCAACCTCTCCCAGCCCACCTACATCTCGACTCAATCCCAGAAATACATCCTGACTGCTAACGACCACCCAGGGACATCGAGCGCTTTCCCATCAGCCTCCCAACTGCCTGCCCCTCCCCCAGCACACCACCATGCGAGCCGCACGACCATAGCCACCTCAATCCCTTACTCCAACACTAGCAGCCACCCACTGCCAGCCCACATGCAGTCTGTAGGTGGCGCCACCTCTGCAATGCTGCCCACGCAAGCTGTGCCTCTCGTTTCGTTTCCAAGCAGCTCTGCTCAGGCGCAGACCTCGGCACTGTATGCTTACAGTATGGGAGGAAGCCCGATTAAGTCGCAGTTTCATATATACTGTTAGAGTGGGTGAGATGTTTTAACCCTCTGGGCATGCTTTGGATTTGACTTCTTTTTTTTAAAGTCAGGTGGAGTCTGAGAGAAATTATTAGTGTCTTGGAAAAAGTTTGGTGTGTTTTCTATGTTTCTTATGCATCATTGAAAGGGAAAAAACTTGGGAGGTGTAAGGAAAATATGAAATACTTGAAAAAAGTGGCAGAATTTCTGCATGCAGAAAGTATTTCGGAATAAAAATATTACTTTCTGAATATTGTAAGTCGCTGTAATTTGAAGGCATTAATTGTTAAATGTTACTTAACTTATATATTTTTTTATGCTTCATTTTCATTATTGCAGTTAGCATAAAATATTTTTGTTATTTAAGACAATTACATTCTGAATATTGTAAATCTCGCCCTTAAACCTGAAGGAGTTAATTGTTAAATAATTTTTTGTCTCTATATTTATTGTTATTATGCTTCCTGTTTATTACAACAGTTTGCGTGAATTGTTTTTGACGTTTAAAGCTATATTTTCACCTAGTTTTCCTTCTGGTATATCTCCTTTTGTAAACTATATGTGGCAATTTATATAAAAAACGGGCATAATTCTGGAAGCTTAGATGTTCATTACAAATTTTTAAATGGGTGTTTTGTTAAAACGAATAATTTCTCATAATACTATTATTCTTTGAGATTTCATTTGGACTGCAAAAAATACAGACCATTGTGTGGAAATACTTGATATGAAGTAAGGCATCATTGCTCAGAGGGTTAAAAAGAAACTTTTGTTTAGTTTTGTATGAGAAGCTGAACACAACTGTTAATTTTTTATAGGTGCATTTGAAAGAATAAAAATGCTTTGGATCTTTCTAAATTGTATTTTTTAGCATTGTGAGACCTAAATGTAATGGTTACTTTGTTATAAAATTTTGCTAAGCAGATTGATGAGTTTAAGTCTGCTGATATATCTTGACAACAGTTTTTATACATAAAACTGTTTTGACGCAGCTTTTGGTTGGTTGCGAAGGAGAAGCTAGTCCGTCTCTCAGGAAGGCCTTAAATGTAATGTTTATTTTTTTCGTTTGAGATACTGGGCTATAATACAAGGTGATGCAAAAAAAAAAGTTTGAAATATTTTTATATCTTGGAGAAAGGCAGGCTATACAAACAGCAAATATTTTCTAAAGAAGGTGCAAAATCAGAATTTAATAGTTAAAACCATGCGTTTGATGTTTAAAAATTCAACTTTGAAATTAAGTTTTGTTCTTCTTACTAAAATGGAAATTTGATGGTTGTGTCCTAAGATTCTACTTTAATATTAAGTAAGATTTATGTTTTTTTGTCTTGAAAAAATTAACATAATTATTCCGGATTGGGGCCATTTTATTTGTAACACAATAAAAGATGTTAGGATTAAAATGGTTAAAAAAAACTGTTTTGTGATTATTTTAAATATTTAGGTCTAAAATATTCTACTAACCCAAAAAGTTTGTCTGATGAAGAGTAGTCTGACATACTACATATTTTTACTTTGCTTAATTAGCATTGCTAGTAATTTATAATGTTTTTGACCAGCTCCAAATCGAAAAAAAAAAGAGCATTATTTTGAAAATGTACACAATGCTATGAATTTGAAATGGTATTTTGGATGGCTATGAAATTTTGATTTGATATTTTATATAGAAAATCTTTGCAATTTATGTTGTTTGTCTATCTCTGTAGAAATAAAGCATGCTTCAAACTGTTTGATACACCTATTAAAAGAATGCTATTGAGCCTGTATTCCAGACGATATTCAGTTGATATCCTCGGCATGTAGTATATCTCTTGGTGTGGGTTTTATTGAATTTATGATGAAAAGAACTCTAAACTTGTGGTTATTTGTATTGAGAAAAGATGTTCACATGTATGTTGTGAGAATTGTTGCTTTTTAATGCTTTGATATTGTGTGTTCACATATGTAACAAGAAAATTGATATAGATAACAGTATCTAATATCTATTGACACTTCTTTGTGTCCATAGATGCTGATATGTTTGAATGAATGTAAATAATTTAAATAAAGAGTTAGTGGTGTGTTTAAAATAAGATTTGATAGATTGAAACACCGGAAAGAGTTTAGTTCTATTCAGTCAGTTGCAAAGGTCTTTTGTTTGGACAGTAATGTGTTGTTTTTTGTAGATTATTGTCATGCAAAAACCTTTTTTTATCAGTTAAGAGTTTTGTGGTTCAATTTTAGACCGAATTGGGCTTTTTGTTTATCTTTTTATGCAGAATTTGCTTTTGCAAGTCTTTCAAAATTGAACACTTTTTAAAGTTTTGATATTTTTTATTAGTGTCTTGTTGGCTTACTAAATAACAATGGTTATATTAATTTAAAGACCACTTTTGTAACATAAAAATTATTTGCTGCTTTGGTATATTTAAATAAAAATTATTTTATTCATTTAATTAAATATTTTTAGCTGCATCTTTAATGAAAGTCAAGCAATTTTAATTTTAAATAATAGTAAATTATTTAATTTGAATGGTTTACTATTTGCATATGACTTTCAATTACTTAGTACTTTTTCTATCTGCATAAAGAAGTGGATTCTTAAATATTTTTTCTTAACTTGAGTAAAAAAAAGATAAACCACCTTGTTTTTTAAATGAATGAATTACAGATAATTTTTTATTGAAAAGACAAATTTTATTTGCTTCTACAATGTGATTTATAAATTTATTTGGTTTATAAGCAGTGAGTCTGCAATATATTTTCAGAGAATTTGTTTAATTTAGTTTCATTAGTCTTATTTAATTTAGTTAATTTTCTTTTTCTTTCAAGAATCACTTTTTAAGAATCATTGCTTAATATTTTCCTCTGCTTTTTTACGATAAAAAATTAAAATTCCTAGCACGAATAATCCTACATTCATATATATATGTATATATCAAAAGTTGTTATTAGAAAGCCAACCGGCACTATACCTTTTATTTGTAATACGTGTATAGATGTATATTACTTTTTTATGTATTTAATTCTGTTTGAAAAATGTAGCTGTTCACTAATATGCAATGAATTGTTTAATAGGTTTTCTTTAAAGTGCACAAATGTACCTGCAATAGCATTAAGCTATCATTTACTTTCTCCTAACTATGTAAACTATGCAAACTATTTTGTGATGTGTGTACAGTAGTTGTAAATTTTCTGTATTCAGCTTTAAGAAATTGATGGTGTCACATTGAAGCTTTCTGGGCAATAAAGTATATTCTGCCTTAGGTGGGAATTTAACTATGCAAGTGGTCGTACATTAAAGTTATTCACACATTGCATTTAGCAATAAACATATCGATATCTCGAGATACAAATTTGTGTTCGTTAGAGCTTATTATGGCTGTAGTATACTTTTTAGTGATTTAAAACGTTACAACATGAAACTGATTTAGAAGGACGCAGCAAAAATCCTACCACAAAAATGAGCTGAGGAAATGTTGACTGAGTATAATTTATTAATGTTATTTTATTCTTAAATAAAAAAAAATAATATTTTTCAATTAATTTTATTAAAGCATGTTTGGTTTTAAGACTTCTGCCTTGATTATAACATAGAATCTGTTTTTCATTTAATTTTTTATAAGTCAACCATTATTAATACTTTTTCTTATATTTAAGGAATAATAGCACATAAAGGGGTTGAATAAGTTGATTTGATTAGATGTTTTGAAAAACTATTCAATAATTTGTCTATGCAGTTTTTAGGGAAATATAGTTGACCATAACACATTGAATTTATTATCTGTTACTCAAATTTCCCAAAACACGTATCTTTTATCAATTTGGTTTCTTATGCATTAATTGGTTCCTAGGTTGCAAATTTGTATTTTATGTGGACATACCTTTTAACACTTGGATGTAATACCTAAATTTTGCATACTTGGACAGTAGTATTTTAGTTGTTATTTAACTTATATATTTGTTTATTTGCTTTAGTTAGAAATAACTGACAAGAAATATTTAGTTGTAGAAAATGTGTTACTCCCCAACCTTGTTTTGTCTAGTATTGTCAATGTGATGTATTTTATGTTATTTTGAACTCTCAGTCAGTGCACTTTCTGTTTAGTGAAAGTTTCAAATGCATGCTTTCAGATATAATTGTCATTATGCTAGTCTTGCAACCAACTACAGACCTCTCTTATTTTTTTTCTTCTATTTTCCCGTTTTTCCTTATGTAATTTATTTGCAAGTCTACCCAGTCTTTGGATTTGGGTATTAATTTATTAGAATCCACTGTATATTGTGATTATTTTATGTAGTTACTTTTTAAGCATAGGTCTTCAACTGTTTTGAACGCTTGAATTAATACCTTTGAAATATATTTCTTTTTTTAAATTGTTAAAATAATACATTACAGATTTTTATGTTTCTAAAATTTTAACGAAATATTTATTAGTGTTTGGAAGACTGCAATGATTATAAAAAATCATTATCAAAAATGTTAGCATGGAACTCTATTCTTTAAAATGAATTTGACATAAACTCCAAGTCAAAACTTTTAAATGTAGTAAGGGTTAATGGAAAAAAATTATCTGTACATTGTAATGATAATTTGTAACAGTGAATTGATAATGATTAACGTAGTTGAAGACCTATAAATTAATGTGAATTTTTGTAAACTTCGCATTTTGACAGATGAAGTATGCTTCATTAGAAGCAATATAATCTATATCTACACTTGTACCTAATATAAATGATTTATTTAAATGAGCATTGGTATAGAAGCTAATATATTTTATAAAGTTTCTCAATGGTAGAAAAGGATATGAATTTATTTTTTGCAGTACTCAAATGTGTTGTATAAGTTTCTAATTATAAGTAGACTCCTTAGTCTCTATAATTATAAATCTTATGACACCAATGTCTAATATATAACAATAATATCTTTACAAAAGATATTTTAAAACTAATTTAATGTTATTTTTCAATAAAATTTCATTTTTCTATCAATTAGAAGAAAAAAGTTAATTGGAAATATTTTTGAAAGTAAATGTTTTTGTAGATAATTTTAAATACAGTGCTGCAATTAATATAAAATATCATTCCATTGTATGTAATGTCGTTTTCAGTGTTTTTTAACTTATTATTTGCTATTAATTTTTTTGTGTGCCAAAAGTTATATTACTGAAAATCATACTTTTTTGGAAGTTTATATAATATTTAATTTTTATTTATAGATATGAGTTTTCCTCCTTAAATAAACAACTTAAATTCCTCCTCAAATTGGTTTTAGGGGTTACAAGATTTTTATTTCATTAAAATGTTAGAAGATTTGTTATTTTAATTATGTGTGGCAATCGTTATTTTGCATTTGGTGTTTTTAAGACCTATAATTTTATTTTAAACTAGATGTTCAAAATTGTATAACCAAACCTAATCTGGAAAATGAATGTAAAAAAAGGTTAAACCCTTTAAAGGTCTTACCTGTTGTATTTAACTGCTCTTGTAAACATATGTAATGGTGGTGGGAGTGTGAAAATATTAGGGTGTCTGAAGTATTTTCTCACACCTCTTCTCAGCCACTTGATAAGTTGCAAATGTTCTTCAAATGCTGTGCACTTTTATAGGTAATAGTGGTATGTCAGTTATATAGCGAAAAAAATAACAAATTGAATTGTATACTTTACCCTATATTGTTCTTTATTAGTGTAAATTTTGTAAATCAACAATGACAAAAATAGGCAAATTTGTTAAATAAATTCATAAAAATTAATATTGTCCATCATTTTTCTCCATTGAATGTAAAAGTCCACTTTTTCGCTTAAGTGATAAAAGTTTATTTCCGAGGTTCCCAAATTTCAAAACAAGCTTTTAGCCTTAATGTTATTGCCTTTTACTCTGTCATCCATTATGAAGTGATTTAAAATTTTGATTTTCAATTATTCTTATTGCCAAAACTTCATAGATGAGAAAATTATATATATTTTTTTTTTAAAAAAAAAAGCTGATTTTCTGCACAATCCAATAATTGTTTTTTTATCACTTGTATACTTTTTTGAAAACAATGAATAATTTAATGTTAAAACAGCCGTCGTTCTTGAAATGGCTTGGCCAGTCAATTGTTCTGTATAATAATTTTATAACTTAGAAAAGTCCCACACAATTAATAAACTTTGGCGACATCAAAAATTAACTCAACTTGCAGTTTAAGAAACACCGGTTAAGATTGTTTGTTTGGTATGGGGATTTGTAGTGACCATGTACTAATGCTAAAGAAGTCAGCATCTACAACTTGAAATTTGAACCTAACAAATCTTTGCTTATTATGGGATTTAAATCCAGGACCTCTGATATGAAAATGATTGTTCCAGAGTGATAAGCCGTTATTTAAAGTTATTTGTTTTTCATACAATAAAAATATGTATACTTAATAATTCGATCCTATAAGCCTAAGATATATTCACTAAATTTTAATGGGAAAAAGACAATTGAGGATAAAAATGGAAAACGACCTAACCAAAAAAAATCGTTTTTCATACAATAAAAAATTATGTATACTTAATAATTCGATCCTATAAGCCTAAGATATATTCACTAAATTTTAATGGGAAAAAGACAATTGAGGATAAAAATGGAAAACGACCTAACCAAAAAAAAAATCGAAAATCTCTTTTTTTTTACTTAAAAATGTCCTAAAGACCAAGCTAAACAAATCGGAGAACGTCCAAAGTGCGAACTCCAGTAGCAATAGTTCAAATTCAATCTGAAGTATGTACTTAATCATTGCTTGAAATACCAGATGCGATCATTTTTCGGCTCTCCTGGAAATTTTCCTTTTTTGGACTTGGTCGTTTTTCATTTCTAGTCCTCGATTTCTAATTAAAGTAATTTTCACAAAATTTTAATCCTTCAGATTCAATAAAATTAAATAAGTTGCTTGGATTTACATTAGATGTACATTTTAAATTTCAAATATATATAGACTTCTTCTTCTAAGTAAGTTTTAATAGGATGAATGTAAGAATATTACAATTGAATTGTAAGTAGAGAATTTGAAACATGCATCAAATTTTTTAAAGCTTTATTTAACAAAAAATGGTCATCATAAATAACTAAATGCTACTGGTCTTAAATATATACATGAGAAAGGTTGACAGTACTTTCTTCAATGGATGGTTTTAAGAAAAACTTCACGAAATACATTTATTATACATGATTGACATAAGAAATTTACTTCTTTTTTGTAATTGATAAAAGTTGGGAAAGAAAAGTTTTTGTAAGAGCTATAGTTAAAGACTTTCCATTCAATAAAAGGGTTTCTGTATCCTAATTATTACAATGCATTCTTTCCTACCATTATAAATTACTTTCAAAACAAATCAACTAATTTGACATAATTTAGTGTTTATGTAGAGGTACAACATTCTGTGAAACTCAGTCACTGTTACAAAGATATGATTAGCCATTAGAGTGATCCACCATTGTACCTCATGACCATTGATGAAATTTTAAGCTTCATAAATAAATACAAAAGTATGACACTATAAATATGACGTTTTCTGTATCAATGGAGTCATGACTTAAAAATCAATTGAATTTTTATTTTTTTAAAGCACAATACAATGAAGTGACTCTTTGTAAATTTACAGAGAGCTATATAAAATGGTTAATGTCATCCATTGCTTAATTAAGGTATTGACTAAAAACAGTAAAAACCCAAATTGGATCGATGATTTTTCCCCCGTAACTTAAACAAATTGAGGTTTTAAAAAATAACATGAGAAAAAAAAAATCTTAGAATACATTAAAAAAATTAGAAGACATTACAAAATGAACAAATTGAGGTAGATAAAGGAATTTATAAAAACAAAAACAGGTGGATAACTTAACCAGGATGTTTTGCGAGTTATAGGTTAAAATACGGAAAAGGGGGGAATTAGAAAATCTGGAAAACACCAGGGACCTTTTTAATAAATAACAATCAAATAAGATTTTTTTTTTTATTTACAATTTAAAATAAAGATATTTTACAAGAAGAAAAAAATTACATTTTTCAACTGTCATGAATACTAGTTATTGAATACTTAATAGTGTAATAAATGTTCTTAGTTTTGATAGTTTAAAACTGTATGCTATGCTTTTTTGCACAAAATTTTTCAAGTATCCTACATACAGCAAGAATTTATATAGTAAGTGAATATATTAAGTTAAAACATGATGGGAAAAAATATATTCATTCCTTCTCAATAAATGAAAAGTGTTCAAGCTTCTAAAGTTAAGAAACATAATAGAAATATACTAACTTATGTCTCTTTGTAACAGCGATAGAGAATAATCAAGAAATCGTCAATTCTTGAAATCTCGGAGAATTAGTGAAATTATTAAAAAAAAAAAAAATTAATGACATATATAATATATTACATATTTTATTTTTACATTAACTATAAACTTTTTTGCCAGATATAAATTAGAATTAAAAATATGTAAAACTTTCCCTAAACTATCTAAACTTTTAAGAACTTACTGTCCTACAAATAAATTGCTAATTCGAGGGTAAGCGTCAAGAGACGTTAACTACAAAACTTAAATTATTCCGAAACAAAATAAAAAACTTAATTATGGGTACTAGAATACAAGAAATATATTTGAAAAATTCCACATAATTTGTTGATTATTAATCAGAGGTTCATATTCTTGACATCTATCATGTCTGAAATCATCCTTCTTTGATCTCAATAAAAAACACAAGAATTCGTAGATGCTCTTCTCTTTTCTTAACCCTCGAATTCGAACAATGAAATAAATATTTACACTAAACACTTCAACATACATATAGACTAAAAGAAAAATCCTCACAAAAAGGCAACACAAATTCATCACTTTTTATCATTTACATTCTGAACCACAACAGGTAGTAACGGTGGTGGCAGATTTAAACTCTGCTCCATTTCTGGCGACAAAGGATCCACCACTCCACCTTCAATCTCGGTCCCATCACAACTCTCGAAAGGTCCAAACTCAACTGGACTGTCGTCGTTCTTTGCTTCTGATAGCAAATCGGTGGGATACTCAAGATCCTGAATGTTAATGACCGGCTGGTTGAAACTTTGAACAGCTGAACTCTGCGTTGGCAGTAATACTTGAAGCTGCTGAAAAGTAGAAAAATCTGTTTTGTTGCTGCATATTTCAGAAAGGTCCAGAGTTTGGGGAGGTGGATTTGGTATTATGTTTTCATTGTCAGATGTTGGTTTAGTAGACTGTTCTTTAAAGTCGATGTCGACTAGGATGTCTTCCATTGGCTCTTTAACGACACGGTTGCGAAGAATTTTTGGTATAAGGCTCATGTCGGTGTCGCTGAGGACAGTGTATGGGGTTGGGTTGATGATGAGGGAAGAGGTGGGTTTGGACTTTTGAAGTACTTCCTGTAAAAAAAGGTTGAGTTTTGTAAGCTTTGCTTGTGTTAGAATGAGTTGAAATAGAAGAAATAAGCTCATATGCTATTAAATGGACCTTATGCAAGAATTTACTCTTTATATCAAAGTTATAAGAAATTGTGTTAAAATATTTCCCAAGAATAAAGGTGAAATTCATTTTTATATTCATTCCAATAGAAATACTGGTTTTACCTCATTTGAGATGTAACTGCAATATTTGTTAGATGTTAAATATGTATTGCACTATAAAAAAAATATAAAAATTACAAAAAATGTTTAGCTTTTGTGTCTATAACTATTCAATTAAAAAAAATTAGTCCGTAAAAACAACGTTTTTACTATAAATTCTTTTTTTAATAAATATCCTTCCAACAAAAGTGTACGTAAAACTGCCCTTTTAGAATGCATTATCATCAGCAACAAATCTATCTGTCAAGTGTCAGCATGACTGGATGATAGCGAGTGGGTTAACTAGTCCTTGAAGCAGCAATAGAAGAGTGCATAAAAGCAGCCTTTTAGTGACAGCCCTCAAATTTGATAGAATGCATTGCCATCAACAATGAGTCTATATGCCAAATTTTAGCTAAAGCAAGTGGGTTAATTAGCCCTCTGAAAATTTGTTTGCCACAAATCACGCAAACAAAATTGAAGTTAATGTAAAGAATATTAAAAAGTTTCAAAGTACCTGAAACTTCAGCATATCATCTCGCAAATTATTCATATCATTCAATGTCTGGTTATTTTTCTCTTGAATTTCATTCAGAGTGATGAGATTTTGGGTCATTAGTCGCAAACCTTCGCAACCAAATGCATTCTGTTCATTGTGCAGTAGTGGCATATCTCCAGAAATATATCTCTGAAATTCATCCTCATTCATGTTCAAGGATTCTGCCGTCAGATCTTCGATAAATGCAACTGCACAACACTAAAAAACATTTAGAAAGAATATAAACAACATTATTATAACACTTAAAAGATTTAAAAAAAGAAAAACATCTAACAACGTAATAATTTGTAAATTTATATAATGAATAAAGTGCTAAAGTTTCTTCTTTATACATTTGATTTACTAACTACATTACAGGGTTCATACTCAATTTAAGGAAAAATATTCCCTGATATTTCCCTGAGTTTTCAAGAGTCGTGTTCTCCATCACAGAGTATATTATTTTTAGCCACATAACTATAATCAAACCTTAATTATACAAATTCTTCAGATAACTTGAAAAAAGTTTTTTTTTTTTTTAAGAATAACTTTCTGCAAGACTGTTATCAAATAATTCTGTAGTTGTTAATTCCTTGAGTTAGGGTTAAACAAGGAGCACCGAAGAGTAGGATTTTTTACTCGAGTAACAATGACTTTCCAGTTTTTAGAGGAGACTTTTTCTTTTTTCCCTGAGATTTTAAGGCTGATTTAATTTCTCTGAGTTTTCCACAAGGCGTATGAACCCTGCATTAGTTTTTGTCTCCAGTATCAGGAGGAGGCTCACGTATTAATACGAGTTCATGTTTTGAGCAATACCACACTCTAATTGATTGGTATATAATCTCTATGCATTTAAGTTTTCATTAAAATACACCCAGTAGTTGAGGAGTTGTGCGTGTTTTATTGAATGCTTACACCATTCATGTGGTGGCACAGAAAATGACAGGCCCCAAGGGCTGGTAAATTTAAAGGGCACAGCACCATCAATGCATCTACATACAACTATAAAAGACATTTAGAAATTTAGGTTACTTATATTTTTAGCTATTTCATATTAATTACTTAGTATGAAACAATTTTAAACATCAAAACTTAAAGTATACAAAACAAAATTTTGATTAAAATTTGAGTCACAATATTTCTATTTGTCATTGCTTCTTACTGAGGAAGAAGCAATTAGACACTAAAAACGTATCCAATCTTATGTTTGAAATTTTTTATAGAACTGCTTAACATTTTCATAGTGATATGGGCAGTTCTGTGATAATTTGATTTTTAATGAAAAATAACTTTTAACAACTGAATGACCAAACAACTATTTAGGAAATAACAATTATTAAGTACAAATTATGTCAGTTCTTAATTACATAGAAAAACTGTACCAGATTAGTAAAATAGTAAGCTCCTTCCCCACTTCGTAACCTTGTAGGAATACTGTAACTGGTGATGTATTTTATGTTGGACTGCAGAAGAGGTGGGTTTGCTTTCAAAACAATGTAGACCATCGCAGGCAAGAATTCATCTGCGCTAGCTGTTACGCCCTGGCATAGCTTAATCAAGCTGAAGATACTAGCGCTACAATTCACTATACACTTTATTTTCTGTTGAGGGGCTATCTGTGAGTCCATCTGAATGCAATCTAAATTAACACAAGAAAAATAATTTTAGAATAAGGAATTTTAATTTAATTTTTTTTTAGAAATGCAAATATCAAGTAGTAAAAATGTATAATAAATAGAAAACTTATGAATGAAAGGATTATATAAAATGGGATATTGAAATACTCCATAAGAAACCATTCTATAGAATATTTTGTGCTGACAAAATTGCTTGATTAAAAGGGAAGTTGGAGAATTATCAATTATCAATATTATTTTCTTTTTCACAGAATTATGTATATGTATCTCTGTAACTTATTACTACCCTGTTTTTTATACAAAGCTTAATTTTTGTATTAGATACTAAAATAAATCATTACAATTTAGGTTATTTACTTTTATTATTCTTATACAGTCAAACCCCGTTAACTCGAAATCCTGTTTAACGGGAAGTAAATGCAGTCATCTGTACTCTTAAAACATAATGTTAATTTTTTCGTTTAACACGAAATTTGGTTAACATGAACAATTTCGGCGGCCCCATCGACTACATAACGAGGTTTGACTGTACAAATGAAAATTTGTACAAAAATATCTGTACACATTTTTTTACCAAATAAAACATAACATTATTTTGTTTCTTTAGCTTTAGAGAGTTACTTTCAGAAAATACAAAATAAATAAGTCCCTTTCTCCTCCTAAACAACACTTTTGTAATTAGACAAATTTGAAAATAATTTTGATCCAAGTTTGTAATTACATTTCATGCATACACAATTCCAATTACGAAATAATAATAGTATATGCAAGGTCCCTATTTGAGTTCCAGTTTGTAAAAGTTATCATTCTTTAGACAAGATTTTATTGCTGAGAATATAAACGAAAAGCACTCCCAAAGGATACAAATGTAACTAATTAGTATGAAAGATTCACAATAAAATCTTAGATACAAGTGGCCATTGTAATAAATTAAGATTACCAAAATTGTTGTTCTGTAACAGGAATCTTTTAATATTATTCATTATATAGGATGGACAAAAAATTAAAAAAAAAAGTTCCCTGGTAGATTTCTAAAAAATTCTTAGATTTTACGCAAACTTTTTTTCAAATTTCCCCAGGTTTTTCAGACGTGTAGACACCTTGATCAAATAGAACATGCATACCACAGAGATAATATGCCAATTTTTTTTTAAATAGTTTGGCGGTAATGCTAAGTTTAAATTTATTCTGTAACATTAAACTTCTAACAATTACTACCACATTTTCCAGCGTAAATGTTGTCAATATACAGATGAACAAGGAAACATACCTTCAAAACAATAATAGAAAATTTCCCTGATTTTTTCCGGTATCAGAAAGCTCCCTGACATTTCCCTAATTTCTAGGTTCTGTGGCCACTCTGTTATAGTCACATTACATTGTACAGGGCATTTTGAATCTTTCAAAAACACAATTTTAACCCTGGATGTATAAATACCTGCTATGGCTTTGTCAATAAGGTCTCGTACATCAGGACTATTTTCTGTAATATTCAGACCTAAATGCTGTGAAGTGATCCAATTCAGACTACGAATGCGTTTCTGTAATGCAAGATCCTTTTCTTCGTATTCTGATGATATAAGCTGAGAAACATTGCTATGCAAATAACTCATCAATTGCTCTTCAATCTTGTCCATTAAGAGGTCTATTTCATCTGATGTCATATCTAAAATTAAATTTTTTTTTGTAAATTCAATTATAAAAACAATTCAAAGCAAAGAACTTTAGATGTGATCAAAGAATATGGACTGATTTTTTTTTATCATGGAGTACATGCAAAAAGTTTTTTTAAAAAAAAAAAATCCTTTATATTAACTTTGATTTTGTTTGTTTGTATGTGGCTGTAATGCAAATCTATTGAGTCTTTATTAACCCACTTGCCATTTTCCGATTGGGTTGAAACTTGACACATAGATTCAATGACAATACAATCTAATCTATCAAGTTTTGAAGGCTGTCTCTAACACTAAAAGACTGTTTTTACATGGTACATTTTTATTTTTGCTCTCAATATGAATAAAACAATTTGCCGTCATCCAATTAAGCTGAAATTTGACAGATAGTTGCTGTTGTCAATAAGGTTGCATTATATAACTTTGGAAGCATGGGCGCCCCCAGGAGGAGGCAAGGAGGTGCACTTGCACACCCCTGGCTCTTGAAAATTAAAATTTTTTTTTAAAAAATGAAGGAAAAGATTTGAATTCCAGGATAAAAAAAAAAAAGCGTTATATTACGAGTTTTTTTTTCCTTCTATTAATTTAGTCTTTTGTTTCTTTCTTATGTTGTTTTTTAGAGCTACTTGCTAGACGATTTTCTAGTGCTTGTTGTCTATGATTATTAGAGGCTGATGAGTCGAAGTATTTATTCTTTTTATTGTATAATCATTTCCTGTGTAGTTTTCAAAATTCTAGGAAAATGTTTTATTTTTTAAGTGATCAGATATACTATCTTGCAATATATTTTTAGAATTCAATTGAACATATTCCAATACTGCCTTCGTGTTTCATTTAAATTTTTTTTTTTCATGATATCAGAAAAGTGGAAGAAATAAAATGTTACTCTTCTGTATTTTTACATCTTTGAGTTCTTCTTTTCTAAACACTACCTTTGGATGCTGTGAGATCTAATTGGATGATAAAAAAAATCGTTAAAAATATATATTTTAATATTTTTACTATTATGTATTTTTTTCCTTTTAACAGGGTTTAATATTTTTACTATTATGTATTTTTTTCCTTTTAACAGGGTTGCGCTTTCGAAAATATATACCATGCATTTTAATTATTCAAAAAGAGTACAATTTATAATGCATGATTATTAAATAACATTTCTAAAAAAATTAATGATTTTGATAAAAATCTAGTCTTGCACCCCCTTGCAAATATTCCTGGGGGCGCCCATGTTTGGAAGCTGTTACTGTAACTGAAAGGCCGCTTTTACACACGCTTCTCGTATCACTTCAGAATACAAATAAATCGACTTGCAGGGAACCGACTTCTTAGATTTTACTCACATTCTATTATCCAGATACCAAGCTAAATTTAAACGTGTTAAATTTGGCGATATTTAACGACAGAAACCTTCCTATAAAATTACTTTTCGCCATTCAATCCAGCTCAATCATAGCAAATAAACTCGTTGTGAAGGACAATGTATTCTATCAAGTCAAACACTATGAAAACTCAATCTGAGCTCAATAAATTAGAATGGGACATAATAATTGGCAATGCATGTAAAGGATTTATAATAAAAACTTTGTTTTTATAGGTTATATTTTTTAAATAATAAATTCATTGCTGTTAAATAAAATTGAAAAAGTTTTAAAATAAAATAGTTTTAAGAAATATTACATCAAAAATAATTTCGCACTTTATGAGTTAAATATAAGTTTTACCTTGATAAGCTGAATGCGTCTCACACCTATGGAACATAGAATTGTAAAAGTCTTGCATGGCTTCAGATTGCTCATCGATCGATTTGTCATAATACTTGTTCATAAGATCCACTTGCTTATGGATTTGTTTTACTACATCTTTTAGGACGGATTCCTTCAAAGGCAAGTCTTTGTTATTAAGAAAAGTCTCTCCGACTGGATGAAGATCACGTGATGGAGAATTTGTTGTACTTTCTGAAATATATTAGTAGATTTAAAGAGTAGAAATCATTAAAAGTGAAGTAATTTAAGCATTTCTGGAAAAAATGAATTACAAATTCAAACAAAGGCTGGAAAGAAATATTTTTCTCTGGATGTTTGAAGATTCTTAATATTGTTTTTTAATATAGTGTGTGAAGTTAATGTGTAGGATGATTCTACTTAATTAAAAAAAAATATTTTCTTGTTAGTGGACATTTAGATTTATGTACTTTTTCCATTAGATTCAATGTAAAAAAAAAAAACATTTCCATTATCTTTTTATAATTTTACAATAATATCTACTGAACCTTCAACTGTTAATGAAATTTTTAAAGACTTACAAAAATAGACTCAGAATTATGTTACTTTTGTCATTATACAAATAATAATTTTGAAATATTTTTCAATCATTATAACTGAAAAATCATATCAAATTTAAGGTGCATATATGATGCACATTCAGGAAAAATTTATATGACTATCAATGTAAACAATTTATAATTTAACTTATTTTTGAAATTTAATGTAAAACAAATTTAAACTAAACATAATCCTAAGTCAAATGAGTTTGCAATGAAAAGTGATCAATTTTTAAATCTCCGATCTTCAGAAGTTTCAAGCAATACAAGGGCTTCTAAAACTGTATCAAATTACAAAAAAAAAAAAAAAAAAAAAAAAAATTATATCAACTCATATTTTATTTAAAAAAAGTAAATAAGGGAAGTTATTTTTTTTTAAGTTAATTTTTAAAAAATACCCTAAAGATGCATTGTTAAAACTTCAAATTTACTTTCCATAAATTAAGTAATGTACATACTCTTAAAACTGAATCAAATTTAAAAATATTTATAAGGACTCATATTTTGTTTAAAAAAAAAAATGTAAAGGAGAGGATGTAGAGTAGAGAAAACTACTCTAATGAATTTTTTTTATGTTAAAACTGCAAATTTACGCAAGGTAACAATTGTGTGCATAGTACTTTTTGCAAGAATTATTTTTAGATGTTAGTCAGTGCTTTTAAGTATACAGACAAAAACTACAAAACTTCTAAAATATGCTCAGGGGTCTATCAATGTTCTTTTTAACCAAGTCCTATTTTCGTGCAAAAAATTAAATTTGTGAAAAATTTCCAATTTTATGTGAAACTTTCATGCATAAATAAAAACAATTTTAAATTTTTAATGTAGAGTAGGTATTTACAAATATTTACACTGATATCCTTCTACTCCTAGATGATTTAAATATCTCAATTATAGATGCAATTTTTTTTTATATGGAATTTTATGAAAGGTCCGTTTGTTGGTTGTGGAATTTTGTGAAAGATTAATTTTCCGGCCATGGAATTTTGTAAAGGTTCGGTAAACAGACCCGAATTTCCTTCTGCATTGACCCCTGGTTCTAAAATACACATATTAAATATTTTGCAACACATGGATTTTGAATACTTTATTTCTTTAGGAGTAACATGCTTATATAGAACACTGCTAAGGTTCAAAGTAGAAGGCTTGAAATTGTATTTAAAATTATGTAATATTATTTGAATGTTTAATTATTTCTTTAATATATTCTTTCCCATATCTTTTTCAAATAAAGATAATACTGCACTAATGAAAATGATGCATAAGCATAAATACTAAATGTAAGAATAATTTGAGCTAAAAATCTAGAGATACTATATTAATTAAAAACAAACTGATAATTATATAATATTAGTGTAAACTACCGGATTATGATATTTTGCTAATAATCTCCTTTTACACACTACAGTGACAATATTAAAAATTACCAAAAGTTTCTATGGATGTATTTTTCAATAGTATTCATTCAGTTACATACTGTTACCCAATGGTATAAAACTTTCAATTTAAATTGATTAGAGAAAGAATATAAAACTAACCTTTGATGGTGTGGCCTCGTTTAATAATACTTTTGATTGTTTTAGTTCTTTTGTCAGATTGTTGTTTCTTCTTCTCTTCGAATTTTGAAAATCCCATGGAGGAGTAAGATGAAGTTCCTTGAACATCACTAAAACTTCTTTGGACTCTACAATTTTAAAATGTAAATAAACATTAAACTATGATGAGCTTATTTGAGCACAAACTGACCCTATTAGAGTCCAATTACCGGAGACCCGTAAGCAAAAACCTAAATTTTTTATTAATGAATTTTGTAGCTCCAAATTTTTTGTATAAACAAAATATATATTTTTAAACAATTATTGACACAGTTTTTTGTTTTTTAAATTTTTATTTCTAGGTACTTTTGTTTTTTAGGGTTTTTTGGACTAAATTTACGCTTTTTTAAAAAGACTGCTCCTCCTTCAATTTTTTAATATTTTTTTTAATTTCAAAACTAATTAATTATATCAAAGTATACTCTAAAGATATAAGGAGAGATTTTTTTAAAATTAGTTTGACAGAGGATAATAAACAGAGGTTTTGTGTTTTTTATAAGAAATTTTTAAATTTTCAAAAACAAAAAAAATCCAATTTTTTTTATTTTTTAAAAAAATTTAATACAATTTACTAAAAATACTCTCCCTACATTTATAGAGATTTCAAGATTCAAGATTTCAAAAATATAAACAGTTTAAATCTAAGTATATTTTTCTCAAAGCCTTAGCATTTTAAGCACAGTCAAAATTGCCAATTCTAGATTTCGAGGAAAATGAACGTAAAAATAAAAACTTGCATACAACTACATTGTAGATCGGTATGTAAAAATTAAAAAATCGAATGTTCGCAGTTTCCTAGAAGTATAAAATTTTTCCCATGTCTTCTTGAATATATATAGCTTAATTTTATGCGATAAAATAATAATAATAAAAAAAATTCCAAATTTTTCTATATTTGGGGTGACATGCTATGGTACATGCAAAGTTTACGACCACGTAAGTTATTCAATACAATGGAGAAATGTACCCAGACCAAATTGACTTAAAAGACAACATGATATTTGGTGGTTCATGAAGAAGTCTGGTTCATTTTGAAAATGGCCCAATATCAATGGTGATCTGTGGTATGAAAAATTAGGCGTGTTTAAAAAATTATCTCCAGAATTATTATTCCAGTCAGTCTTGAGACAAATGTCTTAGCTAACAGAGCCAGAAGGAACTCATTCTCCAATGCAAATTGTTTACCCTAAACTACCAACTGAAGGAGTCTAGAATTTTTTGTTAAATTAGTTATAAGACAAACACATTAAAATTTGCCTCCATTCGTGGCAAACTCCTGCACACTTAATGCAGTTTAGCCTACATAACATGTGTAATTCTAATATTGAGAAAAAGTTGAGCTTGACATAGTCAGCCATTTTATGATAGGTGAACAAAGAATTGCATGGTAACCTCATTGGACAAAAGATCAAAAACCTCAAAGCAATGGTGCAACCAGAAAATTTCTGTGGGAGGAGTTTTATATAAGTTTGCTCAGTATTTCTTAGTATAAAAAAACAACTTCTATGCAAAACTTTCTCATCCTATATTTGTCAAACATCATCAAGACTTTTGCAGTTTCTTAATATGTCACCTATATTATGACAAAATATTAAAATGGTTTTTGTCCAATTTTCATGTTATGCAAAACAACCCAATATGGGACAACATTTTATCTAGATCTCGTATTATCCATATTTTCTAGATTATAAAGTAATATGAAATTTTTCTTGTTTATTTAAATTCAACGATGGAAGAAGTAATATTTTAGGTTAACGGATAAACACCAATATCAGGCTGATTTTACTATATATTTATGATGCTGGAAATGCAAAAGCAAGTATATAAACATGATTCATACTCATTTTCAGAAAAAAAATTCCCTGAGATTTGCCCCGAGTTTTTCAGAGTCGTGTTTTCCATCGCAGAGTTAATTCTTTTAAGCCAAATAAATATAGTCAAATCTTGATTACGCAAATTCTTCCGATAAAACGAAAAAAGTCTTTTTCAACTTTCTGCAAGTCTATGTTATCAAATAATTCAGGAACTTTAAGTCCTCGAGTTAAAGTAAAAAACAAAAAGCACCGAAGAGTAGAATTTTTTTCCAGAGTAAAATTGACTTTTTCCAGGTTTTAGGGGGGATTTTTCTTTTTTTCATGAGAATTCCCGGAGATTTTAAGGCGGATTTATTCTTCCTGATGTAGCACTGATATCAATTATAACAACACTTGAAACATTCATATTTTTACATTTCTTTTAAACGACACTTTATATTCGAATTTAGAAGACCAAAAATAATGCTCAATGATTTTTTTATGCTAGGAGATTTACGAATCCGTTATTTATTTCCAAGTTAGATGTAATAGCTACTTTAGTGTGTAACGATAGGCAAACTCTGAACAATGATAGATTAAAAACATATTTTGAAATTATTTATGATTGCTAAGGGTTCATTACAAAACACAAGGATGTTAAGAATCCTAGGGATATTCTGATCCTAAAACCTCCCTCTGGTTGTGCACCTGCCCAAAGGTCACCCTCTGCATTGATAGCGATTATCTCTATCAAAGCTATAGTTTTACACAAGTTAAGTCTAACCAATACACAAAAGACAAATTTTTAGGGTCAAACATACTTTTTGGAAGATGATTTTGAAGAACGTTCTGGTTTCTTTGTATTTGATTCAATTTCTTTAAAGCAATACGAGCAATAGCCCTCCCATTCTGGATTGCCATAGAATCCGCAGCCATTTTTGCACTTGATTTCTTGTCCGTGAAGAGTAGCTTTTCGCTTGCTATGAGTTGTGAGAGACATAATTGCAAAATCTGAAAAGATTAATTCATCATTTTTATACTAATTCACATAAGGATGAATAAAAATATAAACATAGGTAACACAGATTAGGTGCAAAGTAAAAAGGAGGAGAGGGGCTCTCAAGTTAAGAATTGTATCTAATTCAATATTTATAAATGTAAAGCGTTACCAAAAATAGATTATAAAAAATAAAGGAAGAATAGATTTACTTTAAAATGTATTATGCAAAAGGGGAAAAAAGAGAAACTGAAAATTCACATTGATCGGAATACATGGGTGCTGCCAGGAGGGTGCAAGGAAGTGCACTTGCACCTTCCTGGAATTTGAAAATTAAATGTAAAGTGGGTAAAAGTGGCACAAATCACTGGAAAACTGAGGTTGGAAAGCAATGGGGCAGAAATTTATTAAATAATTATATTTTAATACTTCATTGAGAAATCCAATTAAAAAATGAAGGTTGAAACAAAATTTTACACAGTGCGCACCCTAGTGTGGGACTTACATCCCCTTGAAAATAACCCTTTCAGACCCATGTCTGAATAATAAAGTAAAATTGTCCCTTTTGAAAATATTAGTTATTAGTCCGAGATATTTAATAGGGCTTTTGTGAAAGCTTAAACACATTATCAGAAATTATATGGGGCCCTATTAAAGAGGAAAAATAGCTTCTAATTGAAAGCAATAAATTAACCCTTAATATATACAAATTGATTTAGTATTTAGTGATTCAATGCAAGTGTCAATTATACTTTGCTATTAGTTCCACAGTGAAATTAACAAAAGCAAATAAAGAAAAGTAATCAATTTTTAAGTTTATGTTAAGTTATTTTCTGAACTACAAGTATGAGTTCGAATAAAAACAGTAATTTAGTAGACGAAGAAAATTCTTTGATGACATGAAGCTGTTTTGAAGCTCTGTTATGGAAAAATGTTGATAACAAATACATAATAGCTTGTACTACTTTGAACAAAATTAAAACAGGATTTAATTCAAGCAAATAATTAATAGGATACATACTTTTTTAAAACATGTTTCACCAGACGAATATTTTTGCAATTTTAGAAGCAATAGGCCAATGCAATTTGAAGAAATAGTTAAGATATATTGGTTATTTACCAGGCAATACGCAATCTGGTTATGCATTTGTGCAAGAGCAGGCAGAACCATTGAAAAACTTAGACAAAATGCTACAAGATTTAATTACAAAGCTAACAATTTGAATTATGGGACCCTGAATTATCTTTGGAAACAAAGGGATCAAATCTATTTCAAGAAGAAAACATTTTCTGACTGAAACTAAATGATCAAAGTTAAAATAATTTTATTGTCAATAATAATATATATAATAATAATTAATATTGTTAAGCAATAATATTTGAGTTAAAAATAACCTTTCTCACAACAGATTGTTGAAGGCAATCTGTAGTAAAGCACGAAGTATTTTATTACTTACTTTAGCAATTTAATGTAGAATAAAAACGGATGAAGAATTTAACAAGTCGTTTAATTGTGTAAAAAATCATACATTTCTTTAGTAAAAAAAACAACACATCAGGTAGATTATTGAGAACTTTAGTTCTTTAAGTGGATGTTGAAAAAAGAATACAAAAGCACTGAGAGGGAAAAAAATCAATTTGAATGGATATAGAAGATCTGAATATACCTACTTAAATCCGTTTATAACACCTGATTAAAGATAAATCACATGCTAAATGCGTGACAATCAGTATGAGTAATAAAATTGTATTTGTAAACAATGCAATCAGATGTTGAAGAAAGTGTTGCCAAATTATGAATCTAATACATCCATGTTACCATTAAAACTTTCAATAATATTTTGATACTTTGTACTAAATAAAAGAAAACAGAACACCTAGGACTAGAAAAGTTTTATCAATCATTTTTTTCTTCCAATAATAATGTCCAACAATAGAACCCTATTTTAGGAAAAAATAAAACTTCATTTTTGGAACTGAACTGAATACTTTCTATTTACTTCAATAAAGAAGCTTTCTGGTTTTTAGTCCATTTGCTAACTTTATTATCTTTTTGACGAATTTTGTTGTGTGTCCAGCAGTAAAATTTCTGAATTTAGCAAACTAGTTATGGTTTTCGGTTTCTTCAATTTGACAATGTCTGAATAGACAAGCCCAATGAGCTATTAAAGAAATATGTTTGCATTAATAAAAATGCATAAATACAATCATCGTTTCTTTTAAAGTTAAACAAGAAGAGAAGGCACATACACTTTTACTTTGAGGTATTCTTGAAAAGTTTTTATTCTGGAACTATTAATTATGAACAAGTTTTTGATCGGTTTTCTTGTTGTCTTTTTTATAATATTCCAATAAATAATTATATGGAAGGAGATTTCCTCAAAACTAATTCTGTTTTTGATATATTGGTGTGTTTTTTAAAATAGTTTTTGCACCAAAAATTCTCCTATTCAACCAACTAAAAGTTGTAACATAAATACATATTTATTTGCTTGAAAAAGAATCTTTGTTTAAATGAAATGAAAGGGCTCCATATAAAGCTAATAAATATACATCAATTTTGTAAATTGTCAGATAATATCTAATATGTAGCTGTGTAAGCTTTCTTCTTCATACTGTAAAATTTTCATGTCTTAATCTCTCTAGCCACATATTTTTGGATGACAGTTTAAGGCCAAATTTAATACAGGCAGTATAAGGCTTTAAAACATCACTCTATATCTCATTATATTACTGCAGTACTGTTTCTTAACATTTTATGCATACAACTTCAAACTGTTTCAATATCTATTAAAAATATTTTTTTTTAAATAATTAGCTTGATACTTTAAAAGAGAATATAAAAATGAAATGGTTTAATCAAAAAAATATTCTATTGTCACCTTTTAAGTCATTACAAAATACTTTTTTTGTTAAAAAACTATAACTTGTATTCATACTTTTCTCATTCAGTAGTTTCATCATATTTTATTCACTTTCTTCCAATTCATTAATGTTGTATTTGTTTTAGAGTAATTGGTTATTTTATTACTTCTCGGCCTCTGTACATATCTGTTTCTCACCAATTTGCACTTAGATTTGGTTCAGTTTGGAAGTTCTGACTCTATTTCTGCTGCTTGTAAAGTGAGTAACTCAGCCATATACGTATCGTAATTTTGAGCATCTAGAAGAATATGAGATCGAAATCTTCTAGTGTAAAACCCTCTCTCCAACCCCACCATACCAACAAGAAGACATTGATGCCACAACAGATTTAATGCACTCCAATCAGCATTAGGTACATACTGCTCTTTGGTCGCCGTTGAGGACTGAACCCACATTCCTCCAATCATGAGCTCAATACTCTAACCGCCAGGTTAGCGTGGCCATGTTACTTTGTTCAGTTTGCACAGTTTCAGCTGTCTATTTAATGCGTATTTGGCTGTAATAAGCACTTTCTATGAAGTGCTTATTACAGCCAAATACGCATTAAGTGTTATTGTGCACAAAAATAGGTTGTTGGTCATACAAACTAAACATGCAATATTTACATCTTTTTTTTTTATTTTGCAGCAAAGCTGTTGTACTAAATGAAATCGTAAAATGCCACCAATGCTTGTTGTAAATTAAGAATTATTTACAAATAGAAAAGAAAATTTAAGAGGTTTTAACTGAGATATACTCTTGCTATTTTCCTTTCAAACTTATTTAAGTTAAACTTATGATTACAAAGTTTAACCCACTGACAGTCATGCACGTATATATGCGTCATTTGATCCCCAGCTGTTCCAGCAATACAAAACATTTTAAATTTATAAATAGAATTTGAAATAAAATATTTTTTTGAATTTATTTTTCAAGATGATAGTTTATAACCTATCTAAAACAAAATAAATAAAACATAATTTTAAAAAAATTATATATTTGAATTAGAAATATAATTTAAAAATTATTGCAGGGAAAACAACTGTAGAATTTCGCCCATTCCCTGGACCGTCAGAGGGTTAAAATTCCACACAGGGATGGGTCCTCATTTTTAATAACCTTCTAGTGGTCTGAAAGGTCCTAAATATGGCTCTGTGTGCTTTAATTTATTTTCAACAGTCCATGGTACTGTATACTATAGTATAGATGCAAATTTTTTCTTAACCGCAATCTACTCTCTGAACAAGGCATTAAACCACAAAGCATAATTTGAAGAGGGTCAAGATTGTGTTAAGTGCCAGATCACTGAATGAAAACATGATTCTTACACATAAAGCAAAAGGTCCTGAAGAACTTATTAAATTTGCTCTCACACATTTTTTTACTTTTAACGTTAGTGCTCTAAAGAATACTGTAACGTTCAAGAATTCCTTGTTATTTCTATTTACTTAATTTGTTCTAGTCTTTAGCAATCTTTTTAAAATCTTTTTTAACTTTTAAGAATTTTTAAAAGAGTTTTTACATTTCTTGTTGTAATTTTTTTTACTTTTTTTAATAACTTTTAATATTTTTTTTTTAAAAACTTTTTATAACTTTTTAAAAAAAGTTAAAAACATTTTAAACATCTTTTATGGCTTGTAATAATTATTTGTAACTATTTTTTTTTTTTTTTTAATTTCTGGATTTTTAACAACTTTTTTTTTTTTAAATTATTCTTTAGCATGGATACTCAATCAACCATCAAATCCCCAGAGTTAGTTGAGACGAAAATGGACACAGTTGGCGATTCAATCTCATCAAAATTAGACACCATGTCCCATCAAGAAGCCTTGGCAGTTGTCGAAAGCGGGATTACAGAAATTATTAAATCAGATCCTTTGCTTCAGTACCTTCCGTCTGGCGTGACACTCGATGAACTGAATTCGATGTTGGCTTTGGAGCATGGTCGCGCTATTACAGTCATCATTCATCGGGCAGATAACCAAAGTTATTCTGTTGTTGTGGAACAAAAGGCCACTGTCATGGATCTGAAGAAAGCGATTCAGAGGCATGTCACATTAAAATTGGTAAGTTTCATTGCAATAGGTTTATTAATGAAAATGCACCATCAGGACATTTTATCCTGCAACAGGAAAATAGGAGGCAAATTGTCATTCTGGAAATAGCAGGGAGTTTTTGAAAATTTTGAATAAAAAGGTTAATTTTTTAATTTTTTTTTTAATTCCACTAGAGAAAAATATCCAATAATGCTTTCTGCTCCTTTGTCATTTATATAAATTTACATGAAAGTATATAGTACCAAAACAAAGTAGAATTATACATAATTATAATAAGTATTTTACATATTGACATCCTCTTAGTTTAGGTGTATTACTTTTTTTTGGGGGGGGGGTAAGAATTTTTTATCCCTATCTTTCATATTCCTAGAATTTGTACCTTTTCATATGTTGTCACTTTCCATCATGAGATTTTTAGGTGGTATCGGGCTTCAGAGCTATGCTTTATATACAGGAAATATTCCTGTTATCTCTTCAGTAACACCTCTTTTGGGGGTTCTGCGTTTGTCGAACTCCCTGATGAGAGGCAGGTTGAGACCTCGTTACTTTTTTTTTGTAAAGATTTCGTATTCAAATTTTTATAACGATAGTTATATTGCTATTATTCAATTGCCACGTAATTCAATTCAGTAAAGTTAGATTTTGATAGTTTTTGAAGAATAATTTATTTCAAGTTATGTTTGATCCATCACATTAATATCTTTAGAAACTTGAAAAAATTATTGAATTTTTTGCATATTAAATTTCTTTATTTAGTATTTATTATTTAGTATAAAGTATTAGTATTATAAACTATCTGGCAGCTGCATATCCTTGTGTTGCAGAGACCCATCAAAGTGTATTGTGTATAGATTCTAGTTTTTATTTCTGAACTGCCAATATATGCATGCAACAAGCCCCGGGAAGGCTCTTCGCAAAAGTTAAAGGCAGTTGTGAAGTAAAAATGTTTTTAATCTTGTCAGGCAGCCATCTGTAGTTTATTAGGAAAACAGTCACACCGTGTCTTGAGTACAAGAGTGGCAAAGAACAAATGTGTGAAAAGGGTGAATTATGCACATGTAAAGGCAAGATGACGTCACAAGTCTGGGGATTTACAAATGTGAGAACTAGTGTATCAGCAAATATTAATGAATTATTGAAGGCGTTTTTATGTGAGAAATGTTTGAACTCGTCATTTGTTTTAAAATAGGGAACTGCTCTAAAATTAGATTGAGAATTAAAGTAAGCATTCATAGAAGTTATTGGGTGGCACGTTGCATGCATGTTTTGTTTATTGCCTGCTGGACTGATATTGTTGGAAGAAGTGACGCAGGGTGAAGTGTGACTCTTTGTGACATAAGGGAGGGAAAGGGTCATATGAAGAGGAGAAAGGTGTGATATCATCTGTGGACAGTCCCTAATTTAATAATAAATAGCAATCCCCCCCCCCCCCATATATGTGTTGCAGATCCCTAAAATATTCTGAAGGACTCTTTATTTAATTAGTTATATCTTTGAATATCGAAATTTTTCATAAAGCAATTTGATGAAAACAATTGATTAAGATGCAATGCAAAAAAAAGCCTGGTTTCTTTATATATATTTTGATCTAAATTATTATTCAACTTGAATACAATTGTAAATTGTTTAAAATTGAAAATTTTTTGCATTTTACTTATGTTTAAAAAGAACAGAAATTTAATGAAAATGTAAATGATTTTTAAATTACTAGTTTCCAAACTTTTGAAAAGTGAGTCCCCGCCCCACCTACCTCAACTTTTTGTAGGTCAAAACTGTAGTATTTTAATACAAATAAAATGTGCAAATGCTGTACATTGCATTGCTGGTGGAAAAGTGACCAAATGTTTAATAGAAATGAGACCTTTTCTACTGGCAGTACGGTATAGTATGCCATTATTTATTATTATTATTATTTTTTGTAATATTGTTTTGAATTTGTTTTCTAAATTCAATGTTATTAAAATAAAAATCATGAATTGAATTTTCTTTAAAAGTGTTGGCAATATTTAATTTGAGTACTAAACGGAATTGTTATCTTTATCTGAAGTTAAATATATACTTTTGTAGATAACATATGAGCAGTTTTATATGATTTATAAGTTATATCTAGCTTTGTTTCGCTCTTGATATGAGCCCATTTACTTTGAAGTTTGTTTCTATGACACTTTTACAAGAAACTGGATGTTAAGTATCTTTTCTAAATATGCTGTTTTAAGTTTTTAAAATATAAATTCGTTGAAACAGAATCCCATTTCTAATTTAAATGCTTCTTTAAACCTAGCTTTAAGATTTTTATTTTATTTTTAAGGATTTTTATTGGAAACCTTACATAAGCGGGAAAAATTAAACAATAACAACTGTATTTTGCAAATTCAATTACTTTTCTTCATATAATTTGAGCAACCACCTACAGGGGAGGTGAACTACACTGCAGAAGAAGTCACTGTTTAATATGTTTTAATTTTTCTGCAACAAAAGTGTTGAATTAAATTATCCAACAATAGAACAATAGAAGAGTTTGGAAAAATAATTTAAATTCCATAAAAGTTCTGCCACCCTATCTCCTTCCTAAAGAAACTAAATTATTCTTACACCCCCCCCCCCCCCTTCTTTCTAAAATAAAAAAAAATGCATTTTTAATAGTTTGTAGTTTTAAAATGAACTCATATAAAATAAAGCCTGACTTTTATTGCAGATTACCTTTTTTTAATGTGATTCTTGGTCGCGTAATTTTTTTAAACTTCCAATGGACAATTCCCGCATTTCTTAAAAACGAGTGAAATTAGTTTATATTTATGAAGAATTTCTTTCTACTTCCAAATATTTAACCAGACCCATCCTTTTATCTTAGACATTTTAAAAACAGACATTTTACTTTTAGAGAGAAATTTTAAAGTTATTTTTTGTTGGATCCCAGGTCATGTGGGAATCATGGGTAACGAGCGCGCAGGCACAATTGCTCGATCTGCAAGTGGACCTAGGAGCACTTGGCTCTGCCCTGACGACGCAATGAAAGCTTGTGACACTGCTCTGTCTCTCACTTGACAGGCCATGTGGGATGCACAGACGGCTAATAAGCTGCGTTCGTTTCAGCCCCTGATATCCGGATTTGCCCCCATACAGCAATCCCGGAAAAGGGAAGTGCTACACGTCTTAGAATAGGCCACACTCGTTTTACCCATGTGCATCTTCTGCTGGCAGATGATGTCCCCACATGTAATTCCTGTGGAGTTGTTTTGTCTGTTTTACATATTTTATCAGAGTGTCCTTCTTTTAATCTGACAAGGCAACGCCTTTTTAATTCATATCATCCTTCATTATCCTCGCTTTTAAGTTCACCCCCGCATGTAAATCTTTTTAAGTTCTTACAAGAAATTGGATTTTACTACCTCATTTAATGTATTAATTGAAATGTTTTTATAATCATTTTTTAAATAACGTTTATTGTTAATGCTTTTATGGTTTCGGCGCAGTGTAGCCTAGATGTTGCTCTTGCGCCAGTAAACCCAAAGCCAAACCAAATCCAAATATTTAGATAAAAGTTTTTTTTTTTTAAATTAGTTATTTAAGTATTAAAAAATGAAAATGACCCAAAACCAGTCCAATCAAAACACTCAACAAAAGCTGTGACGTCAAGAAAACGTTCCGTTTCTATGGATATCGTGAGATTTCTGCCAAATAGTTGGCGTTGATTTGGTAGACCATTGCCATATCCCGTACAGGCTGTCGCGATTTGTGAGAAACTTGCAAAACTGGTTTCCGCTGCTGCATTTCAAGCCAAGATGTTTGGGATGTCTTGACGTCACATTCAATTCGAGTCGAATTAATTGTTTTCTCGCCAACGTCTAACAGGGGACCCTTGATTGCAAATTTTAAAAAAAAGTGCATTAAGTGAAAACGCGCAACAAATTAAAAAAAAAAAAAAAAAAAAAGTGCGGGAATTGTCCATTACAAAAATTGCAATTTTCCCTCAAAATGGAAATTGTTGCGTCATGCAGCTGATTACCCTTCCTAGTTTCAATTTGAAAACTGAAGCAATTTTTTTCAGTACTTAGAATGTAGCTTAAACAGTTAAAAAAATCTTAATTTAATTATGTTCGCCTGTTTATTTTGCATACAGTTTTTTTTTTTTTTTTACTTGTGAAATTCTTTAAAATTTTATGTTTTCTGCCGATTTTTATCACTTTGGCATGAAGTTCAGTTTTTTGTTTTTCCCTTGGGAACTTTACCAGGTCTGATAGGGTGATTAGGGGAAATATGAATACAAGCATTTGCATGTTCAATCTATACATATTTATATATCTAATAAAGTGCTTCTACAACTTTTGTAATATTTCTGATTTAAAGATGGAATTTTTATGTTTCAGAAAAGGCAAAACTGCGCAAGATTCATTAGTTGGCGATATATTTGGAAGACATATTGGCTTTGCCATGCTGGACAAAAGTTGACCTTAGATGACAAGCCATTGAAAGACTATTTTGTTGCAAATAATTCTGAACTTACATTTGTAAAAAGATTAAGGAATAAATAATTATTTGGTTGGAAAAAATTCATTTAAGGATTCTTAACACTGTAACACTTTTAAAAATTAATTATCAGTTTATTGTAAAATCAAACATTAACATCTATAATTATTATCTTTGTTTCTGGCTAATAAAGTTTATGTATTCACTATTCATATTAATCTTTGGCGAAACAAACAGCTTGAATGGTCATTGTCCTAAATTCCGACTAATTTTCACTACTTCTGTGTCGTAGTCTGTTATGTCAAGATCAAGATCAGACTCAATTAAGAAAAATAATTAACGAGTTTAATATTCGACATTTCTATTAATCCAACTCTTACAAAGGCAACTAAAAATAGCTTATTCTAAAAAAGTTAAAAAAGAACAACAGAACATTAATCATTGTTGCCATTTAAACTAAACTAAAAACTGAAATTATACAAATTTATATTCATTGTAAAAATGACGTCACACCTTAAAGTTCTTGGGTGTAATTAAAATTAAAATAAGTTCACATGTTCGTTTATTTCCGACATTCTCCCACCTTTGATCTTTTAAATACTTCAAAAGTCAAATAAAAGTTATTCACAAGTTCAAACGATTTGGAAGTCTCATACGTCGTCCACGTCTTGTTCTTAGGTTGTTATCTTTGCGTGCTGCGTCGATGGTTCCAGGTTGTGAATCTCTTTCCTGAAAAGAAGATCATTCAGTTTTCTGAACTTCAAGTGGGTACAATCGTTGCAGCGGTCGCAAAAATGTTCCAGAATTCGTTTTCACTTTGGCAATTCGAACCTTTCCATCTTTCCCTGGATACAGCTCCAAAATTCTAGCTAGAGACCAACTTTGTTTTCTAATGTTGGTATTGCCTACTAGAAAGATGTCTCCCTCTTCCACTTGTTGCACTTTTCTAACCTTGTAGTGTTCTCTCAACTGCCCCAGATATTCAATTCTGAAACGTTTCCGTAACTCCTTTCTGAGATTTAGTCTGTAGGGGAATCTTCTATTCAGCCTCTTAACATCTACTTCATCAAGGTCTGCCATTCCAGTTTCTTCGATTTCATTCAAAAACATCGATGGTGATAACACCACTAAATCACTCTCGTCTTCAGAGACATAGGTCAATGGTCTAGAGTTGACTAAACTCTCTGCTTCGCACAAAACTGTGTATAGCTCTTCATGTTGCAAACAGGCATTGCCAATTACTCTTCTAAGAATTCTTTTAAGCATGCCAATCAACCTCTCCCAAAATCCTCCCCACCAAGGGGATGAGGGTGGATTAAATTTCCATCGAATCTTCTTGATTGCAGCAACTTCTTGTATTTTTTCCCAATTCACAACTTGAAATGCATTAGATGTCCCTACTAGATTCGTTCCGTTGTCTGAGTAAATAGTTGAGGGTCGTCCTCTTCTTGAGATAAACCTCCTTAGAACTAAAATGAAGCTATCAGTTGTCAAAGACGTTACTAATTCGATGTGAACAGCTCGGTATACTGCGCAAGTGAACAGGACAGCCCAACATTTGGTTTGGTTCTTCAAATGCATGGGCCCACATAAATCGACTCCAATCACTTCAAAAATATGAGCTTCTCGCACACGATCTTCAGGCAAAGGAGCTTCATCTACATTTAACGGAATTGCTGTAAACCTCGCACATCTAATGCACTTTCTTGTAACTTGTCGAATTGTTTTCCTACTCTTGATTATCCAAAAACGCTCTCTTAATTTTGTCATCATAACTTGAACTCTTGCGTGGCAATTGCCAACATGCTCTTCAAAAATAAGTTTCTCTACAAGTTGATGTTTCGAAGGTAAAAGCACTGGATATTTAAAAGCTTCGAGGTCTTCTCTCATGGATATCCTTGATTTTACTTTTAATAGACCATCTGTGTCCAAATACGTCTGGAAGTTAAAGGTTTGATCGTCTTCAAAGCTCTCTTTCTGAACTTGTCTCTAAATAACTGTTTCTGCATACTTCACTTCATCTACTAACAGTTCCCCGGCAACCCTTTCATCTGATCTCTTGCAATTTTTGACAAAACGTATAATCCATGCCATGACCCTGATGATCTTTCTGAATGAGGATATTCGTGAGAAGTATTCGAATTTTTCTGTGCTGGTATTTGTAGCAGCAACAATCGTCTTCTTCTCCGCTGTTATTATGTCCATATTTGGAAAAGCATCTGAGGTGGGCCATTCATCTTCCGATTTTCGCAACCATTGAGGTCCCTCCCACCATTTCAACTGGAGTAACTTCTCCGCAGAACATCCTCGAGATGGTAGATCAGCTGGATTCGCAACTCCAGGGACATGTCTCCAGTTGTCAGAGCTGGTTAATTTTCTAATTTCCTGAACTCTATTCATGACAAAAGTGCTCCAATTTCCATTCCGTTTTATCCAATACAAACAATTTGCAGAGTCTGGCCAGTAGATAATAGGCATATCTTCATAACCAAGATCAACAATAACCTTTTGCGCTAGCCTGGCTCCTATGAGACAAGATAGCAGTTCTAATCATGGTATTGAAATCTTCTTTAAAGGGGCAACTCTACTACGAGCTTGAACTAATGAACATTCAATTTGGTCTTCAGTTTCAGATCTCAAAAATATGCAGGTGCATAAGCATTTTGTGACGCATCACAAAACACATGTAATTGCATCACTTTCTTTCTAGTGTTTAGAAGACATCTTGGAACTCTTATTTCTTGTAGCTTTGATAAAGTCTTCAGCCATTTTCTAAAGTCCTTTGAAATATCTTCAGGTAACTCAGTGTCCCAAGATAGTCTCAGTGTCCACGTTTTTTGTAAAATTATTTTACATATAAGCATCACAGGACTTGTATAACCAATAGGATCAAATATGCTGCTAGATACGGATAGTACTTTCCGTTTAGTCAGAACTCCTTCACAATCAAAATCTTTAACTGCACAGGATAAAGTGTCGTCATTGATGTTCCAAACCAGTCCAAGTAGGTTAGTTGTTTCTACGTCTGTTTGATCTAGAACTCTGGAGTGTGCGTTACTGGTCCAATCTCTTAAATTAAATTGAGCACTTGATAAAAGGACGCGAGATTCCAAGACAAATTTCTCCATTTCTTCCACGTTATCGAAGCTAGCAATACAATTGTCTATATAGAAAGATGATTTTAAGTGCTGTGCAGTTTCTTGAAGTTCTTCAGGTGAGTTTTCTAAATGATGATTCAATATCACATTCAAAAGAAATGGACTTGATGTCACTCCAAATACAACCCTCTTATGCCTATATTCTATTATATTCTGTTCTTCATCATACCAAAGAAATCGTAAGAAATCTCAATCAGTTTCACGAACACCAATCTGGAGGAATGCTTTCTCTATGTCCGATGTTACTGCTACGGCTTTTAATCTGAATTTTATCAACAAGGATGGAATAGTTGCCACCATATTCGGGCCTTTCTCCAAACAATCGTTGAGTGATAACATCCCTTTCTTTTTTGCCGATGCATCAAACACTGGTCGTATCTTAGTGCTCTTACTGTTCTCTTTTATGACAGCTCTGTTTGGAAGGTAATGAACTCCCTTACTTGAAACTTCAGGTGCTCGCTCTATAATATCATTTGACAACCAATCTTGAAAAATAGCTCCATACTCATTTGGTTGGCCAGAATTTTCAAGTTTATTCTTCGTTATGCAAAGTCTGTTCTCTGCCACGTCTCTGTTGTTTGCCAGATTGTCTTTTTCATATATCCAGGGCAACGCAACTTCATATCTTCCTTCAAAGTCTCTTCTCACGGTTCGTTGAAAGTGAGCAACAGTTTCTTCTCTTAATAATTCTTCGCTTTTGTCGATTGGAGACTCTGAAATACCTATAAGATCTAATTTCCATATACTTTCTAAATTGTGAGTGAGAAGCGAAGTTACAGAAAACACACTGTTCTCGCTTCTAGCTTGAGCTCGAGGAATCTTTCCCATCAGAGTCCATCCTAATTTCGTATGGATAGCAACAGGTCCAGATTTACAATGATGTAGTTTACCTGTTAACAATTTTCCGGCTACATCTGCTCCAATTAACAAGTGAATCTTGCTGTCTGCATCTACGTTTGTCTTCTCTATCAGAGATATAAATATTCAGATGTTCCATTTCAGTAATCCAATCTCCAAATGGTACTCGTGCTATTTCATTACAAATCTTCCTCTGGTCTAATACTTCAATTCGACACTTGAACGTATTTTCTAAATTGCTTAAGCTCAAAAGATATCCTTTATGAGTTTCTTCTTCAGTTTGCTTACCACCAAAGAGGGGTATGAAACAATTTAACTTCTTTAGTTTGCTCAATATTCAATGCTTCAATTATCTCTTGCGTAGCATATGATCGCTGGGATCCAGTATCCATCATTGCTCTTATTACTATTTCTTTATTACCGTTGCCTATTCGTACGTTCAGAGTTTGAAGAACAACATCCATTTCATCCGTTTGGTTTGATAAAACACTACTATTATTGTCAGAGACTGGGTTACTTGTTTCCTCATTGGATGCTCCTTTAGTAACATTGGAATTGTCCCGCTTTCCATAACACATAACTGTATTATGTCCTCGACCGCATTTAGAACATTTGATGTGAACCATCATACATGAACGGGCATGGTGATTTGAACGTAAACATTTGAAACACAAGTTCTTCTTAATTAAAATAGCCTTCTTTTCATCAAATGGCATGTTAGGTACATTCCTACATTCATGACTTTTGTGAGACTTTCCACAAAATACACAAAGTAACCTTCTGTCATCTGTTGTCAGCAAAGATGACGCGGTTGGTATCTTATTTGTATTTTCACCAACTCTCCTTTTACTGTGCTTTACTTCTTATCCTTTGTTAATCCGAATCCAGCCATAGCCAGTGTGATTCGTTCTTCTCCTTCAACCTCACTTTTCAAAAAATTCATCAAATCGTCTAATCTTTCTTTAGCTTCAGTTTTAGAATGAGAGGTTGCACTTCGATTCCAAGCTTTTAAAAAATCTTGTGGAAAACAAGACTCTACCATTGGATAAAGTATTGATGCACATTTATCACTAGTAACACCTAATGTTTCAAGTGCTCTCATATACGATTCAAGTTTATCATATAAATAAGTGATAGATGGTTGTTCTTTGGTTTACACAGATATGATTAATTTTAACAATTCTCTCACATACACTTCAATCAAAAGATCTTCCTTACCGAATCGAGTTTTCAAGCAATCGACAGCCTTAAAGTAATTTTCACCGCTTGGTGGAAAACTGTCAATGACTTCTCTTGCTCTAGAACCGGCAACTGTTGCCTGAACTAAATATTGAAACTTATCTTCGGCTGCGATGTCTTCGTCATTGTGGATGTTACAGAATTGTACCCAGAACGGCAACCATTCTTTTATATCTCCTCCAAATTTTCTAAATTCCAGCTTGGGAAATGTAAATCTTCTTTTAGAATTAAAATCTTCATTAGGAACAGCTTGAATATTAACAAGGTTTGGATTGGCAACTTGCATTCTCACCAATTCAATTTTCAATTCGTTTTCTTGTTTTGCCAAATCAATCGCTTTTTTTTTTTTTTTTTTTTTTTTAACTTCCATCTTCTTTTGAAACGAATAACTGTCCATTTTGTCGTATTTGAATTTTAACTGCGAAAAGTTTCTCTCTCCGTGGAGATTTGTTGTCTGCTCTTGAATAAAGTCTTTTCTACTTCATCAGCGCAAGTTTTTAGATTCTTTTCCTGGATTTTTCTGTTTATTAAAGCCTAAAGAACCGATAAGTGATATTTTTCTTTTCGTGCTGAAGCTTGACTGCTCCAAGCTCTCTGTCTTTCTTTTCTTCTTCTTCTTCTTTTTTTTTTTTTATTTTTTTTTATTTTTTTATTATTGTTGTTATTATTATTATAAATTAAACCTTGGATAGATTTGGCTCATATCTCAAAGTGGCGCAAAGTATTCTAAAACCTCCAATCCTAAATTTTAAATCGGATGATGCTTCTATAAGTAATATGGATCCCTCTGGAGTGTTTTCTAAAACTCTTGACTCGCGGTTTATAATTTCTGAGGCAGCAAAATATGGATGCCAAAGATTTGTTGTCAGCATATCTAACAAAATTGGAACTGGATTACCTCGTAACAAACCAAAGTCACTCGGATCTGAAATAAACAAGCTAATCCCTGATCATAAAAGCATAGACAACTTAAAATTCACTAGAGATAATAAGATCGAGATTACAACGTATAACCCGATATGTGCTGAGCAAGTATGTGCCATTACAAATCTACTTGGTTTGGCTGTAGTCACATCTCTCCAATTGGACAATCTTACTACGAAATTCCTCCTAAGAGATATTCCAACAGATATCAACCTAAACGAAATTGCTTTTGAGATCGAAGAATGCAATGACATCTATATTACGGAAATTCGACGCTTCACTAAGCAACAAGATAACAGCCGCGTCCCCTCTGAAACGGTCTTAGTATCTGTACTTGGGGTTAATCTCCCATCCAAGATAAAAATTTGGTACACCATTCAAAATATTACCACCTTTGTTGATCGTCCTCGTCAATGCAGACGGTGCTTTTTATACAATCACACGACAAAAAAATGCACAAAAGACCCTGTTTGTCTTCGCTGTGGATCATCTCCAGAAGTTTCATGTACTCAGCCATTGAGGTGCGTTCTTTGCAACGGGCCTCATGCTGCAGACTACAAAGAATGTCCAAAACGCATTGAAGAAACTGAATTTCTTAAATTCAAATGTTTAAATCACTTTTCTTTTGCTGAAGCTCGGCGTTTGTTTAAACCGAAGGCAACCGGCACGACAACTGCTGGTATTGTTACAAAGAGCTTGTCTGACGAAACATCTACCCTTAAACCTGAAGTGATCAGGCTCATAAAAGAAACTGTTCAATCGTCTCTAATAGATTTCTCTTCTACTTTTGCAACTCTCCAAGCTCAACAGTCCAAAACCACTGATGTTTTAAACTCCCTCTCGACCCAAGTCAATCAGATTGCTACGTGTTTGGCTTCAGTATTACCTAGTCTAAGCGCTTTTCCAGCAACCCTCACTCAAGCTACCCGAAGAAAAAGGAAAGAACTCACTAATACAACCCTTCAATCTAAAAAACCTGGTCATATTAACCCAAATTCGGCTAACTTCTCCCTTTCTACCACCTCTAATTCTACCCAACAGATTCCCAAAGTCTGCTGAGAAACTAACAAAACTTCAAGAATTACCGCCAAATCAACCAAAATTGAAGAGTCGGAAGAAATGGAGACAGCTTTGACCACAGAAGTCTCTAATTTACCTAGTTTGAATCGTCATACATAGCTTGTTTAGATTTTGAATTCGTTTTTTTTTTGGGGGGGGGGGGGGTTCATACCATGTGTTTCTTTTCCCCGGCTTTTTTCATCCAATAATTTAAGATTTCAAGTTCAACAAGTTAGAAATAGTTCAATGGAACTGCAGAAGTATCACAAGTAAGAAACACTGGATTAATCACCCTATTTTCCCTTACTTTGACATTTTAATTTGCCAAGAAACTTTTCTCAAGCCAAGTTCCCATTTTCACATCGGTGGCAATATCATCTTCAGGCAAGATAGGTCTACTAATTCTCATCATAGAGGAGGTGGTCTCTTAATTGCTCACAAATCGAAGTACTCCAGCCAAATTCTAAATTTTCAAAATCTTTCTGACCCTGAAACGGAACTCTTAGCAATTAAGCTGCAAACAAAAGGTTTAAACCTCACTATTGTCAATATTTATTCTCCTAGAGGCAAATTTAACGAAAACTGGCTTTTGAATCTAATAGACCAAATTGAAAAACCTTTTGTTATAGTGGGTGATTTTAACATTAAACACCCTGCCTTGGTTTCTCAAAGTAAACAAGGTGACAGTGAAAAAGTTTTAGACTGGATTATTGGAAATAATATCAATATTCTGAACACACATTTTCCTACTCGGATATCTGCAACCTCCTCCTCTCTTATTGATCTCAGTTTAACTTCATCTGACCTGTTCTGTCATTCAAGCTTCAAGATCTGCCCTGATCAATTTGATAGTGATCATTTCAATATACAAATTTCAATTGATTTAAACGATAACATTTCTAAAAATCAAAGGAAAATAGTTTGTTGGAGGGAAATTGAACAAGCTCTTAGTAATCTCCCGTTCTCAACAAATCACTTTAAATCATACGAGGATCTCCATTTTTATGTGTCTAACCTTATTAAAGAAAAAACAAAGGAAATCAATATAAATAATAAAAAATTTGGCCCATGGTGGAATAGTAAATGCAGCTACTGGCAAGGACAGAAAAGAAAATACCTAAGAAAATCCAGAAAATTTGTGGACTTAAACTCTTGGATTATGTACAAGAGATGTTCAACGAAATTAAAAAACTTGGTTGAAATCTCTTAAGAGAAAATACTGGAATGATGTATGTGAAAATGGAGCTAGTACAGGCAAAATCTATAGAATTATTAAATGTATTTATAATAGAAATTTTTCTCCCTCTACAAGTAACAATACTTTATCTGTTGAAATTAACAAAGTAACTGATCCAGTCATGCAATCTAATTTGTTTGCAGAGAGCTTTGCTTCTGAAGGTATTTTTGAATTCATCCCATTCATTTTCTCAGGAGATGAGGATTCTTCGTACAATAGGAATTTCTCCCTCTCGGAAATCCAGAATTGTATCAAAGGCCTTAGAACAACCTCCCCTGGTCCGGATGGAATTAGCTCTAAAGCTCTCAAACTTCTGCAACCTCACACAGTAGAAAATCTTCTTAATCTTTTCAATCACATTTGGAACTCAGATCACTTCCCAGAAGAGTGGAGTATATCTAAAATTTTACCCATCCTAAAACCTGGAAAGTCGCCTCTGGACATAGCATCATACAGGCCAATTGCTCTTACATCAGTTATATGCAAGTTATTTGAAAAAATGATTCTTAATCGCATTATAAAATTTACATCTTCTAGCAAATTTAACTCTAATCACTGCGGTTTTATTCCTCATAAAGATTGTATATATGCTCTCTCTACTATTCACCACAAAATTATTCAAGCAAAGAATGAGAAAAAATACTGTTTCCTAATTAAACTAGACATTTCTGCTGCGTACGACTCAGTTTGGAGAGATGGCCTTATTTATAAAATTTTACAATTAGGCATCTCAGGAAAAGTGGTTTACTGGATCTTTAGATTCTTGACCAATAGAAAGGTTTTCGTTCATTGGAGAAAATGCTCTTCTAACTTATTCTCATCTTCTCGGGGCGTACCACAAGGGAGCGTTTTGAGCCCCTTTCTATTTACCATTTACATGATGGACATTTTTGATGTCATTCCCAATAACATAGATTGTGTTGTCTATGCTGATGACATATTCATCTGTGGGCAAGGAAAAGATCGGGACAAACTTGTCGACAAATTACAACTAACCCTACATAAAATAAACGCATGGTGTATTACGTGGAAAATGGACATTCGCCCAGAAAAATGTGAAAGTATAAATTTTTCAAATTTTAAAGCTAACAATAATCGGCCATTTCATCTCAATGGAAAATTTATTCCTATTGTAAATAATATTAAAATACTTGGTTTATTTTTCTCAAGCAATCTAACTTTTAAATATCATTTTGAATACCTCAAGAAGAAAATTTTAAAGAAACTTAACTCTGTTAAAGTTATTGCCTCTAATTCTTGAGGAGCTCGATCCCATCATCTGATTCAAATTGTAAATTAATCAATCCGCAGCACGCTTGATTATGGCTGCCAAATTTTTTCTTCCTCATGTAAATCAGGCTTACAAAAGTTAGAAATACTCTATCACCAAGCTCTCAGAATAGCGATGGGTCTGCCTAGATGGACACCTATACCAGTTTTATTGGCTGAAGCAAATGAATCATCTCTTGCGCTTCGTCATCAATATCTCTCCAAAAAGTTCAATATAAAGCAATATGCTTTGACTGTTTCTCATATACCAAATGTCTTCCTCTCTGCATCCTTCAAACCCAGACTTAAAAGACCTATTTCTTTAGGCAGAAGATTTAGAAATCTTGCAGTTGATCTCAATTTCGACAAAAATCACATAATCCCACAAGCCTTTCCTAACATGGTCTGTAATAATATCAAGATTCATCTTAAAGACTTTCCTTTTCAAACCAAGCATCTTTCAGATAGTGTCATACAAAATCTTTTCTTGGAGTTTAAAAACCAAATTGATCCAAACTCAATTGTTATTGCAACAGATGCGTCAAGAATAAATGGTTTAAATAAAATTGCTGCAATTAACTGTAATACTAATATGGCCTTATCTGGTAGTATTTCTTCTATCAACAGCATATTTACCGGTGAAGCCCTTGCTATTTTTTTGGCCATTAAAAACTTTGTCATCTCAGATCATCACTACATTATTTTATCCGACAGCCTATCAACTTTAACGGCTCTCAAACAAGTGAATAATAAATCATCTAGTGTCATCAATCTAATTGCTAACCAAATTCAATCAGCTTCAAACAAAATAAAAAGTATTTCTCTAATATGGACTCCAGGACATAAAGGTATAACCGAAAATGAAAAAGCAGATTTTTCAGCCAAGAATGCACCTGAAAATGTTATCACAAATTTTGTTTCATTAGAAGATATTAATAGATTACTCAAATATAAATTCTTAGAAGAAAAAGCCTCCGCATGGTCTGCAAGTAAATACGCCGGGCCTTTTGACCACCTCAGAACTATTAAAACAGGCCATCGTCTTCTTCTACCCAATAGAAGAATTGATGTTTTGCTCTCTAGACTACGCACGAAATCTTATCCCTCAAATTCCATACTTTTCAAATTCAATCTCGTATCTTCTCCAGATTGCCCTTTTTGCAGTAGTGAACAATCTATCGAACATATTGTTTTAACGTGCCATCGCTTCGAAGATGCAAGAGAAAAACTCAGAAACTCTCTTGGTCCAGTTCCCATTTCATTCTCTTGGATTTTCAATCTCTCAGAAGATGCTTTAATTAAAACTAGAGCTCTAGTGAAATTCATAAGTTCTATAATGAAAGATTTGTGATCCTCTTTGTTATCTAATATAGAAGTTGTTTGAACTAAGGAATAATGAGATAAAGCAGCCAGTAGGCGAGCAAAAATCTCACACCACCCAATCAATCAATCAACTTCCATCTTTTGTTTTTCTAATTTAAATTCTTTTTGTTCTTGCGCTTTTATTTTCTCTTTTTCTAACTCAAATTCTTTTTCTTCTTGAGCATTTCTTAATTGAAATTGAGTTTTCCTTTCAGTTACAGCCGTTGTGAAAAGTTCTTTAATAAATTTCGGATCGTCTTTCGCCGCTTGGTTTTCCAAAATTCTTATCCTTATATCAGAGATATTCATTTCTGGCGATATAATTTCTCCTAAATCTTCAGCTACTGATTTTAAATCTTCTTTTTTTAATCCTTTTACTTTACATATCATTTCCATTTTGTTGCAGACGATTCAATAAAAACGTTAAAAAATCAATTGTTCGTACTCACGCAAAGTCCAATCTCGAGTCCCGGCAGGGATGCCAACAGGGACGGAACTAGGTCACTTTTTACCCGGGGCAAGAATTCATTTTGGCGCCCCCACACAATAATTTTTTAGATTTGAAGCTAACTATATATACATTGAAAATTAACAAAGGTTTTTCCTTTGTAAAATTCTGTTTTGAAACAAACAATAAAAGAATTAATTAATTGAAATTTTAAATAAATATATTTGGCAAGCCCTTATTAATGACCAGGGTTCATTCTGCTTGCATAAAGATTTGCATAAAGACAAAAAAAACAACTAATGAATCAATACAAATAATGTCAGTTACAATGAAATAAAAGAACATAGTTGAATGATATGTAACACTTTTTAACACAAAATCTGGTTAACCTGGTTTCAAAACGTCTTAGATCATAAACAATTAAGCTGTTTTACATTTCAAAAAATATTTTCTTCTGTAAAATACTAATACAAAAATTTAAAAAGCTTCCGAATATTACCAGAACTCATTGAACACAAAAGCAAATTAATTTAATGACTTGTCTACAAAAATCATTGAATAGTTGGTAAACACATAAATGTTAATTTTAGAACAATTAATTTAAACTTATTGAAACTCATTTTAATAATAGAATGAATAATATATTACTTACTGGTGCTATGTGTGAGTTTTCCATTTTCTTGGAGAATTTAAAATTCTCACCAATGCAATGGACAAAATTTGACGAACATGACATCTGTTTGGTGAAAAATAATGTCGTCAAAATGACACTATAACTCTGCAAATGCAATGGCACACGCCTAGAAATCCTTACAATTTGGCGGGTTTTGTGGTCTCAACTGGGAAAATCCGCGTGATATCTTTACTTACGCTTTGGCGAAGCTTGCCTTCTTATAGCCATAAGTTCTTTGACATTTCAAAAGTTGCGCCTTTTTCTCGTAGCATGGAGACTGGATTCTTTTTATTTTATTTATCACTTCCTGGAAAATACTTTCTTTTTCGTTATTTTTTATGAAAAATAAGGCCTTGAGATCTATTTTTAGAATTCATGCCTTGATGTTTTATTATTTTTTCATTATTTAGGAATAGACCAGCATCCGCAGATTTGTACGCCAGGCTCAAACGCACACTCAAACAAAAGTGAAGTTAATATAAGGGATTTAAAAATATATAGTAAAATATATTGTTAAAAATATATAGTCACATATTTAGTCAGTGCATTTAAATTGAGATTTGGATAGGATGTAATTTACTGTTTTCGTTTTTATTTTTAAAAAATCGATATGTTTTGCGATAAATAGGAATTCTTGTGCTCAATAGGAATTCTTGTGTCAACTTTTTATCGCATAATTTTTTTGCATTTCTTCACGTTTCAGAACATTCTGAATCAAAAAAGTGTTCTAGAAAAAAAGTTTGTGGGTCCGTGTGTTGTCTGTGGTCAGCATTACTTTCAAACGGATTGACCTACTTTGGCCATTACACCTGGCGTTACGGTTTTTGTCAAAATCGTGCTTGCGCTGTCATTTTTACAGCCAAAATAATTGCTAAATTAAATGAAGGAAACAGTGGGAATTGAAAGTTGTTCAAAGTTCAACACCCCCAGTTTTTTTAAACTCAGCACGATTCAAAATGTGTAAAAATGAAAAAAAATCTGTTTTTAGCTGAAGAAATACTAAATTATTCTCTTAAAGAAAACGTTTCAATCGTTAATTATTTCAATTTTTAATTAACTTTTTGCTAATTAATTTTCATTAGGAATCGAAATGAACCTTTAAAGTTAATGATAATCAACCTCAAAAACAAAAGTAAACGATTTCTAAACAATTCAACATCTTGCAGCACCCTGTAAAAATTCCTGCGGACTCCTAGAGAACAATAAATATATTTGGCAAGAGATATATCCCAAACGTAACCCTTGTCCTTAATACACATCTTCCGAAGTTTATTAGGTTACAAATTTAAAAAAATTCTTACCTTCATTGGTTTCAGTCTCGTGAACTAGCCAAGATGATAAAAGGTTGGGATATTCTTGCAGTTTCTTTTGCTTTTCTGCGATTCTGCGCCCCAGATAATTTCATCGACATATTTCAATTTACGAAAATTTCAACAGCATTAAATTGTTGTAATGCTAAATTTTATCTAACTACATTGCGACTATATTACCAATGCGATTTTAAATTAGCATTTCTGGCAGCCTGCCATGTAGCACAAACCTATTCTTCATCAGGGGGTAGGGAGAATTCGTTGTCATTCTTTTGGAAAAGGATAGATTATTACTTTCTTTGTACAGAAATGTATTTTTTTTTCTTCTAGTGGATTTTTTCTTCTGTTGGATATCTTAGAGATCATCCAGAATTTTAAGAAAAAATGAAAATTTATTTATGAAAAATTATCCTTTCGTCCAAATATTAAAATTTATACAACAAATAGTGCTTTGTTGGCTTTTCGGCGCCCCCTCTGGTTAGCGCCCGGGGCAGCTGCCCCGCCTGCCCCCCCCTAGTTCCGGCACTGGATGCCAAATGTCCTAAATTCCGACTAATTTTCACTACTTCTGTGTCGTAGTCTGTTATGTCAAGATCAAGATCAGACTCAATTAAGAAAAATAATTAACGAGTTTAATATTCGACATTTCTATTAATCCAACTCTCACAAAGGCAACTAAAAATAGCTTATTCTAAAAAAGTTAAAACAACAGAACATTAATCATTGTTGCCATTTAAACTAAACTAAAAACTGAAATTATACAAATTTATATTCATTGTAAAAATGACGTCACACCTTAAAGTTCTTGGGTGTAATTAAAATTAAAATAAGTTCACATGTTCGTTTATTTCTGACAGTCATCATATAATTAAATCCTCAGTGATCAAATAATTTGCGCTCAAGTTGAACCAGAGCCATTTTAGAAAAACTCCAAAAGCAATATTTTATAACACAACCTGAAAAAATTGTTACGAAATTTTGTATATTTGTAAATATTTCGTAGTGTTAATTTTGTAAATAGTAATTTATGTTATCCCCAGTGTGATGTAGAGGGCGCTGCTTATATAATCCCCTAGCGGCGACTTCGTCGCCAGAGAGACAATATGATCGGAGGAGTAGAGGTGAACGGACGTGGAAGTCGCCGCTCCTAGTTTGGGTTTAAGAACCTATTTCTATCTAATGCACGAATAAACCTGCTGTCCATTTAATTGGCCTCTTTCACTTTTACCCCTTCATCATACAACATGGGGGCTCGCCGTGCTTTTTACCCGCGATCATACAACCGTGCTTTTTACCCGCGAGAATGCGATGAAAAAAATATTTAAAAAACTGCACTTCCACGCATCCAGAGGTCAAACCAAAATCCTCTTCACGAAAAAAAAAAAACCTTTACTTCCACGCATACAGAGGTCAAACCAAAATCCTCTTCACGAAAAAATTTTTTACTTCTACGCATCCAGAGGTCAAACCAAAATCCTCTTCACGAATTACCGCAGCAGTCAGCGACCACCAGTGGAATCTACAAATAAAAGGAAAACTCATCAACCAGCGTCGTCATTATACAACTGCATAACACTCGCTTCGCCGAACAAGTCCCACTTCAGCCGTCAAGCAGAAGTTCAACGAAGCTAACATCGTTATTCCACATAGCCAGCAAGAATCCAGAATCCTGAGCCAAATCGAACCTACAACTACAACACTGTCGCTTCGCCGAACAAGTCCCACTTCAGCCGTCAAGCAGAAGTTCTACGAAGTCAGCAAAGTTATTCCACATCGACCAACTTCAGCCGTCAAGCAGAAGTTCTACGAAGTCAGCAAAGTTATTCCACATCGACCAACTACTACGAACCAGAAACCAGAAGCAACGAGTACTCTTCGAAAGAGCAACAACATAAAACGGATACAGCTCCAAAAGCGAAGTAAAATCAAGAAACGCAGGTAGGATCCATCTTATTATTAATTATGTTTAAAAATACCAAAAAGCAAGATCTCGTATTTGTCGCCGCTGAGTTAGATATCGTTGTACCGGATGGTGCCACAATTCTAAAATTAAAAAACTTAATTGAAAAAAGTGAAATTTTCGTTGAAGATCCAGATTTCGTTACAGATTTAATAACAACAGTTGTAGAGGAAAGAAAAGCCCAAGAGGCAAAGCAAATCGAAAAAATTAAACTTGCACAGTTAGATGCTAAAATTAAACTAGCTCATTTAGAGAACAAAATCCAAATTCCAGTAACTGCAGAACCCTCTGATATTATTTGTGCTAACTCAATAACACCAACTAATGTAAACGAAAGCATAAAAACGCTAGTCCCACTTCCGATTGAAAACCGATTCGAAATCCACACGGAAAAAAAATGCTGTGTTGCTTTAAAAAAGGAGGAATATATCACTTTTCCAGCTGAAAGAAATAACGAAAATTTAAATACTTCGCAAATCCTTCCGATTCCTGAAACGCAAAATGACACGTGTCAAGGTCATACAAAACATAACCCAACGGAAAACACGAGTTCTTCGTTGATGGGGGCGGGGCTTAATGTCCCCATGAGAAAAGATGAACGATCATTGGAAGATCTCGATGAAGTGTGTGTTGTAACAGAAGACTTAGAAAAAAGCCAACCAGTAGAAGCACATGGTCCAGAATGTAAACAAATTGAAACACGTGGAGCATGGAAACAAACAGAAGAGAATTTTTTTCTGTTTACGATTGGGGATAGCGTGAGTTTAAGCGAAGCGGATTTCTTGCACATTAACGAAGATAATTTACGGAATACTGTTATGAATAAGGTCAAGATTTACAAACCAAAGAAAATAGAAAGTACAAATTTTCAAATGAAGCTTTTCCTACCAGTTGAAACTCCAATCTTCAAGCCAAACTACATCGATGGAATAATTTCCGAGAGTACTTATGACTTATGCAACTCACCGTCTGCTATTCAAAGATTTATGCAGATTGTTTTTCGTGAACTTTTAGTAGCTAAAATATTAATCTTTATGATGAAGTGCTGGGAAGATACTTAAGTTTCTTCAATTTTCTTCTACAAGAACTTTTTACAGAAGAGACTTTTTTTTTTTCTTTTTATGAACTTTTGAATGAAGAGACTTTTTTTTCTTTTTATGAACTTTTGAAAGGAGATACTTTTTTTTCCATCATACAAACTTTTTAAAGAAGATACTTTGTTTTTCTTTTTATGGACTTTTGAAAGAAGATTTTTTTTTCTTTCACACAAACTTTTTAAAGAGAGACTTTTTTTTTCCCTTTCTACAAACTTTTCATGGTGCAAGAACTTTTTCCACAGACTTTAAATTTTTAAGAACTACACATTGTGATCTTCAAGACATTAATGTTGTTTAAATTTTATTATTGTGCTGTATTTTTCAATATCTTTATTTACATGTGTAGTATATATCAATGAGTCGGCGGTCCTCCTCAATCAAGATGGCCGAGTGTTATCCCCAGTGTGATGTAGAGGGCGCTGCTTATGTAATCCCCTAGCGGCGACTTCGTCGCCAGAGAGACAATATGATCGGAGGAGTAGAGGTGAACGGACGTGGAAGTCGCCGCTCCTAGTTTGGGTTTAAGAACCTATTTCTATCTAATGCACGAATAAACCTGCTGTCCATTTAATTGGCCTCTTTCACTTTTACCCCTTCATCATACAACATTTATGTACATTTCGCATAAGGCAGTGCAATAGTTCGTCGTTAGTTGGTTTCCCGGCAATAGGGGTATTATCGCTTGATAACGGGTTTTACAGAGGTAACTCTGGGAAGCGAGTTTCAAGGGGCAGGGCATTTAACATTATGGTAATGGGAATCTCGCCAAATTGGCGAGATAGAGCCAAGTTGGCGACGGTTTTGGCGACTAATTTTTGTCACCAAATTTGGCGACCATTTGGCGACATTTTCGGTACATGTATCCCATGTACATGTATAGGATTTTCGACTTCAATCTGGAAAGTTCTCCAAATGTCTATCTCTGGAATATTCACGAAAGTTCCCTCCTCCTATATAAGTCGGCCGAGGAGGTTAGTCAGTTGTTGTTGACTGATTTTGAGTCACGGAGCTATACTAAACTCCAACTTAACTTGACATCACTTAGATGATAGATCTTCACCGTGTTCATAGGCATTTAATCCATTTTGGCGGCGTGAAAGCATAATGCTCGCCAAACCACAACCCTTTAGAGAACAAAAGGCTATAAGGTTTGGCGAGCATTATGTCTTCACTCCGCTAAAATGGATTAAATGCCTATGAGCACGGTGAAGATCTATCGTCTAGTGATGTCAAGTTAAGTTGGAGTTTAGTATAGTTGTTAGCTGAGTCCGATAGTTGACTGAAGTTAGTTGTCTCTCAACGTTCATTGTGAGAGCTGTATTCCTGACTTGAGTAGCTGACGGATTTTGAGTCACTGAGTAGTTGACCGAAGTTAGTTGTCTCTCAACGTTCATTGTGAGAGCTGTATTCCTGACTGAGTAGTTCTTGAATTTTGAGTCACTGAATTAGTTGACTGGAGATACTGAGTCTCAGTGAGCGAACTGTATTGCATTGTCTTTTGCGGCGATTTAGCAGTTGTTGTCAAGTTTTTAACTGCTGTTTTGTGCTCTATTGAGGTGAAAAGAGCTGTATTGTGTCTACTAGAACGAGAAGTTCTGGAGCTGTAAGAGAACTGTGAAGAGTTATTTTGGAATAAATTTCTGCAAGTTTTGATCTGCTTTGGCGTCAAATCTTTCGAACCCGTCCAATGCAACAATATTTATCTGATGGTAGGATTATCATCGAAATATTCATTGTTGAAATGTCTTTTAATCTACAGGGTTTCGGCGCATATGGAAAGTCAGGGAAAATCATGGAAAGTCATAAATTTAGACATAGGGTAAATTTTGTCATGGAAAGTCATGGATTTTGAACAAAAAAAGCCTAAAAGTCATGGAAAAACAGTGAATTGCATGGATTCCAAAAAAATCTTACGGAAAATCATGTGACTATGACGTCATAAACGCCATGATCGCGATTCGTTGTTACTTCAATGATTCATTTGAGTTTTTATTTACTTTATTGATAGAAATAACTGTTGCATTTAAAAACTCCGGCCAATGAAAAGAATTTCTGAACTCCAAACTTATGACATCACACAAGTAGGTCTCGATGAAAAAAAAATTCATAATGTAAGACTGAAAAAAATTAATTTCATAATCTTTACTTTTGGTTTCACTCTGTATGCTACTGGTTTACATTGTTGATATCAAAACATTTGATTTTTGATTATTTAATTTACTTATATTTTCTTATTCCTTCTTCAAATATTTATTTATTATTAAAGATTGATTAGCTTTTTTAACACCTGAAATATCAAAGAATGGAAAATTATTTTTCGCCGTTTCTTCTGGTTTCGACGTATCTTCGTTACTGATTATATGGTGAGTACCTATTCCTCTGCATTTATTGGAAAAGTCTCTTGTAGATATCTAGGGTGGCGACAGAACAGGGAATTTCACTATTCTGGAAAAATAAAGGAATTGCGTAAAATTTGAACTAGCTAACGCGCTTCATTTTAAGTGATTATCATCTACAAGATGATATATCTTAATACCAAAATTCTCAAATTATACGTCCAAATAAAACATTTTTGAATTAATGTAAAATCAAAACAATATTTTTAAAATCATTATATTTGTCATTCCATAATCATGGAATGTATTAAACTTCTGAAATCAAAGCCACGGAGATCTATGTTCTTCTCTGCCATCTGGACGGTGAACGAAAATTAATGTTTGGAGGTAGCGGTAAAATGAAGCGGCAAAATGTTTCACCCAGTCGCTCATGTTCATCATTGCCGGCCGGACCCATACTTCCGTTGTAATCAATGTTCACATTAACGCAAGCGGTGCCGCTCCATTGTTCTGCCGACAGTCGCTTACGCTTGCCGTTCATATAACTTCAATCTGACTGAATCCTTTACTAGCATGATTATTTTTAAACTTATTTTTTGTCAACAGTATGTATGAGAACCCTAATTATTTACGTATTATTTCTGTTAGATTTTTAGTTATTCTATAACTTAGCAGAGCGGCAGCTCGCATCCATAAACAGAAATTCTTCAACTTCAATCTAACTGCATCCTTTACAAACATGAATATTTTTCTTCTTGCCTTGTGTTTTCTGTTAACAGAATATATTAGAAGCCTAAATTCCTTAATATTTCAAATTGATTCCATCAGATTTTTTTTTCGGTTTTATTTACCCTTAATAGCTCTGTTACACACCTCGCTCTGTTTTATACACCTTTACTGTATTATTTTTCTATGCTTAGTTTACTTACATGAAATGAGGATTTTTTACTCAATATAAAACTTATAGTAATCATTTTACAATCATATACAATAATTTATTTACTATGTTGCGTTAGTAAAATTTAATGCATTGCGTTAGTAAAATAATAAAATTCTTGAGCCAGGTTCAATGTTTTTAATGTGATTTCTTGAGTCATGGAAAATCATTTGCTTCAGTCATGGAAAGTCATGAAAAGTCAGGGATTTGGGACATTTAAGATTGGCAGAAACCCTGAATCTACCCTAAAGGATGCAAAGTCATGTCTTAAATTATTGGTAACTTCGACGAATTAAAAAAAAAAAAAAACTATCAAAATTTAAACAAAAACTCCATCAATGGTGAAATGTCTTCGCATCTCTTGATATATCCCTAAAATTTCACGTAATTTACATTCTCTTCTTTTGGATATCTCCTTATGTTCATCTAATGAAGTAGTTCCCAACTTCAAGGAGACCATCATCTGTGATTTATATTCTATTGTAAAATGATAGTTCACTATTGTGATTGATAAAATGGTTAAAAAGTGGAAAATTTACAATTTTCACTTTTTATCTAGGAAGAATGTTGCAACGAGTATGAATTACCAATCTATCTCCCGAACTAATCTGGCCAGGTTACGTCTTAATGGTCGTCTGAATTAGTCTTTTGGTTGTCAAGCCAGGTTGTGTCTTAATGGCCGAGCCTGGATTACTTACCTGGGTGCAAAACTCGGCTAGGTTATGTTTTAAAGGCGAAGCCTGGATTACCATTGTGGCTACCAGGCTGATTTGACGAGGGTATCAATCTCAATGGCCCAAACTAGATTTACAGTCGTTCTATGGAATGATGCACAGGTGTTGCAAATGGTAACAGGCATGGTTCTGTTTTAAAATCGATTCTGATTAGCAAGAGGAAGAGAGAAGGAACTTTTAACCGATATTAGTCGGGAATAAGTGTAGAGTTAATTGATAATTATGTACATTTGTCCAGGGCCCGATTTAGAATTTTTTTACTGTAGGCCCAACATTCAGAGAGGGGCCCCCAATGGCAAATATTTATTTTATTACGCCACAATATCACCAGATCAAGCTACATTCGTTAAGACTAGCTTTTTACAATTAAAACTCATAGTTTACTTTCACACGATTTTTTTTGTTATAATTAGTATGATCTTAATTTTCTCTATCGAACTTAACTCTCTGCGACTATAAAAAATATGGAATTTGCGGATGTGTAACTAAAATTTTTTTATTATTTTTGTTCAGTACTTCCCATAAAAAGACCATTATATTTAAAATTTTCAGAAAACTTTCAAAATTTGGAGGCCCCCATATTTGGAGGCCCCTAGGCCCAGGCCTAATAGTAAATCAGGCCCTGCATTTGTCATCTTCTGGAGTTGTAATTTGCAATAACATTCTGGATTGGCAATGTACGTATCCGTGGGAGTTATCGTATGTCATCAAGCTCCGGTATGTCTAATCGTATAGAACATTTCTGTTTGTATTTCTATTGTGTTTGGTGGGATTGTTAAATGGTTATTTGAAAGTGTTGCATGTTACTATTTTGCTAGGTCGCTTATGTAGGTATATACGATCGAGGTTTATTTTAATGTACTACGATAGATTCAGGATCTAGCTAGACACTGGGCAATACCCACATTTTTTTTACTGAATTCTAAATGTTTCGAGAAGGCCATAAACACAAAAATTTCTGCTCACTGCACTTTTTTTTAAATTTTAAATTTGCAACCTAAGTTTGCTGGTTTATTTTGGCGGAAAAAACGACTCACTCGGCTCGAAGCTAATGCTACGTCACTTGTTCCGAACTTGTGTCTTGAATCTTGGCTTGAAACGCCGCAGCGGAAACCTGTTTTGCAATTTTACCGTAAATCGCTCCAACCGTCACGGGATATTGCAATTGGAAGAAAGTTTTGACGTCACAGCTAAAATGTAGCGTTTTGATCGGACTGCAATCGGATGAGGTTTTCGGGCATTTTCTTTTCTTAACATATATAAATAACTATTTTTTTTAAAGAACTTTTGTTGGAATATTTGGAATCAGAAAGAAATTCTTCATAAATATAAACTAATTTCACTCGTTTAAAAAAATTGCGGGAATTTTCCATTGGCGGTTTTCTTCTTCTGGTCTGTGTCTTGGTTAAGATGGTCTTAACGCAACTTAGATCAATACGTCTACCTCATTTCCAAAGAAATCTACGAGTTTTGTTTATGGAACTAGACTTATAAAAATTTGGAGTATTTTAACCTTATACGACGCCAATACCATACATTACGCTCCCCTAATCTAAATCGAAGAGTTTTTATAACGACCGACATCAGCCAAACATTTTCCTAACAGTATGAACTCCTACAAGTCTGACTAGTATTGAATGCGCAATATTTAATTCCTAAAAAACTTCTGTAACTTTACGACAACTGCGCCAAAACAAATACACATCTCATGGAGTGTTTTATAAATACTTTAATGATTATGAAGTGCCACTCATAATATATGTACATTCTTCAGCTATGTAGAACAATGCAAATTATAATTAAATAACAATAAATAGGTAAAACGGAAATGAATCGAAGCCACAAATGCGAATATGAAGAATACGTTTTCGGACATCCTCTCTCTCAGTCTCTGATATCCACAGGGAAGTGCATTTATGAGATGGAACTGTGGTTGTCATGGGGCCACACCAGGATGTTCTCGCCCAGTGCACGGCATCTGTGGACGTACGCAGAGATGGAGATGTCGTCGGCCACTCGGACGCAGTGTGTGCCCTCTCGACAGTCGCATCTGAAAGAGTAATAACATAACCAATAAAAACAACGTTTTTAATGTAAATCCTTTATATGCATTGTCGATTTTTATATTCATTAATATAGCGCCGATTCTGTTGTCAGCGTGGGCTTGGTATTTGCATCTAATTTTAAGTATTAAAAAAATCTCTATTAGCAAAATATGCGGCAAACTACGTTTCAAAATTCATTTATCAATAAATTAATGCGAATTTATGCATTGACGTCCAATTACCTTTTAATTATTTTATTTAAAACATTTTTGGCAACAGGAAAGAGTTTCGAGAATGATCGGTTACAATCTTTCACTTGCACAGTTGCTACGCTACGCAAAGTCGAATTGACTGGACTTCACTCCGTGATAAATTTATACATTCACTTCCAATTATCTTTTATTTGTTCTGATTAAAAATAATTTTGGCAACAGGAAAGAGTATCAACAATGACCGGTTAAATGGAATTTATTAGCATTAACAAACGATTATAGAAACGTGTGTAAAAGCTACCTTTAGAGACAGTGACAGCCATCAAAACTTCATAGAGAGTATTGTCATAGACATCGAATCTATCTACCAAGTTTCAACCTGATCAAATGATGGCAAGTGGGTTAATTAAGCTTCCGCATTTTTGTCCCAACAGCCACACACTAACAAAATAGAAGTTAATATAAAGGATTTAAAAAAATATTACTTTCAATTACCCATATGTAATACATAGGGTAATGAAAGTAAAGAATTCGGTAAAAATTCGATTTTTTGACATTTCTCCACGTTTTGGAACATCCTAATCTCAAAAAAGTGATCTAGAAAAAATGTCTGTGTGTCTGTGCCTACGTGGTCAGCATAACTCCCGAACAAATCGACCTACGATGTTCAAATTTGGTGTGCAGGTTGATAATGGCCCAATGAACTACCATTAAGGTTTTCGTCAAAATCACGCATGCGCATAAGGTAGCTGCCATTGAAAAAATCACGTTTTTCAGTAATTGCTAAAAAACGGCTCTAATGATTTTGTTCAAAATCGCTGTGGTAATGCCTCTTAATGTTGTAAGCATCCCCACCACCGAATATCCCGTAAAAATGCTTTAACGGCATAAAAAGTTGAAAAACGAATGTTTTTAACACAGAGTTCTCTTTTCATGAGCATACCTCATCAACGATCGTTTTTCATCTCTGCTCAGTTTCACTAACAAGAAAGGATAATATAAGAATTATTGATAAGTATATCGCCAAAATTCCCCTTTTTTTTTTTAAAGGTTTTTATAAGAATTATCGCAAAAACTATAGCAAACTGGCCATTTTTACTAAGCGAATGATGGAAATATAAAGACGAAAATGGCACAAATCCACATCAGTAATATAGTGTAATTGAAAGTTGTGCGATGTTCCACACCCCTAGTTTTTTTATTCAAGAATTTCCTCTCATTCTAGATGCATTTGCGCAGAGAAAAATATAGTTAAAAAAAGTTTAACCATTTAATTTGCGGAAACCACTCCTTGAGTGATTCTGTGCCATCAATTGAGAAAGCTTTTAATCAGTTTGAAAGCTTTACGTTGAGTGGATGGCAATCAAATTTAGTGTGTTTACCAAACCTCACAACGAAGACCCAAAGGAAATTGGGAATCAAAACAGACACAGTAGCAATGAGTTTGTTTTCGTGTGAGTAGGTTGACTTAGTAGGGGAAAAAAAAGGGTTTTATTTGGCTGATTGCATTAAACTAACTCAACGAAAACGTTTAAGTACTCAATTTTGTAAAAAAAAAAATAGAGAGGGGTGCTTAAATTTTGTTCCTGAGATTTTGATAGAAATAAAGTATCAAATATACATCACTTATTAGGAAGGAGAGGAGTCTGCCATAAAGTGAATATTACGAAGTTTATAGTCGCGTATGCTTGCCTAGCATGCGAATGATCTTGGAATCGGATCTCGACTTGGCGCTCTGCAATGTCTGTTTTTAAAATGTGTAGACACGGAGGCGATTGTGACGGATTGCCTCGTGTCGATTGGTGAACCGACAGGATAGTGGTTTCTGTGTTTTCTTCCATTTGAGACACAATTGTGGGGCAGTTCCTCCTTCAAAGGTCCCACCTTAACACTTAAACTACTCTAACGATGTTTTGGGGAAGTATAGCCCACGTTTACTTCTTGCGCAATAAAAATCAATCAATAACGTGAGGAAAAAGACTGTAATAAAGCGAAAATACACTATTATACAGGTTTTGATTGATTGTATTGAATCTTTTCTGGTGTATATGTTACACGGTGGCTGAACTATTCCAAAATATCACTACAGCAAGATCTGGACTACCAAAAGTACTCCAAATGTCAAGGGGAGAGCACCTTTTCGAATGCCCATTAAAGAGAAACTGCCCATATGTACGTCTCAAATGAGAGAAAACCCACAATCGACATTCGACTATCGTCACAATCTTTGAAAGCCAAACACCTCCCTAGTATCACAAATCTGCTAGCCAATATTGATGCAGTATAGCCCTTGAAAAGCTCTTGCGCCAATAAAACCCAGCCAACCGCTAGCCAATATCGGCTCGACACCTGGGCAATTCCGAGGAGGGCTGCTGTAGACTGGCCATTGCTTGGCCGATTCCGCCCAGTGATGGGTAAAATATACGGAAAATTTTGAAATGTTGGTGCAGATAGTTTTAAAAATGAAATATAGTATTATAAGAAAGACGAAGGGGTAAAAAAAAGTTTTGTGATTGTTTTGGCATGTTTATTATATATTTTATTAAATCGTGTGTTTTGGAATGATGCTCGGGATTTGGCATCGACTGGTTAATCTTCCCAGATGCCCAGTTTCCGAAATTGACCAGAACCGCTGGGCTATTTGGAAACTTTCTGATGTTCCTTTGCTTTTACATTGACTGTTGCAAATAAAATACTGTTTGCCATAGACATTTGCAGGATTTTACGTGCAACACAAAAGTGCAAAAATTAAACCGAAGTTTGACAAGTCATTTTCCAAGACGAATAAGTCATGCATCCGCTTTTTCGATTGATTAATATTTTAAGCGAGATTTCTTATTGAATTTTCTAACCAAAATTTAAACTTAATCCTCAAGAATTCCTTTATTATTAAAACAAACATCCAAAACTTCGAAACTGAGATAAGTATGCCTGGAAATGTTCTAAGCAAGTGCACATCAAAGTATGTTATTGTAACTTTTTTACAGTATATCCTCCTGAGATCCCGCGTACATTTAAATGCACTTCGGATTTTGGGCGCATAATTTTTCTTTGAATGAAACAGCCGAATTCAGTCCTACAGCTGATGATAGTTCCACCGATTGTGACAAAGTAGCGCCTGTAAAAAAATGGTGAAAAACAGTTCCTCTGCCAGTAGAGGCGTCACAAAAAGTTGTCGCGAAGCACATGCCAGCAATGGACACTAAAGACTTTTTCCTCACGTTGTCGGATGTCTGGATGTTCAGCGCGAACAAAAAATTTTTGCACTAACTGTAAAGTATTTTTTATGTATCAAGTCCTCACTAAATTGTTTTGCAGCCTTTCATGATTAAATTTCACATCTGAACAATTAAATTTCAGAATTTTTGCAAGCTTAAAGAAACAGTAATTTTTTTGTCCCATCTTTATAGTTGAAACCCAATAACTTTAAAAGTACGTTACATAGACCCAAACAAACTATGTTGCTGGTAAGGAGTGTTTATCCAGATGGAAGTTAAATCCTATAATCTAGGTGGTGGATAAAAAAATATCAATGGTGTTTAATGTTGGTGCTCTATTTTTTCATCTCACATGGATTTTGTATTAGGGGACGTTTGTGGGGGAGTATTAGCAAAACAGCTGCAAGGGATCAGCCAAGATCTTATCCACACCATCAGCTGTTGCTGTAGGGGGGCGGGGGGTTCGATGACCGTGAAAGTACGAATGGAGGTTATTTTTATGAATGCTGACTGTCCTTTGCTGGATGGAAAGACCGTAATTTGGTCGTAGCATAAATATTTTGCTGCAGAGGGAAAAGTTCCTAGCTCCAGAATAGAAATTTTCAAATCTTTCTGGCAAATTTGTCCAGCTTTATATTGACTCCAATAAATTATTACTTCAAAAAACTGATTTTTAACCAGTGAACGCAATTAACATACTGCAAAGCGTATTTGATCTAACGTCTCAGGTAAATTTAGTCGCTTCTAACTTCCGATAAGTTGTAGATTAAACACATTTTTTTTTTTTTTCCGCAGAAACTTTTGCAATTTCTTCAATTTTTGACACTCGACAAAATGATGCTGATTACTTGGTAGTTATATAAATGTAATGTGTTTTTTTTTAAAGGGGGGGGGGGGCGACGAAGGTTAACATGACGCAAATTCTAGTGTTTGTTTAATAAGAATGGTATTGTTTGCATGTAAGAGATGGAAACTATTCTTCCGAAAATCTTGAATTACATGCGTCGTAATTCGAACTGTTTAAATTTTACAATATTTTCTGAGCGATAGACCTGCTTTAAACTGAATTCGAAACTACCACAATTTTATTTTTTATTATACTTAGATGCTTTTTCATAATATGATACGATTTATACAATATATTAGTGAATGAATACTTACATTCCTTTGCAGTTCTGAATGTTATTTAAAAAATGAATGTTTTTAAAAGTAATATATAGTAAAAATATTATTAACCCATTAATATTCATTATTCCAAAAACAAAAAAGTAGCTATTGCTTAAAAAATCATGTTTTAATTTTAACAATGGACATTTCCCGCATTTTTTAAAAACGAGTGAAATTAGTATATATTTATGAGGAATTTCTTTCTGATTTTAAATATTTAAACAAAAATTCTTTAAAAAAATTAGTTGTTTAAATATTAGGAAAAGAAAATGCCCCAAAACCGAGTCAAAACCAGTCCGATCAAAACAGTAAACAAAGTGCGTGACGTAAAGAGCCCTATCGTTTCTATGGTTATCGTGAGGTTTCTGCCAAATAGTTAGCTTTGAAAGAGTTGGCGTTGGTAGACCATTGCCACATTCCGTACAAGTTGGCGTGATTTGCGAGAAACTTGCAAATTTGGTTTCCGCTGCTGTATTTCAAGCCTAGATGTTTGCGAAGCTGTAACGTCACATTCAATGCCAGCGAAATTGGTCGTTTTCTCGCCAACTTTTAAAAAGGTAATTTTGATCGCAAATTAAAAAAAAAGAAAAAGTGCATTGAGCAGAAATTTTTGTGTTTATGGCCTTTTCGAAACATTTAGAATTGAATAAAAAAAATAAAAAATATGCGGGAATTATCCATTGTTTAATAGAGTGACAAATCGACTTTTATTTGGAACTTTGGAAGGGTGCAGGCAAATACTAGAGATAAGTTACAACAATCTGAATTTCTGGAAAATTATTCGAAAGGTTTTTCAGGATATCGAGAGTCACATAAATGTTCTTTGAATAACTCATTAAATAATCAACTTATTAGTTTAAAATTACCATAGGTAATTAGATAACTCAATCTCACGTTATCAAAAAACGAAATTTCAAACAATATTGTCGCTTACGTGATATTTTGTATATAAAGTCGTCCAATTATACCTTTAAAAGAATACTTACCAGACGATTATTAATTATTAATTAACTAAGAAATCACTAAACTTAACCCAATGATTAAGTCCAATTTCATTAAAAAAATTAAAAATACTTAGATTTTATCCCCTCCCCCATAATTGAATTATTTAGAAAATGAATTAAGCGGCATGAAGAGTTCTTTAAAGAGTCGTTGATGGGATGTATAAACCGAGTTACTTAAATAGTTTTAACTGTGTAGCTTATAGACATATTATATTTTAATATAGGCTGAAAGTCGAATGCAAGTTTATATACGTCACTGATGACGTAATATCCATTGCCAACTTGGCTCACTTTTAAAAGATGCAAATATTTGGTGCCAGAAATGAAATCGTCTGTACCCTTCCTCATTGAAAATTAAAAAACGGTCTGTTACCAAATAAAAAAATAGTTTTCCTTTTTTGACAGAATTTATGACGTATTTGGCAATCGAATTTAGTTCAGTTCATTCAAAGTTAATTTTTGAACAGTTTCGGCCATTTCTCGCCAGGAAGACCAGTATATTCATAATCTACACTAGCATTTCTCTATAGTCTATAAAAAAAAAATTAAAAAAAAAAAAAAATTAAAAAATCAGAATGATGTTCGATGAGGTACATAAACTTGCAATCGTCTTTCGGACTATTAGGATAGTCTTTTAAGCAAAGATTATTGAAAGCTTTGATTTTTACTTTCGATTGTTATTTGTCTATTTGTAAATTTTTTGAATCGGTAATTTAGACACTCTGATATCTAGCAAACTAGTATTTTCGTTACCATTTCAACGACAAATTTATTAAATGACTGATGGGTAGTGGTGATTTAACCAAAAATGTCCAGAAAACCAGATCGAAAAGGTTGCTATGAGAACTATGTAAATAAAATATCTCCTATCTCGCCATGAAAATACAGTCAACTTTCTGGTTGATTTTAACAGACAGAACATCAAGTTGAACGGCAAAGAAAGCACTTTATTTCTTCGTTAAGGCGCGAATTTTGCCAGAATTACCACACTAGCGCTTGATGGCCAATGGTATTAGAGATTTTTTGGTGCACGTGATCCACGAGGGCTACACTGTCCCGGAACATCTTTAGATTAATAACTGGACTTTTTGAAGTATTCTATATTTGGAGGGGATCAATGCCTTCATGATGTTATTTGGTCCTGCTATCCGAAACGTCCCGTAAATGATTATCAGGTGGGGGAAAAACCGTCGAAGCAACTTGCGAAACTTGTCACAATCGCCGTCGTATCTACCTACCCTGAAAAAAATGTAGCAAATCTCTAGGTGAGGCTGATCATGATACCTTTTCTGTATGGTCCTGGTCGAAACAGTTCGCTCAAGTGCATAATGAATTTATGCAGTATATGCCCGCTTACGTAGTATATGACATATGACGTGTAATTCGCGCTTATATGGCTAGTTAGAAAAGTTTAAAATTGTGGCATTAACATTAAAACTCAACCCGAACGGTTGCCGTCGTCATTAGGCTTGAAAGATTTGGGTGATGGTTTGTTTTACAATCCTTTCGATCCAGTTTCCCAGATAAATAACCACTGCACATCATTTAGGTCTTCAATTTGTTATTCAGCTAATATCGCAATACCTCCATAAAACTTTAAAAAATGCATCAAATGCCGATTCTTAAATGGTCACGAGCATTGAAATTACAAAAAACTTAAAAGTCAAGAAAGGCCTATTGTCAAAGATATGAATTAAGAGGTGAGATAGTCAAGAGAAAAATGTAACAGAAAAGTTAAGAATTAAAAAACCGTAAAATATTTCTAAATTTTATCAATTTTAATCTCTGGCTCTTGAAACCTTCTTGTCTTCCAAGTTCCTCAAAAAGAATGAACAAGAATCACTTACGGGCTTTTGATAAAGTATTCCACATTCCTCATGAAAGGCCTGTACACTTCCCAGCCACAGGGTGTAGATCTTGAGCACCAGTTCATAACATCTCGTCTCTATGGTAAAAAAAAAAAAGAAAAAAGGATATGATATAACTTAAGGTCACAGAAGCAAAATAAGAGCTAGATCTATAAAATTTGGCAGCTTTTTATGAAAATTGGATGTATAAGCATACAACCAGCTCATTGCTAAAACACACATGTTAAACAATCAATCCTACATATATATTAAACTGACTAACTGAATACTGGTGCTTCGCTACAAATTTTACCATGTGCAATTTAGCCATCAAAAGACATTTACGCATCCACATTTCGAACGTTTGACTCCATTTCGACCACTGAAAATTGTTTTGTTAAATTGGAATAGCTTGGTTTTTCTATGATTGACCTTGTTGACTTTGTAAACCAAATTGCAGAGTACTGGCTACATTGAAAATGGATCATATGAATATCTCTCATTTGGGGGAACGTTTAAAATTAATTATTCGAGATCGGGGGGGGGGGGGGGAATAGCTTACTTTTTCAATGGTAGTCCTTGTTGACATTAGTATCAACAGTGACTACATTCAAAGAAGGACACAAGGACCATGTTTGGAAAGTTTGATCCATTTTCTACTCTTTAATTTTAGTTAATCCATTTCGGTATTAATTATAATAATTCTATAATCATAATTAATTCTAAAAAAATTAAATTTTCAGGAAATATCAATTGAAGAATAATAACGTTGGAGAATTGTGCATTATAAAAGTAAAAAATATAGTACAGTCAGCATAGTAGGTAAAAACAAACAAAAGGTATGAGATCCAAAAACAGAAGAACATTATCCCAATCAATTTCTGTCCCATACAGATCTGAAATGCTTTTACTCTTCTAATTACAATATCTGTCAAAATATTGCTTCAAATCTTAAGAAATCTTTCGCTTTTACTAGCCTGTTTTTAGAATATTAAGAGATGGAAAAAATCCGGCGTATCTTCAATGTTATCTTGGTGTAGATAATGCAAAATGTAATATCAAAACGTTCAACAAATTTAATATTTATATAAGAATAATAATCTCCTTTAGATCGTCACTAATTTAATTCATCCTTTCAAAGCGCTAATTCTTAATTTCTAATCCATTCACGGATGTCCACTTTTTTTCTCTCGTTCAACAACCAATTCATTTGTAACTTGTTATGTCAGCGTTTTCATAAGAGAGTCCCATAATTAATATAGGCTCCGATATCTAAGCTGTAGAGTATCGGGCTCATGACCGGACGGCTGTGGGTTCGGTCCTCGCGCAGCCTAATATATGTGTGTACCTAATGGGAGTTGGTGCACATTAAATCTGTCATGGCCTTAATGTCCTCTAGTTGGTGTGATGGAGTTGGAGATAGGAGTTAACACTAGAAGATTTCTATCTCGTATTCTTCTAGATGCTCAACATTACGAGACGTATGGCTGTGCTAAGCACTTTATAAGTGGCAGAAATAGACAGCCGGAAGTTCCAAACCAAACCAATACAAATTATTTCTTATTTCTCACCCATAATTAATATCCAGTATTGCTCGTTCTTGCAACCAACGGTTTATAACTTCACACACCCAAGGTACTTCAATATCCGCAAAGCTCAGCACAACTCCCACGGTTAAATACGATGATAGTTTACAGTTCCCTCTTGGACGACGCGACATTTATTCTCTCCATATCAGTCGTTTAGGTCACTCATAATCCTTCTCTCTCTCTCTCACTCTCTCTCTCTCTCTCTCTCTCTCCAAGCTTCCAAATTAACTGAATGAAAGTGATAGCTGCAACTTCAAAGATTGGTTTCCTACCTCGCCACAGCCCATCTGATGACTGTGGGGATAGCGCTCTGGCCTCGGATGTCAAAGGTGACGGGTTCGAGTCCCGGGTTAGGCATGGATATTAGTTGTGGTTTGAAATCCACGTTAAGCTGTAGGTCCCGGCCTGATTAGTCGTCATTGTGTTTAAACATAGGTCGTTGAGCGAACCAACTTTACTCGCTTTAATGCCTTAATTTACACAAATATGTGAACAACAAAAAAAAACTTAAAAACAAATAAAATTTTAAAATTATGTTTTTCAAAAATCCAATTAGAGGGCCACAACTTCTATTGTTGAAAATTTCAAAGCTGTAGCCCTATTTGAAATCGTTTTGTAAAATATATATTAATCAATTAAAAAAAATAATTAATAACGAACTAAACAAAAATTTAAAATTCTGTTTTTCTAAAGTCCAATTAGAAGCCCAAAAGTGCTTATATTGAAAATTTTAAAACTGTAGCCCTATTAGAAATCGTTTTGTAAAATATTTATTAATTAAAAAAAAAACTAAATAAAAATTTAAAATCCTGTTTATCAAAAGTCCAATTAGAAGGCCAAAACTACTTATGTTAAAAATTTCAGAGCTGTACACCTATTAAAAGTCGTTTTGTAATTTTTTTAATTAATTAAAAAAATTAATTAAAAAATAACTAATTAAAATTGTAACATTCTGTTTTTCAAAAGTCCAATTAAAAGGCTAAAACTACTTATGTTGAAAATTTCAGAGCTGTATCTCTATTTAAGTCCCTTTGTAAAAAATAAATTAATTAAAAAAGAATTAATTAAAATTTTAACATTCTCTTTGACATGTCTAAAATTAGAGGGCCAAAACTTCTTATGTTGAAAATTTCAGAGCTCTACTCCAATTTTAAGTAGGTTTCCATAGATCCACAGACAGACACACAGCTTGTTTTATTATTATAGATGCATACAAACGTCTCGTAATTTTGAGCAGCTAGAAGAATGCGAGATCGAAATCTTCTAGTGTAAACCTCTCTTCAACCCCACCACACCAATGAGAGGACACTGAGGCCACGACAGATTTAATATGCACACACCGATCTTTGGTAGCTGCCGAGGATCGAACTCACGATCTTCCGATCATGAGCTCGTTACTCTAGCCACTGTACAGGCCCTGATCCAAAATGAGCTGATATCTTTTTTGAAAATAACCATAGCAAATTATATGAAAATTTCAAGAATAAAAAATCAACGTTAAAGCACTTTTAAATCGAATTTAATTAATTAAGTAGTTACTCATATTTGTTAAGCTATGTCAATTTGTGTTAAATAACAATTGCTCAGATGTTGAAGTTTAGTCATTTGTGAAAATCTTTCTGCATTTTCTACAGGAACGACTGAATTATTCGTTCCCACAAATATACCATTCATCGAGCTCAGTGATCGAGATACCATTACGTTTTGCTCTTTGAACAAGTCATGTGGTTCTTCGAAATGATAATTTGTAACATTTTTATACATCCTCTAACTGTGACTAGAAAGTGATTTATTCATATTATTTTTATTCCACGTGGAATATGTAAATGAGCTCGAAATTCCATCTGATTGATTAACCATGTGTTCGACCTTCATACCTCCACAAGTGTAGAATTTTCTGGATGTACGTAGGAATGGAAAGTTTCTGCACTCACGGAACAAGAATCTGAAGATATTTGTACGCTTTTTTTATTAATTAATACGACTGATTTAAAAAAACAAAATGGCAACTTTCCAAAACTGAATTATAACTGCTGAAAGACATAAAGATTGTAAAAATTAAATACGTGGAAGTTTTTGTAAAAAGGATGGTGTTTAGAGGAGGGTTTATGGAGTTTCAATGCAGATTGCTATTCTGAAAATTTTAAATTGATTCGCAAATTTTAAAAATACAATTTCGTATTATCCGATGTAGTTCAAAATCGCTCCCCCCCCCCCTTCCCCTTCATCTCTATTTTGTATTCATAGTGTGCAGAGATACATCGTTTTATGTTTTATATAGTCCAACTTAGACGTAATAAAATTTCTCTTAAAATATGTACAATATTTATTGGACTTTTTAATTTTTTTATTTTATAAATGGTACAACCGAATTAACTGAAATTTTTTTGAATTGATCATTTTAAATTGCATTACTAACTATGTAATACCAGAAATAGCGATTTGAAAAGTGTTCAAGAGACCTTTTTAGTTTCAGTTACCAATTTATTACTTGAGCAATTACATACTTTCTTGGCTTGTATCTTAACACATGATGGCACTATAATTCGAAGAATAGCAGACCGCATTTGAGGGGGGAAACTGTTATGCATACAACGCGGTTTCTGTTCCATGAAAATAGCATATATTTGGAGGCCCTACTTCGTTTACAAGTTCACGGCTCATAAAAATCTTAAGCCCTGTCTATATAAATGGCAAGAAAACCAAAAGAGGGATTCAGAAGGAACAAAACCCTCTTCGAAAAAATTAAAAAAAAAAAAAATAGCAACTGAAGTTTTACTATACTAGAGCTCAGGATGAAGTGAGCTCACTGACTACGCTGTAGGATCCGGTTCCCCTATGGCTGTAAAACATTGAGTGAGCTCAAATTAGGTTGTCTTCTAGTATAGTCTTAAAAATCTATTATTACTGTGTTTTTTACTTGCAGTAATAAATACCTCTATTGGACATATGTAAGACAATCTGTTTGTGAGCAAGTAAAATAAGGGTAAGCTACATATTTTAAGGGTACACACAGCTTTAAAAGCTGATATCATTAGCCTATTATGTTTTGTTCATAATAATGGATTATTTTGTATAAAATGTACGCTGTTTTTAGTTCAATTTTAAGAGAAGTTTAAGCAATTATTCGATCTTTTGAATTTTTATGAAATTTTATAGTGTCAATAACAATCGATTATTACTGATTCCATTTTTTTATATTTGTATCAAATAAGCAGCCCAACATACTTATAAATTCGCATAATAAATTTATCTCCTTGTCCCTTTAACCTTTGTTCCAAAATGTTGACTGTTTAATTAAAGTCAAACTTCCCCACGTTCTAATTTAAAGAAATTGTCCTGGAGTGAAACTTAAGGTGAGAAAGTCGATTGCAGACGATACCTCGAATGCAGCTGCACCTTAAAAAAAAAAAAAAAGTAACTCGCAACTGATTTCCATAGGTATGACTAAACACCATGAGAACAGTCGTCAGGCAACATGCACTCAACTCAAACTGTGAGAAGATATCATATGTCGCCTCTACGTCAGCATTCCATTAGCGACTGTACTCACTCACTGGCGATAAAAGTTCTCAAACATTTACAGCTGTAAGATGATTGGAATTGCGACAACTTGGAAAAGAAAATACAAAGTTAATCAATTCACGCATTTTAAATACTCAATCAACTTTGACTGTCTTAGTCACGTGAGGACCATGCACAAGAAAGGCAGTTCGATGTTCGATTCCTTGACTTTGACCCCCCTCCCCCTTCCCACGCAAGACAGAATGACTGTGTTTATTCACCACTAAAGGTCACCAGGGCTACATTATCCGTATTGGTTTCCTATCTAGTGAAAGTTTATTCTCACTTCTTATCAATTTATTTAAACAGAATGATTTTTCTTATTTAAACAGAATGATTTTTCTTATTTAAACAGAATGATTTTTCTTATTTAAACAGAATGATTTTTCTTGGTTGTATAGTAGAGAGTCTAATTTCGCATAGCAAACGGGGCACCTGGCCGGAACTCACTTTCTCCAGGGGATAGTTCATTTATGTACTTAAATGAAATCAATTCATACTAAAAAATATATAATTTAATATCGTTACTATTGAAGAAAACTGCCACATTTTGCAACTTCAGAAACTAAATAATGTTTGACTAATTTCAGGATAATGTTATTACAGAGTAGCCACAGAACCTGGAAAGCCTAGAAATCAGGGAAATATTAGGAAGCTTTTTGATTCTGGAAAAAACCAGGGAAAATATCAGGGAACTTTTTAAAATGTCACAAAAATCAGGCAAATTTTCAGGCATGTTTCCCTGTTCTTCCATATTTTGGCGCCATTTACTCGAAGATTTGTGGTAGTAATCGTTACAAGTTTAATGTTACGGAATCATTTAAACTTTTCATTACCACCAAAACTATTTAAAAAAAATTGACTTGTTATCTCTTTAGCATACATGCTCTATTTGATCAGGGTGTCTACAGATCTGGATAAATTGGGGAAATTTGAAAAAAAGCTTATCGTTAAATCAGTGAATTTTTTAGAAATATGTCAGGGAATTATCAGAGAACTTTTTTTCCTGAGTTTTGTGATCACCCTGTAATAAAAACCTAACATTTCGTCTTAGGCCCTTATTATACAAAGCCACTTCAGTGGCGAGTGTGCGCCACTGTAAAGATGCCCAGGCTAGTCACTACTGTGGCCCAGCATAATAAGTTCCATATGATTACATATAATATTGTTGCAATAAATAAAACTGCAGTAATGCTGTTGCAATAAGTATTATAGTCATATAATATTGTTGCAATAAATATTATATGACTATAATACTTATTGCAACAATATTGCTGCAGTTCGAAGCTTATAAGCTTCATTAAGTTTATAATGCGAATAGTTTGGTTTTTCGGGTTTCTTATAAAATTCTAGCTTCGCAGTTGCGTTTTTGTTCCGACATAACGGTGGTGATTGGAGTAGGATCTTCATTTTTACACCCACATACTGCTAAACTTTTTACTTAAATGTTTTTGATGGCAATTTAATAGAAAATGTGTGGTCTTCCTTAATTTTAGTACGCTTTTGGGAAAGATATTTTAAATTTGGAGCTCACCATGATTAATATTTTCCAGGCAGGACCCACAAACAAAAATCTAACGCGATGGTTATAGTCTCCAGGAACAAGCAGTATGGGCTGTCGGATCAGGATGGATTTATTTAAAAGTAGACAGACCATCATTGGTCTTTGGCGATGGTTAAGTGTCACCAAAGACACATGATGTCCAAATGCACCAAAGTCACGAATAGCGATGATTGAGTGCCAATAACTAAGAGAAGCAAAATTTAGATAATCATATACGATAAGCATCAACAGTTCAAAAATAGACGCAATTACTCCCTGCTTCTCTACTAAATGTCAATATTGCTTTGCATTTAAGGAACCATCACATTCAGAATGCGAAAATAATAAGGGCCAAAAGCCACACAAAATTTCAGATAATTGATAGTGAAAAGTTTACACACACAAAAGGTTTGCTTAGCTAATGGACAAAATTCTAGAAGTTTTTTAAAGCCTGTATTAAGAAATTTAAACATTACAATTCAATTAAGTTACGAAATAGTTTGATTTAAAATAATTTTAAATAACTAGTTGAAATAAGATTTTGAAAGAAATATAATGTATATGGCTGGGTGAACTAGTTTCCATTTTATTTGAAGTTATTTGAAGTAGAAATATTAAGATGAAAAAATGATTATTGTGTACTGTTATTTACACATAAGATATATTTAATACCAAATTAGAATTTTTCTTACTCCTTTAAGTAACAAACACAGGATCCGCTGTGTACTGCATAAATCCATGACAATTCTGTATTGAAAAGCACCAACTTCTTTAAAACTCTCATGATTTATTTGGCGAAATTTGAAATTAATTTTCCAAAGATCGAAGTATTTTAATGGATTGCATTTTTATTTTCGAACTTAAAATTATATTCTGCAACATTCATTTTAACTCGTTTATTTATCTAAAATTTTCATTTATAAGTATGCAAACAAATCGTTTCCGGCCCATTTCATAAAAAAAAATATTAACCCGTAAAGCAAAGTTTTCGATATCCTTTGAATGTATTGACATCTTTTATAAGCAATTGCAACTTATTTAGGCAATTTTGAGTTCAGATCAACTTTTTACAGTATTTGACCACTACAAAGGAAACCATCGATTTCGTGCTACTAACAAACTTTTTATACATCCAAAATTTTATAGAATGAAATGATAACGAGACTATCTGCCAAGTTTCAGTTCGATTGGATAGCGGACAGTGGACTAATTAGCCCTCCGAAGATTTTCCGCCACAAACACACAAAAATCGAAGTTAATGCTAAAGATTAAAAATTAGGGCACTTGACTGCGCAACAAAGTTTTCCTTAAGTAGAAATATAAGATTGAAAATATTTATATGTAGAGTTATAAAACATACTTTATAACATTATAGAATTATGTCTATAGTAGAACTTCGTTTCCCAAGTAGTTATCCAAATAATATTTTAAACTAACACAGTGATTCCTAATCATAATTAGTAATCATGATTTACCCAAAATAAAAGAAATTCCAAGTAAAAAATTTAAAAAAAAAAACCCTGATATTAACAATAAATTAACTTAAATATTTGAACCGTATCCAACACAAATATGAACTATTCAAATGCTATGAACTATTTTTATGCTTCCAATCTTGTACTAGCATTTTAATTGAATTTTTTTAAACTTCAGAATCTCTAATTATTCAGTAGTTTTCTGTTCTTAAATATGATTGTTTTAATAATAATTAAATGATTGACAGACTTTATAATTTAAACTGATGTAACAACCCCATAACAATAAAAAACTAGGGGTGTGGAACATCGCACAGCTTTCAAGTATATTATAATACTGATGTCGATTTGTGTCATATACCGTTTTTATATTTTCATCATTCATTTAGAAAAAATGGCCAGTTTGGCGATATTTTTTAAACTAATTCTTGTACGGGTCTTTAAAAAAAAAAAAAAAAAAAAAAAAAAAAACTTCTTAGCCAAATAGATGATATACTTTTTTTTGCAATATACTTTTCAGCAATTCTTGTATTACGAAGGTTGATATTTATATTTCTGGCCTAGTAATGAAAAAATAAATATTTATGATCTAAATTAGCTTTATTGTCGTTCATATATTCTCCATGAAGATCAATACACTTTTGCATGAGTTTGAACCAATTTTCGAAGCACTTTTTCCACTCCGATCGAGGTACCTCCAAAACATGCGTTTTGAATGCATCAACCGCTTCTTCGGGTGTGGAAAATCGTTGACCATGTAATTTATTTTTGATGTGTGGGAATAAAAAAAAGTCATTGAGTGCCAAATCAGGGCAGTACGGCGGATGACTTGTCAATTCGATGTTTTAGGTGGTCAAAAAATCCTTTGTTTGAGCCGATGTGTGAGAGCTCGCATTATCGTGGGGAAGAATGATTCGACTGTTTTGCTTTTTTTGAATTTCTTCGATGATTTCTGGCAAACAAATGGTCGAATACTATTTACAATTGAAGTGTTGCTCTAACGCAACTGTCTCCATGTGACAGCTAAAGCGGAAGAAACAGGCAACCATTTGCTTCGATGTGCTTCTTCCGCGAACAACTTTTGTTGGATTTTGCTCCTCTTGGAAGACCCATACAGTCGATTACTGTTTAGTTTCGGGCTCATATGCACTTATCAATGATTCATCACCAGTGTAGATGTTATACACAGGCTTTGATGTACCTTGAACGTATTTTTTCACAATTTCCTTGCACCAATCAACACGAGCCTTTTTTTTTTTTAGCGTTTGTCATATTATGCGGGATCCAACACGAACAAATCTTTTTTTACAGCCAAATGTTCATGCAATATCTTATTGATGCTTGTCATAATAATGTCCAAAGATGCCCCAATCTAACAGTATGGCACATGACGATCTTGCTTTATCAGTTTATGTACAACATCGATATTTTCTGGCACAATAACCGATTTTGGACAACCTTCATAGAATTTATTCTGGATCGAACGTTGACCACGATTGAATTCGTTATATCATTTTTTTACAGTGCAGTAGGATGGTGCTTTATCGCTGTATAAAGAATTAAGTTCATTAAAGCCCTCTTGCCTTGATAATTCACGTCGAAAGTTATGCAAAATAATTGCACGAAAATGTTCACGAGTCAAGTCCATTTTTTGCCGGAGATGTATTTTTCAATTCATTGTAAGCAACACAAATCAGGCTAAAATGACAAAAAGTTCTAAAGAAATTATGATTAAAAATATCAAATTATTGCTTGCAAATGTCAGCAGTTGCTTAGCTACACTTACTGCTGCCAAGGCCAGAAACATACATAGAAACCCTCGTATCCTTTCTTATAAGTGAAACTGAGGAGAGGAGAAAAAATGATCGTTAATGAGGTATGCTCAAAGAAATAGAACTCTGTGTTAAATGCATTCGTTTGTCAACTTTTTACCGCATTAAAGCATTTTTAAAGGGAATTCTGGAGGTGGGAATGTTTAGAATACCTTAAGAGGCATTGCCATAGCGATTTTGGACAAAATTGTAAGAGCTGTTTTTTAGTAATTACTGAAAGACATAATTTTTTTCAATGGCAGCTACCTTATGCTCATGCAAATTTTGACGAAAACCTTAATGGTAGGTCCCTGTGCCATCACCAACCCGCACACCAAATTTGAACATCGTAAGTCAATTTGTTCGGGACCTTCTGACCACAGACACACAGACAGGCATTTTTTCTAAAACACTTTTTGGAAATCAGGATGCTCCAAAACGTGGATGCTCCAAAACGTATATATATATATATATATATATATATATATATATATATATATATATATATATATATATATATATATATATATATATATATATATATATTTTTTTGACCGAATACTATACTTCCCTTACCCTATGTACGCATATTGGTAATTGAAAGTAATAAATAATTGTTCATTAAATTGAACACACCCTCAAATAAAATGCTGGATTGCCGTTTATGGTTTCTCTATTATTCTCTTCGCTTTATCTCTATTTATAAAAGCAAAAGCCCTAATTTATTCACTCACTGATTGACTTATCACTAATTCTCCGACTTCTATTTAGTCTCAACTCTTAAAAATTGGACAAATGTCAACAAGGATAAACGTTAAGTCGGCTATTAAACTGGTGAGAAAGGGAGCGGGGGTAACTGAATATTTCACGTCCAATGCACTCCCAACTCGAAAATTTAGTACAAATTTTATCATGGGCAAGCTTAAAAGAGAGCCTATTCCGATCTCTATTAACTAACTTTCCGGTATCGAAATGTGATCAATCGTCTGCAATATGTATTTCATGAATATCTTTTTATTTTAAAATACTTTGCAAAATTTCGTAGCGAATTACTGTTATTCAGCTAGATGAAATACACACACACACACACACACACACACACACACACACACACACACACACACATATATATATATATATATATATATATATATATATATATATATATATATATATATATATATATATATATATATATATATATATATATATATATATATATAATGGTAGGTGCAATTATTAAGTTTTTTTATGAACATTACTTGAGTCAAAGTCAAGTGTACACCTTTGCTGCGGGAAGTCAACATTCCATGTCGCTTCATAAGTCTCTTTGAACATTTGTTCTATAATACTTGAATCAACTGGTGTTGTTCTTATGCAAATATAAATTTTAAGACCAACAAAGGCTCAAGGCCCTACATGGTTAAAGTCTCAACATCAAAGACAAAATCTTTACCACACCAAATTGCGATATTGAAACTACCAAGAAAAGTATAAGCTTATGCTATGCCATTAGTAAAATTGCAATGGTTTAACAGATAGGTAGAGCTAGATATTCGACTTGACTTCAATGAGCAAAGAGGGCACGCATTGAATTTGATTAAAGTAACTAAAGTTTGAAAAAAATGATTATTCCCTCAATCATAAAAAAAAATGGCACTATGAGGCAGCCATTTTTTGTGTGTGGGTGTGTGTGTGTGCAATTTACGGGAAAAGAGCAACTTTATATCTTACCCCAACTTGTGACACAAAGGCCTTGAAATATGTAGCCTCTCAATGATAGTAAACCCTTCACTGTTTGTAAGAACGTATACGTTTTGATAAAATTGGTATCTGATGAAAAATAGGGTCATCCTATACGTCATATCAGTTAAAAGTCCCAATAACCGATTTCCGGATGAAGCTTTCAAGAGTGGAAGAAGAAATCAAAATAAACATTGAAATATCAGCCAGAGATGGTGTGAAAACTATAGACAAACTATAGGATGCTCTTGGCGTTCCTTGAACCTTGTACGTGCTACTACAATGCGAAGACAGATGCACTAAATTTAAACCGCGCCAATCTGATAAGAAGAAGACGTCCACTTAAGGACAGGAAGAAAATGAAAGTTTATTGATTTATAGAGATAAGTTCGGACTGTGTGTAAGTAAATAGCAATTTTAAAATATAGGTATACCCACTGACGGTCATGCACGTATATACGCGTCATTTGATATCCAGTTTTTCCAGCAATACACAACATTTTTAAATTTATAAATAAAATTTAAAATAAAATATTTTTTAAATATTTTTATTAGCATGATAATTTAAAACCTATCTAAAACAAAATAAATAAAAATATAAATAAAAAATATATATATGTATATTTGAATTAGAAATATAATTTAAAAATCATTGCAAGGAAAACAACTTTAGAATTTAGCCCATTCCCTGGACAGTCAGTGGGTTAAGGCAATCTCTCGCCCGGCTTTTTATGGCAATTTCAAAAGCGAAAGTAACTTGGGGAATTTTTGTAAAATGGTATATATTCTATGACAAACGATTTGAATGGATATTATCAATATGTGCTACTTAAATGCAGTTATTATGAATCCAAAGAAACTTTTAAAGAATTATTAATGGCATTCCTTAAGAAGTATCTCTAGAAGAATAAAGCATCTCATTATTTAAAGTTTGATTATATAGTACTAGCTGAATACTCGTGCTGCGCTACGAAATTTTACCATGAGCATTTTAGCGATGAAAAGAAATTCATGTATTCTACTTTTCAGATGTATGCTCCCATTTTGATCATGACAAATTGATTTATCAAAAAAAGAACCTTCCTTTGTTGACATTTTTTCAAAATTTATAATTGTGAATACTATATTGGAATGAGACATTTGAATATCCCTCGTTTAGAGCGATTAATCCCCTTTGGACCCTTTTCAATTAGTTAATCGAGATTGCAATAGTTTATTGTGTTTCAAAGTTATAACTGTGCTGGAAATAAGACATTAAGATATTCCACGTATTGTTTCAATGTTACGTCGACTTTTCATCTCTTAAAAATTCATTAATCGATATTGGAATAAGTTATTTTTCCTATATTTTCCCTTCTTAACATTTGCACCAAATATCGGAATTGTGACACCACTGGAAGTGGGCCTTTCGGATATCCCTCGTTTAGAACGTTTAACCTCTTTTTGACCCCATAAAGTTGGTTGATCGAAATCGGAATTTCGATTAATCAACTTTTACTATGTTTATCTTTGTTGACATTAGTACCAATTTTCAGAGTTGTGGCAAAATGAAAAGTGGGACATTCGAATATCCCTCGTTCGGAACGTTTAACTCCTTTTTGACCTTAAGATCAGAATAGCTTACTTTTTCTATGTTTACCATTGCTGATATTTGTACCAATTTTCAGAGTTGTGTACATGTGGGAAGTGAGAAAATTAGTAATGAGTGAGTGAGTGAGGGCTTTGCCTTATATGTAAAGAGATATTAAACGCCCTCGTGGTTAATTAGACTCATTGGAAAACTTTTTCGAATGTATGAGATACTTCTTCGGAAGACAAAAATAATACTTTAAAAATGTCTGAACCGTTTTGATGAATATCATTTTGCTTTACAACTGTATCATAATCGTATATCAACTGTATCATAAATATCGTAATAGTTTACTTTTTCAACGTTTATCTTTTTCGGCATTTATACCAATTTTCAGAGTTGTGACTACATTAGAAGTGGGACATTATAATATCGCTCGTTTGGAACGTTAAACCCCTTTTTGATCCCTTAAAGTGTTTTAATCGAGATCGGAATAGCTTACTTTTTATGTGTTATTCTTCGTTGATATTTGGACTAATTTTTAGAGTTGTGACCATATGGGAAGTGGGAGAGTTCGCGATGAGTGAGTGAGTCAGTGAGTGAGTGAGGGTTCGGCCTTATATATAGAGAGAGATAACATTAGTAAATTTATATGGTATCTTGACCATGCGTTTGGTTCATTCAAGAATATCCCTCTTTTTGGCTTATATTTAATAAAATTAAAATCCTTATAGGAACACCATACGAGTTCATCTACTGACGAGGTCCATTATCATTTGGACGGATTTATCAATAAACAAAATTGGTGAATATGCGATACTGGAAATCCGCAAGTGTGTCTTACTTCAAAAGCATTAGATTCTTGGAAAAGTGACTGTTTGAGCTGCACTATATAGTTAAGAGATCATAGGGACCTTTTTACTTTCAATTACCCATATGTATACACAGGGTAATGCAAGTATAGTATTCGGTCAAAATAATATAACTTTTTTTTTTTTTTTTTTGCATTTTTCTACGTTTCGGAACATTGTAATTTCAAAAAAGTGATCTAGAAAAATTTGTGTCTCTGTGTACGTGGTCTTCATAACTACCGAGGAAATTTACCTTCGATGTTAAAATTTGGTGTGCGGGTTGGTGATTGGGCAGGGACCTACCATTAAGGTTTTCGTCAAAATCGCGCATGCGCATAAGGTAGCTACCATTGAAAAAAAAATCAGGTTTTTCGGTAATTGCCAAGAAACGGCTTTAACGATTTTGTTTAAAATCGCTGTGGTAATGCCTCTTAAAGGGTTCTAAACATCAGTGGCGGTCCGTGGTCAAAAATGTTAGAGCAGCCGGAAACATGAGATTTCCCAAAATCCCCTCCCTTCCCCAAACACACACACACACTTTTTTCAATCATCACTTGAATAATTTTTTTTTTAATAATTATTTTAAAAAACGGATTTTTTACACTTAAAAGTACCTAAATAGTAATGATGTTAGCATGAAAGTTTTTTCTTTTTTATATAATAATTCATTAACTAATTCACATTTAACTCATTACAATTAGCTTATTTTTGAGCTATTACTCGAGTTTTATGGGGCAGAGAAAAGAAATTATGGTTGGAAATTGTTCATAATATCTTTCTTCTCCCCACCTCCGGAATTCCAGTAAAAATGCTTTAATGGCGTAAAAAGTTGAAAAACTAATGCCTTTAACCCAGAGTTCTCTTTCCTTGAGCATACCTCATCAACGATCGTTTTTTCTTCTTTGCTCAGTTTCACTTACAAGAAAGGATATTATAAGAATTATCTATAAGTATATCGCCAAAATCATCATTTTGGCAGATTTTTTTTTTCTCAAAAAAAGATCCATTCAAGAATTATCGCAAAAAATATCACCTAACTGTCAATTTTTACTAAATGAATGATGAACATATAAATACGGTAGATAACACAAATCCACGTCAGTATTATAATGTAATTGAAAGTTGTGCGTTGCTCCACCCCCCTAGTTCATGAGAGAAACGATAAACCTATGCCACTATATTCAGATTTTACAAAAATTAGCTAACACATTTTGATATTGTAACTATAACTATGTACAGGCGTACTTCGTAAAATAGAAACTGGAAACCACGGGAATATACCTCTGTACCCGCATCGTATGAATACCCCTATTTAATGTCGTACTAATGCCCCCTATGTCAAAATTTAGTACGATGGCAGAGCCCGCACTAAGTTTTGGCATGTGCGGATTCCATGCGGGTTTGCACGTAGACTTCAAAGTTGCGGGTCGTTCTCCGTATCGTGCGAAAAGGCCCCATTTAATATACATTGGTAAAACTTCTTGCGCATCCGTATTCACACAGTACGAAAGAGCTCTAACACCAACAACCTGCGCAACTCTCGTAATTTTGAACTCCGCAGAACTCGGGGACAAAAGTTTGTTTGAGAACATGGTTCAGTTCGAAGTCAACTGACTAAGAAATCATAACCAGAGAAAAGTTGGCGAAAACACCCGTCCGCTTGACAAACTTCGCAGTTACGAGGAGATATTTTGAGGGATCCCCTTACCCTGTCTAAAATTATCACAGGAGCGTAACACGTGAAGGGGGTTGATGATTTAACGCAGCATTTGGCATGCACGCAGCAATTAGTTTAGTTGACAGGTTCCTTTAAACTCTTTCAGCCCTGAGGCTATTTGGATATAAGTTAGTTAACCCTTTCCCTGTCACTGAAAGACTGCTTCTAGGCACGTTTTCATCTTGGTGCATCAGGTTCAGTCACAATTTGGCGTCATTTAACTACTGATTTAACTACCCTTGCTTAAATTTGACTTCTGTTAACAAAAACCCTGCCAATATGGATTTTTTTTTTTAATTTTTATTTAAAAGATATGACGTGTTTCGTGATAAACTTGGCGAGTAAACCTGTGACCGAAAATTCAAGTACTAATCCGATATATCTATTTGGAGCCAAAATGTTCACTTCTTATAAAGTGACTACTAAAACCCTCCTCTGATCAGATTTTAAAGCAATTCCGGTCGAGTTTATTTTTTATGTAATCTTTTCGAGATCTAAATATGGTATAGTATAGATCTTCAATTTGTTATATGACTGACCGGCTCTGTCCGGCCTGGTGATTGCACCGGACAACATTATGGCCAGTACGCCCCTGGTATGTGGGGTAGAATGTTTAGTTTTGTATGAGAATGTTGACCTCAGATAGACGAACAAAGCCTTTGTATAAGCTTCTCCCTTCAGTAGTGTAATATCGAAGCTAGAATGTATATATACATTCTAGTTTCTACGTTATAAGTTATAAAGCCTTGCACATAGTCTTTTAGAAACTGTTCTCTAACTTTGAGATAATTTAACTTCGAAAAGTGAGAAACTGAGAGAAGAAACAAATGGTACAGTACGCAAAAAAAAAATCAAAAAAATCCGAACGATGGCTATATTTTGTATTCTAATTATAAAGTTCAATGGCAACCCCATAATATTATACCATATTTAGATTTAGAGTCCTAAAAAACGTCTAAATGCCAAATTTCATAATTTTTCTATGAGTGGTTAGTAATTTAAATGATATAAAAAAAATGATGTTAAAAAGAAAATTTGTTTTTTGGCCATAAATTCTTATATAGTTAATATATTTTAGCAATTTTTGTTTTTCAAAGATTAGTTTGTTTAAGGCCAAACATAAATATCATGCAACTTTTGTACTAAACAGTTTTTTAATAATTAATTATTAATTAATAAAAAAGTTTTAAAATTATTTAAATAGAAACACACACACACACACACACACACACACACTCGTTATGAAGCATCAATAGATTCATTGCAGGGAAGCAAATTAAAGGCGAACTATTGCACTGCCTTATGCAAAATGTACATAAATTTTCCTATTTACAAAATTAACACTACGAAATATTTACAAATATACAAAAATTCGTAACAATATATATATATATATATATTGTTACGAATTTTTGTATATTTGTAAATATTTCGTAGTGTTAATTTTGTAAATAGGAAAATTTATGTACATTTTGCATAAGGCAGAGCAATAGTTCGCCTTTAATTTGTTTCCCTGCAATGAATCTATTGATGCTTCATAACGAGTATAACTCTGGGAAGCGAGTTTTAAGGAGCAGGGCATTTAACATTATGATAATGGCAATCTCGACAAATTGGCGAGATAGAGCCAAGTTGGCAACGGTTTTGGCGACTAATTTTTGTTGCCAAACTTGGCGATCATTTGGCGAAATTTTCGGTCCCTATGTACATGTATAGGACTTTTCGACTACGATCTGGAAAGTTCTCCAAATATCGACCTCTAGAAGTTTCAAGAAGGTTCGCAGCCTCCCCTATATAAGCCCGGCCGTGAATGGGGTTATACTAAACTTCAACTTAACTAGACATCACTTAGACGGTAGATCGTGACAGTGCTCATAGATATTTAATCCACTTTGGCGGAGTGAAGACAATTCTCGCCAAACCTTATAGCCTTTTGTTCTCTACAGGGTTGTGGTTTGGCGAACATTATGCTTTCACGCCGCCAAAATGGATTAAATACCTATGAGCACTGTGACGATCTACCGTCTAAGTGATGTCTAGTTAAGTTGAAGTTTAGTATAGTTAGTTAGTTAACTGATTTTGAGTCACTGAGTTAGTAGTTGACTGATTTTGAATCACTGAGTTAATTGTTAGCTGAGTCCATTAGTTGACTGGAATTACTGATACTGAGTTCCGAAAGCGAACTGTATTGCATTGTCTTGTGCGGCGATTTAGCAGTTGTTGTCAAGTTTTTAACTGCTGTTTTGTGCTCTATTGAGGTGAAAAGAGCTGTATTGTGTCTACTAGAACGAGAAGTTCTGGAGCTGTAAAAGAACTGTGAAGAGTTATTTTGGAATAAATATCTGCAAGTTTTGATCTGCTTTGGCTTCAAATCTTTCGAACCCGTCCCAACGCAACAATATATATATATATATATATATATATATATATATATATATATATATATATATATATATATATATATATATATATATATATATATATATATATATATATATATATATATATATATATATTATTAGAATTATCATGGTCGAAAACTCCTCCCGAATTTATTTATTTCCATTTTGACTTTTGTTTCTCGATATTTTAGTAAAAATGTAAAAAAGCTCACTTTAAGGGAGCGTGTAATAGATTACGTCTTGAAGAATGCAAAATGTTCGATTCTTCCCCGCGATAAAGAAATTTGCCCTCAAGATCGTCCAAAATATTTTCGCTCATAAGTGACGCGTTTCTCAACATAATGAACTGAAATTTGGTATCCAGGGTAAACGAGATATTCTAAATCGAATGAAAGCATAAAAAATGGGGGTTCGTATTGAAATTTTTAAAGATAGAGTTAAATTTACTTAGTACACAGCCCCCTAGGAAAAAAATTTGAAATAGACAAATAGAAAATCGTAAACAAAACATTTTGGTGCAAACCGCAAGATTCTACGATAATTAGAACCGAAATATAACCATTGTTGAGATTTTTTATTTTTTTTTTATTTTTTTTGCGTACTGTACATTAGCTAGACAAGAATTCTAAATACACCTGTTTGCAAAATAGTAGCAATATGGCAACGAATTATTGTTATATCTGAATTTAACGGGATGAGTTGTTCGTTTTCCCCATGGAAACGTACTCTGTGATCTCTTTATTGTAGTGCAGCCCAAACGGTCCCTTTTGCAGAATCTAACAGTTTTGTACAACACACAGACGGGTTTTTAGTACCCCATATCCAGCAGTTTTGCTTATTGACAAATTCATCCAAAATGAAAATGAGCATCATCGGTAGACCATATGCATCCAATTTACTCACATCATTCAATTTGGCAAACCTATGTGTTTAAAATTCCATTTATGTCTATCCAACGTGTCACTTATCTCTCATAGTTAACGTAGTTATAATCATTTCAAAGTTAGGGAGTCTTTTCTGAAAAACCCTGTATGAGATAACATTACATATTATATCTTTGCAATGAACATGAAATACACATAGAAATATACACCTAATACACCTCAAAAATAACTTGAAAATCGGAAGAGACATTGAACGCTGGTAGATATAGTATATTGCTCGAACGAAATCTTTACTTCAGAGAAAATGCCTAAGATTTTTCGAATTTCTTTTCACTTTTCACATTCATTTATGAACGCTAAGTCTTTAATCTTAATAATCTTTAATTCTCAAACTCAAACCAAAGTTTCCTTTCAATTTTTTATAAAATTAATAAGATGAGAAAGAAAACACTTATTTTTTTAAAACAAAATCAATCCTCCTTTCTTTTAAACTTGGGAATCAGTCAATGATGTTATATAACGGCTTTGTTTTGATAACACACTCACCCCATCCACGCAGATTCTCATATGTTGAGCCATTCAGCTCATCGAATTCTCAAGGGCAGCCGAAGTTAGAAATAATACTTGGTCGGTAGCACCGCTATTACATTGCGTAGAGGAAAGGCTTCTATTGCTTTCCATTGGTTACCATGGCAACATGGCTGCCCGAAATACGTTTCAGGAAACAAGGCTGCTGTGTTCGTAGGAAAATCATTTTGATTGGAAAGGGGGGAGGGGGTTCGTGAATTATTCAGGCAAAAAGATTGCTGTTTATCGGATTTTTTTTTCATTTACCGTAGAAATAGATCTTCATTTTAGAAAATTGTAAAATAAATAATTTTAGTTTTGAACTAATAAATTTAGATGCAGCCAGGCTGTACTGGCTGTAGTGCACGAACCGCCACTGATGTAATGGTGTAACTATGCAACACTAACTAATACTTTCCACAACAATGTTTAATCCAACTTTGCTGCGTAACTTACTTGTTCTACAACAAAATTTAAATAAGCATAAAGTAGTAATTTATATAAATTTGGTTGCCTTAGGAATTGACAAAGAAATATTTAACAGCTTGTGTTAAAACGTTGGACGTATTTCAAACAAATAACAATAAACGAAATTAAAATTTGGCAATCAAAATAAATGAAATGTTTGCTAGTCAGTAACAAAATAAAAGGTTATCACAGTTTAACAGAAGGTTATCACAGTTTAAAGAGCAAGTGTATTTAAAAGTGCGACAAAGAGAGAACTAAGAATCAAGACCAAATTAAAAATCTTGATAAGCCAGTGATAAAGAAAAGTATGTATCAGAAGTTTCATAAGACTATTGACAAAGTTCCAATAGTCTTAAAGTATTTTTTCCCCTTTTCAATAAATACTTTACTTAAAATTGAAACATTTTAGAAAACACCCATATCTTTACTTTAAACAATGAAAAAAATATTTTTGAAAAGTGACGAAATAGAGATATCAAATTTCATAAAATTGAACCATGAAGTATAAGGATAAAACTTTCAGGAAACGTAATAACTTTATATCCGAGAACTATGTAGAACTTGCAGGTAAAAGTAATAACCTTCCGTGGGAGTGGATGAAATTGTTTTTACCGCATCGAACATAATTCTGAATTCCTTATATAGAGAAATGCTAGTAGATTATCAATATACAGGTCTGCCGACGGGAAGGGGGAAAAAAAAAAAGTGTTCGAAAATCTTCTTTGAGTGTGTTGAACTAAATCCGATAGCCAATTATGTCATGACTTGGTCACATAATAAGCATTATTTTTTATTCGGTAACCCCCCCCCCCTCTCTTTAATTTTCAACGAATTTTCAATGAGGAAGCGTACAGACGATGTGATTTATTTAGCACCAAATGCTTGCGTCTTTTAAAAGTGATCCAAATTGACAATAAATATTAAGTAATCAGTTATGTAATTCATTTGGAATAATATTGTGAAATGTAACAGTTTTGACTTCTACATTATTAGCAATATTTAACTATAAATGTTAGTTATGTGCTGTATATCAATTTGAAGGTCTCGCTAAGATTTTATAAAATTTAGCCCTGAAATTCTAACTTAAATTACTTTCATGGAACAATTAGAAAAGTGGGATATTCGATGGTTAGCAAAGCACAATCTAATTTTTCGCCCCCCGATATGGTGAATGTGTACAGTATTAAATTGAATGTTATGAGAGGTAAAAAGTTAAAGTATTCGTAAAAGCAATGAAATAAATATCTGATTTGGGGGTATTTTCCTGATGCTGAAGTTAATGTATGCAATAAACTGTTAATTGTTTAAAATTTAGACAATATTTTACTAATACTATGTGGATTACTAATACCCATTGGTAGCAGTTTTTAACAGCTTTTTATCGTCACGATTTAAAAAGGTAAACACGCAAAATTGTGAAACACAATAACTATACAATACAACAGAACAAATTATAAAATCTTATGTCGGCATTTTGGCTACTTTTTTTTAAAAGTCGATTAAACACTTTTTACAGAAGGTTTATTGTACACTAAGTACGAGTGGAATAGATGTATATAATATAGGACATTTGGAAATTGTTTTCATTTTGGCGATAAGAAAATTCATAAAAATTAAAAGCTCAGTTACTAAAATAAAATTAAAATATTAATGTTAAATGAAACTAAAATATAAGTTAAAGTAAAACCAGTAGCCAGAAACAACTATTATCTGGGGGGGGGGGGGGGAAGGAAAAAAAACGAACCTGCCAAATAAAATCGCACCAGAGAAATATCCTATAAATACATCTGTACTATACGAGTGCTCAGTATTATTACGTTCCATACTAAAAAAGTCGTGGCCTAAGACGAAACTTCAAATGAATTTAATTTATCCATACTCTGCATATTTAAAATGTATATTTGGAAAAGTAAAATGTAAATTGAAAATAAACAATTTCACCAAAACCATGAGATAGGCTTATCACCCAGACACTATGTCCTAAAAGATTCTAATCTTCGAAATCTTCCTAGTGATAAAATGAAGTCTGCCGGATATTTTGTTTCAAATTCATTAATTTGATCTCTTCTAAAGAAATAGAAAGGATTATTCCAAGCAAAATAATTCAATTTCTTCCCTCCCTTTCCCATAGAAACAAACAAACAAACACACACACACACACACACACACACACACACACACACACACACACACACACACACACACACACACACACACACACACACACACACACAAACGAGTGTATAATAAAGTCGAACAGTGGCGGCATAAACAGACTAATGAAGTGAGGGTATTTTAGATATTTTGAATTTAGCAACAATCAGCAAAGTTAACCATTTAAGCATACCAAGAACAAAAAGCCTGTCTTGTCAGGAAAAGTTTCTCCCGTGATGAAACTATAATAAATCCATCAAAGATTTCTTCCTATCTGACAAAGTGCTTGTTAAAAAATATCATAAATGTTTATTAAATGTATTACATTTAACGAGTAAATACATTGAGTCATCCTCTCTAATACATTTTATCAGGTAGAAAATAGAAGGGCTAAGTGGATGAATTGTAAGGATTATGCATTAAAGAAATATTTTTGAAAAATTGCTTGAAAAAGTTATTACTTATTTTGGTTTTGTATTGTACTTTTTACTACTGCCCAATTTTAGATTTACGACTGCCCATTTTTAATTTGAGAATGCTCAAATAAGCCGTGACTAACCGTTAGAATAAGCCCTGAGACATAGTACACAAATTCAAGAATTATTAACACTGTGGATATATTCAGAAAGAACATAAGTCATTTTGCTGATCCCTCTTACCCTTTATTTTCACAATTTTTCAGCTTTTGATAAGAGGATAATTTATATGTTCGAAAAAGAAAACATTAGCAATTAATCCGAGATAAATATTTTATTAAATCGTATCTTTTCAAATGTGGAAATTTTCTTTCTATATAATTAACACGTGTTTTATGAAAATAGATTCCTAATAAATTTATTGAAAATCCAGTAAAAAATTTTCGACAGAAATACATAAATTTTGAAGGTTGTGTATTTCGAGTCATTCTTCTATAAACAAAATTCAAGAAATATTTTCTAAAATTTCCGAGGAGTGCGGTGAATTGAATAGGAGGGATTTTAATAATAAAAAATAATTTAAAAATAAAACTTTGCATCTTAATGAGAAACTTAAGTTGCATTAAAAGTGTAACAGAAATTAACAGTTTTTAAAATCCATCTCAGCAAAAAATGAGCAATGGCAAGATTTTAAAAAACATTTTTACATTATATATTTTTATTATATCTAAAAATGATAACACTAATTATAATTTAATTAATTTTAAGAAAATTTAAATATTAGTTTAAATTTTCAACTTATTCCAATGAAATCATTTTCTCAAAAGCATTTTCGTAACTATTATTTTGATGATTTCGTTGTTAATATTTTTTAAAACTTCAAGCATCATATGCCAATTAAAAAAAAAAGCCCTTCTAAAAAAAGTTTACTCAACAGTACAAAATATTCACTATCCATAAATCTTTGATATTAATCACATACATAGGTCGGACATAATGTAATGAACCACACAAACATAAATTAATTTTCTAAGTAATTAAAAAAAAGTATTTATGCAAATAATTTACCTTGACAATAGCCTTAGCATCTGTAGGTACAACAAAGCAAGCTGCAATAGCACAAACAACTATTGCTTCCATTGATCCCATTGTAACTCCTATAAAATAATCTTATGAATGAAAAGCACTGCTGCTCTGTAAGTTGGTGTATAGCGATTGCCGAAACAAATCCCACTTTTTATACTCCATTTTTCTTTTTTCCTCTCTTTGTTTGTTTTTTCTTCTTTTTTTTTTATCGGAGGGTGATCCTACGTATTGCCATGGGAACGAAGAGAGTGAGATTTTTCTCTCTGAGTTTGGTGGGATTCTTCTGTCGCCAAATTGACGCCAATAGTTATCGTTCGAATTTTCTCTTCAGTTCTTTTGGTGATGATGGTTTAATCAGCGTTCTCCACTAACTTATAGAGGCGGGCCATATGACGTATGTTGGAGCCTTTCGTGGGCCGGATACACCAAAATATGTGTTTTAATTTTTATCGATTTAAAAATAGAAAGCATTTCTGAAAACTGGAAAAAAAAATATCTTAATAAAATTACAATTGATATTTAGCTCCTTTTTTTTCTTCAAATAATTAAATAATAATAATAATAATACTTTTAATTATTACTAAATCAAAGTCGAAAACAAGAAGAAGAGAATCTTTTGTTCCAACTTGACAATGCGACTTCACTTAACTTTTAATTAAAGTATTTAAACTGTAGATATCAATTGCGAGACAATTACTCATTTTTAGTCGATATCAATTGTGAGACGATGACGGTCGAAATCATTCAGTTTATTTTATGATAGAGTTGATATCTTTCGGAGTATTTGTTGCAGTTAATTTTAGTAAATTGTCCAAATGAGATTCATTTAAGTTATTTCTGTATTTATTCTTGATGAAAACCACTTTGTTGAAAGCTTCTTCGTATAGTTTCTCCTTGCACGTTATGGAAAACTTTGTCCTACATTGTTAACTCATATTATTTTGGATAAATTATAATTATGGAAGAAAAAAAAAAGCTCAATACCGCGAAATTTGATTTTTTTTTTTAATCTTTTGTAGTGCCAGCGGGCCTCAGAAAAATCTGTTGCGGGCCATGTAGTGACTAACGCTGGTTTAATGTATCTTCAGTTCTTAATTTTTTTATCCTGATTTTTTTTTTTTTTTTTTTTTTTTTTAGCCTTCGGGACAAAGCCTGAAAATAAACACCGTTTTCTATAAATTTAGATCAGATATACTTTATAAGAGTACAACTAATCATTAAACTGAACAATAATTTTTAACTAAGATACGTTTTTTGAAATATTTTCGTGAATGTAAAAAAAAATTTAATCTACGTGTTAAAGACAGAATAAAATTGATCGATTAAAAATTAAAATTGTCATGGCAATACTTTTTTGAATTTTAAAGAATACAATTCTATGTGTGTTAAATTAAAAAATGAGTAATTAAAAACCAGTCAAGGGAGAATAATCACTGTACAGCACACACTTGAAGTGTGCGTACTTGCTTGGTTATCTTCAGCAACAAAACGAGTTTAAACTCGTTCTGATACTTTGCTTTATCAAAGCCCAGAACCTTCAAAAGTAGAATGTTAATATGCAGCTTAGTTTTTAAGTTCTAGTCAATTACGATTTGCTCAGATACAGACATATTTCAAAATCATTATGGTTCTTCAGAATATCTTAGAATTAAATAAATAATTTTCTTGTAAACTAGTCATAGTTTTGTAACGACCTGATTTAAAAAAAAAATCTACTTGCAATATTAAGAATTAAATCATTAAATCATATTTCTTCAAGTAATCATTATTTGATATATACCCCAAAAAGATAATAAAAAAAAGTTTTCTCTAAATTAACACAGTCCCAAAATTTCCAATATATATATATATATATATATATATATATATATATATATATATATGTATGTTTTGGTTAATGTGAGTATTGGTCTAGTTCAAGAAGTTCCCGCTTTACTCGAATTTAATGTTTTTAACGGACAGACATTCGTAAGTATTCTTGCGTTGTCGTCTTGTAAATGCAATACTAGATTGTTACTCTATTTGCAATATTTAATAATATTTTTTGACTGAAAAATAACGATTGATTAAATAAATATAAAAAAAAATATTATCGTTAATTTTTTTTTTTAAATCTAAATCCATAAAAATAATGATCTTTAAATAATAAATACCAAGATTCCTCAAAGAACAATTGAGATTTCGAAAACAAACGAAGCTAAAGTGGGAGCTCTAGGAACCCTGCATCTCATCTCGCAATTGGTTAGACTAGAGGTGTGGTCTTAACTATCATCCAATCAGCGTCCATCGGTTCAGAGTCCAGCTCACACTTTTACGTTATCGTCGTAGAGAGGTTTTAGTAAGTGCAAATGGGTTTCAAAATATTGACTTTGTGATCCGACTCAACATCTCATGGTGGTAAACAAGTGGGATGTTGTTATTTTTCATCTCATTCATAAACTCTCGTGTGTCGGATAGTGATAAGGAAACAAAAGGTAGTCTAGTATTTTCTTGTAGGATGCCTTAAGGAAGTTACTAGAATTCTTTGTTGAAAGATTTTAAAAGAGGGAAAGGAAATTGATTTTTTAATCTAATCAGAATTTTAATGCTGGGTGAATATGCAGGGCCATTTAGTAAAGAATTCCTAATTTAAATTACGTAAGTGCAAAACAGAGAGAGAGAGAGAGAGAGAGTGAGAGATAAAACATCGCACAACTTTCAATTACACTATAATACTGATGTCAATTTGTGCCATTTACCGTTTTTATATTTTTATCATTCATTTAGAAAAAATGGCCAGATTGGCGATATTTTTTGCGATAATTCATTTATGGGTCTTTAAAAAAAAACCTTCACAAAATTGATGATTTTGGCTACATATTTTTCTATAATTCTTATACTGTCCTTTCTTATTATTTAAACTGAGGAGAAAAGAAAAAACTATCGTTGATGAGGTATGCTCAAGGAAAGAGAATTCTGTGTTGAAGGCATTCCTTTTTAAATTTTACGCCATTAAAGCAATTTTACGGGAATTTCGGAGGCGGGAATGTTTATAACACTTTAAGAGGCATTACCACAAAGATTTTGATAAAAATCGTTAGAGCCGTTTTTTAGCAATCATTAAAAAACTTTTTTTTTTCCAATAGAAGTTACCTTATGTACATGCGCGATTTAAAAAAAAAAAAAAAACACACACACACACCTTAATGGTGGGTCTCATGATCTCCACTAAACCCCCACACCAAATTTGAACACTTTTGGTCAATTTGCTCGAGAGTTATGCTGACCACAGACACACTTACACAAGGAAAGCCATTTTTTCTAGACAACTTTTTTGAAATCAGGATGTTTCAAAACGTGGCGAAATGCAAAAAAAAATGATTTTTTTTTTTTTTTTTACCAAATGCTCTACTTTCATTACCTTACATATGGGTAACTGAAAGTGAAAAGGAGATTAGTGGTTTATTAGATGAACGGGTATGGAATTTTAAATATACCAGCTTTCAAAATTGATTGGAATACATTTAATGGCGGCTGTTTGTGTTTTACAGATGGGCCTCATTTTTATTTGCACGGATTTGTCAATAAACATAACTGTTGAATATATGGTACCGAAAACCCATTTATGTGTCTTTTGCAAACCCCTACATTCTGTAAAAGTGACAGTTTGGGCTGCATTACCTAAAAAGAGATCATAAGGCACTTTTTACTTTCAATCACCCATATGTACGTACCTCCTCATTCTGGAACATCCTGATTTAAAAAAAGTGATCTAGAAAAAATGAGTGTGTGTGTGTGTGTGTCTGTGTGTACGTGGTCGACACAACTTCCGAACAAATTGACCTACTATGTTCAAATTTGGTGTGAGGGTTGGTAATGGCACAAGGACCTGCCATTAAGGTTTTAGTCAAAATCACCATTGAAAAAATCATGTTTTTCAGTAATTGCTAAAAAAACGGCTCTAACGATTTTGTTAAAAATCACTGCGGTAATGCCTCTTAAGGTGTTCTAAACATCCCCACCTCCGAAATTATCATAAAAGTGCTTTAATGGTGTAAAAAGTTGAAAAGCGAATGCCTGTAACACAGAGTTCTCTTTCCTTGAGCATACCTCATCAGTGATCGTTTTTCTTCACTGCCCAATTTTACTTACAAGAAAGAATAATACAAGAATTATCGATAAGTATACCGCCATAGTTATCATTTAGGTGGAAGTATAAATACGTTAGATGATACAAATTCACTTTAGTATTATAGTGTAATTGAAAGTTGTGTAATGTTCCACACCCCTAGTTTATAAGGGGAACTGTCAGCTCATTCTGTTATATTCACATTTTACAACACTTTGTTACTACATTTCAATACTGTTATCAATTTTGCAAAAAGGGGAATTTAAATTTCCATACTTTCCTATTCATAATATCACTTGTCTCTTCTTTGTGTCTCTCTCGGTTTTGCTTTGATTTTATTTAATTTTAAATTGACCTATTACCAATCGCATTTGCCTTTTTTTTCTTCTTTTTTTTTGCCTGGCATTTCGAAGAGATATACTGTGTAGTAAAGTCATCTATACAGTGAGAGATTTCTTAAATACCCCGGTAGCATATAACAAGACTAGCCAATATTGCTCGGCAGTTTGTCGTTGTTGCAGATATTAATCATTCTCGCCCAATGCTGGATAAAATATACTCGGAGCTAGAAGTGTGGGTAGACGCTGAGTGACGTGTCCCCCACTTTTCAAGAAAATACCTATACGTCTCCCCACTTCTAAAACCACTGAAATTCATCCCCCCCCCCAACACTTATAAAAACACTCAATTCATCTAAAAACTACTAAAGAAAAATAACATTGATCTTTAAATGTAGTAACACAGAGAAAAAGTGATTTATGGTTTTCAAGTGTAAAAAAAACTATTTATGGTATATATATCATATTATTATAAAAATGAATTATGTTATTTTGTATAAAGATATAAGTATTTTTATTAACAAATACTGTTACACTTGGTCAACTTTTAACTATGGAGGAACTTTCTTTTAAGTTAAATTTCTATTCTTGTTTCATATTAAGACAAGATAGAGTTCGCTATTCATTTAATTTCATGAAAGTATGCGCTTTTAAAAGTACTATTTAAATCTTAACTGTTGTGTATATAATGTTGAATTATTACTTCATTTAATCTTTTAATTGCAAATAAAAATAATAAGTCGCACTATATTCATTAAAATAAAAAATTTGGACTCTTGTCCAATGTTAGAGTTATGAAGTATAAATTACTTCATTACTAGTTAATATTTTTATTATAAGATTCAAAATTAATAAAATTTATCATTGAGGGGAGGATTTCACTTGTCACCAAATTTTTGGGCATCCCCCCACTTCTTTTTTCCCACTTCTACCACTGAATATACTGAAAGTTTCGTAACGTTGATGCATAGTTTTAAAATTCAAGTGTTTTATCTATAAGAAAGGATGGAGGGCAAGAAAAAATAGGTTTGGAGATGTTTTTGACATGCTTATTAAGCCGGGCCGAATAAGTCGAAGTATCTTGGATCTTTTAGAGGTAGTGGTAAAAGTTGTGGATTCTCATTATTAAAAGTATGTAAAATCTTAAAACTCTTGAATTTATATCTTCTGTCGCCTCAATGGGTCAAAAGTTGTGAAATTTGGACTATAAATACTTAAAATTCAAAAATTAATAAATAATTATATATATCGTTGATAATTTTGTGGTAATGCTAAAAAGTTATTGTTTTTTAACAACACCAGTAAAATTTTTTAGAATTATACGTTAATATCTTCTGCCCCCTTGAGGGCACCGAATTTTGAAAATTAAAGGCCATTTTTTAAAGAAAAACACATTACACTTTCCTCATTGTAATACGAAAATAAACTTTATTCCATCTTTCAGACATACAAATTACAAAAGCATTATTGATTGTAATCTCTTCTGGACTGTTTTTCTGGCTTTTTTTGTTTTGTTTTTTTACCCTAAACATTTTAGCATGTGGTTTCTGGATTCTAGGGTTGCTCCAACCATATTCTGCGGTCTAACTGCTTTTCCGAAGGCTTCGATGTTAAGCTTTACAATTTGCTCGACTGCTTGTGTGTGTGAAGGATATTTAATAAAATCCTAGCCGTCCTTTGGCACACAGTCCTGTATCATCTTCAAAAGTTCACAAAAACTGATATCTCTGAGAAATAGAGGTAATGTTACGTAACAAGTTTTAAAGCTCATGAGATCTGTGTAATTTGTAGCTCCAAGATTAACAGTAGGAATAGCGAATCTGCGAACACAATTTTCATCTGGGCCATTTTCCTTTCTTTTGCTTTGATAATCAGTATAACTTTAAGAGTTGTAATATGGTTCCTCTCATCAGTTAAAATGAAAATGAGCAATACTTATGTCCATTTGGACAACATAAGCAAAACTTATGACCATTTGGACGGCTAGGATTTTATTAAATATCCTTCACTCACACAAGCAATGCGTGAGTGAATTGAACAAAGTGTAAAACTAAACACTGAAGCCACCGGAAAAGCAGTTGGGCAGCAGAATAGGGATGGAGCAACCGATAAAGTTTACTTTCGTATTATAATGAAGAAAGTGTAAAGTGTTTTTGTTAAAAAAATTTCCCTCAATTTTTAAAATTCAGTGTCTTTGAAGCGTCAGAAAATATTAACTTTTAATTCTAAAATTTTTACAGGTGTTGCTGATAAAACAGTAACTTTTAAGCATTATTGCAAAAAGATTACCGAAATCTGTTATTATTTATTAAATTTTGAATTTTAAGCATTTCTAGTACAATTTTCACTACTTTCGATCCATTGAAGCGACAGAAGATATCAAATCAGTTTTAAGATTTTACACACTTTTTAATAATGAGAGTCCACAACTTTTCCGCACTACCTCTTAAAGATCCAAGGTACTTTGACTTTTTCGAGCAGGCCTAATGCTTATTTTTTAAAAAAAATCGAGTTCGGGCCGAATCGGCCAATTTTTCAGAACCCTTATTTCCGTTTTCTTATTTTTATTATTCTTATTTTTTGTGCTATCGGGGTAGTGGCCGTTTGGGTATTGTGAAATGGTTAACAGTGTTCAAAAAATTTTCCTCAAACTCAGACCTCTAATGGATGGACAAGAAATTTTACTTTCTAAAACTGGGCACTGTAAGATACTTTACTTGTTGAGTTCAAGAAGTGATCTCGAAAAAATGTGTGTGTGTATCCGAGGACAGTATAGCTCCCAAATGGATTGACCTACGTTGTTCAACTTTGGTATACGGGTTAGTGGTGGCTATAGTCAGGGTTTTAGCCAAAATTGGGCATGGGCAATAGTAGCTTCCAGGAATTTTCACTTTTTTTTTTATTTTTAAATAAAAGTAGATAAAAACTCATGAAAAACAATACAATTTTTTCAAAAATTTGAGCTCGGATAGATAGTTTAAAAAAAAAAAAAAAAAAAAAAAACCATTTAGTTCTTCACTTGACGATTAGGCGAGAAAAAGCTACTTTTGCGTGTGACGTCAATACGTAGATGATGAACCAGTCTAAAACCTGTTTTAGACGAGGAGGGAGTGAGGTTCCTCCTCGGATTTTAGACGAAATGTATGAGAAACTACGTCACGGTTTTTTTTTTTTATGGCTTTTCGGCCACTCGACTTTTGTTTTGATTTCAGCTAATTTCAAACTCGATTTTTTATTCATTGAAAGCATAAAGATAAAAAATAATAACACTGCTCAAATATATTCGTTGGATAACACTAGAAAATACTAAAAATATTCATTTCCCTCACTTGTGCAAGTTCTTCATTGCCAAAATATGTATCTAATAATTTTGAATGAGTCTTTGAGCTTAACGTATATGTTTTGACTGGTTGTCTTGGAGGATGGGGATTTAATTCTTTAATGAGCTAGTTTAGCCTTTGATTAGCATTTAATAGAGCATATTAATTGTTTTACATGTATAGGCCTGTTAAGTCTCGATTACGTTCTAGCGTACGTTATGACAATAGTCCAAGCTCCTCTTCGGAAGAATCCAGAAAGGGAAGAACATCTTCTGTTCATTTCCTCTATCTTTTACGTTCCTTGGAGGTGATGTAATCTCCGCGGATGTCGCTACTGTTGGCTGATGCGGGAGGAGTGTATATGACATATACATCAGCAGGGCCCGATTTAGAATTTTTTTTACTTTATGCCCAACATTCAGAGAGGGGCCCCTAATAGCAAATATTTATTTCCTTAAGTCACAGTATTACCAGATCAAGCTACATTCGTTAAGACTAACTTTTTACAATTAAAGCTCATAGTTTACTTTCACACGATTTTTTTGTTATAATTAGTATGATCTTGATTTCCTCAAAACTTTTGAATTAATCAAGACCCCCCCCCCCCCCATGAGCATGGATTTTAAAGCACACTTTCCTGTATTTTAAAATTACATTTTACCACAGGGTCCACAAATTATATAATAATGAAGATTACTTAATTTTATAAGAATAATTGTAAATAGTACAAAGTAACCTTTCCACTGTTTCCACGATCTCACCAAAAAGGACGGCCAAAACTGTCACATTGGTTATGGCTCTTTGAAAATTACAGTTACATGTAATAATTAGATTATTAATATAATAAACAATAATTTAATAGCAGGGTAAACAGTCAAAAGGCTAACACGTAAATACTCAGTGATTTAAGTAATTTTCTATTTGTTTCAAACTTTAAATACATACATATATGTAACTCTAAAAAATTGTAAATTATATATCAAATACAAATCAAAGAAATCAAGGTACTTACAAAACAGTTTTAGTTACTAAGTTGCTTCTATCTGCTTTCAAGTGAATCCCTCAACATCACTTAGCTTTCTTTCTGGGTTTTACACTTAAAAAATCATGCAAAACATCCTCAAACACAAGACCTTTTGTCAAATCACTTTCAACTGTAAGAAGAGCTAATTCAGAGAGTCTGTTAACCGACATGATGAAAACTTTAAATATAATGGTCTTTTTATGGGAATTTCCTATAAAAAGATCATTATATTTAAAATTTTCAGAAAACTTTCAAAATTTGGGGGTCTCTAGGCCCGGGCCTAGTGGGCCTAATGGTAAATCAGGCCCTGTAAATCAGTTGTAACTGTCACGGTCTCAGTTTAACCGTTAGGAGGGCTGTTTAAGTGTTTCATATATCGGTTATTACACAAACAACGTTTTAGGATAGATTTAGTAATCGAAATTATATAGTGAATACAAGAGTTCACTTAACTTACAAAGTTGTTTTCTACGTTGCACTAAATAGTTTAATATGTTCATTAGCAACAAATGTTAATATTTTTACTTTCAATTACCCATATGTATTATACATAGGGTAATGAAAGTATAGCATTCGGTCAAAAAAGAATTTCGTTTTTTTGGCATTTCTCCACGTTTTGGAACACCCTGATTTCAAAAAAGTGATTTAGAAAAAATATCTGTCTGTGTGTGTGTCTGTGGGCAGCATAACCCCCGAACAAATTCACCTACGGTGCTCGAAATTGGTATGCTGGTTGCTGGTGGCCATGGGACCTACCATTAAGGTTTTCGTCGAAATCGTGCATGCTTATAAGGTAGCTTCCATGAAAAAAATCGTGTTTTTCAATGATTGCTAAAAGACGGCTCCAACGATTTTGATTAAAATCGCTGTGCTAATTCCGCTTAAGGTTTTCTAAACATCCCCTCCTTCGAAATTCACGTAAAAATTCTTTAATGGCGTAAAAAGTTGAAAAACGAATGCCTTCAACACAGAGTTCTCTTTCCTTGAGCATACCTCATCAACGATCGTTTTTTTTTCTCCCCCCCCCCCTCTCCCCCAGTTTCACCTATAATAAAGGATATTATAAGGATTATCGAAAAGTACATTGCCAAAACCACAATTTTTTTTTTTTTTTAATGAAAGATCCATACAAGAATTACCACAAAAAATAATATCGCCCTAAGGGCATGTAATTGAAAGTTGTGCAATGTTCCACACCCCTAGTTTTATTATATATGGATATTTATTTAATGTTACTGGAACTTCCACATAATACATTAGATATTCTTTTTTTACTTTCAATTACCCATATGTATACATAGGGTAATGAAAGTATAATAATCGGTCAAAAAAAAAAAAAAAAAAAAAAAAAAAATCGACTTTTTTTTTGCATTCCTCCACGTTTTGGAACATCCTGATTTCACAAAAATGATCTAAATGTCTGTCTGGGCGTAAGTGGTCAGCATAAATCCCAAACAAATTGACCTACGACGTTCAAATTTGGTGTACGGGTTGGTGATGGCACAAGGTCCTACCGTTAAGGTTTGCGTCAAAATCGTGCTTGCGAATAGGGTAGCTGCCGTTGACAAAATCATGTTTTTCAGTAATTGTAAAAAAATGGCATCAACGATTTTGTTGAAAATCGCTGTGGCACTACCTCTTAAGGTGTTCTAAGCATCCCCACCTCCGAAATTCCCGTAAAAAATGCTTTAATAGAGTAAAAAGTTGAAAAAAGAATGCCTTTAACACAGAGTTCTCTTTACTTGAACATAGCTTCGATTTTTCTTTTCTTCTCAGTTTGACTTATGAGAAAGAATAATATAAGAATTATCGAAAAGTATATCGCCAAAGTCATCATTTTAGCGGAGTTTTTTTGTGTTTTTTTTCAAATCCATTCAAGAATTATCGAAAAAAATATCGCCAAACTGTCTATTTTTACCAAATGAATGATGAGAATATAAATACGGTAGATGACACAAATTCACGTCAGTATTGTAGTGTAATTGAAAGTTGTACGATGTTCCACACCCCTAGTTCTTTAAGTTTTCGTATTTAGAAAAAGTCAGAGCAAATTTCATTGTTATTTAAATGCGGTAGAAACAGAGTAACAAAGATTTATTTAAAAATCTACCTTTGGAAATTTGTTGGATCAAACGGTTTTCCTAAAATAACATGGGACACTATTTCATTCATCGTAATTTACTTCGTGAATGAATAAAATGTGTGTTTCCCCTATTTTATTTTACTGAAAAATAAGAGTCCGACAAATCTCCTACGTAAAACCAAGAAACAATTTTAGATAGTAAATAAATAAATAGAAATAAATGTCTTATACAACTAAAATAGAACAGGTATTTGAACATTCTACTAAATAAATATAAATTTCCGATTGAAAACTCCCACGAGGCTCAGAGATTTAGAAATCCTTTTCTTAGCTGAAAGCCGACATATTATCTCTAATTTAAATTTGATCTTGTTTCAAAAGATAAGTATTGTATTTTTAATACATACTGTTACGAATTTCTGTATATTTGTAAATATTTCGTAGTATTAATTATGTAAAAAGGAAAATTTAAGTACATTTCGCATAAGGCAGTGCAAGAGTTTGTCTTTACTTCGCTTTCCTGCGATGCTTCTCTTAATGCTTGAAAACGAGTTTTACAGAGATAATACTTGAAAACGAGTTTTAGAAGGAGAAGGCCATTTAACATTATGCTTAATGGCAATCTCACCAAGTTGGCTAGAAAAAGCCAAGTTGGCGACGGTTTTGGCGACTGATTTTGGTTGTCGAATTTGGCGAGAAATCGCCAAGTTGTCGCCAAGTCCATCCAGGCAACAATATTTTTTTTTTCTTTCATTTTATTACACATTTTTCTTAATACTTGCATTCAGTTTTGTTTGTTTATTGAAGTATTAAAAGTTTTAAAGAGTCCACTAGATGCTTCCCATATATATTAGATTTTGTTACATTCTCAGTTTGAGCTCGTATTAAAGAATTTTGTACGTTTATGATGCATTTAACGGTAGTCCCAACTGCGACTAAAACTTAATTTTGGCCTCTACTTCCATAACACAAACACTGCAGGGCTTTTCCTTCCGAGCAAGCAACGATATGATGGTTAAATATTAGTACAATAATCTTTCGATCCTTTTTTAGAGATATGTGATGGTTGGTTGGTTGGTTGTTTTCAGATTATCTGCCCCGTCAGCAACACGAGGGCTATAATGCACCGAAACATTCGTCATAGACAAGCCAACATACATTTTCAAACACCCATGCCTATCACGGGACTCGAACCCGCAACCTCGCGGTCTAGAAGCTAGCACGCTAACCACTACACCGAGATATGTGATGATATTTTGTAATTTTTTAATTAATATACATCGCCAAATCTTTGTTGAGTGTTAATTTAACTGGGACATTTTAATACAGGACATTTTAGTACTAGTTTAAGGGACACACCTAGTGTGACCGCCTAAAAAAAAGGTGATTTTTAGGAATTTTTTTAAAGAAAACTACTGCATGAAATATTTTAAAATTTTGAGGATATATTTATACATAATTAATGAATATAAACTGAAATTTTCTAAAGAAAAAAATTTAATTTTCAGCGAGTTTTTTGCTATCTTCCAAGTCACTAAAAAAAAGTTTCTCCACTGATGCAGTGATTGCGGCCTTCACCGTGGATGAAATAAAAAAATATATATATATTATTAAACTAGAAGGTATTGCCAGTACAATGACCCACGATTGTGTAAAAAAATTGAAATTTAACAAACTGGCATCCCTTAACGTGTTGAAAAAAAAAAAAAATGCAGAATTTGCTAAAAAATTGGATGATTTTTGGCCCTCCAAAATTATATTTTTTATACAATTGAAAAACTGGAGGGTCATTGTAGTAGAAACATATACAAAATAATCAGAAAAAAAAAATCAAAGCGATCGGATGATTTGACTTCGAGTTACAAGTGCAGCAAATTTGAAAAATGTAGTTTGGAGAAAAACAAGTTTAAAATAAAATGATTGATTTCATTGTCTTTAATAGATAAAAATCATACATACTGTAACTCAAAAGCTATTTGAAATATTCATTTGAAATTTTAGTATGTTATTTTTAAAGGTATAGACTATCGAAATATGCACAAAAAAAAAAAAAAAAAAAAAAAAAAAACACGATTTTTTTTCCCCCAAAATTTCACACTAGGTGTACCCCTTAAGTTTATACTCAGTAGTTCTTTGTGGACAATTATGAGTCATTTATCCGATAATACAATGATAATTGTTTAATGGAATTTAATTTTATTTGAGTGGCAAGGGTTAGATTCACCATTTGTTAGTTGGTTTTGTACTCTCAACGACCTATATTTATGCACAATGACGGGTAATCAGGTCGACATTTACAGCTTAACGTGGATTCCGAACCACAACTACAATCCATACCTTAATCCAGGATTCGAACCCAACACCTACGGTCGACAGTGAACACAGGGTCTAAATCATCGAATTTTAATCAAACACGACTTCTAAGTGTGATGGTTGATTTAGTTGTGGCATATTGCAGCTAACAAACTTTCCAAAGTTTTTATTTTTCATTTTGGTATATAATCTTAAATTTGTATCTCTATAGATATTAATAAAGCATCTTAATTGGTTTGGAAGTTCCGACTGTCTATTTCTCTCAATTATAAAATGCTTAACACAGCCATAAACGTCTCGTAATTTTGAGCATCTAGAAGAATACGTGATCGAAATCTTCTAGTGTAAACCCCTCTCTCCACCAACGAGAGGACATCGTGGCCATGGTATGCACCAGCCCCATTACCTACACACCGGTCTTTGGCAGCCGTTGAGGACCGAACCCAGAATTCACTGATCATGAGCTTGATACTCTTGCCACCCCCCCCCCCCCCCCCAACAACTGCTAAAATCGGTAGGTTTTTTTTTTTTTAAACATACTGTAACATTGCGACTTTTAAATCCGGTTGTCATCTACTTTAAATAATAAAGATAAACAATCGACCTCAAACAAAACATCACTCAATAACATTCTCTTACGCGCCCTCAAATTCTTATCAATTGCTTCAATTTGCGTAATCGATGCGGCACATACCCAAAGTTAATAGATAAAAACCTCTTCAGAGATGGGCAATCAGATAGCAATATTCTTACGCAAATTACTACATTGTCATTACATCAAACTGTTGACGTTAACTGTGCTACGTCTACGCTATGACATGAAAATTCATGCAACTTTGTTGTTTCATTTTGCTCTACAACAGATTTAATTCCACTTAACTAAAAATGTTAGAACAATCGGGTTGATGTGTTTTCCGGTCCCTCCCCCCCCCCCCCCACCGCGCGCTGCATGAAATGAATTTGCTCCCATATCGAATAGAGGTTGTAAGACGATATATAGGACCGGATATATATTTTTCAACAAAGAATCAAAATGGCATAGGGTAATGTAGAATTGAGATACTTTCAATTAACTTTTCCAGAGATAATACATGCGACAAAATTGGAATAGTCAAAGTAGGCTGAGTTTTCAAGTTCCGATTTCAAGTGCATTTTATCTAATTGCGGATGACAGGCGTTTATTCTACACTCATGTCCATAAATTAAGGATAATTCAGTTTTTCCCTACTAACTTCTCAGTGGAGCAGCATAGACACATGAAATTCACATCAAAGAGATATCTTTATGTAACATATCTATAAGTAAAACAACTCAATTGCAAATTAAAATGCAAAGTGTTCAGCGGGGGCATATGCAAAAGAATGGAGTACCATTAGTGTGCAGTTGTACTGATGCATTTACATTAAAAAAATTATGGAGTTGACTTTTAGTGCGAGATATGATCTCTCCTGTCATCAGTGTTTACTTGGCACTGTATTCTCATACTTGACATGATTTTCTTAATGAATTCTAGTGGCTAAATTGTACGTACCACCTTTTGAACTGTTTGTAAATGATGGAAAGTTCCCAATGCGTCAAATGCTTCATTAAATGCATATCATAGAAGCGTCCTACACACCTTTGATGAAATTTAGATTAGAGGAGTGACCTGGCTTACTTATAGGGGGCGATATTCATATTTCTTTAATCGTTCATCTAAAGCCAAAGTGGGATAAAATTTCCCATAAGTAGCAGTAAACACGATTTAGACACTTATATTTCATAATTAAAAACTTCCCTAGATGAAGTTAACGTAATTACAGTGAAAAAGTGGAATTTAATTATCTTTTTAACTATCAAAACTCTTTTCCCACCAAATCGTCCGGATCTACCTCATCTACCATCAACGATTCGACTTCTTTTCGTTTCACGCGCAAGCCTAAGGATAATGTAATGTCCATCGAACAAAATCCCTAATTTAACCTTTTTTTTTTTTTTTTTTTTTTTGCTCTTGTAAAAAAAATATTGTCTAAAATATCGAAAAACGGGTCATTTTTTGAAATGAGTAAAATAAGAAAATGGTGAGTAGCATCTTGTCAAATTTTACTCCATTGACAATATTGCATAGTGTAATTGAAAGTTGTGCGATTTTCCACCTCCCTAGTTTCTAAGCGAATGATAAAATATAAAAACGATAAATTTCAAATCCACATCAGTAATATAGTGTAACTGAAAGTTGTACGATGTTCCACAACCCTAGTTTTTCACTGTTTATAGTCATTTTTTTTTTTTTTTGTTAGTGAAGTATATAATAGAAAAGCTAAACCTTTATAAAAATCATTTTATCAATAGCACTATAAAATCAAACGAGTTTGTTACAATTGGATAACTGTATCGAAGAGTGAAAAACCGAATTCTGCTTTTACATAACTCTCCATAGAAAGCTCTGTTCTAGCTTTTAATAAGTGCTTTATAGTTTTATACATTTCTTGAGTTAGTTAAGATGAAACAAAATTTGTTAATTTTTTTTAACTAGACTCTGAATTACAAAGAGGTATTTGAATGTCATTTTAATAAAAAGGTCATGTATATTTTTTACTAAATAGCGGAAAAAATAGTGGTGTAGAGCATCGCACAACTTTCAATTATATTTAATACTAGTCACTGCATTTATATTTGTCAGGGATTAGTGTAAATTTCCGTTTCCATTTTCATAAGATCCTTAATTAATAAAAATACTAGTTTAGGGATATTTTTTGCGATAGTTATTACATTGGCGAAAAAGCCCTCAAGAATGGCGAAATCGGTGATATGTTTTCAGTTGATATTACATTATCCCTTTCTTGTGAGTGAAATAAAAGAGAAACGATCTTTGATAGGAAAGAAAACTCTGTTAAAGACATTCGTTTTTAAAAATTTTGCGCCTACGGATTACATGGAAATTTCGGTGATGGAGATGTTTAGAGCACCTTAAAGAGCATTACCACAACAATTTTAATGAAATTTTCAAAATTTTTGAATAGCGACACCATATTTTTTATGAGCAAATTGACAAGCGTACTGAAAAACTATAAATGATGTTGGAATGATACACATATAACGAAAAGCGCCGTTGTAAAACATTTGCAAAAAGAAAAAAAAAAAAAGAAAAAAAAAAATCGATTTTTTTTTTTTTTTTTTTTTTTTTTTTTTTTTTTTTTGCATTTCTTTACGTATTGGAATATCCTGATCTCAAAAAAGTGAATATAGAAAAAAATGTCTGTCTGTGAGTACGGTGGTCAGCGTAACTCCTGAACAAATTGACCTACGATGTTCAAATTTGGTGTGCGGGTTGGTGATGGCCCAAGGAGGTTAAGGTTTTCGTTAAAATCGCGCATGCGCATAAGGTAGCTTCTATTGAAAAATCATGTTTTTCAGTAATTGCAAAAAAAAAAAAAAAAAAAAGAATGGTTTTAATGATTTTGTTAAAAATTGCTGTGGTAATGCCTCTGAAGATGTTCTAAACATTCCCACCTCCGAAATTCTCATAAAAAAGTAAAAAGTTGAAAAAACGAGTGCCTTTAACACAGAGCACTCTGCCTTGAGCATCGTCCATCAACGATTGATTTTTTTTTTGCGTTTTTTGCACAATCAAGGACAATGTAATGTCTATCGAATAATACCCCTAATTTTGTCATTTTTTTTTTAAAAAATTATTTTTGCTTATGTTTAATTTATATCCAAAAATATCGCTAAACTGTCCATTTTTATTTAATTGAGTGAAAATATGAAAACGGTAAATAACACCATAAATTTTAATGTAATGGCTATTATTATAGTGTAATTGAAAGTTGTGCGATGTTCCACACCCCTAGTATTTAATGCGCTGACCATTTTGTGCATACAAAAAACGAGCGTTGCCGTAACCGTGAAAGCATTATTGTTTGAAATCATCACAGTCTTGAGCGCATACCTTCAAATAACAATTTTTGACATTTCCTTTCGATCGGTTGAGTGAATAAGTAACTAGGGGTTCATATATCCGGGAAGTTTCTTTATCACAATCCTGTGCAATTCTTAAATGCAGACGTGTCACTATAGTTTTCTTTCTGGCATACTCAAATGCTTTTTTTTTTAATTGTAACTTTGCCATTCAATTTCGCAGTGGATTGTTGACTCAATGAGTTGTTTATTAACAAAGTCCAGAATGTCTTTACGACCTTTTGGCAACACTCTTGCGGTTTCTATTCCGTTGGAAAATAACGGCAAAAATACCCTACCTATTTAACAGGAAATTCACTTGGGTGGTTTCTTAGAAATTTCCTCTCCTTCCAGTTAGGACTAAAAGTTAAAAAAAAAAATAAAAAAAAAATCGAAACTTATTTTTGTTTAGTTCTTTCATTACCCTCTGTTTTTGAAAGTTCTTCGGCGACAATGAAGTTTCTAAAAATAAATCTTTCTCTACAGAAATCTCGGAATTATATTATTCTCTAACTTCAAAGATACAATAGCCAATTTGTGAGAGAAGAAGTAAAAATGCATTTGGACCTTAACCACAAAATATCCTTCAAAGATTGTATCTTCCCGTTCTTGTGAAGTCGTGTAATTGTGTATGGTTGTTGTTTCAACTTGTATAGTGCCATACTAAAATCCTTGGAATACACGAAGCCATTTTGTTGCTATGTCAAGGTTTAAATTTAGAATGGATGAAGTTGGACTTTTTAATTTCTATTCTTTGACCCTGGCTATAAGCTAAACTTCTATATGGCTTCGTTTGTTTTCGTATCAAGAAATTAATTGAATGAAAATGCGAAATGGATACAAAGGTTTTGCGTTTCTGACTCAGGATAAGAAATAGATATCGGATAGACTTAGAATTTGGAACATTACTTATACAATTAGGTGAAAATTAACAGAATAAGGTTTTAAAGCATAAAATCGATTAGGTATTTAAATATCTAATTGCACTAAATAGCTGTAATTTAGTGCAATGCTGAACAAAAAAAAATTATTAAAAAATAATAATAATATATATATATATATATATATATATATATATATATATATATATATATATATATATATATATATATATATATATATATATATATATATATATATATATATATATATATATATATATATATATATATATATATATATATATATATATATATATATACACTGATTTTAATTTACTGAATTAACATTAAAGAAATTCTCCACATCTACAACGAAATTTATTTATTTATTTATTTATTTATTTATTTATTTATTTATTTATTTATTATCTAAATTAATAATTCTCGAAATTGAAAAAACTTCAAGTAAAATTCAAATTAATAGTCAAACATTATCTTCAAAATCTGCACTGCATTTTTAAAGCTACTTTAAAATAGAGCCGCCACTTTCAAAGTGTGTGTTATATAAATAAAAAACCTTCAAGACTTAAGTATACCTATTCTATTAACGTATTAATAAAATACAAATCTATATTTGATCACCAATTTATAAATATATTCAAGCTTTAAAAACTAGGCGTGTAGAACCATGGCGCCCCCAGGAATATTTGCAAGGGGGTGCAAGACTAGATTTTTATCAAAATCATTAATTTTTTTAGAAATGTTAATTAATAATTATGCATTATAAATTATACTCTTTGAGAGTAGTTAAAATTCATGGTATATATTTTTGAAAGCGCAACTCTGTTAAAGAGAAAGAAGGGGAAAAAAATACCAAATTGTAAAAATATTAAAATATATATTTTTAAGGATTTTTTTATCATCCAACTAGATCCCATGGCATTCAAGAGACAGTAGAATAGAAGAATAGAAGAACTCGAAGAAAATATACAGCAGAGTAAAAAAAATAATTATTTCTTCCAAGTTTCGGATATAATGGAAAAAAAAAAAAAATCCAAAATGAAGCACGGAGGTTGTATTGGAATTTGTTCAATTGAATTCTAAAAATAGATTTCAAGATAGAATATCTGATCACTTAAAAAACAAAGCATTTTCCTGGAATTTTGAGAACTACACAGGAAATGATTATACAATAAAAGGAATAAATACTTCTACTCATCACCCTCTAATAATCATAGACAACAAACGCCAAAAAATCGTCACGCAAGTAGATATAAAAAACGATATAGGAAAGAAACAAAAGACTAAATTAATTGACAAAAAATGCTCATTGTAACATAAAAGTATAAATGGCATATGTGTTTTATTTATCTTGGAATTTACATCTTCCCCCATTTTTTTAAAAAATTTAAGAGCCTGGGGGGGTGCAAGTATATCTCCTTGCACCCTCCTGGGGCCGCCTGTAGAACATCGCATAGCTTTCAATTACAATATAACACTGCTCACTACATATAAATTTAACGTAGATTGGCGTTATTTAACGTTTTCTTATTTTCATTCATTAATAATTAATAGTTTAAAAAACTAAAAAACACGCTTTAATAGAAAAGTGAACTAAAAAGTAGAAAATAATTTTAAATAAGTTTGAAATAAGAATAGAGTGATTAACAAGAAATATTTATTTTATCGTAAAAAAGCGTGGTATGCTTTTTAAGATATTTTACCAATATCTGTCATTAAATATTTACAACAATTGACATCAAGCACCCCACGCTTTTTTACGATAAAATAAATATTTCTTGTTAATCACTCTATTCTTATTTCAAACTTATTTTAAATTATTTTCTACTTTTTAGTTCACTTTTCTATTAAAGCGTGTTTTTTAGTTTTTTAAACTATTAATTATTTTTTCTGTAAACTATAAATTTTTTTAGTTGATTTTTTAGTTAAGTGTACAAAACTCTCCAGTTGTTCCTGCCAATAGTCACATGCTTGTCTCAAATTTAAATCATGTGTGCCTTAGTATACGCCGTATTACTTGGCACAAAACACTACCGTGTCTCTGAATATGAAAAATCACTAATCCTGAAGGTCCTGGTAAGGATAACGCGACTAAAAAAACACGCTTTGTATAACCTTCGTACCCAAGACAAATCTTTCAAATGTCTGCCTTACAAATTGTCGTTGATAGGTTCTGTGATTACTGGAATTGTAAAAGGTAACGGCACACCATGGTTCGATTCCGGAGAAGGTTAGTTGTTTGGAATTTAACGGCGCAAGGGCAACATGAGCTAATTCTTGTGATAAAGAAACAAACTTATTGAATTATTGTATTGTAATCGGTCTTTGACAAGTGCGCAAAGTTTGAATCAAATCTGATCGCTCAAAGTAGGGCAAAATCGATCCCAAAGGAGTCGGTTACAAGCAAACATACAGGTGAAACTAATAAAAGCGTGTTAAAAAAATGCTCAATTTGGCGTATTTTTAGCAATAATTTTTGGGATATTTTTTAGCGATAGTTCTTACATTATCCTTTTTTAAGTGAAACAGAAAAAAAAGTCATTGATGGTCGATGTTCAAGGGAAGAGAACTCTGTATTAAAGACATTCCTTTTTTCAACTTTGTACGGCTGTATCCATGGGAATTTCGGAGGCAGGGATGTTTAGATCAACAAATTGATTTTGATTAAAATCGTTGGAGCCGTATTTTAGCGATTGTTGAAAAACATGATTTTTTCAGTGGCAGCTACTTATGCGTCCGTCAAATTTTGACGAAAGTTTTATGACAGGACCCATGGCCACCTCTAACCCTTATGCAAAAGTTGAGGACCGTAGGTCAATCCGTTCATGAGTTATGCTGACCACAGACATTCTACACAGAGACATTTTTTTTACCACTTATTTAAACTCAGGTTGTTCCAAAACACGGAGAAATGCATAAAAAAAAAAAAAAAAAAAAAATAGGGGTGTGGAACATTGCACAACTTTCAATTACACTATAATACTGACGTGGATTTGCGTCGTTTACCGTTATTATGTTTTCATCATTTATTTAGAAAAAATGGCCAGTATGGCGATATTTTTTGCGATAATTCTTGCATGATCTTTTAAATTTTTTTTTAAAAAATTAAAAAAAAAAAAAAAAAAACATTGCCAAAATTGTGAGTTTGGCGATGTACTTTACGATAATCCTTATATTATCCTTAATTATAAGTGAAATTGATGGAAGAAGAAAAAACAGTGGTTGATGAGGTATGCTCAAGGAAAGAGAACTCTGTGTTGAAGGCATTCGTTTTTCAACTTTTTACGCCTTCAAAGCATTTTTACGGGAATTTCGAAGGTGGGGATGTTTAGAACACCTTAAGAGGCATTAGCACAACAATTTTTATCAAAATCGTTGCAGCCTTTTTTTAGCAATCATTGAAAAAAAACTTGATTTTTTTCAATGGCAGCTACCTTATGCTCATGCGCGATTTTGATGAAAGCCTTAATGGTAGGTCCTTGGGCCATCACCAACCTGCTCACTAAATTTGAACATCGTAGGTCAATTTGTTCGGGCGTTATGCTGACCACAGACACACAGACAGACAGTTCTTCTAGATCACTTTTTTGAAATCAGGGTGTTCCAAAACGAGAAGAAATGCAAAAAATGATGGAAACTAACACTTTGCATTACCCTATAACTTATGAGTAACTGAAAGTAAAATGAACTGAATATTTAATACTAAAGATGAGCTTGTCAATGAAGTCCTGGAAAAAAAGGGAAGGGGGAGAAGGGGGGGGGGAGCAGACTTAATCCGTCTAGGCAATCTTACCACAGGAAATTACGACTGTAGCTGTAGTGTCAACTAAAGTCCCCCCCCCCCCTCCCCTCTTTGTTCATTCAATTCTAGAGTTTTTAAGTCTTCGAAAATTCCACTTAAAGGTCACTGATTGTGATTGCATCATAATGTCAGGAGTAAGGATCATCGTGCGGGTTTCAATTGTACTCTAATATTGGTCACTGTATTTAAATTTAACATGGAGAAGTGTAATCTATTGTTTCCGTTTTCATATTTTCATTAATTAAAGAAAAAAAAAAATTCCAGACTAGCAATATTTAAAGCGATTCAGTTACCTATTTGTTAACATAGAGTAATGAAAATATTGCATTCGGCAAAAATATTTTATTCTTATGCATTTCTACACGTTTTTCAACCGCCTGAGTTCAAAAAGTGGTCTAAAAAAAATTTGTTTGTTGGTCCCTTAAGCATCGCCCATCAACGACGGTTGCTCTTCTGTTTCACTTACAAGAAATAATAATGTAAGAATTATTCGAGAAGTATATCACCACATTCCCAATTTTAGCGTGTATTCCTCCTTTTTTTTTTTTTTTTTTTTTTTTTTTTGCAATGTAATAATTATTGCTAAAAGCAACGTAACTCCTGAACGGATTGATCTACGATGTTCAACTTTTGAGAATGGATTATTTGTGTTAATGGACTTGTAATAAAGGTTTTTGTCAAAATTAAATATACCAACTGCCAAGGGGATGAAATTGATTCTCAGCAACTGACAAAAAACAGCTCTAACGATTTTGGGCAAAATCGAAATTACCATAAAAATGTAGAAAACGAATATCTGTAACAGAGAGTTCTTTTCCCTTGAGCATCGCCCATCAACGACGGTTGCTCTTCTGTTTCACTTACAAGAAATGATAATGTAAGAATTATTCGAAAAGTATATCACCACATTCCCCATTTTGGCGTGTATTCCTCCCTATTTTTTCAATGTAATAATTACTGCTAAAAATATCCCCATAGTTGAAATTTTTTTTTTATTTAGTGAAAATATGAAAACAAAAAATAACACCAATTCACGCCAAATTAAAATGCAATGACCAGTATAATAGTTTATTTAAGAGTTGTGCTATAGTTGTACAATTAGGACACACATATATACACTGCGTTGCATAATGATAAAACCACTTTGTTTATTCCGTGCAAAAACTGTATAATACATTTCTGCATGAGTTTGTAATACTTTCTAAAAATCAGAATAATGTATTTATGTGATATGAATGATATCAAGCTGTTAGGAGTTTTGAGTTGGGTTCAATAAGCAAATGTTTTTATAAAAAATAGAAATTTGCTGTTTTAAAATAATAGATCCGCCCCTACTTGTAAGTGAAATAATCGGTCCCTGGGAGGCATGCGCAGTAGGGTTTTAACAAACACGTATATAAATGCTTGGTTGTATCAAGTTAAAATAATCTTATTTAGCTTTTATTACGTACTAGCTGAATACCTGTGATACGAAATTTTAACATGTGCAATATTTTAGCTAGCTGTGAGGCCTCGCGTTGCGGAAATCCGTCATTGGTGTATAGGTCCCAGTTTTTGGCGCTTCGTTCGCAGGAAAGTTCATCGCTACGCAAAATCTAGCTCGCTTCGTTCGCTGAAAAGTTCATTGACAAATAAGTACAGGCTTACTTCACTTGTTGAAAGGTTCATTACTGTGCAAGAATAGGCTCTCTTCTCTCGGTGAAAGGTTCATTGTTGCGTAAGCATAAGCTCGCTTCACTCACTAAAATTTAATTGCTACGTAAAGCCTTAATATTAAAAGCCTCTCCCCTGTCGAGACACACACACACAAAAAAATATCCTTGTTAATACAATACTACAACACGCCTTAAAGGTTATTATTTGTGGAAAGCAAAATTAGAAGGCCAAAACTACTTATATTAAAGCTTTCAGTGCTTAGGCCTATTAGAAGTTGCTTTTTATGAAAATATCAATCAATAAAAATTAATAAAAGAACCAATTAAAATTTTAACATTCTTTTCGTCAATAGTCCAATTAAAAGGCCAAAACTACTTATGTTGAAAATTTCAGAGCTGTAGCCCTATTAGAAACCGTTTTGTAAAATGTTTATTAATTAATTAAAAAAAAAAAATTAAAAAAATGTTAACAAAAAATTTAAAATTCTGTTTTTCAAGAGTTCAATAAGAAGGCCAAAATTACTTATGTTGAAATTTTCAGAGCTGTAACCCTATTAGAAGTCGTTTTGTACATTTTTTTTAATTAATTAAGAAAATTAATTAAAAAATAACAAATTAAAATTTTAACATTCTCTTTTCTAAAAGTCCAATTAGATGGTTAAAACCACTTAAGTGGAAAATTTCAGAGCTGTATCTCTATTTGAAATCATTTTGTAAAAAAAGAATTAATTAAAAAAGAACTAATTAAAATTTTAACATTCTGTTTGACATACATAAAATTAGAAGGCCTAAACATCTTATATTGAAAATTTCAGAGCTCCACTCCAATTTTAAGTAGGTTTCTATAGATCCACGGAGAGACAGCCAGACACATAGCTTGTTTTATTATTATAGGTAGATCTAATTAATTGATTTGAAAAGGTGTCATTAAGTATGGGTAGGAAAAAACCGATATTAGATTTTGAAAAGGGACAAATTGCAGCTTTCAACAAAGCAGAATTGTCGTCACGGAATATAGCAAGGCAAATTGGACGTTTACTTACGTGGTTAATAACTTTCTCCATCTTGAATTGAAATATGGGAAGCACAAAACACTTGGACGATCTCGAAAGCTAACAATGCTACAAGAAAGAGTAGTTATAAAGAAACTAAAAGTTGGTGAAACATTGACCAGACTATCACAAGACCCTATCATCAACGTTCACAAGCCTGCTTTGCCAGGAAAAGCTAAGAGGAATGATCATCTTGTGTACAAGAAAAAGAAAACACAGCCAAATCTTCACTAGAGAGAGAGAGAGAGATTTTTGATTTCGTACTTTCATTCATTTAAAAAAAAATTGCCAATTAGAATATTATTCTTGGATTAGCTCAAAAAATCCGCTTAAGTTATAATTTTGGCGATATACTTTTCGATAATTCTCTTGCATTATCCTTTCATGTAAGTGAAATAGAGGAAATTCAATCGATGCTCAAAGAAAGAGAACTCTGTGTTAAAGATATTCGTTTTTAAACTTTTTAATATTTTACGGGAATTTAGAAGATGAGTGTGTTTAGAATACCTTAAAAGTCATTACTACAGTGATTTTGATCACGACTGAAAAACATAAATTTAGCAATAAACATCTACCTTATGCTCATGCGCTAATCGTAAGTCAAACATAACATCGCAAGTCAATTCGTTCGTGAGTTATGCAGACCTCAGACACACACACTAGCGGACGGACAGACATTTTTTCTAAACCACTTTTTCTTTTTAACTAAGTACGTTCCAAAACGTGTAGATAGAAATGCAAAAAATAATAATAATAAAAATTAAAAAAAAAAAAAAAAATTGAACATATAATGCAATGTTTTCATAACCCTATAACTATATGAATTACACTGATCACTGACTCATTCTGTGACACTGTGAAAGAATTTTAATTCATCATTGTTCAAACTCTTTTACTCTTTTCTGTTGTCAAAATTGTTTTGATCGGAATAAATAAAAGATATTTGGATGTGAATGCATAAATTAACTTTTATTTTAAATAAATAAATTTTGCTATGTATTTTGCCGCATACTTAGTTGTTAGGGATGTTTTCAATATTTAAAATTAGATGCAGACTCCAAGCACACGCTGACAACCGAATCGGTGTTATGCTAATGAATAGGAAAATAATCGATTTGATCGATGGTAACACTCAAATCTATCATAGGACCGATTCTGTTTTCAGTGAAGATCCAAACCCCCCAAAAAAACTTTTGAAAAGTAGAAAAACCGCCAACCTCAAAAACACAAAAAACTTTCTAGCAAGAAAAAAAAATCATACACATAATCAAAATTTGCAACTACAAACACAGTGATATAAAAAAAGGCCAACCTCTGATTACAGCTCTTGGTTGTGACTCACTTAACAATGTACGTTTACTTAGTTTATTTTTAAAATTTAAGTTCCGCTCCCATAAAAATTTACGCTGCTTGAGGTTGGTGCCCGTCGTAGGAATTTTGACAATGTTTGTATCTAAACTAATTCATGGACGAATATTGGAGGAGGTATGATTTTATTTGGATGAGTAGGAAATTTCAATGTAGTGGTAAATTTTCCAGTTCACGTAAATGTAATTTTCGAAATGGTATAGAGAAATTGTGCTGAAAAGCTCGTATTAGAATCTCTATGAAGGATTTTTAAATTGTAGAAAACAGATGTGTTTGTGGTAAGCTTTTGTTTGATTCATACATACATTTTGGAAAGTTTTTACTGTGTGATGAATTGCAAAGTTTAGTGATTAAGACGGGCGCCAACCTCAAGCAGCGTAAATTTTTATGGGAGCGGAACTTAAATTTTAAAAATAAACTAAGTAAACGTACATTGTTAAGTGAGTCACAACCAAGAGCTGTAATCAGAGGTTGGCCTTTTTTTATATCACTGTGTTTGTAGTTGCAAATTTTGATTATGTGTATGATTTTTTTTTCTTGCTAGAAAGTTTTTTGTGTTTTTGAGGTTGGCGGTTTTTCTACTTTTCAAAAGTTTTTTTGGGGGGATATCAGAGCTTTTTTTAAGACAGTGGTAACACCTTTTTTTTTCTTCCTCCCTCCCCCCCCCTCTCCCCCTTTTTTTCCATTTCATCATTTTTTTTTTCTTTCTGTCCTTGATTTATGATATACTTTTCAAGTTCTTCACTGCATCGTAGCATTTGGCGAAATGATGTTATAGAAGTGTGCAAAGATACGCCACTCAAAGACTTATACTTATTTTCCGCATTAGTGCACATTGCAGATTTTGTGAGCAGTATCTTAAATTTAGACCTAATCAAATGCGAGTTGGATCGCAATGTTTTAAGTGCTCTTTACGAGACGCTATCGCCCATTTAATTAGCTTATCTACAGTCAATTGTGCATTTTGTAAGTCAAGTTTATCCGTTATCTATTAATTTTGTGACGAAAGGCGCCTTAAACTTTTCAGTCTCTATAATGTATGACTAGTTTTTTTTGGTCGACTATCTTACAAGAAGCTGAACAAGAAACTTCTGTAGGAACATAAGTATCATTTAAGTTCAAAGAACTTTCAAAATTAGAAACAGCGGAATCCTGTGTAATGTCGATTCCCTTTCGTTTTGTAATTGAAGCAACACCTTCAAACAGACGTCTTTTGATAGTTACTTTTTCTTCTATGCAATTGGCGATTGATTCGGAAGCTTTCCTTTTTGCGTAAATCTGACGGGTTTTTTTTAGCTTACTTTGCTGCGCTTTTGAAGGCATATTAATCTAATTTGATGAAACAAAATCAAGTTGTAATGAACTCTTACCAAGCATAATAGTTTTAAAACACTTTTTAAGAAGCAGTTCGTTCAGTTACAGTGAAAACCAGAGTTACACCCAATTAGTAAATCTTATACTCTAGTAAAATCAAAAATACATTGTGAAAACACATATATCATCAATTAGAAACTGAATGAATATTATTGTCACGTACTTTGATAATTATTAAGTTTAAAGAAAATCTTTTTCCAATTCCAACCAAGAACCAATCGCCATGAGTGTTTCACTTAATCCGGTTCTAATGTATTGACTGTGACGTCATCTTTTATTCTACTATGAGTTTATTCCAGTTATCTGGCAACTAAATATGATTATTTATATTCTTCATTTTTTAACGGAGATTTCCCGAAAATCGAATGTGTTTGAAAGTTATGCACTCTAAATTGTCATACAGTTCAAATAACACATCCAATTTATAGAAAACATATTCCTCTTTACGGTCATTCTCAATTAGCCCTAACGTGTCGGCCAAACTAACGTCGAATTAATGACAAACCTGTTTGGCGACTTGGCATTTAATCTGAACCACAATTACAGGCTGATCGCCCGTATCTATCGCCAAATTTTGAAATGAAAAAAAGTGGTTTTAAATTAATTAAAAATAGAAAGAATTATTTAACGAAGTTCAAACCAAGGTAGGATTTTAAGTCGAAACATTTTGAATCATATAATTTAATCCGATTGAAGATCTGTAGCTTAGTTAGGTCTGGACGTTTGTCTAAATTTTTACACCAAAAACGGGCTAGAACTCGTTTTTTTATTTCATTTTGGAAATTTCAATATTTTTTTTTCTTAGTTCCTTTTTATCCTAGGTACTCGATTTTTTTTTCTTTAAAAGTTATTACCAAGATGAATCAATGGTATTTTTTGTATAATTATGCGAAGTTCCGGAAGCACGCTAGAAAATAGTCAATTTCGGCTTTTTCGTTGGAAGTTGTGCAGAGAATTGATACTTACTGTCGTTTTCGCCTTTTTAAGGTTGGCGGCGAAACGACCGTTTCGTCTGATGATGCGCTCAATTTTCCTATAAAATTCATACTCAATGTATTTTTCAAAAAGTTGTTCATTAAAAGAAGTTTTTTGTTATTTCATATTTATCAGAAACAATTTTCAATCACACAATATTAAAAAGAAAAAAAAATTTAATAAATATTGTGTGTATATTGAATTAAAGTGTTTGTAAATATGCCATTTTTTAATGGGCGGCGAAGGTGCTTTACAACTTTTTTGTATTACATATAGGGTATATGAAAGTAATAAAGGGCTTCGTAGAAATAATATAAAATGCTAAATAATCAGTTTTAGTTTTATTTTCTTTTACGAAAAGTATTTTTACTCACAATGAACTTATTTAATTAAAATTATTTATTTCAATTTTAACATTCAACTAATGCAATAACAATCTTGTACAAAATCTGTGTCCGTTCATCTGTCTGTACATATTCAGCATTCTTAGTCAACATAGAAGCAGGAAACACATTCTTCACTAATCTCCCCAATTAGGCGAAATTTGTTTATACTAAACATTGCCAAATGCTAAACTTAATAATTCCTTTCAATCTATTCTAAGACCGGAAAGTCTAAAGTATCTCTAGACATCAATTTATTTTCTTGGGAATCTGATTTTATCAAGGAAGATTCCCCCTTTTTTTTTTGTGGGTAGTAATTTTCAATTACAATAATATAACCCATAAAAACAAAGTTTTTAATATAAACCCTTTATATGCATTGCCAATTTTTATCTTCATTAACATAGGGCCGTTTCTTTTGCCAGCGTGTACTTGTTTTTGATATATATCTCTAGACATCAATTTATTTTTTTGGGAATCTGATTTTATCAAGGAAGATTCCCCCTTTTTTTTGTGGGTAATTAGATGCAAACACCATCTCTATCAGCAAAATATGTGGTAAACTACTTTTCAAAATTTATTCATTAAAAATGAATGTGAATTTATGCACTCACATCCAAATATCTTTTATTTATTTTAATTCAAACAATTTAATTATTTATTTATTAAAACAATTTTGGCAACAGGGAAGAGTTTCTTCAATGATCGTTTAAATGCTATTTCAGCGCAATTGGATGACGGCAAGTTGTTTTATTAGAATTCCGTAAAAGCGACCTTTTAGTGACAGTGACAGCCGCCAAAATTCGATAGAATGCAGTGTCATCGACATCGAATATATCTGCCAAGTTTCAGCCCGATTGAATGATGGCAAGGAGGTTAATTAGGCCTCCGTAGATTTGTCCGCCACCTTCTAACATACATACACACAAAATAGAAGTTAGTAAAAAGGATTTAAAAATGTGAGGGTGTGGAAACCAAAAAATATTGCGTCACACCAAATATACATAATTAAAAACCGAAATCCATTGCTGATACACACGCTTCAAATTTATATCTCTCAATCTTTTAAAATTGGTTTGTTCGCAATACATTTATCAACACCAAAAGGTCAGAATATGAAAACAAGAAATTGCATTTGCTTACGTACTATTGCTTACTACGCACTTTTTGCTCAGCAAGAAATTTCGTAGTCGAAGGCGATTGTACGATATTAATGACGAAACTCCACAAAAATATATCATTGATTAACTTGCATTTTAGAAGGAACAAAGATTGAATTACCAAAGTACAGTTGTTGTCCTTTGACAGTGTGTTTGGATAGTTTCGTGTACGATTGATAGTATTGAAAAAAAAAAAGAAAAAAAAAAAAAAAAAAAACCTCTCGAAACTGGTGTACCCAAATATATCGAAAGAAAATTTAGGTTTCGATAAAATTTAAATTTGTAACCTAAAGACGGAAAGTAAATCATTGTACAACTTGTATTGTAAATACTAATAGAATTTGATATTTATAGTAAATAAACCAGATTGTAGTTGTCAATATTGTCTCTGAAAATCCACTTCCAGAAATGTTACAATTTTGGTGCACCAAAATGTAGATTTCGGCAAAATTTTCTTACCTGATATAGAAATTAACACGAATATTAATTTTTCAAATGTAAGAACTATTAATTCCTGGTGAACAATAATGAAATGGGAAATCTTTAGATTTCAAGGATCACTGAATCATGCGGAAATTATAGAATTCCGGAAACAAAAATTTTCAAATAATATTGACAAAATTACAAAATTTCAACCAGAAGTGGAAAATACCTTTACATTCAACTCTTCAAAAGGTACAATTTCTCAAAATAATTTCAATATTTTATTACATTTGCACATGTCTGATTTACTTTTGTCTAGCTCCTCATGATGAATATTTAAATTCCTAAACACGAATGTCACCAAGACAAATTTGAAAATTTTAAATATAAAGATGTGAATATCGATTAATTCTATTCTTCACGAATATTTTATTATTTTACAGAAACATTTCACTGTAAACACAAATGTAACTTGATCGTTGAAATTATTTATAAAATGAAAAAATCACCGGATTCAGTAAAATTTTTAAAGGATAACTTATTGAAATTGCTTAAAAAATGTTGTTTTAAATAAATGTAATTTAAGGAAGTAAATTAAAAAAAAAAAAGGACACTGTTGAAAACCACACAAAACATATGTTCCACGATTCCAAACAAGCTAGACAGATTAAAAATATACATACAAAAAAAATAAAACTGCTTTGTTTGTATAAAATAATATATATATATATATATATATATATATATATATATATATATATATATATATATATATATATATATATATATATATATATATATATATATATATATATATATATATATATATATATATATATATATATATATATATATATATATATATATATATATATATATATATATATATTTTTGTAATCTCAAGAAATTCTGTTCAGATTCACCCCGCTGTTCCTATTCACCCCATTTTACGATAATTGAACGTTGTGCGATTTTCCACACCTCTAGTTTACCTTGAATTAATCTTTGATAGTTTTCAAAAGTCGTCTACTATACGCTCCCTTAAAGTGAGCGTTTTTTACATTTTCGCTAAAAAATCGAGAACTAAAAGTCAAAATGAAAAGAAAAAAATTGTGGGGGGAGGTTTCAGACCATGAGGAATCTAATGAAAGCAAAAAAAATGTATGTTTCTATTCAAAAAAAATTTCAAATTGTTTTATTAATTAATAATTAATTATTAAAAAAAAAATTGATGCAAAAGTTGCTTGCTATTTATGTTTAGCCATTTACAAACTATCTTTTGAAAAAAAAAATACCGAAATATATTAATTATTTAAGTATTTATGGCCAAAAAACTAACTTTTTTATTTAACATTAATTTATCATTTTCTTTTTATCATTTAAATTACAAACCATTCATTAGAAAATTACGAATTTTTGTATTTCGACATTTTTTTGGATGCTGAATCCATATATAGGATAATATTATGAGGTTGCTATTGAACTTTTTAAAGTTTGGTTCTGTTTTAATATGTAGATGACCCCTCATGAAAAAAAAAAAAAAAAACTACATGCAATTATTAAAAACCTTCCACAATTTACAACGGTACCTTTTGTTTGTTATTTCAAGAATTAGAGCACAAGATATAGCCATCGTTCTGATTTTTTTTTTTTTTTTTTTTGGTACTGTACAAGACCTTGCTATACCTAGGACCAGTAGCTGATGTATCTAGGGTCATTCTCTTTAAGTGAGGTTTCAGTCCATAGTGAATAGAAAACAAACATACACAGATGAATTTAAAAAAAGAAACAATATTAATATCAATTATCAGTTAATGGCTTATCATATAATAATTATAATAAATTGCAATGTGCCAAATTGTTATAGAATTACAAGTATTTTTATAACTTAAAAAACTGATTTAAAAAAAAAAAAAAAAAAAAAAAAAAAAAGAGCTGCATGCATTATCGCTTTGAAGCAAAAAAAGATTTTGGTTTTGGAAATTTGAACACAATAAGCTACTATGTGGCCCAGGTACACGATTTGGTAATTTCATACAAAATATCTTCTACTGAAAATGCACAAAGAGAAAGGACTTATTTAAACAAATCATTAAATACTTATTGTTACAAACAAAATTATTTACTAGAATTCAAAGAAAAGTATTTGGTTTAACTTTGTAAAACAATAAAAGACATGTTACTGCAGACCATATGAAAACGTTTTCCACTTATAACTTGTCACAGCATTCTCTTCTAAGATTTCAAAATGGCTGTCAAAAGAGCAATTGGGAGTTGCCACTTACCCAAGTGAGTAAAAAAACTTAGAACTAAACATTATTCAATAAAAGTGGGGTGGCCCTAGGTACATAAGTCTCCCCTACATATAATCACAGTAATTTTGATGTTTAACATCTTCAAATTTAAATTTTAGAAAACACTTTTTTTTCTGAAAAATTGGCAAAAAGCGAAAGTTTTACTACAACAAACTTTAAGACATTAATTTTATTTTTAGAAAGATAATATATGTACTTGCAATAATTTTCGTGTATAAAAAAATAATTCATGAAGTACCCACATTCGACTTTTTTTTATTTTAAATATATGTGTTTTTTTAGAAAAAAATCGAGTATGAACAATTTATTAATTTTTGCAAAATTTTATATTTACTTGAAGCAATAACATATTTTTTCTGAATTTTGCATAGTTTTATTGAATTGCAAAAAATTTCATAAAGATATAACCAGTTGTTATTACGAAAAAAAATTATTTCTCTGACAAGCTCTTCTTTTTTCGAAAATTTCAAGAACCCCAAATTTAACAAATTAAAAAGTGCTGAAAAACTTCAACCGGTAGGAATACCGAAAATGTATTCGAGATTTTTCTTAATAACCATAAAAAAAAGAGTTCACGACCCATAAGTTTCTACACACTTCAGTAAAAACATTTTATTCTGTACAAGTAGAGCGTCCCGAAATTTAACTGAAGTTTTAATAACTTCAAAAATCAACCTGGAACAGCAATATTACAATAAACAATTTACACCAATACAAATTTTATATGTAACGTAAATAAATTGTCTTATTCAAATGTACAAAAAACAGTATTAGAGGTCGGCTATATATCGATACAACGATATTTTTTAAAAATATCAATAGTAAAAATATCGAAACAAGTCACCGATATATCGATATTTTTAAACATTTTTAATTTTTTGTTGATCGTTTTGTAGTTCCATGTATTTTTTGGATTTTCTTTATTCCCTTCTCAAAAACTTCAAAACTGAAGTTTGGACTTGGCTGAGATACAGTTAAAATGGCACCCTAACCAAAAAAAACAAAACATAATGTAATGGAAAGATAAGATTATTTATCAGTAGTCATTAACACAGGGCCGTTTCTGTTGCCAACGTGTGCCTGGAATTTGCATCTAATTGCAAATATTAAAAACATTTCTATTAGCAAAATTTGCGGTAAACTACTTTTCCAAATTTCTTCTCTAAAAATAAATGTGAATTTATGCATTGATATCCAAATGTATTTTATTTATTATGATTGATAATATAATTTATTTATTAAAAAAAAATTATAATTTATTTATTAAAACAATTTTTATAAATTATTTATTAAAACAATTTTTATAGTTTATTTATTAAATTTTTTTTTATAAATTATTTATTAAAACAATTTTTATAATTTATTTATTAAAACAATTTTTATAATTTATTTATTAAAACAATTTTTATAAATTATTTATTAAAACAATTTTTATAAATTATTTATTAAAACAATTTTTATAAATTATTTATTAAAACAATTTTTATAAATTATTTATTGAAGTAATTTTGGCATGAATTCACGAAAAGTAGAAATTTTCCCCGAAAAACTTCATTTCTGCCAAAATTGAAAATCAAATTTAAAAAAATCACGTATCGATGTATCGATATTTCTTTTTTCTATGCAACGATATAGTATCGATATTTATTTTACCGATATTTCCGACCTCTAAACAGCATCGAACTTCGTTAGGCTTTCTGCAGTGTCTGCTCTTAAAGTGAGTAGACAAGGTGAAGCATGTAACAGTCTCGTGTCGTATGCCAGGTGGGCGTTTATTGGGGGGGGGGGGGGTCCTATCATTTAAGATGCAAACGTGAAAAGTAGCCTCATCTATAGTATACAGAGCCACTCGAGTTGCGAACTTTCACCACCGTTCAGCCGTCAAGCCTCTCGAAACAAAACATACACTCCTACGGAGCTTATTATATTGGGCCACTGTTGTGGCTAGAGGTTGCGTCTGTAGCTAACGGCGCTCAATTCCTAAGCGAAACATGCAGTCCTATACTAAGCTCCTTATTATACTGAGCTACAGCAGTGGCTAGAAGCGATGGCGCACGTTTGCCACTCAAGTTCTGTATAACAAGGCCTTAAGATACCAGTCTAATTCCACTCTTGATATTATGAGATCTTCTTCTTATCAAGGACTATGGGGACAAAGGCACCTCTGCTTAAGCATTTTGTACCAACCCCATATCCCGTACAGATCGGTAGTGGGCAATACTGCACAGGATGTAAGCCCATACTCGCGAGAGGGAGTGCGCAAGTCTACCTATAGCCACCGAAGAGTTTATTTCTACCTCTTTCGGTAGCTACCCTGTAGATGGCAGCACTACCGACTGTATGTGGAACTTCTTAATTTAGAGGCAATACCAAGCAGAAGATTCCACCAGTAGACTTGGCTTTTCCACCCCCAGAGGTATTGATTTGTATGGGAACTTGGAGGACTTTGCAACCATGACTGATTTAACGCGCTCCAGTCACCATTAACGAACACGGCCGTCTTTAGTCGGTCCCAAGCCCGAACTCGCAACCTCAGGGCTCGGGAGAACGATACTTTCGCCCGACTGGGCTACGCGGTCCCTTATTAGGAGATTCTTTCCTCGACAAGATTCCATAGTAATTATGTTCCGAAATAGAAAAGCTGGTGTGTAGCTCTTGCATCAGAAACTCGTCAGTGGAACCAACCAATCACTGTCAATTCGCATTGGTGGATTCAGCGAGGCGTTTATTCAAGGACCGCTCACGTTTCAACGTGCGCTGTTCTCAGGCTTTGGATGAAATCAATCAAGATTTGACAAAACCCCATTGAACATTTTTAATACAAATGTTCTCATCCAAAAAAATGGAGTTGAAAAAGCCGAGGACGAAGCAAGACAACAAAGCAAATTATAGTTTGAAAATGTTCAGTGTGTATACATATTCCTTGTTAGATAATTCTGTGTATCGTATTTACCAATAATTTATCCTGATTCAAATAGTTGTAGACAATTCTAATTTATTGGCATAAATTCACATTAAGCCAACCATTATTTCGCCTTTATGTTATTGACACTTTTTACCTCTTGGTAACATATTCTGTGTAATCAAAGTTAAGTTATCCCATGGTATAGTAATATAACTTAAGAGCAACAAAATTTACCTAAACTATTCAACAGCCACCGCCCCCACCGTAGCAAAACTCTGGATCCGCTCATGCCCGTTCGAAATGTTTACATTTTAAACAAGTAGAATTAATTTCAATATACATGTTCTAATCGTACATTTTGAAATCAAAATGGTGAGCTAGTTTGCTAAACGACTTACGTTGAGGGATGATAAATTTTTTTCAGTGAAAGATCTTAACCAGGATCAACGGACCACCTCCCAATATGAACTACGCATCAGTACTGATTAATTTTAAGGTTGCTGAACCTTTTTCTTTAATTGTGTATTCAATGGGGAAGTGAAATGACCCATGCCCATCAATAAGATGGAGATAAGTCCAAGATAAGATAGTTTCTCCAGACTTGCCCCGTGATTCGAAAGGCCTTAAAAATAAAAAATAGATCGAGAAAAAGGGCGAATAGAATGCGGAGTGGATTTACAGGGAAAGAAAAGAGTAAAGTGTTTCAAAATGTGTGCTGGATCAGTTTTATTACGTAGTTGATGTCCAAGACCTTTGAACTTTAGCTAAAGTTCAATAATCGTAATCATTGCGTACTAAGAGCAAGGTGCCATGAAATGTTTTAGCATACTGACCATATAAAATGTATATTTTACCTTTATCTTTCAATATCAAACGGCAAAGTTTGGAAAAGTTTAAAGAATTTATATTTTCTGTTCTAAATTAATTCTTTATGAAACCTCTCAAGAAAAATCACATGTTATTCATTACAGGAAGATAAAATAGTGTTAAAGTGCAAAATTTAAGGGAAACCAGTTTTTTGTTAATAGCTGTGCATTGGAATGCCTTAATGGTTTAGGCACATAGATTTCATATCAAAGATACCTCTCAATTTTTCATAATGGTAAATGAAACAATACTGCCTTAAAAATTGATACAAAGTATACAGGGAAGAGGAGAAGGGGGGGAGGGGGGTAATATACAAAGGAATTGAGTAACAAAGAGTTAATGGAGTAAGTAGTGTATTTCTTTAATAAAACTTCTCAAAACGAAATTAATATTTTATTCATTGGAATATATAATAGGATGATAAAAACAGGATTTAAAATACACTTAAAGGGACATGTAAAGATACATAATCACTTCTTCGATAATAATATTTCAATGCTGCGGCTTAGATACATAAATTTCATATAAAAGAGGCATCGCAATGAAAAATGCAATGAAAAATGCAGTCGTGAAAAAGATGCATCTATGTTAAAAATAACAGAACCCATAAAATTGTTCACTAGTTGGAGGTGTGATATCCCTTAGCATCAATGTTTGTGCTTTATAATTCGTCGGTGATGATATTTTTGGGCATTTTATATTTGGACAAGCAAGTTTGCATCAGTATGAGTATAAGATATAACACTAATGTTATAGAGAAATCATATCTCCTATTAAATTCTTTCGAGCTTTGTGATTTTTAACATAGATATGTAATTTGCATGAATAATTAACATTTTCTATGTGAACAGAAGAAGCTTGCATGTGCTGATAATTTTGGACAGTGTGATTTATTATTTTACATACGACTGTGAAAGGAGCTCGTGAGTTGTGTAATTTTTAACAAAGATATATAATTTGCATGACTAATTAACACTTTCTATGGTGAATAGAAGAATCTTGCATGTGCTGATAATTTTGGACAGTGTGATTTATTATTTTGCATACGACTGTGAGAGGAACTCGTGAGTTGAGAGATTTTTAACATGGATATATAATTTGCATTAATAATTAATACTTTTTATGGTGAATAGAAGAAGCTTGCATGTGCTGATAATTTTAAACAGTGGAATTTATTGTTTTGCATACGACTGTGAGAGGAACTCGTGAGTTGAGAGATTTTTAACATTGATGTATAATATTCATTATTAATTAGAGTGATGCATTTTTAACACGGATGCATAATATGCATCATTAATTAGAGTGAGGCATTTTTAACACGGATGCATAATATGCATCATTAATTGGAATAATCTATTTTTAACGCACGTGTATAATATGAATAATTTATTGGAATAATGCATTTTTCATACGAGCGCGTAATATGCGTCATTAATTAGAGTAGTGCATTTTTAATACGGATGCATAATATGCATCATTAATCAGAAAAGTGTATTTTTTAACTTGGATGCATAATATACAGCCATGTTAAAATTCTCCTCTCCTAAGCAGTCGTGAGTCGCATGACTCATTAAAAGTAAGGCGAAGTAACCCGTCAACATGGTAGCTTGTCTATGATATGAACTGTTTATTCTTTGGGGTATCGATGGGGTATAAAAGAGTTATAACTGTTTTATCACTCTTAAAGAAAAGAATTGTGGTCCCGAGAGTAGCCTACGCATTTGAAATTGCGTAGAAGATCTATTTTTTTGAAAATCATTGGTGAAAAATAGTATTCAGTACATCCATTATAGAATATCGAATGGAATTTATTTAAGTTCGTTTAATCCCCAAATATTCATCATTATGAAATTGTTTAAAGCGTAGAATTACATTTTTAAACTAGTAATGCATTATTTATTGTACAAGGTGAGACCGAAAAGTAAGGTGACTGATGTCATAATAATTACTGTATTATATATTTGCAGATAAATACATCACTGTCCTTCAAAGTAGTTCCCGCCGTCTACAATACACTTGTGACAACATTCATACAAGTTCTTGAAAATTCTGAAAAAGTCCTCCTATGAGACTGTCTTAAGTTCCTTGGTAACAGCATCTTGAATGTCTGAGATGCTTGAAAATCGGTTTCCCTTCAATGCCAATTTCAATCGCGGAAAGAGGAAAATATCCTTATTCCCAAAGATGCCAGCAGATTTTTTCCTCTTTCCACGACTGAAATTGGCATTGAAGGGAAACCGATTTTAAAGCATCTCAGACATTCAAGATGCTGTTACCAAGGAACTTAAGACAGTCTCAAAGGAGGACTTTTTCAGAAATTTCAAGAACTTGTATGAACATTGTCGGAAGTGTATTGTAGAAGGTGGGAACTATTTTGAAGGACAGTGATGTATTTATCTGCAAATATATAATACAGTGATTATTATGACATCAACCACCTTACTTTTTGGTCTCACATTGTAGTTTAACCCATTAAAGACGATTTTGAAATGGATAAACAGTCATTGTTTTTAACTTTTACCTTGTTTATTTAGATTATTTAAGGCAGCGTTCGCCACTAACTTTCAGAAACGGGCCGTATTACTCATGTCAAAGATTTTCGTGGGAAGCAGATTTATACCGAATACGCCAATATGTCTTTACTAGTTATTAACGATATAACAATATAAAGTATTTCTAAAAACTGAATTTTTTTCTTCTTCAAATTATTAAAAAATAATAATTTTTGTGGCTACGTCATAGTCTAAAAAAAAAGTTCATCCTTTTTTTCAACGTGACAATGTGTGTGAGATTCGACTTATTTTTTCATAAAGATATTTAAACCATACCCGTTTTAGTCAATATCAATTGTTAGACGATGATGGTAGAAATCGTTCAGTTTCTTTTATGATAGAGTCGTTGCCTATCGCAGTACATATCTGTTGCAGCAAATCTTAATAAATCATCCAAATGAGATTCAGTTAAGTTATTCCAGTATTTATTCTTGATGAAAACCATCTTACTGAAAGTTTCTTAATTTAGTTTCTTCAGGCCGCGTAGTGGAAAACTTTGTTCTTTAGAATAAACTCATGCTATTTTAGAAAAATTAAAATTATATTAAAAAAAAAAAAAAAAAAAAAAAAAAAAAAAAAAAACTTAGGAAGCTTGATTTTTGACCTTCTGTGTTGCCCGCGCGGTGGGCCGTAGAGAAATCTGTAAAAGGCCGCGTACAGATTTAAGGTATATTTTGAATTTTTCAGGTTTTTTTGGAAAATTATTTTTATGATTTTTAAAAAACACTAAATGGAACCTCAATCGGAATTCATTACCAAAGAAAAAAACTAAAATTTCTATTGACAAGTTTTCTTGCTATAACCTTTGTTATTGTGCTAAAAGGTGATAATTGTTGGGTTATTATGGTTATTTCTAATGTAACCAGATTTTTCTATCTTCCAGAAAGTTCATCAATTACCTACTCTTAGTTTTCACTGTTCTGAAGACATTTTTGTTTCGTTTAGAAGGAATTTGGCGGGACTCTGTAACGGGAAAGTGGGACAATCGATTAGCGGGACTGTCCTGCCAAAATCGGGACGTGTGGTCACATTACTTATTTCATGAGTTATTTAGCAGTATTTCATGAGTTATTTTCCTCAGCACAGTTAAGCGAGTTTCAATATAAATGTATACTTCGAAAAACCTTCCGATCATTTATTTCCCATTGTTCTGCAGGAACTTTCACCCTAACAAGAGCAGATCTAATGGATGAATAAGCTGAAGATGTATGTGTTTCTCATACACAATGACCAGCATATATTTCATAAAAAATCCATTGGATGCTTTTATTTGACATCAGCCCTGAGCCTATTTCAAGCACAGTTGTTTCTCAAAATTTCCTCTAAAACATGAAGAGTGCCTTTTATATGGAAATTTCTATTACATTACGCTTAAACCCCAAATTGAAGAAATGAAGAGAAGCAGCAAAGCTTGTGTTGAAATCAGGGGGTGCCATTTATTATTTTAAAGACCATGTGGTTTAATTTGTAAAACACACTTAAGGGGAAATAGGACTCAAAATTCTAAAATCTTTATTTTTAGAATAATTTTTCTGAAATTTTTTTTATGGAGTAATGTATGATGCTTTGAAATATAAAAAACTATCTTAAATTTTTACATTTAAAAAATATATATATATATTTTTTTAAATTAAAAAACTTCCAAATTTTGATATTTCCTAAATTTGATGTATATATAAACTTTTTTAAAAAATCACTAAATTTTTCCGTAAAATTACTTTTTATAATTCATATAAAAAATAGTCATCGTGATTTTTCAATAAAGTAATTAGAAAATAAAAAATAAAAAAAATAAAAAAAATGTTTTGTTCAAAAACTGTATAAAATCCATAGTATGCGAAGCTCCAAACACTTTATAAAAAAAAGTTAAATAAAAAAAGCATATTTTCTGATGACAAATTAAAGACACATATATTATAAATAATTGTGAAAAGTTTCGTAAATTTATAGCTAGTTGTTTTTAAGTTATATATAAAAAGCCATCACCGAGAAAAACAGTTTCAAAGTTTCAAGATAGCATGTCTGATGTGGAGAAAACTACGTGACGTCAGACTGTGATATTTATAGTTTATTTTCTTTTCTTTATAAAAGATCGTTTGGCAAAATGGATAAAAGTAATTTGGAATTTCTTGTAAATAATAAACATACGTTTGTTCTATACGCTACGTTTTAGTGTGTGTTATATATAATTAATAGGAATTATACTTTAATTAATACGTTTATATATTGAACACGCAACATTCTGGTGCCGAAATATCCACATAAAATCACGAACATACTTAGACCTTTGAAACTCGACGAACTTTAATTTCACGAAGGAAGATGGCGACGAAGGAAGAAAAAGTGGCGCAGTTGAAACGGAAACGGAGAACTATTCGGAGTAATTTAACTAGGTTCTCAACTGAGATAAACAACTTGCAAGAGGATAATGCAAATGAAGACGTGGAATATACGGTAAACCGTTTATCATGTTCTTTAAATGAAATGAAAATAGTTGAGGATAAAATACATGTTCTTTTCACGGAGGAGGAATACGAAGAGGACATTTCCCAATGTGAAACCTACATAGATAACGCTGAACTTGCAATTTTTAAAGGCAAAAAAATCATTCAAAATAAATTATCGCCAACCATTAACGCCATCAATAACCTTAATTTGGAAATTGATAATACTGATTTGGCGACTAATCTGGCTATTAATCCACAACATGTTCTGACAACACCTGTTACTTCTACTTACACTGTGAAATTACCAAGGGTTAAATTAGAACCATTTGGAGGAGAAATAGAGAATTGGCAAAGTTTTTGGGAACAATTTCAGTCATCTGTAGACTCCAATCCAAACTTATCAACTATCGACAAACATGTTTTTTTAAGAGGATACTTACAAGATGAACCGAAGCGGTTAGTCGATGGTATCAGCATTATTGCAGACACATATAAAACAACTAAAAGGCTTCTAATGGACAAATATGGTGACAAAAATAGAATCATCCAAGTTCATTTGGATTTCTTAGAGAATTTAACGCCAATCCTCAATCCATCGCCAGCATCACTGAATGAAGTTTATATTGAATGCAACAGAAGGTTACAAGCGCTACGTGCTTTGGGGGAAGATATTGACGCATATGGTAGAGTTTTAACACCAAAAATTTTACGTGCATTCCCTGACGACATTTGTTGCCGATGGGTTATTCATGCGAAACGCCAACAAATTTTAGAAAGTGATATCACACAACTAATACATTTTCTCTCCGAAGAAGTAGAGGGGGCGCTTACAACAAGCAAGATGTTTTCTAGCTTCAGATTATTCCTCAAAATCTACCTTAGAAAACTTCAATGTAAATGCCAAGCCAATTACTAAAGGTAAGAAATTTTCACCTTTCTGTCCCTTTTGTGAGACTGCCGGACATTGGCCTCAACAATGCAACTCTGTGACAGATATAGATACCCGAATACAGAAATTAAAAGCTACGAATAGATGTTTTTTGTGCACTGGACGCGGGCACACAAAAAAGAATTGTGCTCGTAAAGAAAAGGCTTGTTGTGTTAAGTGCAAGAAAAAGCACCATGTTTCAATTTGTAAGGACAGTGTTGATCACCCTGGTACTACGTCTACTCACAAGATTGATATTGCTACACCCAACACTGTGCATTTGCAAACTGCAAGAGTTTTTATAACTGGCCCGACCGGTGTTACAAAATTGACCCGTTGTCTTCTGGATGGAGGCAGCCAGTCTAGTTTCATTCATAATGATCTTGTTGATAGTTTGAAATTAACAGTTATTTCTTCAAAATCATTGGAAGTGCATGGATTTGAATCCACAGCGAATGTTTCTCTTATGAGACGAAAACTAAAGTTTCAACTATCGAGCATTTGGAATGATTCTTCAGTTAATATTGAAGCATTTGAAAGTTCCAATAAGTACGCATCACATCCATCTGCTCCAGCTGATGTGGCACAGTTCGCATTCCAGAAAAGAATGAAACTGGCTGACCCTTACGATAACTTACAAAATCTACCTATACAAGTTTTGATTGGTGCTGATTTCTACTGGCAAATATTGCACCCTAAATCTCCAGTTATGCTTTCAGAATCCCTTGCATTGGTTCAATCACATTTTGGGTGGATTCTGAGTGGACCTCGATCATGCACAACAGTTTCCAATGTAGCTACGGTAAACTATCTCAACACATTCACTCAACAAAAGCCTATTAATGAAAACGTACGTTGCTTCTGGGACTTAGAAACAATTGGAATCACAACCTGCCAGGATAGAGAAATGTCTAAACATGATTCGAGTATTTTGAAGAACTTTCATGACTCATTTAAATTAGTTGACAATCGCAGGGTTGTGTCATTACCTTGGAAACCCACGGTCTCAACATTACCGACAAACAAAACTACAGCTGAGAACAGATTTCAATCACTTCAGAAAAGACTGACCGTAAATGAATCTTTGAAGACACAGTACGAAAAATGCATGTTGAATTACATTGAACAAGGACATGTTGAAGTTTGCCCATCTGCAGATGAAACTGAAAACACCGTGTACTATCTGCCACATCATGCAGTGAAAAAGAAGCACCAAGATGATATAAAGTGGAGAATAGTCTTCGACGCCTCATCACATGTTCCAGGCATGCCCTCATTAAACGACACTTTAGAAGTCGGCCCCAATCTTCTACCTAAAACTGTTGGTTGTCTTCTACGATTTTGACTGCATGAATTTGCCCTAACCTGTGATGGTAAACAAGCTTTCCTACAATTGGTTTTGAATCCAAAGGACAGAGATGCAACGAGATTCTTATGGTACAAACAAAAGAAAGGCCCTTCAAAAACAGCTACATTTACTGACGAAATAATTACATACAGATTCACTCGCTTGCCATTCGGACTGTCTTGTAGCCCTTTTCTGATGTGTGCTACTACACGAGAACTAGCCACTAATCACTTAAATGACTTCTCTACTTCTGCATCACTTATAGATAAATACCTATATATGGATGATTTTTTGGTTAGTCTGGAAACTGAATCACAAATAATGGTGTTACAAAAGGAAATCAAAGATTTGATGTCACTCATAAAACTACCGATGGAAAAATGGGCTACAAACTCCTTGAAGCTTCAACACTTGCTAGAAACTAACAATGAAAATTTCAAGACCAAAACTACAGTTTTGGGCATTGAATGGAACACGAAAACTGATACTTTGAGCAACGCTTTCAAGACTTCACTCTGTTCTTCTCTTGATAAGCCACTTACTAAGAGATGGTTACTACACTGTGTTGCAAGTTTGTACGATCCCTTAGGACTGTTTACACCATTTACGATAATTGGGAGGATACTCTTTCAAGATACTTGGATTCTTGGAATCAAGTGGGATGAAATCTTGCCGACAAACTTGGCTACTCTGTGGCATACAGTTACGGAAGAGCTCGACGCCATTTGCTCGAAGGAAATTCCTCGTTTCATAGGAATTTCATCGGTTGTTTCCTTTAGTATACATGTTTTCTGCGATGCATCGGAGCGAGCTTATGGCGCAGTCTTATACATAGTTACTTCTCACAATAATCAATCAAGTGTCTATTTAGTTTGCAGCAGTAATAGACTTGCGCCCATAAAGAAAGTTAGTCTGCCCCGCTTGGAGCTTTTAGCAGCCGTCATTGGTACCAGACTGCTGAAATATTTTTGCAATGAAACGGGATTGTCGACATCCACTGCCACATTATGGAGCGACTCTGAAGTCACCCTTGGTTGGATTCGAGGTAATCCCAACAGATGGAAAACATTTGTGTGCAATAGGGTAACAGAAATCATTTCATAGACTGACCCCTCACAGTGGCGGCATTGCCCGGGACAAGACAATCCAGCGGACAAACTATCAAGAGGTGTTTCACCGTCTATACTGAAAGATCTCAACATCTGGTGGAATGGACCGACTTGGCTGAGTAAATCCACAGAAACCTGGCCAGATGCTAAAAAAGATTACTCTCATGATTTGGAGGTAAAGAAGAATAAAGAAATTCAAACATTTCATGTTACTACTTCTCAACCCATCATAGACGCAAAGAACTACAGCTCCTACTTCAAACTGTTACGTGTAAATGCATGGATTCTACGCTTCATCTCGAACTGTAGATCTCAAGACAAGAAAGTGGGAGAACTTGACACTCCAGAAGTACATGATGCTAGAAATTATTGGATACAAATGGTTCAGAAAGAGTCATTTCCGTTAGAATATGAAGCTTTATAAACATCCAAACCCCTTCTAAAAAATTCAAAAATTACCAAATTCAATCCACTATTTGAAGACAAATTAATACGTATTGGTGGTAGATTACAGTTTTCGAATTTATCAGAATCCCAAAAACATCCAATTTTGCTGGACGGAACTCACCATTTCACAAGCCTGCTAAAACGTCAAACGCATATCAAAATGCACCACCTCAGTGTCAGAATTGTACTTTCTGAACTACGTTCCGAATTCTGGATTTTACAAGGACGACAGGCTATCAAAAAAATTACACACAAGTGCTTGCCTTGCAAGGTAGTGCAAGCCACCCGTTGTTCTCAAGTTGAAGCCCCTTTACCTGCTGACAGAATAACTCCAACTCCACCGTTCACCGTCACAGGAATAGATTTTGCTGGACCGTTAAATATACGTAATCAAAAACCAAGAGACACTGTCTACATAGCATTATTCACTTGTGCAACAACGCGAGCAATACACATCGAACTTGTATCAGACCTTTCCGCCGATAAGTTTCTCTTGGCGTTACAGCGGTTTGTGGGTCGTAGAGGTCTCCCACATACAATCTATACCGACAATGCAACAGCTTTCCACGCAGCTAATAAAGAGCTGATCCTGTTGTGGCAAATTCTGACATCAGCTAAAGTTCATCAATTTTATGCGCACAACGGCATAAAATGGAAATTTATTGCACCTAGAGAGGCTTGGTGGGGAGGCTGGTGGGAAAGGGTTATTGGATCTGTCAAAAGGTGTCTGCGTAAAACCATTGGCCGTGCATTGTTGGGAGAAGAACAGCTATCAACTGTACTAATAGGAATTGAAGCCGCTTTGAATAGCAGACCTCTTACGAGTGAAGAAGATACAGACTCCCTTGATGCCTTGACGCCTTCACATTTTTTGATTGGACAAAAGCTTACTCTGATTCCATCCAGCCCCGAGAGTAAGGAACGACGACTAACAAAGCTTTACAGGCAGCAACAAGACTTGCTAAACACGTTCTGGAGGAAATGGTCCAGAGAATATCTATTACAGTTACGTTCATTTCATCAAGTACGGAATGTTGATAAATCTCCTAACATACGCATAGGAGATCTTGTGTTACTACAAGAGGAGGTACGACCAAGACACCTGTGGAAGAAGGGGCGGGTTATGAACATCATTAACGGACGTGACGGAAAACCCAGAGCATGTGCTATAAAGGTGAACGAGAAAGAAATTACAAGGCCTGTCCAACTGGTCATACCTCTGGAGGTAGACCAGGGTGGGGAGAATGTGGAGAAAACTACGTGACGTCAGACTGTGATATTTATAGTTTATTTTCTTTTCTTTATAAAAGATCGTTTGGCAAAATGGATAAAAGTAATTTGGAATTTCTTGTAAATAATAAACATACGTTTGTTCTATACGCTACGTTTTAGTGTGTGTTATATATAATTAATAGGAATTATACTTTAATTAATACGTTTATATATTGAACACGCAACATCTGAGATACAATTATCATGTAACAAAAATTTAAATATTTCAAGTTCTACTAGCGATAGAAACAAAATTGTTATGCCATTTTATTCAAAAGTATTTGCATTACTTTTTACAATAATAATAATAATAATAATAATAATAAAAAAATTTAAAAAATGAGAATTTTAAAATTTTTGAGTCCCAGACCCCTTTAAAATGATATAATATGCAAAAATTGTTACAAATACACTGTTATGTACTTTTTGTGTAAGCACTAAAGCGATGCAAATTAATACAATATACTTCATTTGTATAGCAGAATTAAATAATTGAATTAATAAATAAAGTACATATACTAATTCGGAATTACTTCGTGTACTCTGACCACGTGATCAAATATTAGGAAGGGGGATTACATATGGAACCAAAATAATTTAACCTCGTTTAGTCATTCTTATCCAATATCATTACTAAAAATAGACTTTTTGTCTATGATTGTACTTCTTGCCATTGGTCATAATCTACCAGTCTCCAGTTAGAGACATTCTTTTTCGGGTTAGCCAATCCACCAATATGAGTTCAGATTCTTTCTGGAGTAACCTTCAGTGAAGTTCTAAAAATATGATCTCTGACGTATGCTTTATATATGTGATCAGTGGCAACTTTGTATTTTTACATTTTTGTGATTTATAAAAGTGTAAACGACAGAAAACTATATAAATACTTGTTGAACCAACTACGACTAGCTTTAGACCAAAATTTGGGGACTACTCTAACATTTATGAAGTGGTGGATATTATATACTCTTAGATTAGCCAAGTCATCATCAAGTTAGTTGACCAACCATTATAAACAAGGAAATACTTAGAGATATTCACTATCAGTGACCTTAAATGTAGGCTTACCATTTCACATGCCAACAATAATTTATACTGATCGTCATTTACATAAAAATTCCACTCCACTTCCCTTGCATCTTGCTCAGAATTAATGTTAGTCAAGAGCAACAACTGCCTTTTCGTGCTCGAAAAAGCGACAACAGGATTACTTCCTGTTTAAATCAATTTTTCCAAGGGCATTTTGAGGTATAAACTGAGTTTAACCAACGAAAAACTAGTAATCGTTGCTACATTTCATATTCCGTTCGTTTGGTGGGTCGACATTTTCTGGTTCAAGAACTACACGAGGACCATGCTGCGTCGTACCACTGCAACAGCAACTTCTCCAATTTCGTAATTTTGAACTTAGTCGGAAGACGTGGCGTCGACATTTGAGCTTGCATATTTCTCTCCACATATATCCGTTCATTTAGAATATTTTCATAATGGAGGTTATGAGTGATGACGTCATTGTCGATTTCTCTGCGCGGGAAGAAAGGAAACACGCATTGTGATTGATTAATAGAATTTTAAAATTCGAATTCGTTTTTCAAAATGTGTTGTGATGGTCATAAGCACGTCACAAGTGTTGCCAGTCGATGCAGTTCCACTTCTAACAGCGCTGCGCATAAGGTCCATACGATATTTCCGGTGAAAGATAATTAATGACTTCAAGTTAGCATTACTTTGTTTGCGATTCTAAATTCCCCCAATTTTTCGTCAGAAGTTGGAAGTAAAATTATTCCATTACTTTTGTGTAAAATCTGCAATTTTTTCATGCGTTTTCATGCGTTTCTAACACAAAAATAAAATTTGGAGTCAATGACAATATTCTGCCAAACGAAAGATATTTTACAGCTATTAACCTATGCAACAAAATTTAAGCTTCCAATTTTGCCATGATGTTACTCATCATTGAAAAAAATCTAAAAATTGCAAATTAGCTGTTTTTGTGTGTTCGCAGCAGGCATATTTTCTTTCCATAATTGGTATAAAATAATAATAATAATAATAATAATAAATAAATAAAAAAAAATAAAAAATTTGGAACAGCTTTAAAATTAATCTATTGAACACCGTTTTTTTATGACAACATTTGGGTAGGTTTTGTCTTTCATTACCTCTCTAACCAACTAGATAATAAAATGTCATTGTAAATTTTTTTCTCTTTGCATATTGATTTAATAAATGAATTTTAATCAAAAATTTTTAATCAAAAGGTAGCAATATATTATTGTACGATTAGCCAGCAACCTTAAAATGTTCTTTTTCATATTAATTTACTTAGATGGAACAGAATATTTGTTATTTATCGGGTAAGGAAACTTCTAAGGTGGAATTATATAATTGTAGGCTACATGCTTGATCGGGTGAAGAAAATGTCTCAATTTTTTTCTGCATTTGATGTAAAATGCTGTCGTAAAAAAGTTCGGTACTTACGTATTATTCCGTCAACTGAAACGAAAAATTCGCCTAAAGGTTTTCTTGTTATTTCGTAACTTAAAGAGCGCCGCTAAGAATGTTTAAAAACTCATGTTAGAACCTGAAAAATCTGTCAATAAGGTTGAATTTTAATTTCCATTCTAATATACAGTTACTTATCAGTTTTCTCAGTATAAAATAATAAATAAGTTTTCTAAATTTAGATAAAGGTTGATAAAGGTTACTAAACATGTCCCAATCAATCATCCAGACTTTTGACGTTACTTTTTTGAAAATAAAATGCGCACTTTGTCATCTAAATATCAGATATCTATCTTTTCTTTGCTTATTGAATTTATGCTTTATAAATTGTACTTGAGAAGTGTTTTAACTCAAAACTTCAAATTACACTATAATTCTGATCACTCCATTGAAATTGATAAGCGTAATTTTCCGTTTATGCATGTTTTTATATTTTCACTCAATTAAAAAAAACTCCCAAAAAGTTGTGTGATATTTTCAGTGATAGTTAACTTTAATTTTGGCTGATACAACTTACCCCTAACCTCGAACACACGGGTAAAATTTATTCTTTGTTGACTGCTGTGCAGAAGATACAATTTAAATAATTTATTGTAACAGAGGACATAAAATTTGATTCAATGCTTTTGCATCTTTTCATTTATTTAAGTTTACATGAACTTTCATTTTTGCTCTCGATTTTTTTTTTTTTTTTTTTTTTTTTTTTTCCCCTACACGTTTTGGGACATGTTGAGTTCAAAAAAGTGGGATAGAAAAATGTCTGTGTGTCCTTGTGTTTATAAGTGGCCAGCGTAACTCCCAAACGGATTGACCTACAATGTTCAAATTCTGTGTACAGGTTAGTGGTGGTCATGGGATCTGAAACTAAGGTTTTTGTCAAAATTGCGCATGTCCACAAGGTAGCTTGCCATTGAAAAATGTATGTTTTTCAGCAATTACCAAAAAGTGGCTCTAACGATTTCGATCGAAATCGCTATGGTAATGCTAATTATGGTGCTCTAAGCATTACCACTTCCGAAATTTCCGTAGAAAATGTGGTAAAGGCGCAAAAAGGTGAAAAACGAATGTCTTTAACACAGTTATCTTCGCTTGAGTAAAATTTTTCTATGAAGAAGAGCATGATACATGATTTTTTTTTACCAATGTAAGAATTACCACCAAAAATATCGCCATACTGGCTTTTTTTAAAATAATTAAAATATAAAAACGAAAACAGTAAATTGCACCAATTCGTGACAAATTTAAATGCTGTAACCAGTATTAAGTATAACTGGAAGCTGTGCGATGTTTCACACCCTTAGTTTTTATTGTACGAAGAAAGATTTTGTGGAAAGTCAATTTTCATTATTGAAAGACATTAGTTTTATAACTTTTTAAGCCTTACGCGCATATTTACGAGAACTACAGTGGTGGTGGGAAAGGGGGGATGGAGAGTTCAAAGCGCCTAAACAGGCATTACTAGAACAATTTTTACCAAAATCGTTAGTCGTTATTTAATAATTGTTAAAAATCTTATTTTTTCAATGGGACGAACCTTTTGCGTTCATTCTTAAGTTACCATACGTTATCCACAGATAAATATATAGAAATACTCTTTCTATTTACCCAACCTTTCCGAAATACCCTTTTCAACTCAGGAATTTAAGATGTTTATCTTACGCTAAAAATCCTATTCAGTCTGAATAAACTTTTTTCCCCCCCAAAAGGCTCATGACATTTTAAAGAACAGACCATGATGTTGCTTGTGATATTGTAATGCTGATGTGTTATTTTTATTAAATAATTATCAGAAAAAAAAATATTTACAAATTATCTCGGTAGCTAAATCAGTATGTATTTAAAAAGCAAAAATAACTTAGCTTATTTAATTCCAAACATATCAAAAGAGTAAATCAGATATCATTTTTCAAAACTTAAAAAAAAAAAAAAAAAAAAAATCCTTGAATCAATTTTAGAAAATCTTTTTTATGTCCCTATTTTTTCTTAAAATTATAAGGAATTTATTTCTTAAGCTGGAGATGGAGAAAGAGGGCATTTAAAAACTTAACTTTAAAATTTAAAAGAGTCAAGATATTTTAAGAATAGAACTAGCAGAGCCATCTCTCTCCGAAATGGAGAACTCCGACACCTCTGCAGTGCGACGTCAAACTTCCACCACACTTCCTTTGCAGAAGATAGATTTGGCTCAAAATCGTTCAACTTGGCGCATTTGAAAATACTTTTTTTTTATATTTATGCAATGTGGTGTGTAATTTGTAATATTCACACGTTTCCCGGGAACTGAGGTCTTTCATAACATTTACGTATCCATACGTAATTACAGCTAAAACAAGAACGCATTCATCAGTCTGTTCACGTTATTAACGTACCAAACGATAATTGTCTCGCAATGGAATAAATAATGTTGTGTTAAAATATAATGCTGGACGGATTTGTTGATAAGTAATATCTACTTTATTTAAATGGGTACGGAAGAATACACATGCTAAATATTCAGTTATACTATCTTCACATACATAAGGCTTTTTTTAATAAGTTTATGGTTTTTGAAATATAGCCTTAAAAAAAATCTACCACTTTTCTATTTTTATAAAAAGGGTGTAAAATATTGGGAAAAAAATTTACATGTTCTACTGGAGGGGGGGGAGGGGATGACATACAGTCCGGTTCTGGTTATTTGGCTGAGTTGGAAGTTACGACGATTCCGCCCTTTTTCTACTCTCAGCAACTAGTCCAAACCTGTTGACTTGTGCTTCTTTTCCCTTGACCAACTAGCGAGAGCCTAACAGTACAGGGGCTGTAATACAAGCTAACGCTTCTGTTTATACTTTGTTTACGAAAATGATTGGATTTCCTATTGAATAAGTAATTAATAGTTAAACATTCATTTTTTGTCCTAATGAATAATGTAAATATCATATTACGCTTTTTTTTTTCCTGTGAAGCTTATCATTTCTTTCCACATTAGTGCTTAGTGTTCAAAATCCATGGGGAGACAGAGGTTACAAGTAAATTTCTTTAACCCTCCCTAGCGGCACCCCATGCATGTTCCAAATTCTTTTTATTAGAAGCTGTTGTTGGAAGCCTTGCGTTGCATATCTAAGAAATACATATTTTTACCAAAGTGAAAATGGAAATGACTTTAAAAATTATAGGTATTTAATTAAAAAAAAATCATTTTTTTTTAATTTTTGATATCTATAATTATGTGCCAAATTCCAATTCAAATTATTCAAGCTTTTATACAATTTTATATATATATATATATTTATAACGAATTGCTAGAAATATGCAAAATGTTAATAATACTATAGGTACATGTTCTTTTAGCTTAGAGGTACGTAAGCACTAATGTATGAAGTATTTTTTTAACTAATTAATGAAGTATTTTACTATGGTATTTCCCAAATAGCGTGTATTTGACTCGCTAATTCATTTTCGAGTGCTTATCCAATTATTTTTGCATATCATAAAGTTCTATAAAAGTAGTTTTCCCTCTTACATTAAGAGGAATTCCCAGTAAGGATTATTCCCTATACTCGCTAAGTTACAATCTACTAGTCCAGTGCATTTAGAAACTACTTTTTATAAAATCTTAAAATTTGGCGATTAGGTACGAAAAAGATCACAAAATAAAATGACATAAATTGTTTTCATTTAATGTCTATCTATTATAAATGAAAATTAAAATAATAAAAGACTATTGAAGGAGCAGCCACTGCATGTGCATTGACGTGAGGATTTCAAGTATAAAATAAAATATATTAGGCGCTATTTTGAAGTTTTTAATTTATGTAATTTCATTAAGGTCAGCGTGGCCACTACGCGGCCCGTGACAGATTTTTTCGCGGCCCACCGACCGCAGATAAGAGGAAAAATCAAGCTTCCTGGTATAGACTGTTTTTTTTTCTTTTTCTTATTTTTTTTTTTTTTTTTTTTACATAATATTAAATTGTACAAAATAGTATGTGTTGACTATACAGAACAGAGTTCTTCACTATGTTCCCAAAGAAACTATATGAAGAAGTTTTCAGCAAGATAGTTTTCGTCACGAATAAATACAGGAACAACTTAACTGAATAGCATTTGGACGATTTATTAATATTATCTCTAACAAATACTGCGACACATAGTTCATGAAATAAACTAACCGATTTCGACCGTCATCATCTCACAATTGATGGCGACAAAACTGGGTAATCTGGAAGTTCATTTGTAATATTTTCATTTAAAGTTAAGTCAACTCTTATTGTCACATTGGAACGAAAGATACACTTCTTTTTTAGATTTCTTTGATTTATTAATAATATTTTTTTTTTTTTTTTTTTTTTAATTATTAAAAAAAATCAAAAAAAAAAAAAAAAATCAAACGACAATTGTAATTTTACTAAGATTAGAAAAATATAATTTTTTTTTTCAGTTTCCGGAAATGCCATTTATTGTAAAATCGATAGTAATTAAGGATACATATATTGGTGTATCCGGCCCGCAAAAAGCTCCAACGTAAGTCATATGGCCCGCCTCTAAAAGTTAGTGGCGAACGCTGCATTAGTTGATCATTTTCGTACCTACTCGACAAATGTCAAGGTGGTAATAGAAAGTAGTTTCTAAATGCACTGGGCTTGAAGATTGTAACATAGCGAATATAGGGGATAATCCTTACTTGAACTTCCTCTAAATAGTACATAAGATCAGGGCCTGATCATGACAAGTTGAGGCCCAAGGCCCGGATACATTCGGGGGCCCCTTTTTCAATTGCGTGATTTATTATTAATAGGCTTGACACAAAATCAAATGAATTAACATTAAATATAAAAGAAGTTGAATTAATGATAATATTTTTGTAAAAGTTTTTTTTTTATTACAAATAAAGAAACAAATTTCAAACAATCAAATTTATAAATCAAAAGAAGACGAACCTTTTTTTATGTATAGCATTGCATTTCACTACCACAATGTGTTGTAATATGTGTGACCACAATATCTGCAGCATTATTCACAACTTCATAGTCGACATTTGCTGATCTCACAAAAAATTCGTCATGACTTCTTTTCAATTTTATTTTTTTTCTCTATCTTTCTAAAAAACTTGTTTTTTACGCTTTTAAATGATAGTTTGGTTTCTTTGAATAAATACACTGTTGGATACTAAAGACGGTTCAAGATCAATAGAAAATGATTTTTATGTAAAAATTATTTTCTACAGATTAGAAATATTCACATAGCTTTTGTGAAACAAAAGTTAAAGGTTTACAGCCAATTTCGGGGCCCCCTAAAATCATGGGCCCACTGCCCAGGGCCTTATGGGCCTAGGCGATGATCAGGGCCTGCATAAGATTAATATTCCAAGAACATTTATCAAAAATTTCTCCAACTCATGTTTCCTTACAAATTCCTATTTAATTATAGGAATTTGTAAGGAATTTATTATAAGTGTGCAGAAAGTTAGAAATACGCTTTAATTCTATGCAAGTTGGAGGTAAGTAAACAATTTAGAATCCAAAATTTCTCAATCACTATTTAATAGGAGATTTAATTGTGCGATATTGTCTTATCTTCTATCGTTAATATTAGAAAATATATTGTTCATCAAATTTGAAGTTGCTGTGATTTAAAATGTAGTGTGTCTGATGGAAAAAAAAGTTCGTCATGGTTACAGATACTTTATAAGATAAATTTTAGCTTATGTTATTCGGGAAATTTATTTATAGTTCGAAATTTATTTATAGTTTCAATTTCATTTACATTTGAATTATTGAATTTTAACAAAATATAAATTATTCTCAAATGTCTTTGTTTTTAAAAACATTTAAAAAAAGTTGCATTATTTTGATAATTGAGTTTTAATAACATCAATAATCTCTAATCTCTATTATAAAACATCTGTAATTAATTATATGGATGTAGGGTTTTTTCCTTTTTTTTTTTCTTCTTTTTTTTTTTTCGCCAATTAAAATAAGCTTTATTGGTACAGTCCCTGTAAAAAAAATATCTATCATGTCTTTCTACATAGTTTACTTATATTCTATTCCAACATGTTTCTTAATAGATCACAACAGAATTTCTCTATGAAAGAACGTTTCCCTTGCCTTAAATTCAAGAATTCTGCAATAATCAGACGAAAAGGTCGTTTCGCCGCCAACCTTAAAAAAGGCAGAAACGACAGTAAGTATCTATTCTATGCACAACTTCCAGCGAAATAGCCGAAATTGACTATTTTCTAGCGCGCTTACGAAACTTCACATAATTATACAAAAAATACCATAGATTCGTCTCGGTGATATCTTTCAAAGAAAAAAAAATTGAGTACCTAGGACAAAAGACAACGAAGAAAAAAAATATTGAAAATTCCAAAACGAAATAAAAAAACGAGTTCTAGCCCGATTTTGATGTAAAAATTTAGACAAACGTACAGCCCTAACTAATCTATAGATCTTCAAACGGATTGAGTAATAGGATGCGGAATGTTTCAACTTAAAATCCTACGCTGGTTTGAACTTCATTAAATAATTCTTTCTATTTTTAATTAATTTAAAACCACTTTTTTTCATTTCATAATTTGGCGACAGATAAAGGCGATCAGCTTGTAATTGAGGTTCAGATATATATGCCAAAAGTTGCCAAACAGGTTTGCTATCATTTGGAAGTTAGTTTTTCCGACATGTTAGGCTTAAGTGAGTTTTAACATAATGTTAAAGTATAGGAGAACGAATTGGACTATAATTATATGGCTTATAACATCTTTAAAATTTAAATAATTTAATTTTTGAAGAGACAGAATTAAAGAGAAATATTTGTTCTTTAAGTTGCATGTGTTATTTGAACTGTATGACCAATTTAGAGAGAGTTAACTTTCAAAAACATTTTAATTTCGGGAAATCTCCATTGAAAAATGAAAACAATCACATTTTGTTGCAAGATACTATGGGCAAAGTATAAATGTGGAGGTTATACGAGCTGACGTCACAGTCAACTCATTACAGAGGACTAAATGAACCACGCATTGCGATTGGCTAATGGAATTTGCAAAAATGTCATTCGTTTTTAAAGATGTGTTGATTTTTACTTTCCGTTGTAAAATGAAATTGTAGAATCATATATCATCAAAATCGTAATTTCATAGTGAATTTTAAAATTGTTGTTAAGAAAATATTTTAAATTTTGTCAAATATCAAAGGGTTATTATGTGAACCAAAATAATGCTTGGTATAATAAAAATAATTTATACTGCAATATTTATTAGACTATAAAAAACTTGTAATATTTATTTGTAACAATTTATTAGTATAAACTTTCAATGGGATGCACGCTCTGGCCTTGTAAGTTAAAGGTGCCGGATTTGATTCATGTGTTAGGTGTGGATGTTCGTTGTGATTCGGAATCCACGTTAAGCTGTGGGTCCCGGACTGATTAGTCGTTATTATGCACCAAAATAGGTCGTTGTGCGTACAAACTAACCAATCGAGCTGAAACTTGGCAGACAGGATCTTTGTCAATGGCAACGTATTTCTTTAAGTTTTGGGAGTTGAGTTGCCATACACAAGTTTCTAGTACTCGTTCGTGGTAGATTTTGATGGTTACTGCCGTCCGCATTCAACCAATTTGTCAATTTTCAAGTAGATTTTGGCATGCAAGATATCATTGAACTCAACTTGAAGAATTATGAATATTCATGGTACCAGGTGTACCATAGGTGGTACTACTTCTGGTTTATCAATTTTGAAGATAAATATGGCATGTTGGGTGTCGTTAGGCTTGTCTTGAAAAATTATGAATGTTTAAGGTACCAGGTATAGCATAGGTAGTACCACTTTCGGTTTATCAATTTCCAAGATAAATATGGCATGTTGGACTTTTGTTTTGGTGAATTATGATTGTTTAAAGTACCAGGTATGCTATTGGTACCACTTTCGGTTTATCAATTTTAAACATAATTATTCCATGTAAGGTATCGTCGAACTCAGTTTGAAGAATTATGAATATCCCTGGTACCAGGTTTACCATAGGAAATAAATAGAAAAACGATGAAACGAACGGACAAATTCAAAAAAGAGAAGTCGTCAGTGTTTAAAAAAAATTTATGATATTCCCCAAAAAATCACTTTTGAAAAGTAGAAGAACCACCAACCTCAAAAACACAAAAAACTTTCTTACAATAAAAAAATCATAAACATGATGAAAATTTTCAGCCACAAACACAGTGATATAAAAAAATGGCCAACCTCTGATTAGAACTCTCGGTTGTGACTCGCTTACGAATGTATGCTTACTTAATTTATTTTTAACATTTAAGTTCCGCTCCCATAAAAATTTACGCTGCTTGAGGTTGGCGCCCGTCTTAATTACTAACCTTTAAAACCCCCCACACATAAAAAATTTCCAAAATGTATGTATCAACAAAACAAAAGCTTACCAGAAACACTTTAGTTTCCTACTTAAAAAATTCTTAATAACGATTCAAATGCAAGCGTTTGAGCACAGTTTCTCTATACTATTTTGAAAATTACACGAGCATGAATATTTACACCACTTTGTATTTCCTACCCCATCCAAATGAAATCATAAACTCAAATATTCGTGCAAACATCCATAAATTAGTTTAAACGCAAGCATCGTTAATATTCCTATGACGGGCGCCAACCTCAAGCAGCGTAAATTTTTATGGGAGCGGAACTTAAATGTTAAAAATAAATTAAGTAAGCATGCATTCGTAAGCGAGTCACAACCGAGAGTTCTAATCAGAGGTTGGCCATTTTTTTATATCACTGTGTTTGTGGCTGAAAATGTTCATCATGTTTATGATTTTTTTATTGTAAGAAAGTTTTTTGTGTTTTTGAGGTTGGTGGTTCTTCTACTTTTCAAAAGTGTTTTTTTGGGGGTATATGTATTTCTAAAAGATCAAGAATCAGATTTTGTTTCTAACGTATTGTTATATCTTTGTATAGCACAGGACATACGAGTTAATAGTTTTATGGTAAATGTCCTCTAAAATGTTTCCTTGCCTACTATGAATGTAAGAGGGAAAGATACTTTTACAGAAATCTTCTGATCTCGCTTAAAATTTCTAGAACTTGGTATTAATGTATTTTAGGGTGCGTCTTATTTTCGAAGGAGTTAATTTCTTACGAGACACCTTCTGATTTTGTTCCATTTGATGAGAAAAAAATTCGCAATTTTTTTTTTTTTATTAATATCAAATGATATTTTGAGGTTGCTACCAGCTCTGCAAAATCTGACAAATTTAGCATTACGCAAGCATTGCAATTATTGTATTTCATGTATTCATTAAAATATTTAATTTTTTGGCCAGTAGTTATTGATTCATTATATTGATTTTATTCTAAGAAACTCAAATCAATTTAGTAGCAACTTATCAGTTTTAACTAAAGAACTAAAATTAGAAAAGTACTAAAGTTGATATTTTGAAAAATTTTCTTTAAATGATAGACTTTTTTTTTTTTTTTTATCTCACTGCTTTAATTTTTTCCCCTTTATTTAATGTTGCCAACCTTTTTTTTGGGTAATAAAAAAAAACTAATACTCTGTAAAAGTGTTTCGATGTTTAAGATTACTTTCTTCTAATGCAACTGCATGTGTTTTTTCTTTGCTTTCTAATGATTTTAATCTCAATTATGCTGTTCATTGAAAATGTATTTTAATCTTTATCACTATTTGTAAGAATGGTTTAAATTATTAACACATTTTCTAAATCTTCCTTTTTATTAGGACAACACTATTGCTTTCATGATAATACCTACTACTAGAAAACAAACCATGATATGGCTTATAGGCCAAAAATCATCTTTACTGGCCGACCAAACGGTATAGTGGTTAGCATGCTAGCTTCTAGACCGCGAGGTTGCGAATTCGAGTCCCGTGTTAGGCATGTGTGTTTTGTAAATGTATTTTGGCTTGTCTAATGACGAATGTTTCGGCGCATATAGCCCTCGTGTTGCTGACGGCGCCAGATAATTTGAATACAACCAACCAATCATCCTCACTGAATCATAGAAAACTTCCATCCAAAATAGAAATCATGTCTATTTTTTCATTTCAATCAGATTTTGAAGCAAACCACTAAAAATGCCTGCCATTCAGTAGCTATACTTGTCATGGAGGTGTGGGCTAAAGCCTGATAACCAACGAAATTTAAACCTGTGGTTTCTCAAATAAAATAATTAATGTGTGATTGAATAAACTTGAAGAAGTTAAGTAGTTAGTGTGCACAGCTACATTAAGGTTCGTTCTCTTTGGGGGGAAAAAATCTATGACTTTTCACTGACAACAATTTTTTTTGAAAATAAGAATTCACGAAATCACAATTTTGCTTCATTATTAACATTTCATAATAAAATATAAATTATTTACACTAATAAATGTGTTTACATACATTTACTAATGATTATATGTAGTAAAAAAAGCTGACAATGGAGATTGTCCTCTATTTCACATTTTTATACATTAAAGTGAAAAAACTCAATTTTTTTTTCCATGATAGTGGTTATTTTAATTGCCGATAGCAACCCCTGAATTTTATTTAGGTTACACAAAAAATTTTACACTTGTATTTTCTCACCAAAAGGAATAATTTGAAAGGATGTCTCGTTAAAAATTAAAAAATATAATACATAGCACCTGTATTTTTTCGTATTATCATAGAACTTGGCGCAGGATTTTTTTCTTCTTAAAATCTGAGGTGTTGAAATTCATTTTTTTTTTTTTGTTTCCACTTTCCAAAAACTTGTATTCACTTAAAAAGGAAAAAATTAAGAAAAAACAGTTAAAATATGAGGGGAAAAATAAACTTTTATCAAGAGTACAACAGACTTAGAAGTAAAAAAAAAAATTTCTAAAGACAACACAACAAAACTACTAATAAGAATCATTGTCTTATATCACAGAGATTTTATACATGATATGACACAAGATAATTAAAAACTCCGTTATCTCTAATTCATAACATTTAATTTTTTTCTATTGAGTTATTATTTCAATCTTGCTGCCTTTGTTCTCTCAAGGATATCGCTATTCGAAATGCACCTTGATCGATATTCATTTCCCTAACATACTTCCGTTTGGCGAGCATCTTGGCGACGTGAATCCCCCCTATCCTTCTCCGCTAACCCTTAAGTCACAACAACTGCTGTCAAAATTCGAACTGTATTTCACAGGTAAATAATGGAATTCGGAAATACGTGATCCGTTGCCGCAATCTGTAAACGCACATCCTTGCCAAGAGTGATGTGACGCAACACTCCATAGTACAGGTAGGAGTGAAGCACTTTTTACTTAGTTCTTTTTTCGTCGCTTGTGAATTATCTTTTGGTGAAAGTGACCTAGAAATAAAGGGTGGGAGTGCATTATGTGCTTGTTTACAGGAAAGAGTTGATGCACGTGTGAATAGTAGGGAAGCTGGCTTATAGGATGGAAAAGGTAAAGATGGACAAATGCAGAGTAAACAAGAAAGGATTTTGATTTTTTTTTTTTTTTAATTTTTCGTTCATTTAAGTATGAAGTTAATTATTTTGAAATTTTACCCTGAACGTCTAAATTGCAAAATTAGACATCGAAAGATACTATTTAAGGGGTACTTAGGCTGTCGATCTTATAAATGATACATAAACATACGTAATATATAAACCATATAAATAGATAAAATAATATAAATATATAAAATTTGGTACATATTGGAAGGAGCAACAAACTATTAGCCAATGAAACGGTTTTTTGGTTTGATATAAATCTATGGAGAGTATTTACTGATTTAATGATATAAAGCCTAAAAACAAAGTTTTTATTATAAATCCTTTATATGCATAGCCAATTTTCATATTCATTAACACAGCGCCGATTCTGCAGACAGCGTGTGCTTGGTGTTTGCATCTAATTTTAAATATCAAAAACATTTCTATCGGCAAAATGTGCGGCAAACTACGTTTCAAAATTTATTTATTAAGAAGTGAACGTGAATTTATGCTCTCACATTCAAATATCATTTGTTTATTCTGATTAAAGTAATTTTATTATTTATTTATTTTTTTAAAAAAAAACTTGGGAACAGTAAAGAGTTTTAACAATGGTCGGTTTAATGATATTTTAATGCGATTGGATGACGGTAAGTTGGTTTATTATTTTTTCATAAAAGCGACCTTTTAGTGACAGTAATAGCCCCAAAATTTTATAGAATGCATTGTCATCGACATCGAATCTATCTGCCTAGTTTCAACCCGATTGGATGACGGCAATGGGGTTAATAAGCGTCCACAGATTTGCCTCTCATCGACACACACACAAAATCGAAGTTAATACAAAAGGATTTAAAAATGGATATTTTTTCCAAAATGCATTTAAAAAAGAATTAAAAATACATGTTTTTAAATAATTTATTCAAAGCACATTTTATAAGGAAATATTAAGAACATGCAATCTATGCATAGTTCGTAACCAATGCTACAATTTTATTAACAATATTATTAACCAATATTGTTGTTAATGACAAAATTAACCAATTAAACAATTTTTGTTTGCATACATCATGAGGGAGTATTTGTGGATTTTAAAATGGATATGTGTCCAAATTTCATTGACATTTTTTTATTTTAATTATTCATTCAATGTGCAATTTGTAAAGGCATATTAAGAACATTTATTCCGCTGCTAGGGTAAAATTTTACTATTTTTCAAATTTTTATACTACTTTTGAAACGAATAGTATTTTAAGGTTTGATCTAAATTCCATTCATAAAAAGATCATTAATCATTTTTACAGTGGATAAAAATTGTAAATGTATTGTTTTAATACTAGATACGAAATATGTTAATTATATGCTAAAAATTATTAAATGTATTAATAATTAAAACAATATATGTTTTTTCAATTCAAATGTTAAATTATAGTAATTTTTTCTTCAGAAAAAGTACGTATTATAAAATCTAACATCCTTATTAAAACAGAAATGATTCAAATGTACTGTATAACAAAAATATTCTCTTTCTGCCGTCAGACCTTCAGTCGTAAATTCACAGAAATTTACTGAAGAAAGAAGATGCATAAAAAAAAAACCTGAGAATATCTTAGTTAAATGGCATTAAAATATTGAATTCTAAAACTCAATAACATTAATGTATGCGTTAATTAATTAATATACTTCTAATTTGAAACAAAAGTAATATATCAATGAAAAGACAAGAAAACTTAGAACAACATGAATACAAAATCCAAAATCGAATATTTTGTATTTTAAAGTTACTGAGTTTCTTTAAATTAAACTTCGAAACTTGGCAAACATTTAAAAAATAATTAAAACATTAACAAACATGGGATATATTTCTTGCAAAAAATAAGGACAACAGTATAAATAAGGAACCAATCTTGTCATTTAAATTGTAAAAAGTTTAATATGAATTTAACTCTAATAAAAAATGCATTGCTTTCAGAGAAACCCATACATTCATTGTAGTGCTCTAATTCCTTTAATTCAATTTAGATCCATCATTTAACTCTCTATTTCATAATTTTTTTTTTCTTTTTAATAATTTTTTCCCCATCTTTTTTTTTGCCCTGACTGCTGAAAAAATTAATAAAAAAATCTTAAGTGCCTATTTAATTGAATAATTAATTAAAATCGTTGCCTTGCGCTAAATCATCATGCGCTAACGAAGCTTTTTCTTTATTCTTAGGTACACTAGACACTAGAGGGTTAAAATTTTATTAATTAAATTTGGAACTAAAAATGTAGATCAAATCTACTTTTAAAAAGTTCAATTATGAATTAATTATTGTTTTTTATTAAATTTGTATAATTAATTAGATAATAACTTGAAAATTATTTTGTACTGAAAATAACTTGCCAATTTACACAGCAGGTTCGTTCACAATGGCCGATTCCCGCATTTTTTAAAAACGAGTGAAATTAGTTTACATTTATGAATTTCTTTCTGATTCCAGACAAAAGTTCTTTAAGAAAATTAGATATTTGTATAAGAAGAAAAGAAAATGCCCTGAAACCCAATTCGATCAAAACAATCCGCTATAGCTGTGACGTGACTACATTCTTTCGTTTCTATGGTTATCGTGAGGTTTCTGCCAAATAATCGGCATCGGTGTTTGGTAGAAGATTGCCATATCCCATACCGGTTGACGCGATTTGCAAGAAACTTGCAAAACTGGTTTCCGCTGCTGCGTTTCAAGCCAAGTTGTTTCAGATGTAGTGACGTCGCATTTGATTCGTGACAAATGTGTCGTTTTCCCGCCGAAATCTAACCAGCGATTTTAGGTTGCAAATTTAAAAATAGAAACAGCGCAGTGAGCAGAAATTTGTGTTTCTACGTACTTTTCGAAACATTTAGAATTGAATAAAATAATAATAATAATAAAAAATAATTAAAAAAAAAAAAATTAAAAAAAATGCGGGAATTGTTCATTAAAACTTGTAACCAATTTCATCAAACATATTTCAATATCATTTCAATAACATATTTGAATTATATAACTTTCTATAATTCGAATTCCATTATCCAATCGCAAACACGTTTAATTTTTATTCTACCAGACAATGCGGAGAACAGTTTCTTGTGACGTTACTATGCGTGAAGCTCATTAATTCACCTTTACAAAATAGATAGCGTTGCGTGCCACTGCTTTATTTATAGTTTGCATTGTTCAAATAATTATAATTAGATTTAGAAAGGTTGTTTGAATGTCAATCAGTAACGGAATGAATCTTCTATAATGGAACGAACCTATTTTAGCTAAAATCTTTGTCATCACGGTTAAGCTTAAGTTAGTTGATTTTTTATTATTTCTTTTTTTATTTCGCACAAATGCGCAAGATAAAAATATCGAATGAGATGAAAAAATAAGTTTTTTGCTAACGTATGTGGTGAATAAGTAAAGTTAATAGTTTAGACAAATTCGCTGCGACTCATATCATTTTATCAGTTCTTTAACCATTTGAAAAATGCGACTTTAACCTGCTCTTTTTGAGATTAGTATTGCTTTAAGAAATTACGCACAAAAAATGAATCACCTCCATTTGTGTGTGAAATGTAAGTAAAATGATAGACATAACCAAAGTTATCAGTGTTTGTTTAACCTAACTTCCTTCCTTTCCTTTGCGTTTCCGTTAATAACGAATGAATTATTTTTCTAATATTTTTAAATATTTTGACTCATTTTCCCTTGGAACTAAAAATTTAACACGAATATCAAGATACTTTACGATTTTGTAAAAAATTATTCCAATGTATTTAAAATATTCCTACGCTCACACATTTTCTAAAGTTCCATTTTGTTTCGTATATTTTTCAGGATGGTGAAGAAACACGATTTAATAAAAAACGACAACTCTTGACAAGCACTCCCAATCCTAGATCACATAATAAAACACTTTCAAACCACGCTTGACATCCAAATAGCGTTTAAGACTAGATAATGTACAGTCTCATAGCTGCAGTTCCACTTACAATAAACCAGAGCTAAAACATCAAACAGGGAACGCAAATCCTCATTCTGAAATAGAGAAAAAGGTCATCAATGTAGACTAAAGAACATATTTCACCACAAACGCACATCACGCGCACAAAAAGTCAAAAAGCAACAAAGATGGTGATGCTACTCCTCTTCATGATTGCCACAATAGTGGCTCTGGTGCTGTTCGATTGGTACGTCGAGGAACACTCGAACCAAAACACTCAGAACCACAACTCCAGAGCTTTTGCCGAGGAGCCCAGGGCCGAGCGGTGCTACAGCAGCTGCAGCATATTCACTGTGCTCGGTTTCACGAGGGAAGAAGTGAGGAATTTCAATGCCTTCCGTGACCACTTCAGAAGCTATGCTGAGGTGACCAGCGCAATGAGGCGGGCTGGTCTGGAAAGGATGAGGCTGGTTGTTGGAGTGGACTTCAGTGCCAGCAATGAGTGGCAGGGGAGGACCACTTTTAAAGGTTGGTGGGTGATCATTTGTACCAAAAGCTTTTTGTTTCACTGTCTATGTATTGAGACAAGCTTACTTGGGCTCACTAGAGGTTGGCGATATATCGATAGAACGATATTTAAAAAAAATATCGATACAAGTCACCGATATATCGATATTTTCAATTTTTTTTTTTTTTTAGTTTTTTGATGATCGTTTTGTAGTTCCATGTGCTTTTTCGATTTTCTTTATTCCCTTTTCAAAAACTTCAAAACTAAAGTATGGACTTGGCTGCGAGACAGCTAAAATGGCACCCTAAACACAAAAACAAAACATGATGTAATGGAAAGATAAGATCATTTATTAGTAGTCATTAACATAGAGTCGTTCTGTTGCCAATGTGTGCCTGAAATGTGCAGCTAATTTTAAATAGTAAAAACATCTCGATCAGCAAAATAAGCGGTAAACTACTTTTCAAAATTTCTTCTTAAAAAATAAATGTGAATTTATGCATTGACATCCAAATTTATTTTATTTATTCTGATAGATAATATAATTTATTTATTAAAACAGTTTTTATAATTTATTTATTAAAACAATTTTGGCATAAATTCCTGAAAAATAGAAATTTTCCCCGAAAAACTTCGTTTCTGGCAAATTTCAAAATCAAATAAATAAAAATCATGTATAGATATATCGATATTATATCGACATTTTTTTCTATGCAACGATATAGTATCGATATTTATAATGATCGATATTACCGACCTCTAGAGCTCACTGAATACGCTAGAAAGATGAGTGAACCACGGTTTTACTATGCCCTGATTGGTTGATTGGAACGATGTGTGGCCGATTTGTTTAAACTCTTATATTATCCGTGCTTAAAAAAAAAGTAAAATATTAAACGATTTTAAGTTTAAGTTTTAATTATTTTCTTTTTGTTATCAATATATATTTAAGTTTAATTCAAAACTATATACGTAGGTTATCAATATTAGTATAAAAGTTGTGATTTTTCTGGAACTATATCTTCACTCGGAAGAATCCATCCTACAGCGTATACTCAAGGCTCATGTAACTTTGTCTCGAGGTATAGGTTCTGGAATGTAATCACTCTACTGTTATGGCCATGAGCTTCAACTATGATGAGAAATGGTCTAGTTGTAGATAGGTGGAGAGTTGTAAAAGGGGAGAGTTTAAATGAGTCGGGAAAAGTAGTCTGAATCAAAAAATAAACTGGTAGATATCATCCTCTTTGTGCTACGCATACCATTCTAGAATTCTTGCCTCAAAATTGTCCTAGGCATGCTCTCTCCCTTAAATTTGAACTATCAAAGGTGCCAAAATTTTCAAGATTTTAAAATAATTCAAATTTCTAAATTATTTGGTTTTAAGGTTTCTAAATTCCTTTAGCAACATGTCACAAAGTCGTCCTAAACTTGCCCGCCTCCCACTAGTGTAAGTAAATATCATAGGTGTCTAAAATATTATAGGCCAATACTTTTTCTAAGCTATTAAAATAATAACTCAGAACTATACAACTATTTGGTTTTAGGGTAACAAATTTTAGTGGGTACTATCTCAAGCTCATGGTCTATTCAAACGGACATCTGTTCCACAATTCCAATATTAAAGATAAGTTCCCAGTATGTTCATATGCAAATATCCATTTCAATGACAAAAATCTAATCAATTCTCTTATTATAATATGAATTTCCTTTTCCACCAGGGGAGATGTTGCATTCTCTGAAGGGTAGTGCCGTGTTCAATCCGTACCAAAAGGTGCTCCACACCCTAACCCCTGCCTTCACTCCTTTCCTCCACAACCAGCCCATACACGCGTACGGATTCGGGGATGTACGCACAAAAGACTACGACGTCTTCCCTCTCAAGCCGTCGGGACCAGCATGCTCGGATCTAGAGGACGTGTTGGCAGCGTACAACCATAGTGCACGAAGGGTGAGTTCAGTATCTACTCAAAGACTTTTTTGAAATGTCTTGAAGATGTCTTTTTCAGGGTATGAATGTTTTGCAGATTTTTTAATTGAAATGTTCTGATTTCTTGACGTTAGAGGATGTCAGATACATGTCACTTTATGGTAACTGAAGGACACCCTTTAAGATTTTAGAATTTGTCTTGAATACTTTTATGATGTTATGATTAAAACAAATCCGAATCTTCTGTATTGCATTGTTATAAAATAAAAAAAAAAAAAAAACGCTACACAATTGTTCCATCCGTTGACTTGAGGTCAACATTTCCAAACATGCAACGAATGCTAGACAAAAAAGGTATCTCTCAAACGAATTTTCCTGTGCCAAAATTCAGACAGAACTTACGACCATAAATACTGCAAATTTCGATATGGAAGTCAATTTAAATTCATACTACAGCAACCGAAAATGTTAAAGAAGCTATTTATCAGTTTGAATGTCTCGGAGTAGGCTAAGGAAGTAGGCTCGAATTAGGTTAGTAGGATTATACAAAATTCAATCCGAAGTTTCAACCGAAAAATGCATGAAAGTTAGACTTAGAAGAGTGATTTCTTAGCATCTCTACGTAAATATCTCGTTTTGGTTCCAAATCGTGGTATTGAGTTTGAATTTAGATATTTGTTGACAAATTTCCATGAAAAAATTAATTGGCAGACTCGTCAATATTATGTTTATAAAACATAACACTAAACAGACAGAGTTGTTATCCAATAACGTCAACTCTCATAGGCAGAGGTTTCAGTCATTAAATGTCGCTATATATTATTACATGCTTGGCATCTCAGATGCAAATACAAATCTTCTCTAAAGCTGAAGTAACTGACAAGTATTTGCAATATCCTCTATTCATCTAATTTTCTAGGTCAAATAATAATGCACCACAATGGAATCTTGTATCGAAGTTATTTATTGACAAGTACTGTTACAATACAACTTATTTGTGATCTTGTGACATGTATAAATAGGTCAATTTTCTGGAATGATTTATTACATCCCATGTATCCCATTCTGAAATGTGTAATCCGATGACCACTGTAAACGCCATTTAGAAAGAAGCCCTAAGTTCTATAAAAAACAAATTATGAACCACTATTCTAATATATTACCACTACCCGTGGTAAGATATTAAAATATTTTTGATGGCCCATGAAAAAATATATATAAACAGTAATTTTTGTAATTTTATTTTTGTATTGGCAATAGATACTAGAATTAATTTAGCACCAAGGTGTAATATGTTAAAACTGACAGCTTGCACCTGGAGGCGAGTGGTCCGTGGTAAAGAAAAGGAGGGAGACTACTGGACCAGATATTAATAGAGTTGGTCACAAAAGTTCAGTGTTCCGAAAAGCCTGACGTTTTTCGAAAGCAATACGGTTTCCAATCTTGTAGTGGTTCACTATTTGCGAGCTGAGGAACACTTTTAGTTTCTCCGTCAAGCAGTCCAAAACTCATTTTGGGACAATAGAGTAACATAAGTGCATTAATTGTGATAATGTATTTTAAAAATACCTCCTGACCATTAGTAAGAATAAAATCTCTACCCTTAATTACTTTTTTATACTAATTGTAGCAGGATTTCTACAATATCTTACAACGGATATCTATCACTTGTTATAGCTGCTTGGTAGAAGCGACCTTCACCATGGCTGAAAAAGGAATACGCAAGTTTTAATTAACTAAATTTTCTGATCCCAGGTCAAACTTAAATCAGCTCAGAATTCGAATTAAGATTTTTTCGATAAACATAAAGAAATACATAATTTTTCTGAAATCAATCCACCGTAAATTTGTGAAATTGCAGTGACACTAGAACACACATTAGCCTAGCAATATTGTTGCGTGGATGGGTTCGAAAGATTTGAAGCCAAAGCAGATCAAAACTTGCAGAAATTTATTCCGAAATAACTCTTCGCAGATTCTCTTACAACTCCAGAACTTCTCGTTCTAGTAGACTCAATACAGCTCTTTACACAACAATAGAGCACAAAACAGCAGTTAAAAACTTAACAACACAACAGCTAAATCGTCGCAAAAAACAATACAATACAGTTCACTTTCGGAACTCTCTAAATGCTCTTTAAGAGACAGCTAACTCAGTAACTCCAGTCAACTAACTCAGTCAGTAACTCAACTGACTAACGGACTCAACTCACGGCCGGCCTTATATAGGAGTCAAACTAGGGATGGAACGGATATCCGGCAAATATCCGATATCCGGCATATCCGGCTGATTTTTCAATATCCGAAACCCCGTCGGATATCCGATTTGAAATACCGGACATCCGATAATTTCATTCGGATATCCGGCTGTATATCCGACCACCAGGTATCCACAAGAAATAATTTTTTGAAAAAAATAATGATCTTTTTCGGACAAAGGGAACACCGCATCCTACACTTTTTTTTTTATAATTTTTTTTTCTTAGACATAAATTGCAGTCAAGTTAGAAAACGAAAACAGAAAGAGGCGCCGTATTATTGACGCCGAGTTGATAAGCATAAACCATTCCTCCAATCTTTTTCCATACACATCCTTCATACGTGTTTTGCGATATGTTCTTTTCATTCCAAGTTTATGATCTGATTAATTCCAGATGTTATATTTGAATGCTTCTCCGTAAAACTCGAACCGAAATACTAATAAATAGTACTTTTTTCCATAACATAAGTGACTTCTTAAGAGTTTTAGTTATTATCACTTCCTCCTTTTTTTCTGACATTTGCTAGCGAGTAAAAAGCAATAAATGGCCAATGCGCAATCCTCAATGCTTCTTTTTTGTTCTATCGACGATAATACCCTACCCCTTTATGCTGTGAATGGTATGGTCTAATTTCTGATTTTTCATTGGCAGAAGTTGAAAGCTGGTATATTTTTTCAGACGTAAAATGAAGTATTGTAATTTTTAGGTCTTTAAAACAGCGCCACAATGTGGAATTATATTTAGCTCTCTAGAATGCATTGAATTATATTTTTCTCCAATTACAATCCAATTTGTAATTTTTAATAATGGCTCATTTAAAACCACCCATTTGGAAGTATTTTAAAATTAATGGAAATGACGAAAGCAAAGCCCTATGTGTTACTTGCTCCACAGAATCGTATAAAAAATGTGCGCGGCAAAAGCCCAAAATCCTTTTCCACAAAACCCTTTTCCACAAAACCCTTATGGAACCATTTAATGAGTGTGCATAAGGAAATTCACCGAAGCTTAATAGACTCACTAAATGCATCAAATATTGATGAACAAGAAAAAACAATTCATCAAAACAAGAAATGCACGCAGACAACATTGGAATCGAAATTATTTGTACCAAAATTGTGGAGTTTAAATGATCCTAAAACAAAAGCCTTAACCGCAAAAATATGTAAGTACTAATTTTGTTTGTTTATATTAAATATATATTTTAAATATGGTATAACATAATGTTGATGAATTTTGGGTCGAAATTTTTTAAGTTTATATTTAAAGACGGAATATTCCGATAGATCCAATTTAAGTTTTCTACGAGATTTCTTTAAATCCGTTAATGTTTTAGGTGCATTGCAAAAAAAAAAATAGACTTCAATTTCATAAAATATTTAAAATAAATCTTTTGTTATTAACAAATGCCTCCGGTATAATTTTGTAATCATTTATCAATTATAAACAATGCATGAAGTAAATTGAAAGTAGCTATATTTTGCACTTCAACATTGTAAAAAAAAAATTTAATATAATTTTAGGTGAGTTAATGGCTCTTGATGCTGAACCATTCTCCATTGTGAATAGAGAAGGCTTTGGTCAGTTAATAAAATACCTAGCTCCTCGTTATCCGCTTCCAAGTAGAAATTATTTTCGTGATAAAGCCCTGCCAGAACTATATGAAAAACTAAAAGTATCAACATTACAAGATATAAAATCAGCAACAAAGACTCATCAACTAAAGTTTAAATAAAAAAAATAAACTCAGTGCGTGACAGCCCGTGTGGACTAAGGCCTGCTGGGCCCAGCTCAGCTTTCTCGACTGTGGCATTTGTGTGTCACATAGCAGATGTTTCAGTCAGATGGTCATTCTGACGCCGAACCCCAGTGTTTAGTTCCCAAGCATGCATGGTCCTCCTCAGTTTATTTCTTTCAGGTATAAACAGCTAAGTCAACCTTGCCCAGTCCGCGAATCAAACAATGGACCTGTGGCATGCAGCGCGATGCGCTAACCACTAATTATAATTTACTTAATACTTCATATCATGACCATTTTTTTCGTATAGCATATCGTATAACTATTGTTTTTAGTATATAGACCGAATATCCGGCCGGATATCCGGCGAAATCCGTTTCGGATATCCGTATCCGGTAGACATGGTACCCCGGATATCCGAAATCCGGTATCCGGCAAAACTCACATCCGTTCCATCCCTAAGTCAAACCTCCTTGAAACTTCTAGAGGTAGATATTTGGAGAACTTTCCAGATCGTAGTTGGAAAGTCCTATACATGTACATGGGAACCGAAAATGTCGCCAAATGGTCGCCAAGTTTGCGACATTTGGCGATTTCTCACTAAATTTGGCGACAAAAATTAATCGCCAAAACCATCGCCAATTTGGCGAGATTGCGATTACCATAATGTTAAATGCCCTGCTCCTTGTAAAACTCGCTTCCCAGCATTATCTCTGTAAAACTCGTTATCAAGCATTAAAACACACATTGCAGGAAAGCAAACCCTTGCACTGCCTTATAAATGTACAGAAATTTATCTTTTTACATAAATAATGCTAAGAAATATTTACAAATATACAGAAATTGTTAACAATATTTAGTCACAAAAACCGTCAAGTATGTCTTTCTAACTTACCACACATCAAGTTTCCATTGACGGATCTAATTAGCTCTTGTCACGAAATATGAGCTTCTATGACTTTTAGCCATGTAAGTATGCAATCGATAAAAAACAATTACGCCTAGGAGTCAGAAAAGTTAAGTACATATCATTAGTAAATAGAGTTTTATCATAACTGTTATTACACACGCATTACTTTTTTTCCCACATAATTATATAGAGGATTTTCCACAAAGTTCTAAAAAAAGCTTTTTTCAACTCGGAGCAAAAGATTGATCGTAATAGAGGTTGTACACAAATTATTTGGCAATGGAGCTCAAATAGAGCTGTATAACTCTTAATAACTAAGCATAATAAACATTTTTTTTTTTATTCAGAATGGCATGGTGAATATAAATAAGTAGGAGAAAAAATAATGGTTTATAATGCCTAGTTATTAAGAGTTATACAGATCTATTTAAACTCCTTTGTCCAACTAATTTGTGACCCTGTATTAAAGAGTGATTCAAAGTAACTGTTATGAAATTTCTTGTGTTTTATTGTCAGTTATCAGAAGATAAAAGTTATTACTATTAGGGAATTCTAATACGAATCGTGCTTTGCTTGATGACGTAGAATAAATCTGCAATCACAAACCTGTAAACACAAACGAGCTACAATTTTTTTTAAAGATAGGATTATCGAATGGTAGAAAATAATTCCCGGAGATACAATCTATCCCTTATCAATATGGGCAGCCTAGATGCATGTCTACATTCTCAGGATTTATAAATGGTTACATTAAAAGCGAAAACCGCTATAAAAGCTTAATAGTTGTCTCTTGAAATTACTTTATTATTTTTCGCATTTAACGTGCAAAATGTCGTATGATTTTGCGAGAAGAAACTTTGTTTTTATTAGCGCCCCATATTCCGGTATTAAAAATCCGTAGCATAGATACTATCTGCTAAATAATATAACCTATAAAAACAGAGTTTTTAAAAAAATCCTTTATATGCATTGTCAGTTTTTATATTCATTAGATGGCGGCGATATCAAAAACATTTCTATTAGCAAAATGTGATGCAAACTACGTTTCAAAATTTATTTATTAAAAATGAACGTGAATTTGTGCTCTCACATTCAAATAGTATCATTTATTTATTCTGATTTAAGTAATTTTATTATTTATTTATTAAAAAAAATTTGGCAACAGGAAAGAGTTTCAACAATGTTCGGTTAAATGCTAGCCAAAGCGCGATTGGATGACGGCAAGTTGGTTTATTAGTATTCCCTAAAAAAGACCTTTTAGTGACAGTAACAGCCCCAAAATTTGATAGAAAATTTCAATGCATTGTCGTCAACATCGAACTTATCTGCCAAGTTTCAACCCGATTGAATGACTGCAATGGGGTTAATTAGGCCTCCGCAAATGCTGCCGCCATAGACATACTCACAAAATCGAAGTTAATATAACGGATTAAAAATAAAGGAATCTGTAAACTATATATAATGGAATAATCGCTTTCGCATTTTATTAAGATGATTGTTTTTTAAATGCACTTGGCTTTGACAACTGTGCTTAAATTAAAATAAATAGCTGAATATTCCCATTTTTGAACACTTATTATTGTTAATTCCTTGTTTTCCATAACCTTTTAAAGTATATACCGTAAATTTGGAATTTGTATTACAGTGAATTGCACTTCTATTTTATGAAAAACATGAGCATGTCAATGGGGGAATTATACCAAATTATATGGCCGACCAAATAGTATAGTGGTTAGCGTGCTAGCTTCTAGACCGCGAGGTTGCGGGTTCGAGTCCCGTGTTAGGCATTGGCGTTTGTAAATGTATGTTGGCTTGTCTAATGACGAATGTTTCGGAGCATTATAGCCCTCGTGTTGCTGACCGCGCCAGATAATCTGAAAACAACCAACCAAATTATATGGAGAGAAAAAAAGAAGAGAATGAATAATAAAGCATCATTTACTTTTACCGTTCTTTTTGCAAAAAATGCATCACCGTTCGACTGTAATTTGTAATTACAATGATACAGAGAGCATTAATTTAGTGTGTACGTCATAAGACAAATCTGGTTTCAGAACAAATTTTAAAATAATATAAAAATAATCCACAAATTGTAATTATGGTGTAAGAAACGAATATGGGAAGAAAAGGATACTAACAATTTTCTTCCCTTTTTGCATTATAATTCAAACATCCTCTGATACTAAAACTCGAATTTTCATCCCATCGCATCTTGGTGATATATTTTTTCAAAATTATCATTTTAGATCGCGTTTGAAAAACTAAGGAAGATAGGAATAAACAAAAAAGGCAGACACGTTCAACTTCAGATTCATCTGTTGATAAAATTCCAGAACTTCAGAAGCCACCACATTCAACTATATTTTAAAAAACAACATGGCTTCCATCTTATTCTTAAAACTGTTTTAGGTGATAGTGATGCTATCTATTGAATGGCAAGTGAATGGCATAGCTAATTGAAAGAAGAGATCCAAAAGCAAATGTATCTCAGATTTCAAAGTGTATCTGAGAAAACTATGAATATGTTGATGAATAATTAAAGTGGTAAATGATGGATTGACTTATAAATTTTTATAAAATGTCGTTATCTGAGAGGAATAATTATAGGTTACATTTTTCTGACCTGTTGCATACTGAAAACCGTGTATGGGGATAAGGGAAGAGACATTTTGGTGATATTTTAATGCTGATAAAATTGTTTGATGCTATATGATAGCGTTTAAGCGCTGCAAATGTCCTTTTGAGTGTAAACCAACAACTAAACCCAACTTTCATTGTTTATCTACAAAAAAGCTGCAAGGCATCTGAGGCATAAATTGTTCACTTACTGGAGAATGCCCCATTTTAAAAGCGTATCAAGATAAAACTTTGCCCTAAAAACTTAAGACACCTTTCGGACATTTCAGAACAAACTAGTTTCACATAAAACAAACTATTTTATTCTAAAAGTTTCAGGATTCTAGTTTGTCTTGCAGGAGAAATGATATTTCAAGACAAACTAACTTTCCAGTTTATTCGAAAAACAAGATTGGTGTAGGGAAAACTAGTTTATCTTATCTCGCCATAACTAACCACGGAGTTGGTTTTTATTGACGATAGAATGATCTCTCTGAAAACTCAAGAAGATACCTTTCAGACATTTCAGAACAAACTAGTTTAACATAAAACAAACTATTTTATTCTAAAAGTTTCAGGATTCTAGTTTGTCTTTCAGGAGAAATGATATTTCAAGACAAACTAACTTTCCAGTTTATTCGAAAAACAAGATTGGTGTAGGGAAAACTAGTTTATCTTATCTCGCCATAACTAACCACGGAGTTGGTTTTTATTGACGATAGAATGATCTCTTTCCGATGTATATAATTCAAGTGTTCTTTATCAAGCGAATATAGGAAATCAACAAATCAAGCACTATAATACTAACCCAAGAGCTATCTTTTTCTAGGTCCAACGCAGCGGCCCTACCAGCCTAGCCCCCATCATCCGCCGTGCCACGGACCTGGTCAAGCGTACAGGCCTATTCCATCTCCTCCTCCTCATCACAGACGGACAGATGCGACCGGACGAAGGTCACACGCGCCATGCCCTCGTAGATGCCTCCCGGAATGCCCTCAGTGTGGTGGCAGTCGGGGTAGGGGATGGCCCATGGAGGGCACTGGAAGAATGGGACGAGGGAGTGACGGACAGGGTGTTCGACAACTTCCATTTCGTGAACTATAATCATGTGATTCAGAAGGCGAAGAACTCCGAGGCAGCGCTGGCGTTGCATGCTTTGATGGAGATACCGGATCAGTTTCAGACTATACTCAAGTTGCACTATTTGGATAAGTTTTAGAGGGCGGAGGTAGGGCTTGTGTTTGGGGAGCCTAATTTGAAAATTTATCTTTCCGTAGATTTAAGGATGATTTACACGTTACCAGTCGGCATACCAGTCGCTAGTCATTAGCGTTAGCAGTGTAAATGATTCATTCCAGTTTCAGGAGAAGCCCGTTTGTCAGGTGATCGCTTTTGGCTGGAGGCTCCAGTTACACCAAGCATGTTCTGGGCAATTCTCTGGTTGACGCACGGGACATTTTGGCTCTTTTTTCTGCTCGTAAACAGATAAGAATTATAAAATTAAGATAAATCTAATAGATATGTTTTTATTTTATATCATATTATTTTGGGACAAAATTATATGGAAAAATAATTATTTTATCTAGGTCAAATATGCATTTATGCTTGTCCGGTGAGTCAGACGATATAAATGCATATTTGACCTAGTTAAAATAATTATTTTTCCATATAACTTTGTCACCAAGTAGAGTTATATAAAACAAAAGCATAATTGTTAGATTAATAATAATTTTAGAATTTTAATTTGTTTACGAGTAGAAAAAAGAACTAAAATGTCTCGTGCTTACAGCAGAGAATTGCCCTTCTATTTACTGGCGCATCAACTCTTGCTATCTAATCACCTGCGTTCTCCCATGACCACCGACAAAGGGCATAATACTCACTCAAAAAGCTGGATTGTACACGTTGGCACTATATAAACAAAAAGTGATTTCTTACCATCCAATTCATAAGTTGGTATTCCAGGCACTGGCAACATGTAAATCAACTTTTATTGGTATGTTTTCCCTGTAGCTATATTTGACGAAATGTTGCTTCAAACCTTGCAAAATTTGTTATGCATAACAGTGAGAATTCGAATATTAACTTAATAACTGTTAAGTTTTGATTATAAAATGATAAAAATGAAATGTTTTCTCAGTTTTCTTTGATGTTATACAGTAGAACATTGATTATCTGAACACTATTCAACCAAAACTGTTCCAATCAACAAATTAAAAAAAATGTACTTCTTTTTATAAAATTAAAGGCTACCCTTTTGACCCACTCGACTATTGCATGATTCAAATTTCACAATGAAAAGTAATTTAATTTAATGTTGACATATTAAACTAAGTATCACTTTTCTCATTTCTTCAAAATCTTCTGGGGCAATATATCCCAATAGTAAGTCGACTAGGGCCATTTGCCCTTATCGTCTAGGATATTGTAACAAATATATAATCTTGTAAAAATATGATCACTGGTGGTTTTTTCCTCAACTATTAAATATGATTGGAACAATATATCCCACAAAAACAGGGACATATATGCCTATTCGGGCTGAAAGGGTAATGTAGTATTACAAAAAAAAATTATAAGATGCGTTATACAATATATATACAATTTTGCTTTAAATATTCACGTTTCTTTGTTTCATATATAACACGGGTGCAATGTTGTTGTTTTTTGCAAATGATCAGTTAAATGAAAAGTCCCATCTCTAGTACCAATTCTTTTGGATAATCAGTGTTCTACAGTAACTATTCTAAATGTTATACTTGTTACAAAATATCAATAATTTAGAAGCAATTTTCTTTTGACATTTAGCTTGAATTGTGCTCGATTGATATTGTGGTAAAAAATAAGCTTAAACAAAATAGGACATGAAATCATGACCACTCTAGTACCACTTAAAGTCCAAAGTATCAAGATTTTTTAAAAATTAGCTTTTATTTTTGAAAATAGTGTTGATATATTAGTGCTCTATATGAAGCAATGAGAAATTTAGTTCCGAATTCAAGCTTTTCAATAGTTTTTTGGACTTGAAATGCAACGCTAATGCTACAAAACATAATTCCACCATAATCAATATCTGCAGTTGAATATTTGATTTTTATATGGCTGTGAAAAGTATGTTTTTTCATAAATCTACAAGAAAGAAATTGATAACTGTAATGTTCACATGATTTTGTAAATTTAAGCAGTGTGACAAGTCAGGAAACAGTTTAAGTAGCAGTCCAACACATTTATTCGGAGAGAGAGAGGTCTTAAAACACGTCTTAACAGTTTAGGAAGTGACAATCGAATGGATGAATCGTCTCATGAAACGCACTGGAAATTAGTATTGTATTGAACTGTGGGAATTGAGCTGTGCTTAGGGGACATTAAAATACCATGAGTATGTGAAACTATGAAACCGTATGACACGATGACTAACAATACTGAATATTAACTAGTGAGACTCACTGCTAAAAAAGTGCTGGCCTAAGCAAATCTCACATAAATGTGTTGTCAAAAACGTGGGAAGTTATTGAATGAATCAATGAAAGGATTAAAAATAGGATACATTCTTTGAAAGGGAAAATTGAATTAAGAGAAGACACTAAAATAGATTGTTATTACATATATGTATCAAAATTAAAGTTAGTTAATATTAAAAAAGCCCATTTCAAAACTTCATAATAATAATAATAATAATAATGTTTTATAAACTTGAAGTAAAATAATATAACATGAAGATAAATAATTGTAACTATCCTATTACAAAGTTTTTAATAAAACATGAATGGAATTAAATGAATTAATATTGAATGTAGACTTCATAACTTGATGTCTCAAAGAATTATCATCGCATATTTTTCAATACTCTTTAGATTTTTTTAATTATGCACTTTTTTGATAATACATTTAAAAAAAAAAGAAATTAAAACATTAAATAGTAGAATTTATTTAACTATTACTGCTAATAGGATTTTCATTCGGCATTATACTGAAGATAGAACCCATTGGTAACGACTCAAAGCAGAATCCAAAGAAAGTTGACATTTGAACTACGAACACGTGGAGCGCCACACGAATTTTAAAGGAAATCCCCACCAGGCCATGTGCGCAGCTTAGAAGCGTTGGTATTGTGGTATAGCAATGTGAAGCACACTACTAACAGATTGAAATTTACTCGATACAGCTGTGTAAATATATTAGGGCCACTGTTTCTTATCGCGGTAGAAGATATTTAAGTCTAGAATGAAATGTTTATCGACATTCATTTAACACGTTATGCGCCAAGTCTGTTTTGTCTTATTTATTGTTCAGCTCGTGGCAGGGGTTTCATTTACGACAAAGCAATATGTTATGAAAAAAATGTGACACAATAAGGTAGAGCCATGGCCCAGAAAAATGACTAAATGAGTTGTCACATTTTGTGATACCCGTGAAGGACAGCCGTTTTTATGTTTACCATGTTTCAATGTTTTGTTTATGCTAATTAAGCAATGTTCAATGTTTACCATGTTTAAAATGCCTTAATGATATAATCCTGTAATAAATAAAAAATTGAGTAAATTTCAAATAAATTTTCAGCGATTACTTTAAACAATGTAAATTGAATTTTTTTTAGTTTTACATAATATTTTACACTGCCACCCACCAGTGGTGACAGCCTAAACCAAAAGTACAGTGTCAGCCGTCGATGGCTGTCAGGGCACTCAACGTGTTAACTGTCTGCTGTCATTGGTTATTGCTTTGATGCCTTATCATAGGTAGGTTTCTATGAATACAACTTTACTAGATCTAGATCTCCTTATATATTTTTATGCATACTAGTTGTTCTAATTCTAAAAGTACAACATGAAGCTACTGGAAATGGGCACAATGTCTTTGATTAGGATATAGATAAGTGTGAACTGTTTTTCAATGTCTAGAATAGAAAAAAATGTTTAGTATGTAATAACTTTGTACCTGAAATTCAAAGCATAAAAATTAAAGTAAAAATAATGGATGATAACTTCAGGGTTATGTTTTTTGCTCTTTAATGACTTCACATATATATTTACAAAAACACTCTTGCAGAAAAAAAAATTTAAGTTTTTTTTAGCCAATTGGTCAAACTTTAAGTATTATTGCACTTAACGAGGGTTATAGGATACTAAATTTTTCACATTTTAGCAATTTTTTTTCCTGCTTTAAAAACCATTGATAGATCTGAACAGAAATCAAAAGTTAAACTCTACCAGGACTAGAATTTTTACCATTGAATAATGACGGATTCTTCTTAAACATGCTATTCCTAAGCAGTTTTCTTAGTTATGATATTTTTCCCATTTTTTTTTTTTTTTTAAATTTTGAATTGATATAACTCTAAAACTACGTGTTATAAATGGATGAATATTCTTGCATGTATTTTTTTTAAATATATTTCTTTGAATTGTCTTTTTGAACTATTGATATACGAATTTTTAACTTTGGAATTACCTGTCGTTTTTTTTTAAAAAAAATCAATAGATAAAAAAAAATTAAAAAAAAAAAATTATGAATTTTTGCAAGTTATTTAGCATACTAAAACTGTAAATTGAATAATAAGTATAAGATTCTTATCAAAAATAAAAAATTTAACAACAATCTACAGTATTGTTTCAATGTGAACTAATTTATCCAATTACAATATCCAAAATATGTTTTTAAAAAAAATTCAGAATGATTTCTTATATTTTTGTGTCCTATACCCCCTTAAAGTACTTTCATATTGTCAAAACACTACATTAAAATAAAATAAGTCAGCAAATGATTGATTTTTTAAATATTTTCTTAATTGCTTTTTTTTTAATTATTACGATAACAAAAAAAAAAAACTGGAATAACAAACTTTGCATACAACAACTCACTGGTATAAAACTGATTTTTCGAATTCAAATCATTTCAACTACTAAAAAAGTAATTGGTAACAAAACTTAAAATATTTTATTTACAAAAATAGTATGTACAAAATGAACAAATACATTGCACAAATCAAGAATCTGCATACGTAACCTAATCTTCCTTTACACAGCTCAGAGCTTTCTCTCGTGCTTCACAGTCATCCGGGTATTCTTGCATCTTCTGGTCATTAGGCAAGTAGTAATGACCGTGGAAAGATTGGAAGAAGCGACCTATCTCTGGATGTCTCACGATCTTGCTTTGCTGATCAATCTCTAAATTCTCTGCAAAAAAGTGTTCCGATTAGATATAAGAATACCTTATGTGGAATGTGGGATAAAATTTCAAAACATAGTGATATCGATTATGTAATAAAATTTTAGAATTTAAATTTTCAAAACAATGAGGAACTTTCACGTTTTTTGGTTTTATTTTTAAATAAAAGTAGAGAAAAAATCATGAAAAACAATACCATTCTTTCAAAAATTTGAGCTCGGATAGATAGTTAAAAAAAATTTAGTTTTTCACTTTGCGATTTGGCGGGAAAAGGCCACTATCACGTGGAACGTCAACGCGCAGATAATGAACCAGTCTAAAACCTGTTTTAGAGAAAGAATGAGAATGTTTTTTCCTTCGTTTTGCCACTTTTTCTCTGCGTAACCACGTCACGTTTTTTTTATGTGTTTTTGGTCACGTGACTTTTGCTTTGATTTCGGCTGATTACAAACTCGATTTTTGATTAATTGAAAGCAGAAAGATAAAAAATAATTGTACTGCTCAAATATATTCGTTGGATAACACTAGAAAATACAAAAAATATTCATTTTCCTGACTTGTGCAAGTTCCTCATTGCTGACATTTTTTAGATACTTCACTAGCTAAATAAGTTTGTTCACGAGTTTTAAATAGCTGTTTACTTTGAATTACTCTATACGTAATATAGGGTAATGAAAGTATTGCATTCGGTTAAAAAAAAAATTCTTGCATTTCTTCATGTTTTGGATAGTGCTGAGTTAATAAAAGTAGTCAAGAAAAAATATCTGTATCTATGGTCAACATAACTCTTGAATAGATCAAACGACAAAATTAAAATTTTTAAACAGGTTGCCATTGAAAAATTTATATTTTCCAGCAATTGCTAAAAAATGGTTAGTAATTTTTATCAAAATCACTATGATAATGTGAAAACACAGAAATTTGATAAAGGTCTAAAAAGATCAAAAACGAATGCCTTTAAACGCAGAGTTCTCTTCCCTTGAGCATTGTCCATCAATGAATGTTTCTTCTCTGCTTCACTTATAAGAAAGGATAATGCATATAAATTGGTACATTAAATTCTACTATCTTCTAGTAAAACAGCATAAGGATTTTGTTTTAATAGTTTATTCAGCTTTGAAACATTTTCTGGCAATAGTTAAATGGCTAAATTCCACAACTAATTTATAATAAGATAAATTTCTTAACATTAATAAAAAACTAGGGGTGTGGAACATTGCTCAACTTTTAATTACACTTAATTCCGTACATTGCATTTATATTTGCATAGGATTGGTGTAACTTACTATTTTTATATTTTTATTAATTAAAAAATACCCAGCTTGGTAATAATTATTACAATATAAGAAAAAATACCACCAAAATGGCAAATTTTGCGTCATGTTTTTCAATAAATATTCTTTCTTGTAAGTGAAACAGTCATTGATGGGCAATGCTCAAGTGAAGAGAACTCTATTAAAGACAAGTTTTTCTTCCTTTTACAATTTTATAGCATTTCTACCGGAATTTTGGTTGTGGGGATATTTAGAACACCTTAAAAGGCATTACTACAGGGAATTTTAACAAACTCGTCAGAGTTATTTTTGGAAATTGCTGAAAAGCAGAGATTTGTCAATGGCTACCTTATGTAAATGCACTATTTTGACCAAACCTTATTGGGAGGTCCCATGGCCACTAATAACCTGTACACAAAATATTAACATTGTAAGTCAATCTGTTTGGGAGTTATGCTGATCAGACAGACAGGATTTTTGCTCGACTACTTTTTTTAAACTTGGGTTGTACCAAAATGTGTAGATAAAAAAAAAATTCTACCAAACCTAATAATTTCCTTATTCTATGTATATATAGGTAATTGAAAGTAAAAAACTGTTGAAGTCGTTATACAGCACAATTTTTTTTTTTTTTTTTGCTGGAAAACAAACAGATTACTGTGAGTAATTTACAATTTCATCATGCTAATCGTACCGTCCAGATATTCCAATTTCTCTAGAAATTACTATTTTAGGAGGTCATGACATAAAAGGATTATAAAGTATCCTACTTTAATTCAACTAACATTAACTTGAGTTTGAAGTTTGCAACTATATAAAAAAAGGTGTTTGTATGCTTCAATTATTATAGTTCATTTCTGTAATGTACATAGTGATACAGCTTTTAATTGTTTTTCTTGTTAATAACCTATTTTTTAAACCAGCACTGTACACAACACACATTTTAGCCTTTCTGAACACTATGTGAATAAGGAAGCACTATATAAATTAATGAATTTAACAGAAAAACACAATTCATGCAAAGTTGACAAAACATGTTGCCCATAAATTAACCCACTGATGGTCATGCACAAACGACATTTGATCCCCAGTTTTTCCAGCAATACACAATCTTTTTAAATTTATTAATAAAATAATAATTAAAATATTTTTTAAATATTTTTTTAGGATGATAGTTTATAATCTATCTAAAACAAAATAAATAAAAAATAATTTAAAACAATTATGTATTTGAATTAGAAATATAATTTAAACATTATTGCAGGGAAAACAACTGTAGAATTTCGTCCATTCCCAAGACCGTCAGTGGGTTAAGTTAATAAAAAATATGTATTGTTAAAACTCAGCAAAGTAAGGTTTTTGAACACCTCAGTGAACAAAATACTTACCTTGTGCTGCGTATCGGTTAGTACCATCATCAACTAAAACATGATAGAAAGGCTGCTGATCTTTATATGAGAGATTGTGAACTCCCATTTGTTTAATCCAATCACCTCCTGCTGAGCACACAACATCCCAACCGTAAATTACGCAGCGATAGTCATACCTAACGGACAAATGTTTTTAAGAATAGATGCAGTTTCGAGCAAATATAATGAATAAAACACAACTAAATATCCAATATTAATTTATAAATTATATTTACTTAAATTGTGTTTTATAAGTTACTTAAACTATATTTAAAAATGGTTGCTTTATACACAGATAAAACTGAATATAAATCAGAGATTCATATTTATATTAAAGTAATTTGATAGATATAAAAATTATTTATCTTTATTTTTAAGGAACCTCTTTCTAAATTTACTATGAATATCAATATTGCTTGGCATTTAAGAATTTTGAAATTTTTTTTTTCAGAGCATGTTCAAATAACTATACCCCAAAAAATTTAAATTCGAATATTTACTTTAAATCAGTTTTTTATTTAAAGCATTGAACTTTTTACTTTCAATTTAAATGCATTTCTAAAGTTTATATACTACTTCTCATTAAATGACATGAGTAAAATAGTTAATGAGTTAAATGAAGAGACAAAGTATTGTATCTACTCACTTCTTGTGCCTCATGATCATTCCTACCGCAAACTGAACTCCAGGTGCAGCATCTCTGAGAAAGCATTTCATCTACAGAAACACAAACACAGTTGTTACAGCTTTTTTATTCTGCAAATGCAGAAATTAAAATTAAAATATTTTTTCATTGTAAACTGTATATATACAGAAAATTGTATTAATCTCCAATTCTACTGAATTAAACTGCGATACAAAAATATTTTAAAACACAGTTACAATTAAATTCATGTAAAACTGGAATTCAATAGCTGTTTATATTTATTTCAAATTACCTTGACATTCATTTAATTATTTTTGACATGCATTATATTCAATTAAATATTATTTTCTAATCCAATAATTAATTCTCAATAGCAAATAATATAAATCGATAGAGAATAGATAATAAAAGCAAGTATTGAGTTGGCCTATATTGAATTTTAGATATCAAGGTAGGGTATCCACAAATAAATTTCAATATTCAAAAATCTGTAAAAAAATTTGATCAGAATAACCTGAAATTTGACCAGTATATACCCAAAGAAAGGTGGAACTTTATGACATAAGAAATATTATTAAAAAAATATTTTGAAAAATTTTTACTTATAACATACCACTGTCACCCTTTTGCATATATTAAAGTAAAGGTCATTCTGACAAGTGTTACTTTTTTACAGTTTATTGAAAGTTTAATCATCCTAGGGTGATTATAATTAAGTTCAACTTTCAAAAATTTTTAGAGCATGGCATTTTTTCTGATGCTGTTCCATTTACCATTTCTTCGAACATATACAGGTCATTCTGGCCAGTGTCTTTTTTACAGTTTTTTTTTAAAGTTAAACTTTAATTGTGGGCACCTTGTGTATTAAATTTGTTGTTTTGGTAAACATCTCTTGACACAAAGTTAAATCCAAAATTTAACTTAACCTTTAACTGCTACAGTTGGGTGGTTTGAGGTTTTTGGCACATGAGCAACACATGGTCCGTACTGTGCCAAGCAAATTGGTGAACATTAGTTTAAAGTTTAAGAAACATAGTATCAGAAAAATTAATATAAAAGTCAAAGATGAGATATTTTAGGGTGAGGAAGCATTCCACTAAAAATGACTAGTGGTCTATCAGATCGCTTACAGTAGTTAAATGCAGGTTGTGACCCGGGTATGTAGGTTAAGAATGAAAAGCCTTTGTTGTAACAAAAATTTAATAGTTAATAATTACACATATTACAAACATTTAATGGCCAGACAATGGTAAATAAAAGAAGAGGGTGTGAACACATCCTTTCCAGAAGGAATTGTTGATATAATGAAAGAGTGTGCTAGGTGATGCTGGTAGTTCTGTTAATTGGGTAGATATGAATGAACTATAATCTTCCCCTAAGGCTCTGCCGATATCCTTGCAAGAAAACAGAATCAGGAAAGTCATGTATTCAGAAAGAGTTTGCTTGAGGCTTCGAGTTTCTGAGCAGGGCATTGGAGGCATTGCAGGTGGAGACACTGATCAGGAATCACTGGCAGGAGCTTTATCTGTGCATCCGTGCAAGGAAAAGTTTAGTAGTCTGCATCTCTTATGAAGAGGGATACTGATGAAGTATCAATGTCTTTGAATAGTGTGAGGGCAGAGGTATGATATGTTACAAGTAGTCAAAACGGTTTGTCAATGCTGGAGATGACGACGTAAGAAGTAGGTGACTTCTGTGTGATCACTAAATAGTAAATAAGTAACTTTGCTGGGTTTTTTAGTTCAGTACTACTAAGAGGATGTAGGTTTATCCAAAACTTATTACCTGGAGAATAGTATAATAGACAATGGTGTTTGTTATTCTGCTTCTTTCGTTGATCTTGTTTGCATTTAATTCTTTTCTATAGGTTTTGCTGCTTGGAACAGATCATTCATGGATAACGGTCAGGAGTTGTAATTTGATTTAGTTGATGATAATTGATGCAGTAGCATATTTATTCGTTTGATTTTGGGACAAGAACTACAGGGGATTTGTAGGGTGATTGGCATTCTCTTATGATGCATACTACTAAAAGTCTTTCTTGCTTCAATATATCTTTCCTAGGCAGATTCATTTTATAGAGTAGCACAGCCACAGGAAGGTGTGGGATCCTATGTTGGATGAAAGGTGTTAGCTCTCCACCTGGTTAGCCCCCATGTACTTTTCCAAGAGTGATTTTAGCTTTTGTTGTTGGTTTGTAGAGAGCTGTGTGCCTTCATTTTCTCAAAGTTCTTCCAGATGGAGATTTTGTTTTAAGCAAATTGAAATTTGGTGTCATGTAAATGAAGCAATGTTTGTTCTTTGAAGTGGTTTCAGAGAACAACCATTTGTTTTGTTGGCGATTGAGAACTATTCCCGCTACTCGGAAAAAATCCTCACCTAAAAGGGTTCTGTTTCCTTTAACATGTTTGACTACAAGTAGTTTCATTGAGATGATCTTCTCAAGAACTCCTATATCTACAACCTTACTGAGGACATCGGTTGTCTTCAATAATCCATCAGCAAACTTCATTTCCATTTTCTTGTCTTCAAAAGATAGTCCAAGATATTAAATGTGGTTGTACAATCTTTCTCCAACCATGGAACAGGTTGCGCCTGCGTCTGCACACTCATCAGCCTGCAGAGTACTTATGGTGATAAGGATAATGCTGTGTGAGTGTGTTTGTTGGGCAAATCTGTACAAAGTAATGTGGTTCAGATGAGGTGATAGAGTATCATCTCTTCAGTGGGGTTACACACACTTTTATTTTAATGACGTTTGAAGTTCCACATCCATAGTACAAAACAGGGTCTCTTTCTTCTTTGGACCTTCCAGGTTTTGTTCTGGAGACCTGTCAAAAATGGGATCAAGCCTACTTTAACTGATGACCCCCAACAGAGGTTCTCTGTTACCACTTGGTTCATTGTGCCTTGGCCTTCTAGGCCTTCTTTCTGTGGAAAGTTTTGCTACACTGTTCAACAGATTTCTTAAGATTGGGAGCGTTGTTGGACAATTGGAATTGTTTACTGTTTATGCACAGATTGTCATAAGAGTTAAGTTTTTTCACAAACGCTTCAGGAGTGGTCCAAGAAATTATTTTTCTTTTCAGGAGGGACTCGCTGCTTCAGTTGGTTCAATATCAACAGGTCTTTTAGTTACTTAAAATCTGTAAATTGGAGTTCCTTCAACCAAGATTAAAAATAACAAATTGAAAAGGAAAACTCCTTCCATGATTCTTCTGATGATTTTTGATGTGTTGAATAGTTGTCGGAATCTCTCAGCATTCCTTTTAAATCTGTGCAGAAGAACGTCTTTGATATAATTAAAATCTTGGGATTTGCATTCTGGTTCATGTGTATGAGCTATCTCATGCAGCAAAACACCAAGAAGATAAATAATTCAATACTCTTTTTCTACTTTAAAAAACTTATGCTGACACTAAAAAAAATTAGGAGATAGAGCTATATCATCTTCTTTAGGGATAAAACTTGGCATTAACCTCTGCAATTGGAACGGCAGCTGATTGTTGCTTACAGCAGACATGGATGTTGCTGAGTTTCCAATTTTATTATTTTCCATTTGTAACCAAAGTTTTTCCAATTTAAATGCATTCTTGTTCTTTTTTGCAATCATTTGATATGCATTCCTCAATGATAATCAGTAACTGTTCTCATAGAAACGATTCTTCATAATTAATTTTGTAATAAGTTCTTTTATGTCCTCTGCCTGAGCGTCCACCAGGATCTTTATGACCATTTCCTCTGGTAAGTTCACTAAATCATTACAATGCCTTTTACCGAGGAAAGCCATGCCTTAGCCAGTTGAGTTAGAATGCTTTAATTTTTTGTTTTCAAAGCAAATTGTCACTGATGTATGTATTTGCCACATTGTGTGGAGGCAAATTAAAATTAGTGTTCAGTTAATTTTGTAAATTAACCAAAGTATGAACAACTTCACTAATGTTCATTTGTTTGTTTAAATCACAAATTGAAAATTCAAAACTAGAAACAAATAGTTCACTTAAAGCAAAAGCTAATTTAATTTAAAAGGATCATATTTGCTCTTAAATTATTTTAAATGCAACTTAAAAAAATTCCCTTCCATGGAATCACTTAACCCACTGACGGTCATGCACGTATATATACGACATTTGATCCCCAGTTTTTCCAGCAATACACAACATTTTTGAATTTATCAGTAAAATTTAAAATAAAATATTTTTTAAATATTTTTATAGCATGATAGTTTTTAATCTATCTAAAACAAAATAAATAAAAAATAGTTTTAAAAAATTATGTATTTGAATCAGAAACATAATTTAAAAATTGTTGCAGGGAAAACAACTATAGAATTTTGCCCATTCCCATGACAGTCAGTGGGTTGAATATAAATATGAACAATAAATCAAGAACTAAATCGAATTATTCTTAAGAAATTTAACACCATAAAGAAACATAATTAATAAGTTCTTGTGCTTAGCAAATAAATAACACACCAAAGTTTATAGATTATAAATATAGAACTGTATACCCTAATCACAATTCGTTTGGGATAACTAAAGAGAACACTCATAAATCAACAATTCTGTAACACACACTTGCATGTCAGTAACAAGCAGTAGGAAAAACATTTCTATCTTCAATTATTCATAGTACACCCAAAAAAAGGAATGATGAAGAAGCAATATAGTAGATCAGATAATGAAGGGCAGGTCAACTCTTATTTTCATATACCTAAGAGTCACTCATAAAGGAAACATACATCACATAAGATACTTATTTAGGAGAATACTTTTGATCAGTGAATGATTTTAATATTTGATGATAATGATTGACAACAATTTTGAAATCAATTACAATTGAGTGGCAGGGATATTACAATATTGTGATTTCACAAGCAATACAATGAATAAAAATTCCCTATGACATACGGATTGTGCCAAAACAATCAAGCAGTGTCAGATTCTTGTCAAAATTTTCAAAAAACAGTACCTGAATTTACATGCTGTGTCAGGGTGGTTAACCAGTGTGTGGTTATAGAATAAACTACACAGCCAGTTTAGCATAGCCAACAATTCCAAAAACTTTAATCTGTTTTATGTTATTTAAAGGTAGTATTTTTTTAAAGAAGTTAGGCACCAATGTGACCCAGATATGTGGGACAAGAATGAAAATTTTTTAGCGTGACGTAAATTTAATAGTTAACAGTTACACACATTACAAACATCTAATGAACTGTTGATGGGAGAAAAAAGGAGAAGGGGTGAAACACTACAATATAGAGTTTGCTAAGCGGCACTGATAGTTTTGTAAAAACAAAGAGCTATAATTTTTTTTAAGCACAAGTATAAAATTTCATAAAAGTATCAAAATTTTATTGATACTGAAAATACTACATCAACTAATATGTATGGCTAATTTACAGATCCTGACAACAAAACAAAAGTAGAAAAGGGTATCAGTCAAAAAAACAAAAACAAAAAAAACATAAGTTGATAGATGAACAATATTAATGTTATATTGGCACAACTTCAATAGAAATTTTGTCAGCTAAAACCCCAATTGAACTTGTTCAAAATTAGCAAAGTAATAACTCTCAGCCACCATAGATGTATTATTTATAAATTTTAAGCATTAAAGACAAACTTATATACTTCAGATTGTTTTTATTATAAAATTACAATAGTAAAATCAATACCTCCAAATTTTTACTTCGAATTCGTTGTGTTTCCAATGTTGTTATAGCAGAACGATACATGTAACCAACTATTCCAGTAGACACAGGATCTTGCTCGGAGATTTCCTGGAGCAAACTTATAACCTGCAAATTAGGAAATATTTCTAGGAGTTTTTAATGTAATAAGAAAAATAATTTTTTTTTTTATAAACTTATCAAAAAATTATCTTATTGATAAAAACAAAATATTTTACTACATAAATAAAATTTCAAATAAAGGATATATTTCTCATTAGTTTGTACTAAAGTATTGCATAGAAAATTTATTTTTAAAATAAGCACCAAGATCAATTTTATAGACTTGAAAGCATTCTAAATTTAAAGTACAATCTATCGTAACTTTCTGTTCAAATTTAGAGTACTAACTAATGTATCAAAGACATTCAATTTAAAATAAAGCTTAAGACTGTAGCATGTGTAGATTGAAAGCAAGTCAAGAGCAAGTACTCAAGTAGAATTATTTTTTTGTCCATGGCCTTTTGAATAGTACACAAAAATTTCTAACTAATTATTATACAGAATAGAACAGCAAATTGTAAGAAATTAAACACAATTTCTTTCTGTCTTTATGCTAAGCTAGGGATATCACAGTTAAACCATTTCAATCACTACTGAGGAGTTAATAAACAGCTTTTACAGACAGTAGCTTTTTAAGACGGTCTTACAAATTAAATATGAAATCAGGTTATTTCAAATCTAAGACATTTTGATCAACTAAAATAACTTTCTTGTAAAGAACTTATAGTTTTATATGCAACTAATTTTGTTCTTTAATTTGCCTCCATGTTTCGAAAATAAAATTATGTGTGTGAGAAGTTAAAGTCCAATAAGAGCTTTTGCTGATGAAATTTACTACAAGTCTATGTATGACATGTTGGAATATTTCGGGATACAGAACAAGAAAAAAAAACTATACAAGCAGGAATACAAAATTTGAATGAATAAACAATTTAAGAGGGATGAGAGCATTAAAACTAATACAACTCATAAAAACAAAGTTTTCAAAAAATCCTTTATATGCATTGTCAATTTTTATATTCATTAACAAACCAATATCAAAAACACTTCTATCAACATAATGTGCAACAAACTATGTTTAAAAATGTATTTATAAAAAATGAACACTCTCACATCCAAATGTCCTTTATTTATTCTGATTAAAGTAATTTTATTTATTTATAAAAAAAATTAAGTGTTGGCAACAATAAAAAGTTTCAACAACGATCGGTTCAATAGTATTTTAATGCTATTGGGTGATGGAAAGTAGTTTATTAGTATTCCATAAAAGCGACCTTTTAATGAATGTAAAAGTCCCAAAATTTGATAGAATGCATTGTCATCAACACTGAACCTATCAGCCAAGTTTCAGCCCATTTGGATGACAGCAAAGGGGTTAATAAGGCCTCCGCAGATTCTGCAGCCATCAACAAACAAACACACAAAATTGAAGGTAATTATAAAGGATTTAAAAACAACACTGGAACCATTAAACAGAATATACAAGATACATAAGCACAAACTATTGTAAAATAAAAATAAGATCCAAACAAAAAAACTCCAGATAATGTTTTATTACAAAACTAATCTTAGGTTAAATACAGTGAATTTCATAGCTACCTGAGTCATATTGATAGAAAGATGCATGTACACCCTGGCTAGAAGTAACTTGTGTTCGGTATCATCAGGACTCAATATTGACAATAATTCCAAGGCATCGCACAAACACAATAAGCCTTCCCCTTCTCCATCATGCTGACGACCTACTTCCACTAAATTCCAGCACATTCTTATAAACACCTAAAAGATAACATAAAAGAAAAATCTTAATAGTTGTTGACTGTTAGTGAAAAAGCATTAGGTATAATTATTTGTGAAAGGTAGACATGATGGATGATACGTGGAAAACTAGCATTAAAATATCTAAAAAAATTAGTTTCACAGAACCTCTCCAAACAGAATAACCTTTTTCTTGATAGACGAGGTTAAAAAATCTCATTGTTCACTGAAAAAAATTAGTTCATATACACAAAACAGGTAACTCACTTTCATCAGCCTTTTAATTTTTAAATTTAATTGATAATAAAGTTCAATTTAAAAGCAAGTTCATAAACTTAAAATATAATTTTTTAAAAGCACCACATATATAACTTCCAAAACTAAAAATTGTCAAGTTTCAAAATAGTAATTCAACTTGGATTTTAAAGTCATTTAATTCAATTTATAATAAATTAAATTTTAATTGCACTATAAAGAACACAATTTTTCACTTAGTGTCAGTGCATTTAAAAAACTATGCATATTTAAGTTATTTAAACAAGATTATAAATGGAAAAAGCAGAAACAAAGTCTAAACAGTTAAGATTTCCAAATTGGAAATCTTAACTGTTATTGGAAAATATTGGAAACAAAAGAAGCATTATAAAATGCTAATAAGTTAGTTGTAATGCAGTGGCGGCTCGTGAGTAGTAAAAGTGAGGGGGCCCAAATTAACAATGGCATGGGTGTTTTTTTCAGGGGGGGGGGGGGGTGCAAATTTCAAAATACACGAGTTTCATGCAATTAAATGTTATTCAAATATACATAAAACAAAGCTATAAGAGCAGTTAAGGGGACTTGGTACTCCTTGTTTTCACAAAAAATAATCAAAATATAAATTTTCTAATTTTTGCGTTTTTATAATCTTTGAAACCTTCTTATTCTGGCAAGTTTTTGAGCTGATCCGATAACTTCAATTGCAAAAAAACTATATTTTTTACGGAGAATTTAGCATTGCTGCAATAGCTCCTTTGATGTTTCGATCGTATTTTTCTCAGTTCGTGAGTAAATATGAATGAAATCACTAGAAAAAAAAAAATTTGTGTCATTTTTAATATCTATTTGACAAAAATAGGCATGGATTATTGAGTAAAAACATTTTTTTTTAATTACTTTTTTTTACAAATTTAAATGTTGAAAAATATCCTTTTTTTACATAGAGGAACATTAATTATCGTTTTTCTCGAAAACTGTTTTACTTATTCTAAATCCGATGCCTAAAACGTTAGACTATATTACTAAAAATTTAAAAACAAAAAAAAAACAAAAAAAACAACAAAAAAATGAGGGAAAAATATTGAAAAATGAAAAAGAAAATAGAATTTTAAATTTGATGAATTTTTTTAAAAAATTTGAAAATTTAGAGTACTATGTAAACTTTTTTTTTTTAAATAAAATTTAATTTTTACTTAGTAATACTTCCAACATGTAAAAATTATAATTTTCTATGCTTAAATAAAAAAAAAAAAAGTTTGAAGGGAACCTAGTCCCCTTATCCAAATAAATTTTAATAAAATCTGTATGTTTTTATAAAATGAATGATAAAAACACAAATATCTACACTGCAGCACTTCATTTGAGCCAATGGCTTATGAAAATTAACCCCATGTCCTATAGCTTTTGAACTTTATGGCTCATGGCTTTCGAAAATTTAAAAATGAAGAGAAGAAAAGTGGTGAGATTTTCAGAAAAAATTATGGATTTTAAATTATTCATTAAACTCAACAGAAACTCAACGGAAAAATATTTTCAATCTTATATTTCTACTTATTAAAAATTTTGGTTGTTTACAGTTCAGTCAAAGCCCTTTTGTCACTTGTGGAATGTACCACAAAAAATTCGTTTATTGTTGTCCTTATAAATGGATATTTCAGGCAACTGAATGAGTTAAAGAAAGCTAATATTCTGTGTTGGGAATGTCAAACATATTTATATGGATTAAAATAATGTTTCAATTGAAAAAAAAATATTGTTTTTTGCTACCCATAAAATGAAGTTTCATTGCTATATACCAAAGATGTCGGCCTACTCAGAAGCGGATTTAGACGTCAGTCAAGTCAATGCGGTTGCTACGATGACCAGGTGACCAGGTAGTGAAATAGGGTGGGAGGAGGGAGATAAGGGTAGTCTAATTTTACTTGCTGCATAACTCATTTACCTAATCACCTCTAAAATCGAAGGAATTAAAAAGAAAAATGATATTTTTATGATAATTAAGATAATGAAATACATAACCAATTTAGCGAAGGGACATGGGATTACCCGGACAAAATACGTCTCTAAATATTGTTTAAAAAATCTTGATTCTGTTAAAAAAATTTATTTATTAAGAAAAGTGTACGCTTATATTTGAAATATAAAGGGTAAAATTAAATGATCTTACCGAGTTTTTTGTTGAAAAATTAATTCCCTTTTCACCACGTATAATTGTAGTTTTCTCTGGCTGTCCCAATTTAATTCACCGTCATTTCCTTGTACGCTTGCGTTGTAGAAACTTCCAACACTTCTTTCGACAGTTCAAGCTCGAGCTCGACTACTTTGTACCCTTGTAGAAGAAAGAACCCATTCCTCCCCCCCCCCCCCCCCTAAAAACACAGGAAGTGAAGGACCTAGTTACAAGCTCTAATCTATTTTCTTTTCAAGGTTTCCGAGAAAGGGGTCATAAATCCCTCAAGAATTGCGTCCCCTCGGATAGATTTCAAGGTCTTTATGATGGAGTCTTTAAGAGAAGGGATGGACGGAGTGTGTTTTTATTGAAAATATTGAAATGCTTGCGGTTGATTGACATTTTCAAGAGTTTGTGGCAAGAGAGCTATTGCTCCACGCACAATAGTTAATATTGTGAGATTAATAACTGCTTTCATTTATCTTGCATTTAAAAAATATTTTATAGAAATTTCAAAACAACATTATCAAGTATATATAAGTCGGATCAGGGTCCCAAAAAGTGAGGGGGCCCGGGCCCCCCCGGCCCCCTGCACCAGCCGCCACTGTTGTAATGTTGAATTTTACAAATAATAAAGATTAAATAATTATCTACTTACACAACTCCTAAGGTTCATTCAATAACTCCATATTTTGGTAATCATAATTTATTTCAACATTTTCTAAACAAATTGAACGTTAAAGAACTTTCACTAAAAAAATTTTAATTATCAAACCTTAAAAATCACAATTCAGATCATGGCTGAAAAAGAAACATTATCTTTAGAACAAAAATCAGTTTTAAAAATAAGCCAACCTTGCAACATTCAATTAAACTTGAAATCCATAAAAATGTATTTCTTACTTTAAGTGGCGAAACTGTTTCCACCCATTCATGCGCAAATCTATCATAACCAGGTGCTAATTCTTGTAAGTGTGCTGTAGTTTTAAAAGAGCCATTGTCATACACATCAATAAAGGTGTAGGCTTCCACTCCAGAAAGACTGTAGAGACAAATAAAATCTTGAATAAACGCGACACAGAAATAGTGCAAATTTAGTGAATTAAACAATACACATGAAAAAAAATACAACTTATAAGTGACCAAATTTTAACTCGTGTATTTCTTTAAAGCTGTTTTATTAAATATAGAAAACAGTACAGAAGCTTCGACTTAATTGAAAACATTCTATCCTCAATCCCATAGTATATTTTTAATTATAAAATAAAACTAATTGTCAAAACAGCAAGTTATATGTATCTTATAAACTTAGAAGAATAATATCAAAACACTAGTGCAAAATAATATCCTTATCCACCTTATAATGGCAAATACATGCATAATGAGACAGCAATAAGTAATAAAAATATTAATTTACTAGACACATTGATTGTTAAAAATATTCAGGGTGGATGTTAGGTAAGATTTGTATAGGCCCATTGTGGAAAGACGTTTTTGGGAAATACGGGGGGAAAAGGTTTTTATTTAAAATATGTGCATTCATATTGTCATATCGAAATATATTGCTCAAATATTAAAATTACGCTATGAAATCCCAAAGACGGTGGGAGCGCAACTTTGGAGCAGGCGTGTCAAGAATCTCCTTTCCACGTCTATTGATTTTAATTAATATGGCACTCCATTTTATTTCTTTTGAACTATTCCAATTGGCTTTGAGGCATAATGAAATTGATTATTAAGACACTAACTAAGATTCAGCATGTTTTCGCATTTGATATAAGCCTTCATTGTGCCTCGGATTCATCTTCAAATGTTTATGGCCTTCTTTGACGTTCCTAAACCTGTTTCAAAATCCCCATTTTTTAACTATATAAATCAGTACTCGCAAGTTGAAATTGATGGAGCATGATTTCCATAAGCCTTCAGTTGCTTTTTTCTTCAAGTGGAAACAGAAAAGTAACGTATCCTGCAATTTGTGTTTCTTTGACACAAAAGTCAATGTATTTGAATTAAAAAAAAAACTATGCCATTTAAACTTTGACAAAAGGAGACTTACTTACTGAAAACTAAAGCCTAATGATGATGTGCAGCCATGTGGTGGTTAGGTTATGGTTGGAGATAGGTGGTTATGGTCCAACACGATTTAATATTAGTAACACACTTTCTTGTACAATTATGTTAAAAAACAAATACTAAGAGTAGAATACATTTGAAATTAATGTTTTGATAATTTAAGAAATAAACTTACTGAGGATGTTCCAACCATTTCAAGAGAAAATGACCAGGAAAATTTACAGGTAAAAGAGCAACACCAAATTGAGCTGCTACAGTTTGATAAATGATACTCAGTGTAATGGGTATTCCTTGAGTTGATTCCAAAACCTGAAAAGGGTAATTCATTTACATTCATTACAAATTAATAAATAATATTTTTACAATGATAAATCTGGAAGAACCTTTTATATAACACTTTTTAACTATGTAGTACATTTTTGAAAAGATATTACTTACATTTCAAATAACACTTGGATGGCTTTGACTAGTTACAAAGAAATCCAGAATACAAATGTTTTGGTTTAAGTAATTGATATTTTATGAAGTGATAGTTAGATAACTTAATTTTTGCTTCATGTCCACCCTTTATTAAATTCAAAATCTTTAACTAATCAGTAAGAAGTTATTTTTAGATGATATCTTTAGAAAAATGACCAATATAAGTTAACTCAAAAAGTATTTTTAATTAACTTGTGTCATCTACATACAATCCCTAATTTGGCCCCCTATACTTTCACTTAAAATATACAAGTTGAAATTTCATTAACATTAATGTACAATTCGTTATATGGATAGTTTTGAAATTAAAAGAAAAGTACCGTTTTTCAGCTTTTCAAATCTAAATGGAAATTTCCAAATATTTCAGAACACTTGAACAATAAAGTTTTTTTTTTTTTTTTTTTTTTTTTTTTTTTTTTTTTAATTTGCATATATTTGAAAAAAACTAATCTTTTATTTTACACAATTATAATTTTTTTTTTTTTTTTTTCATGTTGAAAGATTAATATATGAGAATGTTATCAGTTCATGAATGGTATATACAATAGAATGTAATTAATAATCCATTTTTTATCCTGGACACTCAGTTAACCGACCATTCTTTAATCAACATAAAAAATCTCCAAATTATTTGATGATAAAAATCTCTTCAATCTTTTCCCTAACTCTAAAGTTACATAAGTAATAGTGAGGTTTTTAAGTGCTTTTCAAACGGACTGACATGGTTAGGGCAACAATCAGATGCAAATCAAACTGAACTGTTGCTTTTAAAAAAGACTCCAGGACAGAGCAAGAAAAACAATAATTATCAGGATTACGAACGCAAAAACTCATTTCCAAAAATTATATCATAAAAAACCATAAAAAGTCCTGTATTCAATAAATGAAAATATCATTTACTTTTTACAACTCACTATTAGCTGGAATTTCCACTTATTCAACCAAATAGGTCGGTCAATAGAGGTTCTACTGTGAGTCAAAAATAGCATGGTCTTTAATGGACAAGGGCATATTTAAAAAAAAAAGTGTGATAACTCATTGATTATAAATGATTAAATATTATTATTCAGATGTTTAGTTTAAAAATAGTTATTATAAAGTTACAAACATGCACATATATATGATGGGCAAAAACATATACCTTTCTCTGGTTGACACAGTCAGGTATAAATGAGCATTACAATAATAGTAGTTCTGCTTTAATTAAAAAATTATATTTTTTTTACTGTAACTTTAGAAAAATAAAACAATAATTTTATATCTTATTTTTTTTTTTTTTAAATCAGATAACAAACAATTATTTGGATTGTCAATATTTTTTTTAATTAAATTTTTTTAGTGTAACAAAATACTTAAAATCATGCATAGAATATTAGCATCTATTGTGCTCAATAGATATTGCTCAAGTACAAAATAGACTTTAATGTCAAATCAATTACCTAACTAGAAAGTTACACAATGGGCAATTCACACATTTTTTATTCAAATATAATTGTTTTGAAAAGGCCATAAACACAAAATTTCTGCTCTCTGCACCTTTTCTTTCTTTTAATTTGCAACTTAAGTTCGCCTGTTAGATATTGGAGGGAAAACCATAGATTCGGCTCAAATCGAATGTGACATCACTTCATCTGAAACAACTTGGCGTGAAACGCGTCAGCAGAAACCAGTTTTGCAAGTTACTCTCAAATCAGGCCAACCGGTACAGGATATGGCAACTGTCCTCCAAACACACACCAACTATTTGGCAGAAACCTCACGATAACCATAAAGATCAAAACGAAGCAAAGGATTGTGCCACCGAACGGAAGGATATTGTGACATCACAGCTAATAGCAGAGCGTTTTGATTTGACAGGGTTTTGGGGCATTTTCTTTTCTTAATATTTAATTTTAAAGAACTTTTATTTGAATATTTGGAATTAGAAAGAAATTCTTCATAAATATAAACTAATTTCACTCATTTTAAAAAAATGCAGGAATTGCCCATGTTTTACATTTTATGACTTATAAATAATCTTTAACTGATTAATGTTTTAAACAAGACAAGTGTCTTGAAATTTTAATACACTGCTTTATATTGATTAGTGGATAAAATAATTCCATTGCTTGTATACCTTATCAATAAAACTGTTTTCTGGAGAGTAGTAGAAGCGTACATTTCCGTGAAAGTGAAAAGCATTGTACATAACTTCATTAATTACAATCAGAATTCTTCTTATCTCAGAGGGCGTCCAAAGAGACTTCTCAAGAATTTTCCCTATAAAATGTAAAAAAATATTACAACTCACTTTCTTTGAAATTTTCAACGAAGAATTGCTATTTTAATAGCAGATGACATAGTGAATCATTAGTAAAATCAACTCTCATAAACCTAGTTATTATGAGTTTTCATAGCACAAGAAAAATTTCACTTAAAATGACATTAACAAAAAACTTTACAACACATCAAAAAAGTTATTACTTGTTCAGACATTTAATTTCTAAAAATAACAAAAATAAACTTTGAAAACTTTATAATATAGCAACTACATTCTCAACAATTTCTCTAAATGTTAACACTTTTCATTTTCTTTAAGAGTGTTTGGGACTCAAAATTCTAAAATCTTTATTTTTAAAATTATTTTTCTGAAATTTTTAATTCAATAATATATAATGCTTTGAAACTTAAAAACTAAAAAACTTTAAAAAAAAAAAAAACCACTTAATTTTTTACATAAAATTACTTCTTGTAATTCATATCAAAAATTGTTTTCATGATTTTTCAATAAAGTAATTAGAATTTTTTTTAAAAATATATAGCTTGAAACTGTATAAAATCCATAAGATGTCCTCCAAAAACTTTAAAAAAAAAAGTTAAATAAAAAAAACATAATTTCTGAAAACAAATGAAAGAAATATATACGAAAAATAATTGTGGAAAGTTTCATAGATTTATAACAAGTAGTTTTTAAGTTATATCAATTTAAATTCAAAAAAGGGACAAAAAGCCATTACAGAGCAAAACAGTTTCAAAGTTTCAAGACAGCATGTCTGAGATACAGTTGTCATGAAACAAAAATTTTAATATTTCAAGTTCTACTAATGATCGAAACAAAATTTTTATCCGATTTTATTTTAAAATATTTGTATTATTTTTTATAATAATAAATTTGTTTTTGAGAATTTTAAAACTTGTCACAGACCCTCTTTTAAAGTATTTTTTTAAATATAGGAAAGAAACTTTCCATTTATAATGACTTTTTCGCTACATTATATTGAAAGTTATTTCTCAAACAGAGAGGACCTATGTCTCTCACACTCTCTAACATTGTCTTATGCAGGGTTTTCACTCAAATTGTAGAATGAAAATCAATGACTCTTCCAGGACTTCAAATAATAATTTTTAAGGACCATCAAAAATTTGTTTTCAGGCATGTCTTTAACATGTGATTTTACACAACTGCTTCGCAACTAGAACTAATATCAAAATCTGTTATGCACAATTTGCATTTTGCTTTATGAACAGACTTTGATGATATTGCAATTCATTTTTCATATGCACTGTACTTTGGCCATAGTACATTAAAGGTGGACTTTCTGGGCATAGTACTCGCAATACCAAATGACGTATAAGTTGATGTATATGAAATACAAATATGCCAGACAATTCCAGAGCAGCGAGGATAAGTGGCTGTCTCGAGGGAATAAGTAAAAAAGAGTTGGAATTTTAGTAAACATTGCTGACGGGCACACAACATCAGTAAAAATAAAGGACTTTTAGGGAACCTCTAAGCATTTTCAAGTACTTTTAAGGCCTTGAAAACAAGTTCATAAATATTAAGCACTTTTAATGACTTTCAATGACTGTGGGAACCCAGTTATGAATGCTGATAAGATAAGAAGTGTTAAAACAGTTCGGTCAGGGTGTTATCTAAAGGAAGGCTTCTGCTCCAATTGAAATTTTTGCAAAATATAAAAGCTCTCCCAAAGACATGAAACATTTTCATACTGAATCATTCATGAATACATTTTACTAACATGTATGCAAAAACTACTCAGGCTATGTCCAGTAGACATGATTAGTAATAAAATCGTGAAATAACAATCAGCAATCTTTTGAACGTAGCAATGTTCACTTTTGCGGTAACATTACGGGCACACTTTTCAGATTTTAACAATTTAGGGCATGAGCAGCAACAATTATTTTCCTTTAATCATGGCTGGTCTATACAAAAGAAGCCCATTCCTATTCATGTAAACTATGTGCACCAAGTTCGTTAGAGATAGTTTGAACATCATAGAAAAAATTTAATTTTTAAAAAAAATATTTTGTCAATATTTGAAATTTATTCTAGTATTAGATTACCCATATAAATGAACTTTTATCTCATATTTAAGTATTTTTTGTAATAGGTAGTTTCTTTAATGGTATTATGACTTGTTAATCTTTGGCGATTACAAAGAGTAGTTCGAAGCAAAAGTAATCTGGCATCTTGCTGAAACATTTTTTTTTTTAGCATTTGTGTTACAAAAAATTCTTAACTTATATCCAGGCCTTGAGAAACTTTGTTTACATTTCACCTTTGGCTACTTCTATTCACAAGGATCACGCTTACACACCATAGTGTCTATGCATTCTGACAATTAATTCCATATGGTTTTTAATGCTACATCATTACCTCATTTTTTTTTTTTTTTACTCACAAGATAACCCTAATTTATTTCTCATTTTATATGAGAGCAGTGATAATGGCAAAACCAATTATAATGGTTTTGCAACTGTTTTTTATGAAATCAAAAATTTAAAAGCATTAAAAGGTACAATGAAAAATCAGAACATACAGCTGCCAAAGTTTGCAAAACTGACTAAACAAAGATTTACAATCAGCACATGATTATGTTTGAAAACAGGAGTGATAGAATTCGATAATTAAATTTGAAATTGATCAAAATGTATTTATTTAACATGCCATAATTATTAACCATATTACTACAGAATGGAAAATAAAATAAACACTTACCATCATCATTCCTCAGGACGGGCAATCCTTTTTTGATGGCTGGGTGTTTTGGGTCTGCTGCCAATAGCTTTTCATAAACTCTTTTTAGTATATCATTCAAGATAAAAAAAACATTGCTCGTGCAATTTCTTTTTGTGGCTTGACACCAACGTGATATTAAGCAGGCACCTGAGGTAGCACAAAGTGAGCAAAAAATAATAAGAAAAATAAAAGTATGTACAAGAATCCGATGTTTGATTTGTAGTACCAGGGTTCCCACTCAAATCACAGAAGGAAAATCAATGACTTTTAAGGACCTTAATAATGTTTTTAGGACATTTTAAAATTTGTTTTCAGGCATCATGTCTATTAATAAGTTTTTAATAAAGTATATTCTACGAAAAAAGTTAAAAGTTGGTGCATGCGTAATACAAATATGTCAGAGAATTCCGATATGGAGAGGATAAGTAGTGGTCATGCAGGGATAGCAAGTCTGAGTTGCATTTTTAGAAATTTTGCAATTGGGCACACAACATCTGCTTTTAAGGACCTCTAAGCACTTAAAACCTTTTAAGCACCTCAATGTATTTTCAAGTACTTTTAAGGCCTTGAAAACAAGTTCAAAAATAATAAGCACTTTTAATGACCGTGGAAACCCTGAGTACATAACAAACTTTTTCTTTCACTGCACAGTTTATTTTATTTCAAAATACAAATACAAAAATGACAACTAACTACAACACAACAACAGGCACAAGGTCCATCTAGGTTGGATCAATTTCACTTGTCTGAACAATCCTCTAGCACAGATCCAGCTGTCTTTATACACCAAAAGAATTTGCAATATACTCTGGCAGATTATGCCACTCATCAACCTATTCTATTGTAATAGCAGTGTTTTCAATAAAATTCTCCAAGTTAAACAACAATTTTAGTAACTTATATGTATGAAATTTTGACCTGCCCTGTATTGTATCCTCGAAACCACCCTGTTTGATTAATTTATACAACTGAATCAAATCCCTCTACACCTTTTTTCTTCTAATGTATATAATTTAAGTTCCTTAATCTAAAATCATAATCCAAACTCGAGTTGCCCTGTATAATTTATGTTGTACAATACGCAAAAAAAAAAAAATCTGTATGATAGCTATATCTTGTATTCTAATTGATGAAATAACAAAAGTCAAATACCGTTGCAAATTGTGGAAGGTCTTTATTAATTGTATAAAGAAAATTTTATCATGAGGGGTCATCTACATATCAAAACTAAACCAAACTTTAAAAAGATCAATGGCTGGTTGTTCTCAGATTATCTGGCACCGTCAGCAACATGAGGGCTATAATGAGCCAAAACATTTGTCATTAAACAAGCCAACATACATTTACAAACACCCATGCCTAACATGGGACTCGAACCCGCAACCTCGCGGTTTAGAAGCTAGCACGCTAACCACTATACCGTTTGGTCGGCAAAAGATCAATGGCAACCCCATAATATTATACCATATTTAGATTTAGATTCCAAAAAAAAGTCTAAATAACAAATTTCATAATTTTCCAATGAGTGGTTAGTAATTTAATAGATGTCAAAAAAATGATAAATTAATGCTTAAAAGAAAATTTGTTTTTTTGGCTATAAATTCTTATATAGTTAATATATTTGGACAATTTTTATTTCAAAGGATGGTTTGTTTAAGGACAAACATAAATAACAAGCAACTTTTGTATTAAACAGTTTTTTAATAATTAATTAATAAAAAAAGTTTTAAAATTTTAAAAATAGAAATATAATTTTTTTTGCTTCCATTAGAATAATGTTGGTCGAAAACTCCTCCAGAATTTTTTTCATTCCATTTTGACTTTTGGTTCTCGATATTTTAACAAAAATGTAAAAAAGCTCACTGTAAGGGACCGCGTAATAGATTACGTCTTGAAGCATGCAAAACGTTCGATTCTTCCCCGTGATAAAGAAATTTACCTTCAAGATCTTCCAAAACATTTTTGCTCATAAGTGACGCATTTCTCAACATAATGAACTGAAATTTGGTATCTAGGGTAAACGAGGTAATCTAAATCGAATGAAAACATAAAAAATAGGGGATCATATTGAAATTTTTAAAGATAGAGTTAAATTTACTTAGTATACAGCCTCCTAAGAAAAATATTTTACATCAGACATATAGAAAATTGTAAACAAAACATTTTGGTGCAAACCGCAAGATTCTACAATAATTAGAACTGAAGATATAGTCATAGTTTGAATTTATTTTTTCTGCCTACTGTACTACACTGAACCTTTTCCAACAAATCAATAAACTTCCTAAAAGGAGGAGACCAGAATTGCACTGTATACTCAAGATGTGGCCTAATCAGTCCTCTGTAAACTGGAAAAATAACAGCTCTAGTCAAGCAAAAACTGTTAGATTCAAACTTTGAGATTAAATTAATATTTTTACTAAATATATAAAAGATACCTATTCAGATAAATTATTTTCAACTGATTAAGAAAAAATTTCAGTATAAGAACTTAAAATCAATCAGTAACCTTAGTAAAGTAGTAGTTGATCGAGAATAAAAGAAAACCAATAACTCGCAAAATAAAAACTGTACTTACCTTTGAGAAGTGTTAAACATTGGGGATTGTCTGTCAGCAAATTTTGCCAAATATTTTCCAGTACTCGATGGCGCATATACCTAAGGACCTTTTTAGCATAGTACTTGAGTGTCAGGTTAAGATGACTGCAAATAATAAAAAAAAAAAATTGGAAGTTAAATACTTTGATAAAAAGGATAATTTCAAACTCATTTAATGTGTCCTATATAAACTCATTTATCACAATACTAATTCCCCCAATTCTAATCCAATGGAGACAGCATGAATCTTATAAATCTTGCTGGGAGTATATTTGTAGCTAGATTTTTAGTATTTGTGGCTACTTTTTAGACAAGTTACCATAACTATTACTTGTGAATTACACCAGTGCAAAGTATATCATCCTCCACTTTAGGTTTAAAATTAAACATTTTGAAATACTTTCTCATTTTTGTATTTTTACATTTACTCAATTTAAGTCAATACTATATGGTAACAACCCAGGTTCGATTCCCAGCAAAGTACAGTCAAACCCTGTTAACGCGAAGTCAATGGGACCACAGAAATTTTTCGTGTTAACGTCTTAATGCATTTTTAAACTACTAGTTATATTTTACAAGATATACATCAAGAACGAAAAAAAATATATGTATTTACCAGTAACTTATGACATAAAGAAGTCTGTTATTGATTTAAGTTTATAACAAAACCCTTTTTAAAAAATGTGTCTACTTCTTCTAAATTATTTAAAGCACATCAGGCATTGTTCTGCTGCAATGAGAAGCATTACAAGGTTTCATCCAACAAAAAAGTGGTTTAAAGAACAATTTTTTTTTTAAGCAGGATTTTATTATGCAAGATTTCATGTTAACGAATAAATTAACTTTAAAAAAGCTGCTTTACTTTGCATTAAACAGGATTTCGTGCTAAGCGATTTCGCGTTAATGGTTTAACTGTAATTTTGGAAATAAAAAATCAGTTTTAAAACAGCCCGAATGTAAAATTAACCCCTTGCCGTACCATTTAGCACAACGAAATTCGTAACCAAGCGGTTGGGTATGACACGCACTAAATGGGTAGCGTGATGCATGTGAGACGATCACAAAAGAAGCTGACATACGGATACTGATTATATAGCTATATGCTTACATGCTCCATGCGATACTGTTCTTATGGACATCAACACTAATTTAATCTTTGTTCCTATTTTGCATACATATTTTTAATACAATATCTCAGTCAATACTTCAAAGTATAATTATTAGTACAATAAATTCTGCATAATAGACAAGGAATAACAGTGTCAAAAACTAATTTATTCACAAACAACTTGGTTCCACGAGTCTCACTCATGATGTTTACGTTCGGCCCGCATTTCTTTTACCGAGTCTGACTCATGATATCCATGTTTGGGCCAAAATTGAGGCACGAGGCAGACTCGTCAAAGTACAGCTAGGGGTTAATCTTTCCGCATAAAATATCTGAAAGAGACAGACAAAATAAACCATTCCTACCAATCTGAATTGTAGATAAGATCTTCCAGTTCCTCAATAACGATATGTTCAGTTAATGGGTGTCCTCCAAGTAACTCTGTATATCTCAAAAAGGAGTCATTTGACACTTTGTCTGTAGAATAGAATTGAACTGACATCCCTTGAAGAGCGCTTGAAATCAGTTCCTTACATTCATGCTTGATGCGAAACTCCGATTTCCAATCAGTGTTGTTGGCATCATACAAGCTAGCCAAAGCTGGCCACCTATTATGAAACATAAATCTTACTCAAAATATTATAGTTTATAAAAAACAATGGTTAAAATTCCAAATCCCGTACGGATTCTGCGCCAAGAATTGTTTACATCAAACCGTGCCAAATTATGTCAACCATATGCAACTCACTTGTCATTAAAAAAATGGTGGGGCTGCCATTATTTGGCGAAAATCACCCTGACGCTGAATCCTTACCAGACTTGGAATTTTAACCACAACAGTAATAAAATGAATTTCAGCTGTGTGTTGTTAAGCATTGGTTAGGAAGTTGTTTGCAATATTTTTTTTTTAATAAAACACTACATCATTGAATGAACGTGGTCTATGAAACATTGAAGATATCACTATATAGCCAAAAAGGTTAACTACAGTTTGAGAGAGAACAGTTCATTAATTTTTTTCTTTGTTAGTTGAATTTTTTTGACACAATAGTAAGATAATTTTATGGCGCAATGGTTAGGCAATTTTATGGCACAATAGTTAAGCAATTTTATTGTACAATGAATTAATGCTTAATGGCGCAAGGGCAACAAGTGGGCCATATTGCACAATGGATGAATGATTTTCTGGCACATAATTTAGATCATTTTACAACAAGTTTTATGCCAACAAAGTTAAGAAGGTTTTCATAGCACTATTTTCAACACAAAATATCTTCCAATGATTTACCAACCTTCATAAATTTTTTTAATTATAAATTTTGTTAATATGCACCTTTCTTTTTTTTATAAAAAGTGTGGCTAATAAAGTATGATAAAAAGGATAATTAAATCCTAAATAAATGGATGAAATTGTTTAGTGATGTCAACTTTGACTGGGACAGTACCATGTTAAAATAATATAAATCACTATAAAAATAATAACTCTAATTACTTTAGAGTGTATTTATTTTTCCATAGCTTGTTATTTTTCGCTATGCAATTGAATATTTGAGAAACAGTAGATAATCTGCAAAGATCAATGAAGGATATGGCTTCACAGTAAAATATTTGTTCTATAACTTCAAAAGGCAAGCAGTCTAAACTAACTGATTTTTCAGCCATTTTGCATTAAAATGATGAGTTTTCGATAATCATTTGTCATTGGACATTGAAGAAGTCTTTTTTATTCAAGAGTAAAAAAGAATCTTAATAAATAAGCTACAGAAAAATCAGCTGTTTCTGTATTCTTACAACCAAAATTGTAAACATAAACGTCATAAAAATTTCTGGGAAGAGAAACAAAATGAACCATCCTTCACTGTGATTGGTCAATGCTCAGTGGTTGAGATTAGCTACAGAAAAAAATTGGAAATAATATATAATGACATCATAGTCAATTGCTAAATAAGATAAAGATAAATTTCGCCTTGATAATTAGCTATAGAAACCATTTCACCTTGGAAATCATTTAAATATATCTCATTGGTTACATTGATAGAATAGTCAAATACTCTAAATAATGTCTTGCACAAAATTTGCAATTTGAAAAATATTTTTTTTTGCATTTTTTAACAACACTTATAATCAAATTTCATCATAACGATTGAATAAATCTCCAGCCATTAATTTTGATGTGTGTAAGCAGCTGTTTGGAGGACTTTGTTGAGAAAAAAAATTAAGTAAAATGCTCATTAGTAATATGCATTGCAGTAAATTATATTTTTTTATGTGCAAAACTGAGCATGTTACAATGAATGGCAGAATTTATTCAGGGGGACATTCTAGGGCTCAGGAAATTAGTCCCACTCATATAATAGTCTCCTCTCCTTCCCTGTAACTGTTAACGGTAATTTGCTTATTTTGAAAACGAACCATTTCGTCTTGCCGGTGCGTGCAAGAAATATATTAACACGAATTAATATACGTTTTCACAAACACCCTTAAAATGAAACTCGTCAGATTTCTTATGAAACTGAGCCACGAAACAGTCACTATCGAGCTCAAAAATGGCACCCAAGTTCACGGCACAATCACCGGCGTGGACGTCGCGATGAACACACATCTCAAAGCTGTGAAGATGACGGTGAAAAACAGAGATCCTGTCCAGTTGGAAAGTCTGAGTATACGTGGAAACAACATCAGATACTACATCCTCCCAGACAGCCTTCCGTTAGAAACCCTTCTTGTGGATGACACTCCAAAAGCAAAGGCGAAGAAAAAAGAAGCTGCAGTTGGAAGGGGAAGAGGCCGTGGGGGACGCGGTAGGGCTCGTGGAAGGGGTAGAGGCCGCGGTAGAAGATAAATATCATCATAAACTCATGTTTAAATTCCATGTAACGTTGTATATTTCATTTGTAAAAGTAAAATTTTTTTTGTTTACTAAATGGAGCAAACGTGCATATTTTTGTTTATGTCTTCACTAATGTTGAATACCCAAGTATACCTTGCTATTCAAAACTGTAAATTGATCGTATAAAGAAATTTATTACGTCTGTTTCGGATGTATCAAACGTTGGTAATTTATAAGTACCATCAAATGTAACATTGAACTTTTATTACCTAAGAGTTATATATAAAAGAATTGTGATTTCCACTGAATATGCAATTTTCTACCACTTCGGGGATAAATCTAAAAGTTAGACCACCATTTAAGGTGTAAAGTTTTGGATGCGGTAACTTTGTTGAGGTGATTATTCGTTCCCGTATTCAATCTTTGTTCCTGGATTTGTATTCAACATTTCAAACAATACAATTTATCACTTTTTCAAATGTCAAATATATGCTAATTTCTGTATATCCTAGAATTAAGTCAAGAACTTATGTGAAGAAGCCATTATAGCAAAATTGTTTCATTCATTTAAAGATTATGTAATATTGAACAAAATTCACTCAGAATAGTTGAAATGGAACTTTAAATATTAAAATTGTGTTATATTTTTAAATTTCTGTTTTACTAGTTCTTGTGCAAAATTTATTTGAATTCTTTGTTAGAAATGGTATGTTTAACAATATTTTATGTGTTTTACACGATGGGGGATGAATCATGTGGCGAAATTCAGAAAGAATGAAGTTTGATATCAATAAAAGTTGTAGATAGGATCAACGACTGCTACTACACAAAAACAAATTTTGTTGCCACCAGAATGTTTCCCCAATTTTTATTTTGAGAATATTAGTCTCCAGTGTATGCAAGGTTTCAGTAGTTTTCTTTAATTGTACATGAACTGTACTTGTTTTCCTCTAATGCACAAGAAAGTTATTTTGGCTTGGGGACTTATTTTTATAAATAATGCAGGTGTGGAAATCTCACCGCTTTCCCTACAATTTTATTATTTTTAGCAACGATATAGAGAAACAACTAGATAAACTGCTCCGGTAGCAATACAAGAATACAAACGCAAGTGTGTGGATGATTATCTAATCATCGTTCACCTCTATAGACATGTGGAGGATTTTTCTCAATCCTAGGCAATCCGTATTTTTCTTCCACTCAACAATCTGGCAATGGCTTCATTTTCTCAGTGTTAGCAGTCTATTCAGTTGTTTTTCTATATCAATGATTTTTAGTGCAGTTTATAGGACTTTATCAGAGTAAACTTGCTTAAATCCTCCCTTTCAGAAAAATGTCTGTTTGCAGCACTATTGTGTACAGAAAATAGTACTAAACTCAGGAATGCCAGTTTTCCTCCTTTTTGGTTTTTTTAGGTAATATGTTCCTCCTCTTTGTCCCTGTTTTGAGGATCCACATTTTTCTGATCTAAACCAGTTTATCCTGCAAAAAGCATACTTTTCCTCATATCTAAACAAAAGATTTTCCCTCTTGGCTCCCCTTTCCTCACAGATTACTTCACTAACTCCTAATATTTGAAATGTAATTATTATATAGTATGAGAAATTTCATTGTAACTTTCAAATTATTGAACTATCCTTCCTGCATACTCTTTTGTTGAATTTTTGTGTATTCCATCCGCGAGCTTTTTCAACGAATTTTTGAATTTCCTCCTTTTTGCTCTCTGATCACTCTCATCCCTGTAAAATGTCTTTAACGGCTATTTCTTTGCATTTCAAAATATGGTATAGTTTTGCGTATTTTTAACTTCTTACCCCTGATAATACCAGTACATTACAAACTTGCCATTTATGAATCAATTGCCCAATCTACAAGTTCTAAATTTTTTATTGGATAGAGTTCTGGAAGCGCTATTGATAAACTTGTTTGAAACAAATAGAAATTCATTTCTCGTGATTTTTTAGGAAATTACAAGCAATCCAAAAATGTCCAATAGTATTACAGTTTTTAACAACTTTTATCTTTCTAACTACAAAGTAATACATCCTTTTCAACTATGTCAGTTTATAGAATTACAACTTCCAGTTCTAAAAGTATGGGATGAAAAAGGTTGGTTGTTTTCAGATTATCTGACGCCGTCAGCAACACGAGGGCTATAATATGCCAAAACATTCGTCATTTGACAAGCCAACATACAATTACAAACAGCCATGCCTTACATGGGACTCGAACTCGCGGTCTAGAAGCTAGTGCCGATCAAACGGTATAGTGGTTAGCGTGCTGGCTTCTAGACCGCCAGGTTGCGGGTTCGAGTCCCGTGTTAGGCATGAGTGTTGGTAAATGTAAGTTGGCTTGTCTAATGATGAATGTTTCGGCACATTATAGCCCTCGTGTTGCTGACGGCGCCAGATAATCTGGAAGCTAGCACGCTAACTAATATACAGTTTGGTTGACTGGGATGAAAAAGGGAATGTAGTCTTAGTCTAGCACTGTGTTATCTGTTAACTACAAAACACATAAAGTTGCTTATGAACTTTACTATTCATCGTCTTTATTGGTAGGGATGCACTGAATAGTGATTTCGGCCGAATAATGAATATTTGGTTAATGGACAAGCCGAATATCTGATGCATTCTTTTCTATAAAACTTGTCTTAACTACCCAGGGTTCCCACGGTCCTTGAATTTTTTTTTGATGAAATTTGGTCCTTGAAAATGGATAAGGTCCTTGAATTTTTAAGTGACCAATGACAGTGGTGTAGTGTAAAATAAAAAAGTGTGGGAATGCTATGTAGCGTCGTTACAAATGTATATATTTTCTTCTGTGTGTGGGGGGGGGGGGAGAGTGAAAATGACAACTTTAAATAGTTTTGTTAATATTACTATAATAATACCCCTTATTGCTGCCACTGTATGATTTTTTTTAAGAACTGCTGCTACATTTTTGGAATAAATTCTGTAATAACTGCAGGGTTTCCGCGCATATGGAAAGTCAGGGAAAATCATGGAAAGTCATGAATTTAGACATAGGGTAAATTTTGTCATGGAAAGTCATGGATTTTGAACAAAAAAAGCCTAAAAGTCATGGAAAAACAGTGAATTGCATGGATCCAAAAAATCTTACGGAAAATCATGTGACTATGACGTCATAAACGCCATGATCGCGATTCGTTGTTACTTCAATGATTCATTTGAGTTTTTATTTACTTTATTGATAGAAATAACGGTTGCATTTAAAAACTCCGGCCAATGAAAAGAATTTCTGAACTCCAAACTTGTGACATCACACAAGTAGGTCTCGATGAAAAAAAAATCATAATGTAAGACTGAAAAAAATTAATTTCATAATCTTTACTTTTGGTTTGACTCTTTACATTGTTGATATCAAAACATTTGATTTTTGATTATTTAATTTACTTATATTTTCTTATTCCTTCTTCAAATATTTACTTATTATTAAAGATTGATTAGCTTTTTTAACACCTGAAATATCTAAGAATAGAAAATTATTTTTCTCTGTTTCTTCTGGTTTCGACGTATCTTCGTTACTGAATATAAGGTGAGTACTTATTCCTCTGCATTTATTGGAAAAGTCTCTTGTAGATATCTAGGGTGGCGACAGAACAGGGAATTTCACTATTCTGGAAAAATAAAGGAATTGCGTAAAATTTGAACTAGCTAACGCGCTTCATTTTAAGTGATTATCATCTACAAGATGATATATCTAATACCAAAATTCTCAAATTATACGTCCAAATAAAACATTTTTGAATTAATGTAAAATCAAAACAATATTTTTAAAATCATTATATTTGTCATTCCATAAACATGGAATGTATTAAACTTCTGAAATCAAAGCCACGGAGATCTATGTTCTTCTCTGCCATCTGGACGGTGAACGAAAATTAATGTTTGGAGGTAGCGGTAAAATGAAGCGGCAAAATGTTTCACCCAGTCGCTCATGTTCATCATTGCCGGCCGGACCCATACTTCCGTTGTAATCAATGTTCACATTAACGCAAGCGGTGCCGCTCCATTTTGTTCTGCCGACAGTCGCTTACGCTTGCCGTTCATATAACTTCAATCTGTCTGAATCCTTTACTAGCATGATTATTTTTAAACTTATTTTTTGTCAACAGTATGTATGAGAACCCTAATTATTTACGTATTATTTCTGTTAGATTTTTAGTTATTCTATAACTTAGCAGCGCGGCAGCTCGCATCCATAAACAGAAATTCTTCAACTTCAATCTAACTGCATCCTTTACAAAGATGAATATTTTTCTTCTTGCCTTGTGTTTTCTGTTAACAGAATATATTAGAAGCCTACCCAGATAGCATTTTATCCTTTTAAAACCCTTGTCTAAACCTCTCAAGCGAAAAGGGAGTAAGGTTCAGATGACAAGGGAGTAACCATCATAAAACCTTGAAGAAAGGGTCCTAGTCTCCAGACGTCAAGCTTTTGGTAACCATTTCATGACCCCCTTTGCCACAAGGCTTTCGCCGTAAAGGGTATGTAAACCTTTTCGGGATGAGCTTGTCACAAGGTTTTCGCCGTAAAGGGTGTGTAAACCTTTTCGTGATAAGCCTGCCACACGGTTTTTGCCGTAAGGGTTGTATAAGCCTTTTCATAATAGGCTTGCCAAAAGGTTTTCACTGTAAAGGGTGTGTAAACCTTTTCACTCTGAGGTTCCCACCCTGTAGATATAGGAAAGGTTGCAAAAACTTTCCTTTATAAAGTATCATTTATCTTTTGTGTTCAAAAAGAAACACTTAATTGGGAGAGTTCCAATATTGTCGGAAAATGCTTTAAATTTAGTGGCTAATGAAAAATTAATATTTATTCTATAGGAATTTAATTACAATTTGCCTTTAATGGTATCAATCATAACCCAATTTATTGATAAATTTTAATTTATTTGCTAGGTAGAACTTACTAGAATAATAAACATAATTTACTTTTTTTTGTAAAGAATTTTAAAAAAAATAAAGATTCAAAATTCAATAAAAAATTATGTATATATTATTAAAAAAATGCATTGAGATCTTAGTAGGTTGCGTTAGACAATTTAAATTGCATTAAAATTTGTTTTAAAGGGTTAATCCAAGCTACTTATAGTTTTATTATTAGAAACATATACAACTAAAAATGCATTTTTACTGATAATTCTTTTTTAGATAATTCTTTATTTTGAAGTAAACAAACACAAATGAGTTGCTTTTTCATTTTATACAAAGAATATAATTTAAACATGATTTTAAATATATACTACAAATATTTCTTCATTTATTTGCTGCATCTGACAAGAAGTTTCTGGAATATTCTTGAGGAAAACTAAAGGGAATCCCATTCATTTCTATCTGAAAAAAATAAACAAATTTAAAATCTTTAATAATAAAACAAGCTGTGTGTCTGTCTGTTTGTGGATCTGTTATAGAAACCTACTTAAAATTGGAGTAGAGCTCTGAAATTTTCAACACAAGAAGTTTTGACCTTCTAATTTATGAATGTCAAACAGAATGTAAAATTTTAATTAGTTCTTTTTTAATTAATATTTTAACTAACTTTTATTTTACAAAGTGACTTCAAATAGAGATACAGCTCTGAAATTTTCAACATAAGTAATTTTGGCCTTCTTATTGAACTATTGAAAAAAAGAATTTTAAATTTGTTGTTAGTTTTTTCTTTAATTAATTAATAAATATTTTACAAAACGGTTTCTAATAGAGCTACAGCTCTGAAATTTTCAACATAAGTAGATTTAGCCTTCTAATTGGACTTTTAAAAAACGGAATTTTAAATTTTTATTTAGTTCTTTTTATTTAATTAATTAATAACTATTCTACAAAATGATATCCAATATTGCTACAGCTCTGAAATTTTCAACATAAGTAGTTTTGTCTTTTATTTGGCCTTTTTTTGAAAAACAGAGTTTCAAATTTTTATTTAGTTCCTTTTTAATTATTATTATTATTTTTTTTTTTTTTTTTTTTAAGTTTATTAATATATATTTAACAAAACGATATCTAATAGAGCTGCAGCTCTGAAATTTTCAACATAAGTAGTTGTGCCCTCCTAATTGGACGTTTGAAAAACATAATTTTACATTTTTATTTAGTTCTTTTTTAATTAATTAAAAAATATTTTACAAAACGATTTCTATTTGGGCTACAGTTCTGAAATTTTCAATACAAGTAGTTTTGGCATTCTAATTGGACTATTGACAAACAGAATGTTAAAATTTTAATTTGATTTTCGATTGATTCTTTGAATTATTATTTTTTTTTTAACAAAAAACGACTTCTAATAGGCCTAGAGCTTTGAAAGTTTCAACATAAATAGTTTTGGCTTTCTAATTTTGCTTTCCACAAATACGTGTTAAAATAATCTTAACCCCCTGAAACCTACAGCGCACGAGAACTATTTGTTCTGCAGAGGATTCTCGGGCGGTTTCGGGCGTTTTGGGATCTTCGAGGTTTGGGGGGTCTGGTCAGCTTCCTCACCTCCTGTGGTGTTGATTTATAGGGGGCAGTTCACTCCTGTCAACTCCGAGAAGCAGAGTCTTGTGGCGATTTTTTTTTCTTTCTTTTGCATGGGACATTTAGTAGAAACTCATTCCGCGCGGGAACTTTTACTAGAGAATTGCCAAGTTTTACAAAATAATTTGCGTTTTGGTTCGCAAAACTTTAAATACATATAAAATAAACCATGCTATTGATATTGTTAAATAAAATTATAATATTTAGCTAAACTTCTTGAAGAAATTAATTATTTCGTCAAGACAGATCCCTCTATAAATTGTTTTAGTCGCATACAGCTGCGAACTCAAATATTTGTGAATTTTTGACTCATTTTCAAATGACGTTATTCTTTTTTTTTTCGCGAGACATAATTATATAACCCATGAAAACAAAGTTTTAAATATTAATCCTTTATATACATCGCCAATTTTTATATTCATTAACACAGCGCCGATTCTGTTAACAGCGTGTGCTTGGTGCTTGTATCTAATTTTAAATATCAAACACATTTATATCAGCAAAATGTGTTGCAAACTACGTTTCAAAATGTATTTATTAGAAATGAACGTGCATTTATGCATTCACATCCAAACATCTTTTTTTTTTTTTTTATTTTGATTAAAACAATTTTATTATTTATTTATTTAAAAAAAATTTGGCAATATCAAAGAGTTTCAACAATGATCGGCTTACTGCTATTTTAGCGCGATTGGATGAAGGCAAGTTAGTTTATTAGTATTCCGTATAAGCAACTTTTTAGTGACAATAACAGCCCCAAAATGTGAAAGAATGTATTGCCATCGACATCGAATCTATCTACCAACTTTCAGCCCGCTTGGATGACGGCAAGGTGGGTTAATTAAGCATCCGCAGACTTGCACTCTATCGACACTCACACAAAATCGAAGTTAATTTAAAGAATTCAAAATACATCCTTTATTGAAACTTTAATGCCTCTAATACGTACGTTATTGAAATATTCGATTTTTCTTAGATGCTATTTTATAATTTTAGGTGAAATGAAAGTACTCCCCTCGCTCGATAAAAGTTTAACACTCCCTGTTTCACCACGATTAATAATTTGGTATTGAAGATCTGAACAAATAAAGGATTCTACTTACGTAGGATTGCTTAGCCATATGAAGTCCGTGGCGTATACAGGGAGGAGGCTGATAGGGCTACAGCTCCCTGAAAATTGAGAAAAATTATATTTCCAAGTGTAATGTAACAATTTTTGTAAATAGTTAATACTTAATATCCTTATTTAACTAACTTTTCGAGTCAGTCCTTTTTTCAAAATAACTATAACAACGAGAAATGAACACAAAAATACAAGCACATCTATTTCATTTCAAACTCTTCCGATTTTACATTTCTTTCTCATTTCTATATGCTGGGGTCATGACGTCCTTCAGATGGTCAGAGCAGAGAAAACTTACTGGTTCCCTGAAAGAGCATGCGTAGACACAAAGACTTCTCCTTCCTGATACCAATAATACAAATCTGCCATAGAAAATCTGGTAAAATTTTATGAAAGAGGTTTTCTTGGTTTTCAAAACATCATCGAAGCAGATTAGGAAATATGGAAAACAAAATACAGGGTTACTAGAAAAGAATCATTCATTTTCAAAACCCGACTTATTCAAAAGTATTATACTTACACATATGATTGGTACAAGAAAACAACCGCAAAATATTTAAGTTTTATGCTCCAGGTGGTGCTCAAGTTTACCCGATTTATTCAAAAGTATAATACTTTTGAATAAATCTTGTTTTGAAAATGAATGATTCTTTTGTAGTAACCCTGTAGAAAGGTTTTCTTGATGCTTTCGCAGAATGTTCTGTAGACATATTTCCAAATACACGTCACTTAATAAAAAAAAAATGTATTTTACCAGTTTCAATTGAAACTTCTGAGCTTTCAACTTTGTGATCATTAACATCATATTAAGAAATTCTATGAGCAAAACAAGGTTGAACAGACTGGCACTTTTTGTCAATTCACAACAACATAAAAATTTGGTTTCGGTAGCCAATGAAATTGCCTTGTTTAGGGGATTTAGAATACACCAATAAACAGTGTTTACATTATATCATAACAATATTTAACATTTAATAAATTTCACTGTATACACCAGCGTTGATTTTTTAACATGTTACTTCTTGCGTTGTTTGTATTATGTGTTTACATTGATTTTATTTATAACATTCATGCTTACGTTTTTTTAATAACACATGCTTAAGTTGTGTTTTAGAAACGACACTAATGTTTATTAAATGTTCTTTTCGTTATAATGTAGAATTGTAAGATTATTTGTTTTTCAATACCTTAACAGAATAGTTGTGAAACACTGCAGTTTTAAATTTCCTTTCATTATGTTAAAAAGTGAGTAATTTTAATTTATAACTAGTTTTATTATTTTTTAATATTAGCTGCCCAACCCTCTTTCCTATTATGATCAAATGTTCAGTTTTTTAAGGCGTTACATGAATATGGCAAGAGCAGACAAAAGTCTTTTTTTTTTCTTTCAGAAAACCAAAGAAAAAAACTAAATAGTGAGTAACTATAATACTACTAAAAAAGTGTAGTAGAAGTACTGATCCTCCAATTCTAAAATGTGACTGCAAAAAATTAATAATCAAATGAAATAATAAAATAAAATTTTAAAGATTGAGACTGCTCTACAAGAAAATAGCCTATAAACACACTAAAAAAAATGGTGACTAAATAAAAATAAACATTAGAAAAATTATAATTTCACTCCATAATACTAAAAAAACATGAAAAAGTAATAAAATAAACAACAGAAAATAATGAAGTAGTTCTTGAAGAGCTGGTCAACAAGGTTACCAGGAAAGCGACTAGCAGAAGAATTCATTGTTTTTAACACTACGCACATTTGATTAAAAATTACAAAAGTAAAAAAAAAAAGCTTACCTCAAACTTCAGGAGATAGCTTTGAGTTGGGTTTCAGCATTTTGCAGTCAGATCTTTTGAGTTGTGGAACGCAAATTTTCCGAGAAATATTGGAAAATGTATTTTAAACAGAGTTTGAAAGGGACATTGGACATAGGACATTTGGCGATTAGAAAATTCGCCAAAATTAAAAACACAGTAACTAAAATAAAATTTAAATAAAAACAAAGAAGGGCTTGTCAAGAAGAACCCGCGATATCTTGTTTTACTAAAAAATTTTAAAATTTATTGGATCCATACAACAAAACAAAAAGACAAAAGGTACAGAATTTTTTTTTTTTTTTTAACTTCAGATGGAGAAAAGCACCTCCTCTATTTCTAACCCCCGCCCCGCAAACCAAGAAGCAGTTGGGTTCGGTGAATATGTCAATACCATACAACAGCGTTATAGCCTTGGGAAATTGGTTAATTGGCCACACATGCTGCATGTCTGCTCTTTGACAAAAGACCAGACATGCCTTGGGGATGCACCGGAGTGTCCTTAAAGTGGGCTTGCAATATACGATTGATAAGAATGTATGAGTTCAGAGTAACATTTTATTTTAGTATGTGTGTCAAGATTTAGAATTTATACCTTTAAAATTGAATTTTTTTAAAACTAATTTCAAAAGCTAGCTATCGATACCAATAAAAGTAATTTGTTTAAAGATTTATTTATTTAAAGTTTAAATAATTATTTTTCAAAATACCAAGTTTACATTCTCAAAAGCATTTGTTATTTGGGTAAATGGTATTTATATTATTCATTGATTTAAAAAGGAAATGGCCGACTAAACGGTATAGTGTTTAGCGTGCAAGCTTATAGACCTCGAGGCTGCGTGTTTGAGTCCCGTGTTAGGCATGGGTGTTGGTAAATGTATGTTGGCTTGTCTAATGACGAATGTTTCGGCGCATTATAGCCCTCGTGTTGCTGAAGGCGCCAGATAATCTGAAAACAACCAAGCAATAAGGAAATGATAAATTCATTACTTATGTAAGAACGTATCACCAGAAATTAATGCATATCTAAAATGATTATTAATTCATTGTGTTTGTAATTTATGTAGAAATTTTTTAATATTTGAGAACTACCTGGTTCAATTTGCAGGCAACTTTTTGTAAAATGTTAGGCCCTTATGATATTATTTTACCCTTTTGATTATCTTACCCTTAAGTAATACTATTGGGGGGGGGGGGGAGAAAGAAAGAAAGAAAGAAAAAAAAAATCTTTTTTTTATACTGCTTTTTTTAAAAATGTCCGTAAAATTGTTAAAATGGTAAATACATAATTGTTTTGAAATCCAATACATTGATTTGTTTGAAAATTTTGCCTTGAAATAAAAATTATCTAATAATCATTAGTTATTTAATAAGTTTTTCTAAAATATCAGAAAATTCTGTAAAATTGTAGTACTCGATTAATCGACAGCAAACTTTTATAATTGAAATTTTATTTTAAAATTTAAAACTTAAAAAAAAAATAATCTTTATATTGTTTTTGTCCTATCCTTTCTAGTTTGTCTAGAAAATACGATATTTTAGTATGCTGATTTATAAGTTTATATGTATTTCTTGGCCTATTATGTTGAATATGCAATAACCTCGAATACCATGAAATGAATTTAATTGAGACCTTAAACTGTTTAAATAAAGGTCACATAATCTAAAATGCTGTTTTCGAAAGTTTCCAAAATGTCTGTTCGTTGCTTTTCTTTCTTACAAAAACTACCAGTTGGAAATATTTTCTAGCGTATGGGAGTTTGCCTCTTCATTTTTCTACCTAAATAAGCCAATAAAATAGCTTTCGAAAAATGTAACCTCTTACTAGGAATAAATAAATGGAAGCCGATATGCATTTCACAAGATGTTTTAACAAACTATTTTCTTAAAAATCATTACACATAAGGACATTTTAACTTTTATTGAAACGAAAAAATTAAAACAATAATTTATTTTAATTCTTGTATTTTAATGTTTAGAAATGAATATTATTGAGATAATTTTTTTTAGAGGCTGTATTACAGTATTTTATAAAGCCAAAACATATCATGAGAGCACCCAATTAACGCTGGTGTACTATTTCTATTACCAAAACCTTTTTTACATTTACCAGGGTTCGGCAGACGTTTCTGTGCAAAGAGCCAAACATTCAATAATCATCAGAATCGCAGTACATTTAAAGAGCGGAAATACGAGTTTTTAACAACGAACATTTTTATAGTATAAAAATCATGGCAGATGAGACCAGGCCTGTAGCCAGAGTGGGGCAAGACCTGGACAAATCTTCGCCTGTCCTGGAAAATTTTATCCCAATCATTTGTAAACCTTTATATCTATGATTGAATAGAAACGAACATTTTGCTGCTGTTGATACCTTCGGTTGTAGCACAGCAACTTGCGAATCTACCTTTTCCACTTTGACGGCCATAAATTGTCCCTAAAGAATGTCAATGGGCCACGAAAGGATGGCAAATCTAGTGTTTTGGGCATTTGAAGTAGATATAAGAGTTTTGAAATTGTTTAATATGGTGTAAAGATAGGAAATTGCTATTATACTAACATTTATCATTTTATTTTAGATTTTTTTGTTACGCTATGTATTTTAAAAAGTTTCAAAATGTTTAATATAAGACCAAGAATAGAAAAATGAATTTCTATTATTTTATATTATAATTAATAAAATATGCAAATAAATAGAAAAAGGGTTTTTATATTATAATAGTATCTGATAAATTTTTCAGAGTATTGAAAATGATAGGAGAAAATAAAGGAAAATACAATTCTATTAGTAATGTGTGTATATATATATATATATATATATATATATATTAAAGATATAGTTTTTATATAAAAATGTAAATAACTTTTTATTGCTGAAAGAATTTCTTAAATGAAAAGTTTGTTAAAGAGTTATGTAGCTGTTCCACAAGACCAATGATAAAAAAATGTAATTTGTTTAACAATATATATTTTTAAATAGAAATGTAAGAACAGAACTTCGAAAAAACTTTTTATGTTAAAAAAACTTTTTATGTTAAAAAAAACTTTTTATGTAAAAGTAACTTTTACTAATTTTTATATTTGTAATTATTTTTAAAGTAGATATTCTTAAGTTGAAATGTGTGAAAAATTAAGAGATGGACAAGCATAGAATATTTTAAAGGAATAGAATTGTATTAAATATACTTTAAAAATTTTTTAATTGAAAGTTTTGTTTTTATCAAAAAAATTTCTGGTGTAGAATCTTTAAAAGAATTAATAAAAATAAAATTACATTAACAATGTTTCTTTTTTTAAATATTTTTTTGTATATGTACTTCACAATGTGCTCTGATAAATACTCTTTTACGAATTGTAAAAATTGTATAAATTTGTAATAATTGTAAAAATTTCAATTGTAAAAATTAATTGAAAACCAATTAAATAATTTATATTTCTGCCCCTCCTGGGAAAATTTTTGCCCGTCCTACAAGCTTTGGCTGGCTACGGGCCTGAATGAGACAAGTCAGCTGTCCAAATTTGGTGTTAATTAACGCATACGATTTAATTCATTCTTTTTTAAATTCTCGATTTTTCACATCAATTTTTTTCTTCGTTTTGGATGAAATCGAACTCGGGTTTTTCCAATCAAGTGTATAAAAAGCAAAGGTCGTTTTAGCAACACGCGCATGTGTAAAATTTTACAGCAAAATTTGCCGTCTACCTCAGTCGGAGACAAGAGAACAACGAACGTCAACAAAAGCTCGATGCAATTGGAATTGTGACGCATCATGGGCGCACTCATATAGCGCATTCTGATTGCTCTGTATTTTGACTGGGAAGGTACCAGGGGGCCGCTAACTTTAAGTTGGTATTTGAGAACAGTGCTATCAGTTCATCTTACTCCTCTAATTTATCTTTGTTTTTTCTCGTTTTCTCTATATTTCTGGTTTGAGAATACGCAGCAAGTTTAGTATTTGTTTACCCAAACAATGAAAAAATGTATAATCATTTATTGCTTCATCTTATTCTTAGGTTAAATGTCCTGAATGCATATGGCTATAATAACTGTGGAGATATTATCTTTTTAGTATCGACGCTAATATGTGTATATGGGCGAGGGAGGGTAATTGGGCCCGAGTTACATTTGCATAGGGGCCGAAAATCCTGTCGGCTGCCCTGTCTGTATTTAAGGGAATGTTGGTGAAACACGGCTAAATTTTATTTCATTATGTTAAACTTACAGCACATAAGGAACATTTCTGTACCTCAGAAGTAAACTATCATAAAATGCGGGATCCCATAAATGCAATTTAGTGTTTAACATTGCACTCCTGGTAGTTTATCTTAAGTACAGATTTATAAATTGTAGTATCGTAAAAACGTGTTACGAGGTAAAAATTACGCTCAGAGTGAATTATGAAATTAAGCTATTGTTTATAACAAAGCATGTACTATTTAAAAAATTCTACCCCAACGCAATTCAATAACTTTTCGCCACAAAAATAGCTGATTTTTTTTCGGCCCATAAAACTTTTCGAAGAAACAAAAAAGTTACTTGTCTATGAAAAAATTGTTAATGTTTTCTAGGCTGCGTTACTATGTGTCAACAACTAATTAAGCATATTTCTATAAGAATTTGATAAAACGTTCCAACGCTTCCGTTTTAATAATATTATTGCAGATTGATAAAAAATTAATTAATTATAATTATAAAACAACGTACGTACCGGTTTTTACAGCGGGAATTAAAGATGAAAGTATTTCATCTTCCGTGTCCGTCAAGCTCTTGGTCAAGCTCTTTAACCAACATTCGAATGCCAAACTCAAAACCGGTTGCAAGATAAGTCTAGTCACACACGTTTTACGGGGGAGATCTTATCTGATCTGCGGCAAGGGGAGGGGAAAGACTGCAGCCTTTGGAATTCGACCCTTTACCTACCCTTTCGAAAAGGGGGGGTTGCTGATGCCCTGGAATTCGACCCTTTACATATCCTTTTCGAAAGGTGTTACTTTCCAAGCTTTTCACGGCTGCCCTTTTCGAACCCTTTTATTAGAGGGGAAAGACTGCAGCCTTTGGAATTCGACCCTTTACCTACCCTTTCGAAAAGGGGGGGTTGCTGATGCCCTGGAATTCGACCCTTTACAAATCCTTTTCGAAAGGTGTTACTTTCCAAGCTTTTCACGGCTGCCCTTTTCAAACCCTTTTATTAGAGGGTTACTCGGCAAGCTTAGAACTGCAAGTCTAATGACAAGCATATGACAAGGTTTTCGTAAGCTTGCATGCTATCTGGGTAAATTCCTTAATATTTCAAATTGATTCCATCAGATTTTTTTTCGGTTTTATTTACCCTTAATAGCTCTGTTACACACCTCGCTCTGTTTTATACACCTTTACTGTATTATTTTTCTATGCTTAGTTTACTTACATGAAATGAGGATTTTTTACTCTATATAAAACTCATAGTAATCATTTTACAATCATATACAATAATTTATTTACTATGTTGCGTTAGTAAAATTTATTGCATTGCGTTAGTAAAATAATAAAATTCTTGAGCCAGGTTCAATGTTTTTAATGTGATTTCTTGAGTCATGGAAAATCATTTGCTTCAGTCATGAAAAGTCAGGGATTTGGGACATTTAAGATTGGCAGAAACCCTGTAACTGTAAATGTAAAACTTTCCCATTCTCAAACCGAAAAGCAATTTAATTTTGCATTTTAAAGTAGTACATCTGAATTGCTTTCCTACTTGTTCGCAGCCCGATTTCGATGTATTATACCCATTTGCAAAACCATTAGCACTTTGGTATTAAGGAAAATCAAATATACAGGACCGGCCTTGGAGTAAAATGCTATATGTGTGCAAGAATGAGTTTTGGCGCCCCTTACAATGAAAATGGGTATAGAAAACACTTTAAAAATGGCAAGGGTGCTCTATATGGTATGGATGCAAACTATTAAAATCGTAGCGTTTTCTGCACTAAATAACATTATTTTAAGTCAGCTTTTATTAACGAACCCACGGATTCAATTTTTTTTTTATAAAATATAAAAATTGTAATAAAATTATTTTTGTAAGAATTGAATAAAATAGTACGTGTTATTAAAATTACTAATTTTTGCTACATATTAATTTTTTTAATAGTCCTCCGCTCTTAGCGCAAGCCTTGGAACCCCTTTTTAACTTCGGGTTGTGAAGGGCTGCAATTTGGCTAATGTAGCATTATCAGTACTGCCAAGTTAAAGTGAAACAAAGTTAACAACTGATGTTCAGTTCTGTCACAACAACGTAGCGGAGCGCTTGAAGCCAGTCTCTTTAATGTACATTCAAGCAATATTTTATGTGTTGAACTAAACATATTCAAATTCACAAACATTCAAAAGCGAAGTTAATATAAAGGATTTAAAAATCAATACTATTTTGAAAATATTTTTTCATGTTCAAACAAGTTATGTTTGATTTTTCCAATAACTGGGAATAAAATAAGTATTTCCCAATATCTGATAAAATATAAATGCATAATTCCATGATATCAAAACACCTTAAAAGCTAATACAAAATATCAACATTCTGCTCTTACCTATCTGGATTTTTAGCACTAACCAGTTTTTTCCATCAGAACCGCAGGTTTGCTTAACTTTTTTGGATTATGAAAAAACACCATCTTTTATTGTCATTTGTTTTTTCCTCTTGAACGAATTCATTTCTTAGGTATGTTGAGTGGTTTACAAATAATTTATTAAATCCGTCCTTGATATAAAAATTAAAAAAAAAAAAAAATTACATAACTTTTGTTGATAAATCGGTTAGCGTTCCCGTTAAAATTAGAGGAGGCGAAATATTCTTCAAGGAAAGGTCGCAAAGAACTGAATGTGCTAGGTCACAGTTTTGTTCTTTAAAAATGTAGATAATTGGCATGAATTTGTGTATGGAAGTTTTAGACTGTATATACTACGAACCATACAAATTTGACATCTGGAATTCCTCCACAAATACAGATTATTCGTTGAAGAGGATAATTGCTATTGAATGAATCATAGCTAGATGTAAACATATATGTCAGTTCATTTCTAATCAAGGAGAAATGGCCATGTGTGGGTTGCCGCGCCTCTTTCAAGTGTTTTACAAAAACTAGAACTTGCCTGCTCAGCTCTGAAATTGTGGATCCCATACGAAAGCAAGTTCCCACGAAATGACTTTTTTGTTTGCTTACTTGACTTTGAGTTCAGTATCACGTAAAAAGAAGAAAAGAAAAAAAAAATTTAAATGAGGGAACGTCATTCCGCCTTCTATAAATGTAAAGGATCGCCGTTGCCTCGTGTTTCCACTCCACTACATCCCTGACCACCGATAATCTCCGTTTTGTAATTTTACATCTGATGTAGTATTTAAAATTATAGTCCTTAAATTTTTCTAAAAAGGTCCTTGAATTTTCTTAAAAAGGTCATTGAAAGTCCTTGAATTTTTTTCTTCAATAAGAGTGGGAACCCTGCTACCACTTATAATAAAAATAGGATTATTTTATATTATAAAAACATAAGACTGGACCATTAATGACGATCGTCTTAAAACTGAAAGGTTACATAAAAAAGTAACTGTTCTCGTGTCTTTAAAACTATTCAAAAGAACACCTCTTATGTTGTAGGCAAATTTAAAGGCCCTGGCACTCCCTGAAATTCATAAAGAAAAATAACATCTTAAAATTGCTGTGGATACGCCTTGTAAGTTTTGACATTTTTTTAAGTATTGAATAAGGAAAATAAAATCATGTTTTCATTGAGTGGTATTCTTTAATAATAATAAATTGACAAAAAATAGAAAGTATTCGGCTTAATACTAGTTGAATATCGAATATTCAGTACATCTCTATTAGTAGAGTGAGCATTGATGAATTGAAAAAATATATATAGTACAATGTTTGTACAACTATAAATTTGCTTTTTTTATATAAGGACCCTTATAACTCCTGAAAAATGTGTTTTTACTCCTGATATTTATTTTTATCTCAAAAAATCATCAAAGGGTAAAAAGATTAGTAAAACTTAGCAGGCTTTTTTTTGTGCCCCGAAAAAACGTCTCTGAAATCCGAAATGCTTACTGTACTTTTGAGTATTACGCATGCTCTCCGTCACTACAGTGGCAAAGAAAAATCTTCACAGTCCCAGAATGCACCATGATTCTTGACAACCAGGCACGTAGAGAGAAAACTATATTATTAGGCATGTAATATTTTTCTCTTTAACTCCTGAAAAACTCCTTAGTAGCTCCTGAATTAGTATAACATGAAAAACTCCTTAGTAACTCCTGAATTTTACTATCATGGGTTATGAATCCTGTTATAGTTTTCTTTATCAGTGTCCAGCAACAGGAAATTGTTATGGATTGCCATTCTGTAAATGTTGGGGAACTTGTGTTAATAGTAATTGTAATATATCAGAAAATTTGAAGACTTCCTTAGCTTTAAAAGTTATAAAGAAATTCTGTAAGACCATGAAAATGAATTAGTACGTCCAACAGATTATTCTATTTTTTTCGTAATATAATTGAGTTCACAAATGTTTTGCTTTTTTGCTCAAATTTAGAATTCATCATGTAATATTACCTAAGAAATTGCAGTATTTCTTTTATTTAGTGTCTAATCCTTTGATATTGTTTATCGTGTGTAAAACAGTATGTGTAGCAAGGAATTTCAAATTGTTCTCTGAACACCTTGTTTAATCGAAGCTTTTTAAGACAACTTTTTTTTATTTTCTAAGCATTAAAGAAGATATTAAAAACTTATTTAGACTTTTTAAATTACATAGTCAGATCAGTACACAAGGTATGGTTGGTTTGTACGCTCAACGATCTATTTAATTTTATGCACGATAATCAGACCAGGACCAATAGCTTAACATTAATTACGAACCTCCATGCCTTACCTAGGATTTGAGGCCAACACATTTGGCATACGAGGCCAAAGCTCTAATCATACATCAGGTGAGCCAATGGATATGAGATGAAGTAAAGCATATAATTTCTATTTGGTTTATTCTGTATTAGAAAACTTGCAAAGCCTGCATCAAATTTTCAAAAAATCTTTATTATTTCTATATTCAGCAAAGTATAGAAAAATGAATCGATTTTCCTTAATTTTTAATAAAGAGTGTTAGGATTTGAATGTTAATCCACATTTTTTGCCAAGTTTATTTTCTATTAAAATCTAGTTGTTTAGACAGCTTATAACATAACCTATAGTTAAACATGAACCTGGAGAAAACCAATGTGACAAAAAAAAATTGAGAAAATTTTTAAAGCTCTAGTGATTCTATCTTATTTAGTTCAAATCAAAAGAAAATCTAAACCGCCATTAATAGGATGTGACCAACCTCATGCAAAGTCTACAGCGTGAGGTGATCAACCATTCCTGAGTTGAATAATTCCTCCAGTAGAGCAGTTGCAACTTGAGAGTAGCTGTGGTGGGAAACGTGCAGTAGTAAAGTATGCTTAGGATAAATTGTCAAAAGTTGGAATCTACTGAAGATGGGTGATATGATCGCTAACATCACCTACAACTTAACACATTGGTAACTAGGTGCATGGACTTGCTACTTCACTTGCGGACTGCATCAGTCTCATGCCAATTTGGTAACTACTAATTTGAATTTTATCTCTATTTAACTGACCCCATATCTATTTATACTTTTGTAAGAGTCTTCAAATACAGGGTGATCAGAAAAGAATTTCAGGATTTCAAAAACATTCACGAAAAATAAGAAGTGGTTCTTTGAAGTAAACATTTCTTAAATTTCAAACTTATTTCATAATGTACTATGTGCAGCAGACATCTAAACTATAATCTCTTACCACATACTCCAGAGTTATGCGATAGAACATTTTAGAAAGTTCAGATTTATTCACAATGGTCCCAGAAGAAGTCCAAAATAAGACACATAGTTCTTTGGAGAAAATATTTAAAAATGCCTTGAGTTTCAAACATATTTCAGAATATACCATGTACACCATTATATACTCAAAAGATATCAAAACTATGATGTCCAATCACATACTCCAGAGTTATGTAATATGTCATTTTAGATTTATTCACAATGATCCCAGAAGAAGTTCAAAATAAGAGACATGCTTCGAAGAAAATATTTAAAAATGTCTCAAGTTTCAAACATATTTCAGAATGTACCATGTGCACCATTATATACTCAAAAGATATCAAAACTATGATTGCCTATCATATACTCCAGAGTTATGTAATAGGACATTTTAGATAGTTTAGATCTATTCACAATGGTCCCAGAATTAGTCTAGTGAGGCATGAGCTGGGCTTTGGCTATCTTTGTCCATTCCATGAATTTGAGAATATCACCTTTAAGTTTTGATACAGAAATTAGTTAAAATTTACAATATTTCAGAAGAATCATGAATATTAACAGCTTCTCTGCCATAAGCTTTTGAAATGTCTGCCTTCTTTTTCAATGACCCAATGAAAACTTTTAATTTCATTTAAATGATTAATTTAAACTAGTAAATAATCTTTACAAAATAAACACATGAAAGTGTAATAAATTATTTTAAATTTCAATTTATAAATATTCCAATTAATATGGTGTTTTAATGTTCTTTTATTAATTGCACATGTCAATTACCTATTTCCATATAACCACAATTTTGCATTGCAAAGAAATGATCTTTTATTGCTCCAAATCTTGGGGATATCAGGAGTTCGTTTTTATAGATGGTGCAGCCAAAAGCATCTTACTTCTTTATGGTCCACTTCCTGCTAATTATTACCAAATTAATTACCTTAAGATTTCGATTGATTAATTTGCGATTTCTGCACTTAGTTTTAAAACATTGAGTCTGAACATTAATAAAATTCAACTTGCGTGTAAACATTGTTTTACAAAGTGATATCAAGGTTAAGTAAGATAATATTTTTGACTGAAAGAATAGCAACAAATTTGAATGACCTATTTAAAATACATAAAAAATTACAAATTAAAATAATTTTTATTCAGATGTCATATTTGTTACAACTTTCCACCTTATTTAAAATGATAGCATTTACTCCAAGTCTGTTAATTCCATTCTTCTTTTGATGTCAGAAAATCCTGCTTCTAGAAGCGTGACGGAATGTTTGGTGAAAGGAAACATAAAATACTCTATGGTAGACTTGCAGAATGCCAGTTAGAGCTATGTGAATGTTAATACTATATGATATAGATCAAGTATCCAAACCAAAATTCATTTTTAAACAGTAATTCAATACAACGTTTTTAAGAATGTACTCAAGATCACTTTTTCCTTCTTTTCTCGAAGAGATACATCATAGTAGTTTTACAAAACTATTCCCTTGGAACATGGACTAGAAATCTTGTTTGTAAAATGCAATACATCACCAATCATCCTGTGGCATTATAAAAGTATCATTATCCTTCCTCAATATTGTAAGTTTCGGCCCAAAGTAACTTATAATGTAATTGGAACCATCAGCTGGCCCAACAACCTGGAAAATTAAGTTATTTGTGGTCAATAATTCATAAAAACATTATACACATACAAGGTGTCCCTACAGTGTATCCTTAACTTTGAAAATAAATGTCTCAAAAACTGTTACTCACTGGAATGTTGATTGTAATTTATTATGTATTATTAGTTTTTATAGTCCTGAAATTTAATATTTTGTGTTAGTTAACATTTAGTTTAATTAAATTATAGTAATTAATTTCTTCTTTCTTTTTTTATGTTATAATTTGTAAAACGGTTTGAGATATATATTGGATATGAGTGGGTTTTAATCACAATGGTCAAACTTTTTTCTCAATTTAGTATACTGTAAAACAATTGATATGCTTGTTTGTAAGCCAGGAGCTGGAATTAATGATACCATTTTTAAAAAGGAAATTGAGTGTGAATATGCATAATTTTTTTATTTTTTTTTGAAGTTTATACTTTTCTTATTGTTGTATTATATGTTTTATTTACCAAAAATGCTTCTGTAATGTAGCTTTAAGCCATACTTCTACTTTAATTCTGTTATGATCCCAATATCCTGAATTGCTTAAATGTGCAAGCTTGTCATAAAAGTAATTTGTTTTTTGAAAAATTGTTTTTTTTTAATTGCATTTCAGATAATTTTTATTATTAATTTACCCGTGCAATTTTAAGACTTCAATATGAATATCTTTATGTCAAATGAAAATGATTTGAAATTTACAAATAATTATGTAAATTTCAAAATGAATTAAAACATAAAATTGAACAATGGTAAAATACTTTAGTCTGACATAAAGTGTCGTGTAAAATGTGCTATACTTTTATGATAAAAGACTCACTAGATGAAAATTACCTGAATGTTAGATTGCGATAAAATTCAGAAATGCAATTTCATTGATTGTCTGGTTTCAATCCTTGTGAGCAAGGTTTTCAAGACATTCATTTCTAATATTTAGGAGTAACTTTTGGGGTACCCTGAATATGTCTTAGTGAGTAATGTTGAAAGGTTATTTATTTGTATATTGGAGATATATTAATAATATAATGCAAAAATTCTTAAGAGAAGGTAAAAAATTAATAATTAGACTTAATAGTAAAAACTTTATGAGGTCAACATTTTTATATCACACTAAAAAGGGGCAAATATATATACAGTAGAACCTCGATTAACCGACTTAATTCCGACCGAAGATAGGTCGGATAAGCGAAAATGCCGGATAATAGAGAGTTGAAAAAAAATAATAAAAAGTTAATTATTTTCATTTATTGAATGCAGGGCTTTTAATTTTTTTTTATGACATAATTGTTGGAAAACAGGAAAATAAATTGAACGCATTCCATACTAAATGTTTAAGAAAAATTCTGAAAATTTATTGGCCGCAAAAAATTTCAAATCGTGATTTATATATCAAAACAGCAGATAAACCCTTAATCAATGACCTAAAGAGAAAAAGATGGCATTGGGTCGGCCATGTTCTTAGAAGGGACCCCAAATCCAATGAATGAATCGCCCTAACATGGTCTCCTGACGGTAAAAGAAAGAGAGGACGACCAAGACTGACGTGGAGGCGAATGATCTTGAAGGAAAGAGACAATCTCGGTTGGCCAAGCTGGGCTGTTGCCAGGGAGGCCGCGCTGAACAGGAAGGACTGGGTTTCGACAATTGCGGCCTCATGCGCCTACAAGGCGTGAAGAGACTCAAGGCAAGGCAAGGCAATTGTTGGAAATTAGTTTTTGTTGTCGTAATCTTGATAATCGTTGTTTTGCGGTTCTATCCAGAAGTCTTTTTAAAAGCAATAGTTCAGTTTGATCTGCATATGATTATTGCTCTAACCATGTCAGTCCTTTTGGAAAACGGTCAAAAGCCTTACCATTACTTATGCAAATTTAGTGTAAAGGAAATTATTCCGGTTTTAAAAAGGGCAAATGATTTATTACTCATTTGGGAGATTTTTGATGTCGACTAAAGGATGGTCGGTTAACAGAGAGTTCCTGATGAAAGAGGGATGGTTAATCGAGGTTCTACTGCATATATATTGTCTTAGATATTACCACATTCAGACATCTATCATGAAAAAACAAAGTTAAAAAGAAGACATTTGACTTTAGAAAAAATCACAAATTTTTAATCAATAAAATTAGGAACTATACTTGTAGATTGCAGACCAAATGCATTTGCATTTATGAATTGATTTTAACATAACACATTAAAACAATTCAAGTTAAAAAACTGAAATTAATAATTCATAAATAATATTTATACAGAAATGAATAAAGCAAGTTTCAAACAGGGCTGTCATTTAAGTTTTAAGGCCTACTTTATTGTTTATTTTCAACATTGTATACAAACTTCTATTTAAGGTGGATATATAAACTTGTTTATGGTAATTATTTATTTTGTGTCTTATGAAAAAAAATTATCTCAACAAATCATTCCTTAAAGATAAATTCATCAAAGACAGTATGTTTTAACACTTATTTTAGTTTCTAAGCATTAAAAAATACTTACCTGCAAGGCAATTAAAATAATGTCAATTAATTGTCCGAGGAACATAAAACCTAATGTGCAGAGCTTAGCTAAACCTGAAAAATGACATGGATAAAAATTGAAAAGTTATATAATGTTTTACTCCAACTAAGTGAAGAAAGTGGTAAATTTAATTCCGAAACATACCAATAGCAGGATAACCTAGATAAAATCGATCAATTCCAAACATGCCTAAGAATAATGACAGTAACAATGCTGTTTCATAACTGTATCCGTTTCTGAAAACAACACAGTTTATAAAGTAAAACAAATTGAATCAATAATTCAAAATAAGAGAACATTCACAAATATAACACAAACATTTTTTAATATAACTGTAAGGAAAAGTCAAATGCTTTAATTAATAAAATTATCAGTGTGTGTGTGAACAATGAAGATTGAAACTGCAATGTTTTAATGAAATATATGATAACTAAGACAATAGCCTGCAGGTCTTTAAAGGTACAAATAGTATTCACATGGTAAGAGCTAAAACACAAAGAGTAGGAGAAAAACAAAATAATTGCAATTGTACGTGAAAAAGATCTGGTTAGAGATTCATAAATTTTTTACTTAAATGATTCCAACTGACAATTTGATTTCCAGACTTTTAAATTTTCTTTATATTTCATCATAATTTTAAATATAGAAAAAAAAATTGCATCATATCCAAACAAGGAAATTTACCCTAGTAGACAAAAATCTAATTTTAAATTATACTCAAGTTATTGGACACTTAGACTTAATAATAGTAGCACTATACCTTTTATCATAAAAATCTAACATACTTTAAATAACATTTTATGTACACTAAAGTATTTTAAAGTTGCTCAATTTTATATTTTAACTACTTATATATTATATAAACCTATTTTTAAATTTAAAAAGCTGTTTTTTGTTTGTTTTTTAATTTGAAATCAGTTTCATTTGATAAAGGTATTCATATTTAAGTTGTAAAATTGCATGAGTAAATTTGAATTATACTACTTAAAGTTAAAAAATATATATACAAGAAATGCAATAAGAAAAAGAGTTTTTGAAAAAAAAAAAAAAATGACTTTTATAACAAGCTTGAATATTTAAACAATTCAGTACATTGGGAACCTAACAGATTTAAGAGTGGAAATATTGCTTAAAGCTACATTAAAGAAGCATTCTTATTTGACAAAGTAAGCAAATTGGTAAACAAAACATATAATACCGCAATTAAAAAAAGGGGTAAATTTCAAAATAATAACTTACGTATATTCACACTCGATTTCCTTTTCAAAAATGGTATCATTAATTCCAGTTCCAGGCTTACAAACAAGCCTATCGATTGTTTTACAATATACTAAAATGAGAAAAAAAGTTTGTCTATTGAGATAAAAACTCACTCGTATCCAATATATATTTCAATATTCTAAACGACTTTACAAACTATAACACAAAAAAAGAAGTGTGAATTACTATAATTTAATTAAACTAAATATCAATACTAACAGAAAATATTGAAATTCAGGACTATGAAAACTAATAATGCAATTGTTCAATAAATAACAATCAGCATTTTTAAGATAAAAGCCCAAATGTCCGCCTCCTTAGAGTGAAGAAAATTAAACTTTTAAATTTTCATCTGGGGCATAACTATATGCTTCTTCAAAAAACAGCTTATAAACGAAAATTCATATACTTATTTACTACTAAACTCATTTTATTTCCAACAATCAAAAACCATAAATACAATACAAAAAACATTTCTTTTTCATGACAAACAAACAAAAAAGAAGCATTTATAATTAAAATGGGATTATATTTAATCACATTTTGATTATTTTAATTCCCATTTAATTTAATGGGATTATATTAAAAAGTTTATGCCTAAGAAAATTAAATCGGTTTGAATTTGATACAAGTGAGGATGTATTCCACTTTACGCATGGGCGCCGGCACATTTATTTTTAGGGGGGCGCATATGGTACCCAAGGGGGTACAAGGCAATTAATTTTCTGTTTTATTCTCAAACTTCCAATTGGATATATTTTAATGAAATTTTAATTAATATTTATTTATTAAATTTCTTTTCCATTAACAATTTTAAAACCTATATCATACTTTTATTTCCAGCGAATCGTGCCACTTTCTTCAACATTATTTTTCATTTTCAAAATCAGGGGGAGGTGGGGGGGGGGGTGTAAGTGCACTCCCTTGCATCTTCCTAGAGGTGCTCATGACTTTTAAATGTTTTTCTTTATCAATCGAAACTTAGAACTGATCACATATCAAAACAAATTATTACATTATTTATTCTACCATGTTTTCGAGCGGCTAAACTTAAACAGTAGTTTAATTTTTACGGGTGGCTGAATACTACAACTTATACCACAATACAGCAAAAACTACCAAGTTCAAACAGTAAGCATCTGTAGCCAGGATTTTTTTTTGGGGAGGGGGGGCTCACTTGAATAATCAAGCTCATCCATATTCAAGAATTACTTGCAATAGTAGCATATCTAAAACTCAACAATAATACTTTTAAATTGAATACCCTTAATTACTTAGCCAGGTTCACTTGAATAATCAAGCTCATCCATATTCAAGAATTACTTGTAATAGTGGCATATATAAAACTTAAAGATAATACTTTTAAATTGAATACCCTTAATTACTTAGTCAATTAATGAATTAGTCAATTAAGTTTTTGGCACTATTAGCATCAAAACATTTAAGAAACTGTTGGCGATTATAACCGTTTACTATCTGTTTTTTAGATGAGAAGGGTATATGCATTAAGAATAAGTAGAACTAAATAATTAAATATACTCTTTCATAGTCACAGTAAGGTTTTAGAGTTTGCGAGGCCCAGGGCAAACTTATCTTTGAGCAAAAGCTATATCTAGTATACACAATGCTACAAAACCTGTTGTACAACAGTAATGTTTATACATACTTTAAAAGAGAGCTGTGAAAAAAATTGAAGCCACAAAGGTGTATAAAATAATTTCTTACTTTGAACAAATATTAGTTCTGTTCAGTACTATTTTCCCAGTACTTACAAACAATATTTAAACAGTACTGACCAAATACTAATCGAAGGTACATAATTTAAATGGATCCTTATTTTTTTATGAAGGATTTAACTAACACAGTGTCGTGTTCTTTTTTAAGATAAAAAAATTGGTACTTACATTAATATAAAGAATATGGCTAGTTTTCCAGGCAAAGCCTCGAGTGCAATGCAACACATTATACGCAACTCACAGTACTTCACTTTCTATAGGAAAATATGCAACTGTTGGTCTGGAACTTTCTGAATCAGGTCAGAGGTCAATATGGTGCCAAGTGTCAAACCCAGACAGAAATAGGTCTCGATATTGTACCACTAATAGCCTGTAGGCAACAGACAGAGAGAGGAAGGGATAGAATTGTCCGCCATAAAAAAAAGGGCAGGAGAGGTATTTCAACCCCAATTCCTGGAAAGTCTCCCCGAAGACGAGGGGTTTTCAATAAAGAGGCAGACAATTTCTCCACATTTTAGTATTAAAATTTGGGGGGAAAGGTTAATTTTATTTTGGTTTTTAATTTTCTACTGCTTTTTTCTAGAATCTAAAAATTTTGAGGGAGGGGGGGAATCCCCTGGCTACGAGCACGATAAGCATCAAATGTTAATCTGAAATGCATTTAACCCATGAGCATGCACACTAGTGAGTTGTTGTGGGAATATTTAGTACGACCTGGCCTGCCTCCATGTGCGTGCTCGCCGGTTGAAGCTAATCTTTCATTTTGCAATGTTATACTTTTGATTTTTTCAAGATTGATGGCTGCTCAGTAAAATATATAAACCTTACTCTGCTATTACAAATTTTGGAAGCAATAAAAATATTTTAAATTTCAAGTGAAAAAAAAAACATTTTATTCTTGCATTTAAAAGAAGTAGTCAAAATTGCATACTTTCATACGTAAAATTTCATACAAGCATAGTACTCTTTTAAAACTAGTAATTATGTTGATGTAATCAACATGGTTTTTTAAATGAAAGTTAATTTCAAATAATATTAATTAAAAAAATTTAATAATAAATTCCTGATAAGGAGATTAATTGCATAAGAATTTGGTTAATTCTTCATTAAATGTTTACATATTGCATTGGAAGAGTATAGGTATTATAAAAGTACATAAAATAAACAAAGCAAAAACTTATAGTCCGAGAGGCAACTGCAATTTTTGGACCTCATCGAACATCATTCTGAATTTTTTATAGAAATTGAAGAAAAGTGACTAGATTACGAATCCACTGGTCTACTGTGGCAAAAATGTCAGAAACTGATCAAAAATCGACTTGGAATGAGTTGAACTAAAATCTGATTGCCAAATATGTCATAATTTGCCAAAAAGAGAACACATTTTTTCGTCTGGCAACCCATTGCATTTTGATTTTCAATGAGAAAAAGCGCAAACGATTTCTAATCTCTGGCTCGGAAAACTTGTATCTTTTAATAGTAAGGCAAATTGGCGTCATCAGTGACATAATGTTTATTGTCAATTTGGCTCATTTGTGAAAAATGCAAGTAAGCCATCGCTACACATCCGAATCTTCCACAACCTTCTTAATTGAAAATTAAAGAGGGTTACCAAATAAAAAAAAAGTGCTCATTATTTGGCAAGTTATGGCGCATTTGGCAATTGGATTTAGTTCAACTTATTAAAAGTCGATTTTTGACTAGTTTTGGCCATTTTTGCCACTGCAGACCAGTGGATTCATAATCTACTCACTTTTCTCCAATTTCTATACAAAATTCAGAATGATGTTCGATGAGGTCCAAAAATTGCAGTCGCCTCTCGGACTATTATGTTTATTTAAGAGGAAGTCCAAGTAAGGATCGTTCCCTACATACTCGTTATGTTACAATCTTCTAGCCCAGTGTATTTAGAAACTACTTTCTATGAAGCTTTGGAATTGGGTGAGTAGGTACGAAAATGATCACTTCGTGAAATGACATAAATTGTTTCGATTTAACATCTACCAATTAGAAATGAAAATTAAAATAACAAAAGGCAAACCCAGGTGGAGCTAGTGCATAGGCATTGATGTAAGGATTTCAAATATAAAATTATTATATTGAACACTATTTTCGAGTTTTAAATTTATGTCATTTCATTAAGTGATCGTTTTCGAACATTCTCACCAAATTTCAATGTTTTATAGAAAGTAGTTTCTAAATGCACTGGGCTAGAAGATTATAACATGGCGAGTATACTGAATGATCCTTACTAGGACTCCTTCTTAAGCCAAAAGAGATTTTAAAATGCACAAGTGGAATTCAACTTAAATTGCAAAACAAAACTTTTATATGATTTTCTGAAAATTGAGAAACTAGTACTTCTATTTCAAAATTAACCTTTCTTTTTTTTACTTATGAGACATATCATTTTAAAAATGCAGCAAAATTATGCAATTCTAACTTAACTCATCAAAAGTTATTTTGAAATGCATTCTTTTAAGTTTATCTTACCTTTTGCAATGTTGTTCTTTTGGCACGTTGTAGGTTGCTGGGTCTTAGGGTCAATATCAGGAGGTAAACAGAGATACTTAAATCAAGTTAAGGCAATAAAAATAAAATTTCACAATTCTTTAACGAATTCAATACAAATAGACAATCAAAAGTTTGTAAATAGATTCCAGTAGGGGATTGAAAGAATAACAAATTTCAAAATTTGATTTTACTGTTGTCATATCATTTAAGAAAATCCTCTTTTAGTAGTTTAATTTTATACAATGCATTGTCCTACCCCACCAACATCGTGGGTGGGGGGTGACAAAGCAGATAAAATTAAACACTATATACGGTGAACTTTAAAAAATATATATATATAAAAAAGAGCACAAGCAGTGAAACAAACTAAAATTGGTGTATATTAGAATTTTTTTTATGAATTTTTGGGTAAAATGCTCCCTCTCCCCCCCCCCTCTCCTTTTTGGCAATTTTGCGCCAAATATGGTCACCTGGAGCCAATCCCTGATTCTGGCAACCTATATTGGATTTGAGAAAGGAATAGAAAAATACAGTTCAAAGGTAAGCTAAAATGTTATTTACAAATCAGGGATGAGAGTGATCAGAGAGAAAAATGAAGGAAATCCGAAAATTCATTAAAAAAGCAAGCGGAAGGAATACACAAAAATTAAACAAAAAGAGTATGCAAAAAGGATGATTTAATAATTTTAAAGGTGCAATGAAATTTCTCATACAATATAATAATTACATTTCAAATATTAAGAATTTGTGAAGTAATCTGCGAGAAAAAGAGAGCCAAGAGGGAGAATCTTTTGTTTGATCGTGAGGAAAAGTATACTTTTTGCAGGAAAAACTGGTTCAGATCCGAAAATGTGAATCCCCAAAACAATAACAAGTTGAAGGAAAATATTACATAAAACACAAAAAAGGAGGAAATCCTCCAAAAGGAAGAAAATTCTCATCCCTGACAAATAGTCAAATGTTGCAAAAAGTATTTTTTAGCATATTTTATATTTATGTACACATTTTTGTTATTTTATCTCCTTAAAAAAAGCGTGTGTATTCATGATTTTAATTAGTAACTTTTATCTGCGTCTATATGCGAGTCTGCGCAAATCTAAATATAAATAAAGTTTTCTTGTTTATACAACATCAACTAAGTGATAAAACAAAGAATTAGCAATTTAAAGTGTTGATGAATAGTTTAGAATACGATTTGCTTACTACTGAAAACATTTCACATAAGTGTTGTAATATTTTATTGAGTGCAGATGTCTTATAAGCCCCTGGTTATTTTCATTAACTGTTTTTGGATGGTTGAAAGCTAAATAATTTCTTTCTGCAATCCTACAATTTTCATTTTCTAAACAGTTTTTAGCGGCCTTAGTGTTTGGTCCGGAATTTTTGCTAAAAAGGTTACAAAAAAAAAAGTTTCACGTGCTTTTTTTTTTAACCGAAACTCTAAAAAGAATACAAAAATAACTTTATTAACAAAAGGATATTGTCCCATTAAAAGATTAGAACAGTTGGCTTCGTACATAGGTTCATGGGCAAATAATCCATTACTCCTGTATGTGAAAGTAACTAATATCAAAGTAGAAAGAAAAACATTCATGATTATACAAAATTTGAATTTCAAATTAGGAATCAGCAGTTAACCAATTCCCAAAGTATCCATAAAAGTGAAATAAAAAAATCCTTTATTTAGTCAAAATACAGGAAAGCAAACGAGATTTATTTATTTACAAATGTCACAAGTAGCCAATGCCATATTTTCTTTAGAAGTAGTAACTGTGAATAAAGCATATGAATTGTGACGTCATACTCAACTAGCATGTTCAGTGGCAAATGAATCATGTATAAAATAAATTTGAAGATTCGAATTTATTTTCAACATTTAAAAAAAGAGCAATTTTTTTTCTTACAGAATAATTTATGTCTTACTTAGTTACAACAAACATCATTAAAAAGTTGGTACACTGAAGAGCAGTTGTTTAGAATGTCTCACAATTTTAAACTTACTGTTTTGCCATCGATAATCGTACAATACTGGAGTTTGGCTAACAGAAACAGAAATTGGGGCAACAGATTTTCAATTAAATTGTAAACAAGGCAAAAGATTACTTGCCTTGCCGCATCTTTATTGCAAACTACAATGTGTAAACGTGTGTCCCTGTTTACCTGTCTTCAGGGACACGGTAAATTGCATCAAAAGTGTCTACTTTGGCCGATGGGGAAAAAATCGCGTCTTTATTATATTTTAACATGCAATTATATTATTCCACAAAAATTATACTATTAAAAATGAAAACAAAATTCATTCACTAATGAAAATCTAATTTTCTTCCATGGGGATGGAGGTAGCCTTGTGCAACAAAAGATTACAGCGCCTCACCCTGTTTTATTGAGAGCAACATTTTCAGCCCCGACTTGTGCAAATGAGATATTTCAGCTTTGTTAACAGGCCTATCACTGATACCATTATCATATCTTAGTAACTTGTTTTTGACAAATTAGACATCTTATTATACAATAAAACCTTTTAAAAATATCTACAAAGAGACTTGGTACCCAAATCAAAACATTTGAGAGAATTAATACTCCACACTATAAGATACAAAATCCTGCACACTTCAATTGTGAGGTCAAAAGGACAATTATTCTTGTTGCTCATTACAAGGGGAATGGGACTTCCTGTGCATTTTCATATCCCTTATTTGTTGGGTATGTTAACAGAGTAGGTTTGTGAGAGAAGCAATAATAAAATACAACAGTATAATTAGTTTATTAAAAAATCATAAACTGCCACATACATCAAGAACAATTGCACCAACATTCAAGTTGCAACTAATCAGAAGGAATGAGAATATCACAACACTGAATAACACTTATAACAGCCAACAAGTCAGTGCTTTTTTTCAGTGAAGAGGAAATGGTTGACAGTGTTTCAATATCCCAACATTATTCAAATCAAACTTTTCACCTCCGACTAATTTAAAAGGAGATTTCGGTACTATCATCCAAATTTGCTTTCAAGCTTATATAGCTTTTGTCTTTTGCAAAATAGAAGAAAGGAAGAATGTAAGAAAGTACCAAATTCTCACTCAACTCACAAAATAATAAAACAAATTCTAGTTTAAATTTTTATTGATTATGCACAATTTGATTTTCACGTACTGTATGTCCACTTTCCAATTTATTACACTTTATTCTTAACCCATTAAAGACAACTTTGAAATATAGTTAAATGGAATGGCTTTTCATCTGATACTTTGTTTATTTAGATCACTTAAAGTATATTTTGAATTTTTCAGATTTTTTGGAAACACTAAGTGGAACCACAATCAAAATTTATTAGCAAAGATAAAAACTAAAAATTTCAATTGGCAAGTTTTTGTGTTTCTCATTATATGCTAATAGTGGGTAAAATAACATATACTTAATATTATCAGTGAGGCAAATTATAATTATGTAAAGAATAACTCATTAAATAAAAATACAGGGCATTTTGTAAAAATCTTTTTGAATTCTATGGAACTTAAATTCAGATGTTTTGGAAAGTTTAATTTCAAGTCTTTGTAATTTTTAAAAATAAAATTGCCAAAATTATTGTAAAACAGATATAATTCAACTGATGGACAAATAAAATGTCTTGTATTCTTTAAAGTACTGTATTTTAACAGGACAGAAATTTATATGCATTCTATAAACTAAAGAAATTTTTTCACACATGAAAAGGATTCTGAAGCTACCCTAATTCTTTGCTCTTAACCATTCAAAATTATAAAATCATGGAACAAATATCTCATAGTTATCTTATAATTAGGCTATTTATATGTCTACTTTTGCAGCTATAACCCATAAGTATGGTTGGATTTCTTGTTTTGTGTGGTATTAATTATAAAATAAGTGTTCATTAAAAGTTTCATTTTCTAAAATGTATGTTTTTTATTTACATTAATAAATATTTATGCATAGATAATGAATGTTGTGAAAAAAAAGATATTTTTGGAAAGAAACAAAAGAGCAAGATTTTCATACATTGTCTGGATGGATACAAGACAAAATGGTTGAAATCCAATTAAATATAAATTAGAAGTTATGAAAAATAGAAAAAATATAATCAAATAAACTATTAAAATTAAATGCATTAAGGAATCAAAAAGTTTAATTCCAACTGTAGTTTTAGCTTGAAAATTGTATTATAAACCAATTAGAGATGTAAATGGAAAATATTTTAACTGCAAGACATTCACAATTTAACATCTCTCACAATTAAGCCATTATGAAATAAATCTAATTGTGTGGATCACTATAAAAATATAACCAAACTTTTTAAACATCAAGCAAAAACATTTCAAGCCAAACATGCTCACCATTATGGTGTGATCAAATAATTTTAAGGTATACAATTTTGTGGTATAATTTTTATCATTACAATTTACAAGTTGCATTCATAAAAGATTTTACTCCTGTTTCTAAGATAACAGGTAGAACAATACTACCTTTGTATGAATGAGTAGCATTTAAAATTGTTAAATTTAGAAATGACAACAGACAGACATTTATTATTCCTCATGTATGTTTATTTTATAGTTAATTATAAATGAATGTACCAACAAAAACAAAACAGTTTAATGACCCAAGCAACACAACTATCACCGATTTTAAAAGACTGTACATCAGTTTGTTCAAAGGGCAATAACTCCACCAATGATCAACAATTAAAAACAATCTTAATTCTCTGTTGGACAAATACTGGCCATAAATACAAGCAGTGATTGAAATTAACATATTTGATTCAAAGACATTTGAACAAAAGGCAGAATCTTGCCTATCTTCCTTGTAATAATACATCCACACACCATCATAATGGCACAAATGGTAAAGATAAGACTGTTTCCACTTGAGTCTCTGTGGAGTGACAATAGGATAATGCATGTTATAATATTCAAAGGTACCCTAAACCAATTCATTATATTTGCACGATGGGACTCTGGTATACATTCACTTTTAATGTACCCAATGGCAGGAAAATAGATTCCAACGGCAACTTCAAGCAGAAAAAAAGACCCAGACGCAATGACAATGTTGATTTCAGAAGAGCTGGTCGCAATGGCACAGCCAACTTGGGAAAGAGCAGCTAAAGACACAGCCAGCTGTAACATTAATTGGGGCTCTACTTGACGATACAGCCCAAGTTGATAAAATGATGAGCCGATCATGATGCACACCATGAAGACAGAAAAAACTATACCAAGAGGGGGATGCACAGAATCCAAGATGGGTGTCCACAGGAACACAAATACGTACATGACACTTTCAAAAAGCGATTGTACAATTCCAAGCATTAGTATGAGTGGTTTGTTCAGTATAACTTGAAGACCCTCCAAACAGACATTTTTCGTAGAGGACTGTGTCTTGCCGTAGTTTTCGCCCCAAACCTTTGACATGATGACACAGCTAAGAACAAAGCAAGGGATGGCTAGAATGAAGGGAGATACTGGCCCAAATTGCAGGAAGTCTGAGGTGAAATTGGCAATGACCCCTGCTATGATTGCAAGCACTCCATTCCAAAATGTTGCCTTGGAAAATGTTATGGCTATCCACTCTTTAGGGAAGTCGTAGTTTTGAATGTGCTCATAGACATACCAGGATTCGAATACTGAGAAGAGCAAAGATGTTGATATGCCACCAAGGAGTCTTCCAAGCAGCAGGATGTTGTAATTAGGAAACAGTTTCATAAAGCAGCATAAAGAGTAGGTTATGCAAAACATCATGCACATGCGTTTACGTCCAAATCTATCCGCCAAGACGCCAGTGCCTGTTCCAAATAACACGCTGGCAGAGAATCCAACAACATACAAGACTGCAATCTGGAAATTTGTAAAACCATAGTGACTATACAGTTTGTAAATGTAAGGTCCTTGAAGCCAATCCCCAAAAAGTGCCAAAAAGTACACAATGAAGTACTTTCGCTGGAATATATTGAAGTGAAGGTTGTTTGTGACTGGGAGATTAGACTTGCTTGATTTTACCATGAGCTGCAAGGCTAAGCAGACACTGATGGAGATGAGCAGAAACACATAGATAAAATATGTGTACCAGTTTTCAGGTACCTGAAAACAGAAAATCGATAAAAAGAGAGGATTTGATATAAATAAAAAATCTTTAATGTTTACTAATGAAAGAAGGTGGATATGAATATGTAAAAAGTGAAAGAGAAATTAGAAAAGTTTTAAAGCAAGTGACATTGCAAAATTATGTCAGACTTTCATAAATATATATATATATATATATATATATATATATATATATATATATATATATATATATATATATATATATATATATATATATATTTTAAACTTTTTGCAATTTAAATAAAGATAAAGTACAAAATATCTAAACTAGGTGTGGACTATAATTTTGAGGGAGGTAAAAAATAAAAGAAGTAAAATTAAAAGAGCCCCTTTCAATTCTTATCTCGCACAGAATAAGAATTGGGAGGTGATCCACTTATGGCTTTAATGCTGTAAATTGCAAAAATGTAACCCTAGCTTTTAACCTCATTACACTGTGAACTAATAAACCTTTGACTATAGGTTGTACATAAAGTAAATATGTCAAAGTAAATGTCTCATCATCAATCTTTTCTTTATATGAATTCAATTTAAATATTTTTGTACTAAGAGCTAAATTCTTACAGTAGCTTTCAGAGAAGCAACAGTCAGGACATGTCAAGGCTATAGAACAACTGGAATGCCGGATGATCTCAGTATTTTGATATTTGTGTATTTTGATGAGGGGTGTGGCATATATTAGGAACGTAGACAATTTCAAAGTTAAAGTTGATAATGTCGAAAAAATTTTAGGATTAGAAACAATTTATTTCCGAAGTCAAATGTTTCCTGTTTGGTAAGAAGGTAGCATAAAAAAAAAGTTTGAAACATTTTGCTAACTCAAGTTTGACACCTCAACTACTTCCTCACTCTTTATGCCTCACTACTGTTTGGACATCGGTTAGGATGAACTTAGAGGGCAGAGAAGATGCTTCCATTATTTTACATACTATTCCTTAATCAGAGATCGCTTTCAGTGAATCTGACATCTCAGCTGAATGTCCACCTGGTGATCTTTTTAATTTTGGGGATTTCTTGACTTGAGGACTCTAACATTGAAATTGATTGGAAAAATGATTGAATTGTATGACGAAAAGAAACCTTATAACATGTTAACAACAAAAGAAAAGTTATTAGTTGGTCCTCACATTTCTACACTGTTATATTGAAACATTTTTCAATATGCATCATTTCAACTAGTAACCTTAAATCCAACTGTTACAACAAAACTCTCAGGTCAATTTAAATCTGGCTAATATTTATCTTCTTAAGATAATTTGGTGACTGGTGCCATTACTGTTGTATTTATAAAAGTACTCAGATTAATCTTCAACCTGAATGCCATGCTATTTATTAAAATATCATAGCAAAATCTAAGTTAACAAAATGCAATTTATCTAAACAAAATTATTAGATTGCTTAAGTAGTTTGACTCCTAAACATAAGTAGTTAGTAATATGCTTGATAATTATTAATACTTACAACATCAATTCCTGATGCTTCTTTAGTCAAATTTGCAATTGGTAGAATCATGTTTACTTGTGATACAACAAGGGATATATACTTCAGTTCAACACTTGATTTACACACAGCATCTGAAACAAAAAGACAATACCTCCTATATTGAACAAGTCAGATTAAAAAATATATAATATATATATATATATATATATATATATATATATATATATATATATATATATATATATACTCTCATAATTTTACCACTGATGGGATAGCCTTAAAGATAAACTTAATGTTCCTTCCAAGCAGGGATATAGTGCTAAAAAAAATTTACAGGTAAGCAAGCTTCCCAATTGTGATAACCCTAACTTTTTTAATATATTATATTGAAGAAACAAAATGCAAAAAAATACACAATGTTTTGCATAATTTACAATAAAAAAAAGCTAAATACTCTTAATTTATATATTTATTTTCCCATTAACTTATATGAGGGACTGGGAAGCAAAGGGGTCTAGGTGACTTTTCTTAGCTTTTGAGAAAATACACTTTAAAGTCTCTTATTTATATTAAATTCTATGAAAACTAGTGATATCTTCATTCCAGAGGTCAGTATTTGAACAACAAATAATTTTCATACAAATTTAATATAAATAAGAAACTTTAAAGCGTATTTTCTCAAAAGCTAAGAAAAGTCACTTGGACCCCTTTGCTTCTCAGGCACTTATAGCACAATAATTGCATAAAGATTTATGAGTATCTTAATTAGATAAGAAAAAAGTGGAGATAAAACCATACCCCTGCTTCCAAGTAATTTGAAAAGCACACTTACATCTACATTTGAGTTCTAATTTGTAGTCATAAAATTGAAATTCAAGTATTACAAGCTCTCCTCTAATTCCTCAAAGAGCATAAAACTTCTACTCTTTAAAAAAAAAACATGCAGATGTGGGTACAGAAACAGGGTGGCTACAAAATTCAGGAAAAAAGTTCCCTGGTAATTCCCTGACAGATTTCTAAAAAATTCCCTGATTTTAGGGTAAACTTTCTTTAAAATTTCCCCAATTTTCGTAAGTTTTCCAGATGTCTAGACACACTGATCAAATAGAACATGTATGCTAAAGAGATACTATGCAATTTTTTAAAACATAGTTTTGCTGGTAATGAAAAGTTTAAATTATTCCGTAACATTAAACTTTTAATGGCTTACCACTATAAATCTCCATGTAAACAGCGCCAAAATATGGATGAACGTGCCTTAAACAATACAAAATTTCCCTGATTTTCATAAAATTTTAAAAAGTTCCCTGACATTTCCCAGAATCAGAAAGCTCCCTGATATTTCCCTGATTTCCAGATTTTCCCGGTTCTGTGGCCACTTTGAGAAAGAAATTACTGAATTTCTTAGAAGAAAACTTGAATCTGAAAGAAATTCCCTGACTTTTCCAGAAAATATCACATTTTTTAGTTTCTGACATTTCTTAGGAATTTTCATTTTCCCTAACAATTTCATGTTTTCCCTGTTTTCCAGGTGCGTAGCAACCCTGCAGTAATCTCATCATTACAAAATTACTTATTCCGATATCATATAATACTTTAATATATATATTTATAAAATTGCACACAACAGCTGCTACACTTACTTGATTCTCATTTACGGGATGAGATGTGAATAGTGTCAGTGTGCTTACAAATATGGTATTTACTTTCTATTTTTATACCATTTTTCTTTTCTTTAAAACATTACAAAATGTTCTTTTTATGCAATATTTTGACCTAGAAAAACATAGTTTTACAAATTTTTGGAACAGAGTGAAATTATACTTTTGCACCCGCTGTTGGTGGAGCATATGACCTCCTTTGCCCCCATGCGATTGGTACCTACAGGGTGGCCACAAAATTCAGGAAAAAAAGTTCCCTGATAATTCCCTGACAGATTTCTAAAAAATTTCCTGATTTTAAGGAAACTTTTTTCAAATTTCCCCAATTTTCTTAGATTTTCCAGATGTCTAGACACCCTGATCGAACGAACGTGTATACCAAAGAAATAATATGCAGTTTTTAAAAAAATAGTTTTGCTGGTAATGAAAAGTTTAAATTATTCCGTAACATTAAACTTCTAATGGCTTACCACTACAAATCTCTATGTAAGTAGCACCAAAATATGGTTAAACGTGCCTTAAACAACACAAAATGTCCCTGATTCTCATGAAATTTTAAAAAGTTCCCTGACATTTCCAGAATCAGAAAGCTCTTTGACATTTCTCTGATTTCCAGATTTTCCCGGTTCTGTGGCCACTCTGTACATATAAATTGACTATAAATTTTCAAAATACAAATACTATAGTATTTACTGATTTTTCAAAAATACATCAAATTCTATGATGTAAAGAAACATTTATCTTTCCATTAATACATTTTTGTTTCTGCAATATTGAATTTATATACGTCATATTAGAGATGATTTAAATTTATGGGGAAGCTGTAATTTCATTATGTAAACTTACAACAACCAATGGATATATAACAAGACCAGGGAAAAGTGTTTTGAAATGAACCACACCACTATCAGGCCAGGAAAAAGAATGCTTTGTTTCTTGTAAACCAACTGATCCTAAATCTTGTTTAGACATTAGTGAAAATAAAAAAAAAACTTCATTAAAACCATTAAATAATTACAATGTCATAGCGCTCGCATAATAAGTAGCTAAACCTGGAGGAAAATAATGAATACCTACTAAAACACTCAATTTGGGTAAAATACTGGGTATATACCCTGGATATTGACTCGCAAAAATAAATATACCAAAGTATTTTACATCACTTATCACACATCTGATCAATTTTAAATCGAACAATAAAACTCATTCGACAATATTTTCTTATGTGTATTTACTAAAAATATAAAGCAAAAAAAAAATTCTTACCCACCCTAATATTTTAGCCATGTTAGAGGAAACAATCCCTTTTTTTATTTTTTATTTTTTTGGCCTATGAAAAGATTGTAAAAGAAAAGAAAAAAGAAGGTAGTATGAGTATGAGATCCTGGACAACCGTTCTGAAAATAATATGTATGATAAATTTTTTTAAGATTGCTTTTGTAAATTAAAATATAACCTACTAAGTTTACAGGGACAAGAATATATATATATTGCGAAGAAATTAAGGAAACTTACCTGATTAGTGATATCGTAAAAGTTTTATTGAAATTGAGTAAATACATTGATCATCACCAAGATTATATTATTATAAAAGTTTCGAAAGCAGCAACATTACAAGAGAAATATATTTTAACAACGTATTTGTGACGGAAGCCTTCTTGCACTACTAGTAGAATGAAAAACTAATGCCACATCGTAAAAATATTTTACCGGTGTTTTCAATAGGAAGTTATTTGTAAAACTGGTTGTGACAATAAAATACGAGAGTTCACACAAAGGTTGAAGGTTTGTTTGGGGAGTCAATCGTGATTCCGACTCCGCTGCTACATTCCAAACACTTCATTTGTTTTGGTTTCTAAAAGCATCAAAGTCGCAGTTAACTTAGGGTCAAAGAAAAAACATGGTAGGAATCAGAAATATAAATAATATATTCTTAGACGTAATTCATTCTAGAGTTGGCTCTACCAACCTGAATGGTAACCCCTTTAAACCACAATTTTTTCTTTTTCGACTGATGATGAGGACAAAGACACACTTCGATCCCTGCACTAGCTTCTGCTGAAGCAAAACTGTAACCTGGATGTCCGCATCTCCAAATCCATGTATTGCGTCCCTCGTCACTCTACAAACGTTTTGGAAGAGGTCCTGATTTTCACTCATTTAAAGGACAAAAGCTCGTCCTTTTGAAGTCAAAAAGCCCGTCAAGAGATCCCAAACATCTTGGCTTGAAAGGCAGCAGCGGAAACCAGTTTTGCAAGTTTCTCGCAAATCACGCCAAACTGTACGGAATGTGACAATGGTCTACCAACGCTAACTCTTTCAACGCCAACTAATTGGCAGAAACCTCACGATAACCATAGAAACTGTAAGAACCCTTGACGTCACGGATTTTGCTGAGTGTTTTGATCGGACTGGTTCTGGCTGGGTTTGGGGGTATTTTCTTTTCTTAATATTTAAATAACTAATTTTTTTTAAAGAACTTTTGTTTAAATATTTGGAATCAGAAAGAAATTCTTCATAAATATAAACTAATTTCACTCGTTTTTTAAAAATGCGGGAATTGTCCATTATAAGTTTTAGAATTAACTCAAGAAGTAACAAAGAAAGCAAATGTTTCATTTATCACGCACACTATTTCCGTTTTATGGAGAAAATTCTCAGAAATTATCTTTTCTCTCCATCTTGTCACCTACTCACACACGTGCCAATAAATACATCGAATTTACAAGTACAGCTGAAGTCGCGAACTTCGATTGGACTGCATTTGGCATCGCGCTATATACATTTAGCGTGGAGATGAGAGATTCCATTCTAGCCTTTGTTTCCATGGCAACGGCGTAACCCTTTTAGAACTTTCACTCTCTGGCTGTACTCCCTCGATTATTGTCATATTTAATTGATGTGAGAGTGTTTTTTTTTTTTTTTTTTTTTTTTTTTTTTTTTTTTTTTTTGTTCCTTCAATTATGCATTGATGCGCAGCAGGTTTGCTATTTATCGAATATTTGTTTTTTACTTACAGCAGAAATTCTATCTTCATTTGTGATTCTAACGTACATTTAAGAAAATTTGTAAAATAATCAAAGTTGACTAACAATTAGTAAATTTTAATTTTAAACTAATAATTTAGATTCAGCCTGGCTGTACTTGCTGTACCCCACGAGCCGCCACTGGGATCGTAGTTCGTAGGTGAAGAAGACGATGTTCCATCCACGCCCCCCCACGCCCACTCCTCCCAAGCCTGTAACAGATTCCTGCTTTTCTACCCAGGCCCAGGGCCTGATCATGACAAGTTGGGGCCCAAGGCCCGCACAATTTAGGGGGCCCCTTTTACAAATGCGAGATTTATTGGAAATGGGTTTGACACATACTCAAATGAATTAACATTAAATACAGAAAAAGTTGCTAAATTAATGTTAATATATTGTTTTCTAAAAGTTAATTTTTTTTTATCACGAATAAAGAAACCAATTTCAAACAATCAAATTTATAAATCAAAACAGGAAAAACTTTGTAATGTAGTATTACATTTCACGATCACAATGAGTAGTAATATCCGTGACAATAATATCTGCAGCATTACTCATAACTTCAGAGTCGACATTTGCTGATTTTACAATAAATTCATCGAGAGTTCCTATTAATTTTTGTCTCTATCTTTTAGAAAAGCTTGTTTTTTACTCTCTTAAATGGAGGTTTGGTTTATTTGAATAAATGCACTCTGGAATACCAAAGACTGTTCAAGATCAATACAAAATGATTTTTATGTCAAAATTCTTTTATACAGATTATAAAAGATTTTTCATAGCTTTTGTGAAAGAAAAGTTATAGGTTTAAAGCATATTTCGGGGCCCCCTAAAATCATGGGCCCAAGGCCCGGGCCTTGTGGGTCTAGGCGATGATCAGGGCCTGCCCAGGCCCCTTCAAATCAGGAATCTGATTAAATCCGCTTATAAGGAAGTCGCATGTCAAGTCTCCTTTGCACCAAAAGCTATGGTTAATCAGGGAACCAGTACTGCTGATGTGCCCCAATAGCCTATCGTTTTGGGTCAACCAGGTGACAAAATACGATTAATTCTCCAGCTTTCGCTGTCATTCAAGGACACGGGTACGCAAATTGAAGATTTCTACATCTAATTCCTTGTTTTCAAGGCTGTCAGAGACTGCTTTCAAAATATTCATCTAAAGGATATGGAACAATTTGCTTCAGTAGTGGACTTAAGGGAATTTTCCCAAGACAAATAGACTATTATTCCTCTTATGCGGTAATTCCCAACTAACTAGCGCTTCATGCCGTAAAGCGTTGGTCCAACTTCTAACGATGCTCCAAGCCTGCCCGATAGATGCAAGTCATTGCTTCTTCTTCTATTTCGATTTGATGTGTTGTGTGTGGTGATGTTTCATTTGCTGTTTTTGTGCCAATGCGACTCCCCTGCCTGAATTTTTCGTCCTTCTGGCGCCACTTCAACAAATGGTACATGGCCTCACAGCTGGAACCATTTTAAAATCATTATTATAGATATATATAGATTTCCATTCTACCAGTTGACACTATAAAACTATTACTTATTTTCTACTGCGTTAATCACGTATATTTTAAACTGATTATTTTTTTTCATAGGACGGTAGTAAAAAAATTGATGTAAATATTTGTGTTTGTTTACAAAGCACGATGGAACGTGAAAATCGGAACATTGCAGAACAAAAGGAGCGGATTCCTATGGGGTTTACATTTCTAAATACAAACTGAAACTAAACTCGGTGGCGTAACAACCCCGTGAGGGGCTGTGCCTAATCCAGCTTACTTGACCATGGGCTCCGCTTTGCCATACAGCAATGCTCTGGTCAGATGATCAGTCTGACGCGTAACCCGACTGTTTAGTTCCCAAGCATGCTTGGTTCTCATTTAATTGACCCACTTAAGGGATCAAAGACTGAGTCAACCTTGCCCAATCCGGGGATCGAACCGCGGACCTGTGGCATGGCATCGCAATGCGCTATCACTGCGCCACTGGTCTTCCTATTTCTAAATATAAGCCAGAAAATTAAACCAGTTTTCCATCAAGAGGGTAACTTGTTTATTGCAGGGAAGTTAATGTTTTATATCTCATGGCATCCTTTACAATGTAATACAAATTTGACAAATAAAAACTTTTATTGAGAGTCAAAAAGAATTTTAAAAGCTGTATTATTGCATAATGGAAATGGATATGCTTCTGTTTCTGTTGGACTTTCAGTTCACCTGGAAGATGGTTGTTTTAATGGTTATTTTAATAGTTTATGTCTTTAGACGTTACAGCTATTTACATAAATGTTCAATAATTATATACAATCCTATTAATTTCTTCATATATCAGAATAATTAATTTTTATTTTCTGGATACCAATTAGAGTTGACTTCTTATATTTTTGGTGTATAAAAATGTAATAGTTTACATTGAAGGATGAAGGACAGTTTTTAAATGATTTATTTTTAAATTTAGCTAGTTTAAGTAACAAAAACATGTTTTATCTTTTCAAAATTCCTCACTATAAATTTCATTTGATATCTAAGAAATTAAAAATGCAAATATTAAATTTGGCGAAAATGTAATCTCTTTAAATAATTTATGCATTGTTTGTTATACTTATGTTCTAAGTGTGTTTACTCATTTTTAGTAGAAACTTCCATAGTTATTTATTCTCTCCCCCTCATTTATTACAAAATTTTCTAAGAAATAAGGAGAGGGGATTCTAACAAGATTACATAGATGCCAGGAGGATTATTTACTGGAGGTGATGGTGGGGTACAAAAAGTACGCAAGTGGCTGCAGTGCTGCAAAATTTTGTGTTCGAACTTTGAGTTTAAAAAAAAATGTGAAATGGATTTCTTAATGAAGTTATAATTAAAAGTTATATATTAATTATATATTCTAATCAGTAATTTAAAGCCAGTATTACACTTCTTTATTTCTGTAAATTGGCTTACTATATCCAGATTTTCCATAATTTTCAAAAGCCATGGGGATGCAAGAACACCTTGTTGCACCTACCTGGTTTTAAAGCAGATGCTTTTGCTGTATTAGTAATATGCATTTAATTTAAATAGCATTTTAAACGAATGGTTAAATAATTATTCTACAATTAATCTGCCAAGTTAAAATGTGACTGTTATAGACTTGGCAAAGTAGGAAATTTAATCTATTTAAGTTTGTTATGAGAATCGGGAATTTTAAAAAATAAATTAGAATACTTTTATTTCAATTGATTTATGCTTATTTAATTACCATAATAATAACAGTGAATTATGAAAATTTGATAATACTTTTCAAAGAGTTACAAGATTTGTTTAAGCTTCATGGTTATCGAGTTTTCGAAACCATAAGCTTAATCATTTTTTATTTCAGTGTATAATTTCTCTAAATAAAAATAATTTTCATAAAATCAAAATCTTTATTACAACAAGTAAAAAAAAATTATACAGGCGCATAATATTGTAGTATCTCTTTTCAAATAAAATGCAAAGCCAGCAAAAGCCCAAAATCATCTTAGTAAAAGAAACATTCTCTACACTCCCAGTCTCATTCTTCACTACTTCTTTTCGAACTATGTCCATGAACGTATGAACAACAAACCAAAACCTTGAAAATTGTGAAACTTTGCAAGAAAAGAATACAATGGCCATGTTTTCACTTAAAAACATTTTAAATTACATCGTGCATGCATTATTCACAAACAATACATTACAAAACTATCATGGACATGAGAGCGCACTTGTCTTTAAAATCAATAACAAGAGAATTAACAAGCATATTTTATGCCACGCAACCACTGTTTTGGTTGATTTTTTTGTGAAAATAATATAATTCGTATTCACTCACATATTCTTAAGGACAGTTCAATTCGAATTTTCCCACAAGCATCTACACGCATGGCATCAATAATAAACTATCATCAATGGGATCGATGAAATAAGAATAGTGTGGTGCAGGGAGGTGATTTCTTTTGGTAACGGTTTTGGAAAAAATCGTATTAAAACGTGAATAATTGTATTTCTTTTTTACTGAAATTGAAGCTTCGCAATTGTTTTACCACTTATATCGTAAGAATCTGCTTTCGCATTTCATTTTCTTTATAGACATTCCACATTCATTCCTTTCAAACCACATAATTCTGTTGCTTTATTAACCAAATAATTAAACACGTTTAAATTTATTGACTGAGTTTGCAACAATGTGTTATGCACATGTTTTTGTTAGAGCTTAACTGATGGAGTGATATTTGAGGAAAAGATGCAAGGCGAAATTATCTGTTGCTTTTAGAAATTTTATAGTACTAGCAACTTCAGCAATAATTAGGAACACTTCCCATCAATAGTGGTTACTGGGTGCCCAAATTTACCAGAAGTTGAAGGGGAGGGGGCGAACTTTAAAATTTTGTTGATATAAGCATCAAAAGTATTAAAAGTTCCAAATAAGAGAGTAAATTGTTCCCTCTTTTAACTTAGTCAACTCCACCGTCGATATTAAAACTCATATTACAATATCACTCTTTAATTAGCAAGTTAAAAGTTAAAAAAAAAAAAAAAAAAAAAAAAAATATGGTAAAACTTTTAGCATCCAAACCTCGAACTAGTGACTGTAAAATAAAAATACCAACTTCAGTGATAATTCTCTTTTTATTAATCGCCAAATTTAGATACTGGAATCCAAAAATGAAATATATACACGAATAAGAGCTACATCGTGAAGCATAGCAATGATCCAAACTCGATTAATCAGGTCATGAAATAGTAATATTATCAAAAGGAAATACAAAATTATATTTCTGTGGCACCACCCTTCATCTAAATTTATTATGGTGACTTTGAAATGAGGAGAATGACTTCTCAATTAGCGACGTGCTCAAGAGTTCAAAAGCATTAAGAGGGCTCAGTTTTGTATCTAAGAAAATTCTATAAATATTCTATTACAACAATCCTTACATTTTCATATCCATAACTTAGTTGGTCCTATTCATAATCTGAAATTTTCTTCATACGTCATCTTTATAAAGAAGATTTTTCTTCAGTTGGTATTCAAACTGACGACCTAGCCGAAGTTATTTATTTCTATGACCATACATTTAAGAAGTCTCAGAGCTTAGAACCTTCCCAGAACTAAGAATAATTTCATCACAAAACCTGCACATATTGCCTATACTTCTTTTTTCAAGTTAAAAATCCAAACAAATTGCCGAATAAGTAATTGTAAATCTTCCCTTTTTTTTCATGGGTGGAGCTGAAAAAGAAGATGTCTTCCCTGCACACTACACTGTCATCAATGATAAACTAATCCTGCAGTAACCATATGCGGCCAAAAATCAGGAAAAATACGAATAAATGACATCAAAGTTTTGCAACCAGTTGAAGCCAGCCCCAAACTGACCGCAAAACGAAAAAGTGGGCAATTGATTTCAGTGATGAGCGAGTCCTTCAGTAACGAAATTCACACACTGGAAATGAAAATGTAGACTTCAGTGTCAATAACTGCATTTTAACAGCCACCAAATCCTGAACAGATGGGTTGTGGAGCTGAGTTCAGTGCTAACTTCAACCATTCAGCAATCACAAAAGAATCCTTACACTGTATATTAAAGAAGCATAATTCAGTGGCATCCACACCCTGCAGCCACCATGTCATCGTACTGCTTTAGTATCACATTGCCATATTCGTCAAAGTAGAGCAACGAAATGGACACTAGTCTGTCTGGGACGCAGCAAGGAAGCTTCACTGCTTGCGTCAGGCCCAGTTCATGGGCAATACTTTGCACGGTGGCGTGATTCGTGGGTCGCTGGTTCTGACCCAAAGGAAAGTTGCAGTCTCCTTTGCACTGAAATGCATTGTAGCCTTTGGGACTGATGATCCATGCAGCCCATCCAATACGTTCAAAGTCTATGTAGAGGTCGTGTCTGGCACATGATCCGTTTCTGCTGGCTTGAGAAAACATGTCCATGTCGTATCCCCGCTTTATCCTTGAGATATCCGTCGAAGGGGGCTTATTCGGCTCCAGGTATGTGTGGTAACCTGTTTAAATTGTAAATTAGGATTAATTTATGGTTTTTCATTGAAATTATAGGCAAAACATTTTTCATCACTCGAACTTTTACCTGTTAGTGTGTTATACAGATATATAGAACTGTTACAACCAAGGGACTTTTTCGAAGTTACCGGCATCTGGCAATGATTCGCAAGCTATTTGGAGACATATATTCTACCAGACTCCCATAGCATATAGTTAATATTTTACGCTTTGTTTCTGCGTTCAAGTGATATTTTTGCATTCTTCTTTGAAAGAAAAAATAGTTCTCTTTACACCCTAACTCTCACACTTTCTCCAACAGTAAAATTGTGGCACTTTAGAAATAGATTATACGCTGTATTTTTAAGAATTTAATTCTTAACAATTAATTTTTTTTTAACAATTTAAACAAGTTTGTCATTCTTCCTGGTGGAAAATTCATCTTTTACTTTCGGGTTCAGTCTCCTAGGAGCAGGGGGGGGGGGGGTGGAATTGAACCTGCCCTATGAATAGTTTGTGCAGAGATACTTTGCCTTAACACGGGTTTTAAATGAACAGATAAACAGTCCAAATGCTAAGAGTATCGATGGGAGTAAATTGAAAATTTTAATTATTATTCAGAAAATTTAAATTTTATTTCCATGTTATTGCTTCAGACAAAGCATAAATAGGAGAAGATAGTAACATAGGATTAGTATACGAGTTCTGACTGACCTCCCAATGCTGAAGCGTACGTCCCACTGGACTGGCGACTGTCATCCACAAACAAAACGAGCAAGGGTTGTCGATCACCTCTGTTTCCTCTGGCAAAGCGCACCAGGCCTTTGGGAACTGGCTCCTCGTCTAAGCTCTTCACGCTTAACGTTAGACCTGATAACAGATACATATAACATTTTTAATTTTAATATATTTAGGAAAAATAACATTGTTAATATAGTTATAAAGCTAGGCAGAGATGCAGTGCGTAGTGGGGGATATGATTTGTTCTAAAACAGCAATAGTTGCGATAGTACTTTACATGTTTTCATGAGAACATTTCAAGTGATAGACGTTTCACATTTCAAGTGATAGACGTTTCACATTTAATGATAAAGTTCCACAAGTGAGCTCTCTATATTATATACCACAGACTATGATGATAGATCAGACTATGATGCAGTTATACTGTCTGTGATATACACTATCTGTAAAGTATCCGGACACCCCTTAAAAAAGTGGTTCTGGCGAGTGACGCAATTTGATACGTAATTGAAAGCTATAAAAGTGTTGGTAGTGGTTTGTCAGATTGTATTTATGCGTTTGTGAGGCAATGAGTAAGTCAAAGGAGCTTAGTGAGTTTGATCGTGACAGAATAGTGGGATGCCACCTTTGTGGGAAATCAGTTTGTGAGATTGCGGACATTCTACAGAAGACTAAATCCACTGTGAGTGATCTAATTGTGAAGTGGAAACGTCGAGGCAGTGAAACGGCAGAAAAACGAACCGGTAGGCCGAAAACACTTGGTAAACGCAGCCGCAGAACTCTGAAAAGGGTAGTGAAACAAAATCGCAAGTCCTTGTTGGTGGAAATTTCTCGGAGTTCCAAAGTTCATCAGGCGTTAGTGTTAGCAGCAGGACTGTCAGCCGAGAGTTAAAAGACTTGGGATTCCATGGTCGTGCAGCCGCTCACAAACATCACTCCACAGAATGCGAAGCATCGATTGCAGTGCTCACCGTTATTGGACTGTGGACTTGTGGAAAACTGTTCTTTGGAGTAATGAATCTCGCTTTACAGTCTGGCAGTCGGATGGACGCGTCTGGGTCTGGTGGAGGCCCGGCGAACGTTTCTATAGTAACTGCATTGTGCCGACTGTTAAGTTTGGTGGTGGAAGCATAATGGGGGTGGGGGTGTTTCTCGTGGTTTGGCCTGGGTCCGTTAGTTCCTGTGGTTGGAAACATGAACTCTGAGATGTATGTGAACATTCTGGACAATGCTGCACTCCCAACTCTATGGCAATATTTCGGGGAAGACCCATTTCTCTTCCAGCAGGATAACTGCTCCATTCACACATCGAGGCTTGCACAGACGTGGTTTGACGAAATGGGTGTTCAAAAACTGAACTGGCCTTCTCAGAGCCCCGATCTAAATCCCATAGAACACCTTTTTGACGAATTAGAGCGCAGATTATGTAGCCAGCCAAATCAACCATCTTCACTGCAAGCACTCACTTCAGCTGTGATGGACGCCTGGAAGGCAATTCCTATGGTCACCTATCAAAAATTGGTGGAAAGTCTTCCCAAATGTGTGCAGGCTGTCATCGATGCAAAAGGGGGACCAACATCATATTAATATGTGCCTCAGGACGCTCTAAGTCCATACCACTGGGTGTCCGGATACTTTTGGCGAGATAGTGTATCAAATATCCGTGGATAGCAAATATCTGTGGTATATGATATAGAAATGTATAGCGATGGATTTCCTTAAATTACAATAGTTTATCCACAGAAATAATGAAAGAAGGTCTAACAGGTATTTCACGAGAAAACTTGTAGAGCACAAGAAAATAGTCAATAGATAATGAACAAAGTAGTAATGGAATTTTAAAGCCACAGTTTTTAATTTCTTACGAAATCCATTTTTTATCCGGATGTTTCTTACAATTATTAAAAGTTTTTGATGTATGGAATTTACAAATAGAGATATGTAATTTTTTTACTTTTAATTGTCTAAAATGTAATATAGGGTTCCAAAAGTATTACAATCGGTTAAAAAAAAAAAAAAATATATATATATATATATATTATAATTTTTTTTTTTTTTTTTTTAAATTTTTTTTTTTGCATTTCTACATATTTTGGAGAGTTCTGAGTTAAAAAAATATATAGTTTAGAAAAAAAATGTGAATATGTGTGTCCTTTTGCCTGTGGTCAGCATCATAAGTCTCGAATGAATTGACCAACGATGCTCAGATTTCGCATACAGGTTAGTGTGGTTGGTGGTCTTGGGACCTGTCATTAAGGTTTTCTTAGTGACAGATCATAAGAAACATTGCATAAGAAATGTGTATAAGGTAGCTATATCGTAAAATGTATGTTTATCAGTAATTGCCAAAACACGCCTCGAATGATTTATATCAAAATTTCTATAAGGTGTTTTAAACATTCCTATCTCCATAATTTCCGTAGGAATTTGATAAAAGCATGAAAAGTTAAAAAAAAAAAAAAAAAAAAAAAAAAAAAAACATATGTCATTAACACTGCGTCTCTTCCTTTGATAATGAGGAACTTTCACGTTTTTTAGTTTTATTTTTAAATAAAAGTAGAGAAAAAGGCATGAAAAACAATACCCTTCTATCAAAAATTTGAGCTCGGAAAGAGAGATAAAAAAAAATTTAGTTTTTCACTTTGCGATTTGGTGGGAAAAAGCTACTTTTGCGTGTGACGTCAGCGCGCAGATAATGAACCAGTCTAAAACTTGTTTTAGACGAATTTCCTCCTCGGATTTTCGACGGAATCTATGCATAACTACGTCACTGTTTTTTTTATGCGTTTTTGGTCACGTGAACTTTGCTTTGATTTCAAACTCGATTTTTGAATAATTGAAAGCATCTATATATATAATTCTCTTGCGTAACGTCCAAATTCGGCTGTATTTCTGTGAGCAGAATGGCAATGACTTCAAACAAATCTTCTAAATGTACTTTATGCACGAAATTCCAAATTCATCAATCTAGCCAATCACAATATATCTCTTGAAATTTGACTAATACATCTGGCAACAGCAACAACTTGGATTCGCTATATTTTGTTTTTCTTATTACAGTCTACAGATAGAAATTATTGCCTATTTAAAACGTATTGATTTAATAGTTACGATGATGCAAGAATAAATAGATCTTAGATGTGTATATTTCTTTTGGATTGGAATTCTGGATAAACCAGACTTTTTGGAAAAGTTATCTGCTGGAACATGTTCCGGAGATCGCCGGGTTGCATTCAGCGCTAAATAGCCAACTTTCAAAAAGTCGCTAAGAGGCATTGTGCAGTAAATCTGAACCTATATTCATTTCTAATCAGTGGAAATTCAGCTATTACGAATTGAAAACTATTAAAATAACGAATAAAACCACCCACTCAACTTCAAAATCTGATATGAAATTTAAAAAAACTTTTGCGAAATAGGGCTAATTTTCTCGCCAAATTTGATTTTCAAAAAATTCCTGTTCATTGAATGCCGGATAATTGGCCTTTCACTGTTTTATTTTATTTTCTAAGTATCGCAAAAAAGATTATGCGAACATATGATTGCTTCGTTAAGAAATTTCGATAAACAACTTTATTTATTTTAGCGCTTCATACGATACCAGCCCGTACATTTTAATTGTTCAATGAAATAACCGATCTTTTTTAAATATATGTACGATACTGTTTATTTTTGTAGTAAGAACTTTCTACTACGTTGCCACACTGTCCCTGCTTAACGCGTCTCGACAGCAGTAGGATAATGACGTGGCAAGTATTCTGGCTCTTCATAAATAAGAAAACGTTTTCAGTTTCTTGGCATTACGCAGCTGAAATAGCTTTTTGCTAGAGCATATTTTAAATGCTTCACTTTGAGGCGAGCAATGCGAGCCAAGGGGATTGCATAGCAATCCAGGGGGTTGGCGAGCGTCAGCGAGCAGGGGGCGGAGCCCCCTAGTAAAGATAAAAAATAATTGCACTGGTCAAATATATTCGTTGAATAACACTAGAAAATACAAATAATATTCATTTTCCTCACGTGTGCAAGTTCCTCATTGCCCATCAACGACTGTTCCTCCTTTGCTTCTCTTACCCGAAAGGAACAATGCAATAATTATCAAAAAACATAACGCCAAATTGGCCATTTATTTAAATTAACGAAAATATAAAAACGATAAAGGTAAATCACATCAATCCATGTCACACTTAAATGCGGTGACCAGTATTATCGTTTGGGTGAAAGATGTACGATCTTCCACACCCCTAGTTTAAATGTAACTCCATTACCTAGATTTGCTTCGTTATCTTTAATCCAAGCTGAAACTGCTTCTTTTACAGAGAAAATCTCCCATCCAGTAGAATGAACGCTTATTCTTCTGGTTTCTAGAAGCTTTTTTCTTCTTTTCCTTTTTGTTTTTAAGGGTGGCAGCACTTGGTACACTTTCAGCTGGGAATTTGAATAAAAAGAATTTTAATTTTACAGGATTTTGGAAATTGGACACACTACAATAAGTATTCAAATCTCTAAAAGTATGGAGCACTATCTAAATTTGTCTAATTTTATAGGAGAGCTGGCAAAATTTTAAAATGTATATTTTCTAGCTAATTGCTGCTTTCTTCCGTGTAAATATAACAGTCACGAAGATCACTGACTCACTGCCTGACTCACACTGTAAACGCTGTAAGTTAAATTTTAACCGATCATTGTTGAAACTCTTTCCTGTTGCCAACATTATTTAAATCAGAAAAAATAAAAGATAATTGGTAATGAATTCATAAATTCAACACGGAGAGTGGTCTAGTTAAAGCTTGGCGTCCACTATCGCTAAGCAGAGCAGAGTAGATCAGAGCTGAGTGGATTAGAGCCAATTACAAGGCTGTCAACGTCCATTGTAGCTCGAGGCTCGTGCTATAGTAGACATTGGCAGTAGGCCTGGGCGATGTTAACTTTTCTGCATCGTGATGTATCGGGAAGCAAACATCACGATGTCACGATACATCGCGATGTGAACTATTTTTTTTACAAAATATTATAAAACAACGTTTTCATAACACGCTATATAGCCGAAAGTTATGCTTACTTAGCTTTGTAATATTTTATTGAATTCATGTATGGAAGTTTATTTTAAATAACATGAGCAGCGACCGAATTATTTTCAGGATGATACACAAAGCACCCAAAGGGGTATAAGCCGTTTTTTTTTTTTTTTTTTTTTTTTTTGGTTTAATCTAGATTTTTCAATTTCTCTATCTTAATGAAATTTTATTTTGTTATTATCAGGAAAGGAGAAGGGTGGGGGGGAGGGAGGACAAGTGCACTTTATGGCAGTGCACATGTTACTTTAGTTATTGGACATTCTTAATTATTAAATCAAAAACATACTGTATGATGAATATTGTATTATTTACTATGTACAATATAACTATTAAACAAAAAAAAAATAAAATAATTAATGCATATCATTTAAAATTCTAATAATCTTTATTTTGTGCCAAAAAAATCTGCATTTCCACATTTTTAAGCAGCAAGTTAAATTGAGTAATTAATCTTATGGAAATAAACTTTATTCAAATTGTACAAACTGAAAAAAAAAAAAATTATAAAACATTTATTTACTTACTAGTCAGAAGAGAAAATCCTTCAACGTAAATGGGAAAAAATTGTTTATAAGTATTTAAGCAATCAAATTAGAGAAACAACTGTGATCAGTCCATGCGCTAATTCATATGGACTTTGGCAGATATAATAAACCATCATAGTAATAAATAACCTGATTATCTTAACTGGATAAAAATTGGACAGAAATTACCGTGCTAGAATACCGCAATCCCCTTGAGTTAATAAATAGAGCAAAGCTCTCAAAGGGTAAAAATGTTAGATATAAAAAATCCTGAAGTAATTCTGATGCAAAAGATTTAAAAATACAAAAATGCTATATTTTATTTCTTCCAAGTTACAGAAAAAATGAAAAAAAAAAAAAAAAAAATGAAAAAAAAAGTTTAGGAAATACTCAATTGAATTCCAAAAATAGAATATCAAGGTCTTATATCTAATGACAAATTAAATAAAAATCAAGACTTTTTCCAAGAGTTGAGAGAACAACATAAATAATGTTCAAACAATAAAAGGAATACTTCTTTCATTGAATCTCCAATATTACTAGACTACTGGAGCCTGAAAACGACCACGAAATTTCAATACTCAGCTGTAAAAACGAAATCGGAAATAAACGTGAGACCTAAAAAAAAAACATTGTAAAATTGAATTATAATTTCAAAATGTCATACGTGCTTTTTTTTCCTTGAAATGTGCACTTTTTTCCAACTTTACTTGAAATTTCAAAACCCAGGGGATGCAAAAGCGAATGCAACATGTATGATGAGTGAATAAGTGCGAGATGCCGTATGTGGCGCTTTGTTTCTATATAATCTTGTAAACATCGCACATACCGAAGGTGGATACGGTTACCACGATGCCGATGATTCGAAGTATCGCCCCAGCAAAAGCCAATTTAAATCGTCTCAAAAGGCGCGGTGTTAACTGTTGCAGTACGTTTCTATACAGTTTTGGAGACACCGCGTATACGCAGGGTGGATTACTGCGATGTGGATCGTGTTTCAAACGGCGCGGTGTCGACGGTTTCAATACGTTTCTATAGTATCTTAGAAACCCCGCGCATGAATAATGGCATCACGTTTCTTCGTCCTTGAAGTGCTAAGCAAGAATCGAGCTCTCGTCAAAAAAGATCGCGATGTATCGGTTATGCGAAAATAGTGACACCGGTTTGACGATGTTGATTTCCCACCGGTTTTGGACGATGTATCGATACATCGCCCAAGCCTAATTGGCAGCCTTGTAATTGGCTCTAATCCACTCCGCTCTGAACTGCCCTGCTCTGCTTAGCGGTAGTGGACGCCAAGCTTAATTCAACGTAGCGTTGGGTATTAACGCTGTAAGTGAAAGAATTTTAACCGATTATTGTTGAAACTCTTTCCTGTTGATAATATTGTTTGAATCAGAATAAACAAAATATATTTAAACGTGAATGCATAAATTCACGTTTATTTTTAATAAATAAATTTTTAAACGTAGTTTGCCACGTAATTTTGCTGTTAGGGATGTTTTTATTATTTAAAATTAGATATAAACTACAAGCACACGTTGACAATAGAATCGACGCTATGTTCATGAATAGGAAGATAATCGATTTGATTGATGGTAACTCTCAAATTTAATATAGCACCGATTCTGTGCGATTTCAAGATTCAAAAAGATGCACTTAATTTCCCTATTGGATTTACGCTTAATGGGTTTTTTCAAAAGGCTCCTCATAAAAAAAAAAATTGTCAAACATTTTTTTTTTATATCATTTTATCATTTTTTTTTCATCAGAAATAATTTTTAGTTGCATATTATTAAAAGAAAAAATTAATTTTTGATAAATACTTCAAGTACATTAAATTAAAATTTTCTTATATTCATCATTTTACAATGGGCGCCTTACTAGTTTAAATGTAAAAATACAATAATTTCATAATTAAAAAGATTAATCATGTGTTATAAATATATTGCATACAACAATAATTAATTACTCGAAACTGATATCATTAAAGTTTGATCCAACAAGAAAAAATACAAAATCTAAATTTACTTTAAACGTTAATGTAATTCGACACGGTATGGTAATTACACATCTAGTTAATAACATTTACCTATAGGATACGAAAATGAGTAAACATTTTAAAGTAAAAATACGATCAATATTTCATTAACTTTCAAATCAAATACAAAAGAAAGTTAAATGCATGCATGAGCAAAATAATATGCATCTATCACTTTTTTTTTAGACACTTGGTTTTTCGCGCACGGCCTCGGTGGAATCTATAATAATAAAACAAGCTGGTGTGTCTGTCTATCTGTCTGTCTGTGGCTCTGTGGATCTATAGAAACCTACTTAAAATTGGAGTAGAGCTCTGAAATTTTCAGCATAAGTAGTTTTGGCCTTCTAATTGTAAGCATCACAAACAGAATGTCAAAACTTTAGTTAGTTCTTTTTCAATTAATTTTTTTAATTAATTAATAAATATGTTGCAAAACGATAGCTAATAGGGCTACAGCTCTGAAATTTTCAACATAAGTAGTTTTGGCCTTTTAATCGGACTTTTAAAAAACAGAATTTAAAATTTTTGTTTTGTTCTTTTTTAATTAATTTTTTAATTAATTAATAAGCATTTTACAAAACGATTACTATTAGGGCTACAGATCTGAAATTTTCAACATAAATAGTTTGGACCTTTTAATTGGACTTTTAAAAAACAGAATTTTAAATTTTTAAATTGTTCTTTTTTAATTAATTTTTTCAATTAATTAATAAACATTTAAAAAAATGATTACTAATAGGGCTACGGCTCTGAAATTTTCAACATAAGTAGTTTTGGCCTTTTAATTGAACTTTTAAAAAATAGAATTTAAATTTTTTATTTAGCTCGTTATTAATTAATTTTTTTAATTAATTAATATATATATATTACAAAACGATTTCAAATAGGGCTACAGTTTTGAAATTTTCAACATAAATAGTTGTGGCCTGTTAATTGGATTTTTGAAAAACAGAATTTAATTTTTTTTTAAATTAATTAACAAATATTTTACAAAACGATTTGTAACTGGGCTATATTTCTGAAATTTTCAACACAAGTAGTTTTGGCCTTCTAATTGGACTGACAAAAAGAATATTAAAATTTTGATTTGTTTTTTTAATTAATTTTTTCACAAAAAGCGACTTCGAATAGGTCTAGGGCTCTGAAAGTTTCAACATAAGTAGTTTCAGCCTCTAATTTTGCTTTCGACAAACACGTGCTAAAATAATCTTAAAGGGGTGTTGTATTATTGCATTAACGGGAATTTTTTTTTTCTTGTGCAAGGGAGAGGCTTCCAATACTAAGGCTTTAATTAACAATTAGATTTTAGTGAGTGAAGCGAGCTTATGCTTATGCAGCAATGAACCTTTCAGTGAGCGAAGTGAGCCTATGCTTGCATAGCAATGAACCTTTTAACGAGTGAAATAAGCCTGTGTTTATGTGTCCATGAACTTTTCAGCGAATGAAGCGAGCTCGATTTTGCGTAGCAATGAACCTTCCTACGAGCGAAGCGCCAAAATTTGGGTCCTATACACGAATGACAGATTTTCGCAACGCGAGGCCTCACAGCTATCTAAAATATTGTACATGTTAAAATTTCGTAGCGAAGCACGGGTATTTAGCTAGTTTTTCTAATATGATGTATAAATGCCTGTAGACTGAGAGGCGACAGCAAGTTTCGATACTCCATCGAACATCATTTTGAATTTCTTATAGAATATAGAGAAAACTTAGTAGATTACGAATCCATTGGTCTGCCGTGGCAAAAATGTCCGAGACTGGTCAAAAATCGACTTTGAATTAGTTGAACTAAATCCAATTGCCAAATATGACATAACTTGTTAAAAAGTGAACACTCTTTTCCATCTGGTAAACCCACCGCACTTTGATTTTCAATGAGGAAGAGAGCAGACGATTTCTGATCTCTAGCTCGGAAAACTTCCATAATTCAAAAATAAACCGAATTGGCGATATTAGTTGCGTCATCAATGACGTAATATTTAAAAGATTCATTCTCGTTATTTGGTAAGTTATTGCATATTTGGCAATTGGATTTAGTTCAACTAATTCAAAATCGATTTCTGATCAGTGTCGGCCATTTTTTCCAAGGAAAAGCAGTGGATTCATAATCTACCAACTTTTCTCTGTATTCTATAAAAATTTTAGAACGATGTTCGATGGACAACCTAAATTCTTCTTGGACTACTAGAAGTTCCCACAAAAAGTCGTCTAGGATGTCATCTTCTTTCTAAGATTTGACAAATCCTGCTTTCTACATTAAAGGTGATGGAAACAAAATCGTAATTTTTTTTTTTTTTCTAAGTTGAACCATTAAATGATTCTAGCAACAACAGTAATGTATAATAAAAAATAAAAAAATATTTTTAGTGTGTGCTTTAAAAAAAATTATTCCAAGACATACTAAAAAGTTTAAACTAAATTAAAACCTTTCCCCAATAGTTTTAGAAAGAAAAAAACTACTAATAGGCATATTTGTTCATTTGAGTAGGGAATCAGATTTAATTTCAATTACATAATCTCTTTTTCATTCAAATTAATAATAAGGTGATTACTTGCAAAAGTAGCTTTAATATGAATAATATATATTTTCAATAAAAAATAATAGGTACTGGTACATGGAATAAAGAGACAATTTATCGTTTTGTCAAAATTGATATTCTCACGCCATCTAGTAGCATACGAAGGGATTCTTTTATTTTTCGAATTGAGATCAAAAGGAAATAATAAGAAAAGTTTCTCTTTGCGGTAGATAATGTGTGTTGTCGGAATGAAACAATGTTTATAAACCATTTACTTTGGAGGACAATGCATTTTTATAGCCACAGAATAACACAGGTTCATAACCTTCAAGGATAAAATGGACTAAATTTTCATAAAACGTTTTACTCTCATAATAAAATTATTTTGTATAAATAATCAAGAAAGTACAATCAATTTGATAATTAATGGACAATTCCCGCATTTTTTAAAAATGTGAGAAATTAGTTTATATTTATGAAGAATTTCTTTCTGATTCCAAATATTTAAACAAAAATTCTTTACAAAAAATTAGTTATTTAAATATTAAGAAAAGAAAATGCCTCAAAACCGAGCCAAAACCAGTCCGATCAAAACACTCAGCAAAATCCAGGACGTCAAGGGTTCTTACAGTTTATATGGTTATCGTGAGGTTTCTGCCAAATAGTTGGCGTTGGTAGACCATTGCCATATCCCTTACAGGTTGACGTGATTTACGAGAAACTTACAAATCTGGTTTCCGCTGCTGCATTTCAAGTTAAGATGTTTGCGAAGCCGTGAAGTCACATTCAATGCCAGCGAAATGAATTGTTTTCTCGGCAACGTCAAGCAAGGTAATTTTGATCGCAAATTAAAAAAAAAAAAAAAAAAAAAAGTAAAAGAACATTGAGCACAAATTTGTGTGCTTATGGCCTTTTCGAAACATTTACAATTGAATAAAAAAAATAATTAAAAAAAAAAAATGCAGGAATTGTCCATTGTCTCATTACATCAGAAGTCTCTAAAAAAAATAGAATGTAACCGTGAATTTAGCCAAGCACAAAGTTTTTAGAGTATATAAAATACAACTGGCAATGGACAATTCTCGCACTTTTTTTTCCTTTTTTCTTCTTCTTTTTTATTATTATTATTATTTATTTATTTATTCAATTCTAAATGGTTCGAAAAGGTCATAAGCACAAAAATTTCTGCTCAATGCGCTTTTTCTTTTTTTTTAATTTCCAATTAAAGTTTCGTTGTTAGACGTTGTCGAAAAAACGGTTCATTCGGCTCGAATTGAATGTGGCGTCAAGAGATCCCAAACATCTTGGCTTGAGATGCAGCAGCGGAAACCAGTTTTGCAAGTTTCTCGCAAATCGCAGCAACCTGTAAGGGATATGGCAATGGTATACCAACGCCAACTATTTGGCAGAAACTTCCCGATAACCATAGAAACGATAGGATCTCTCAACGCCACGGATTTTGTTGAATATTTTGATCAGACTGTTTTTGGCTCGGTTTTGGGGCATTTTTTTTTCTTCTTAACATTTAAATAAATAATTTTTTTAAAGAACTTTTGTTTAAATATTTGCAATCAGAAAGAAATGTTTCATAAATATAAACTAATTTCACTCGTTTTTTTAAAAAATGCGAGAATTGTCTATTGATTGGCTTACCTCTAACAATTGCGACTTTAACGTTTTTGCTTTTCGTCTGTCTTTAGCTCTCGGCTTCAGTTTAAAAACATGAAACTCGGCCTCCAGTAGTTTATCTGTTTTATCGGAAGAAACGTTGAAGAAGAAATGCGTCCTGTGCCTTGATTCTGGAAAAAAAAAAAAAAAAAAAATTAGATAACACACATCACAATATTGGCCAATGTCGGAAAAGGGGGTTCTGGCAAGATTGCCTAGTCCATGCCGAACCTCGAGCATCATTCCAAAATACACGATTTTTTTTCTTAAATAAACATGTCAAAACCATCACAAAACATAGTTTTTACCCTTCCGTCCTCTCTAATAACACTATATTTCAATTTTGAAACTCTGCATCAACGTTTCAAAACTTTCAGTATATTTTACCCAGCAGATTGGCCAAGATTCGTAGCAACAGTCAGTCTACATCGATCTACATCAGGATTGACGAATGTCGATCAGATATTAGCCTGCATTGACCCCATCGAACATCATTCTGAATTTCTTATAGAAATTGGAGAAAAGTGAGTAGATTACGAATCCACTGGTCTGCCATGGCAAAAATGGCCGAAACTGGTCAAAAAATCGACTTGGAATGAGTTGAACTAAATCCGATTGCCAAATAGGTCATAACTTGCCAAAAAGAGAGCAAACTTTTTCGTCTGGCAACTCACTACATTTTGATACACAGTGAGAAAAAGCGCAAACGATTTCTGATCTCTGGCTCAGAAAACTTGTATCTTTTAAAAGTAAGCCAAATTGGATACATCAGTTACGTCATCAGTGACGTAATATTTATTGCCAATTTGGCTCATTTGTAAAAGATGCAAGTAAGCCATAGCCACACATCAGAATCTTCAGCAACCTTCTTAATTGAAAATTAAAGAGTGATGGTTACCAAATAAAAAAAAAATAAAAAAATGCTCATTATTTGGCAAGTTATGGCGCATTTGGCAATTGGATTTAGTTCAACTTATTAAAAGTCGATTTTTAATCAGTTTCGGCAATTTTTGCCACGGCAGACCAATGGATTCGTTATCTACTCACTTTTCTCCAATTTCTGTAATAATTTCAGAATGATGTTCGATGGGGTCCAAAAATTGCAGTCGCCTCTCAGTCTACTAGGTAAATGGCGCCAAAATACGGATGGACGGGGAAAGGTACCTTCAAAACAATGATAGAAAATTTCCTTGATTTTCGTGAAATTCAAAGAAATTCTCTGATATTTCCATGATTCTCGTGAAATTAAAAAAAAAAAAAAAAAATCCCTGATATTTCCCAGACTCAGAAAGTTCTCTGATTTTCAGATTTTCTAGGTTCTTTTCCCACTCTGTCTTGTCTTCAAATGGTTGAACTAAAATTATCATTCGCATTTATACAGTTATCACGTTTCTCGATGAACCTGATTCAAATAAACGCTTGCACAAAGTTGAAGTTTATATCAGTGCTAGTTAAAATAAATTCAATGGAGTGCTTTGGTACAAGAAATTTATTTAAAAAAAACGCCTTCGAGTATCATTTTGATGAATGGAAAAAAATGCTGTTACAAGAATAAATAATAACCGTACAATGGGCATATTTTAAAATAAAATGTTACAATTGATTCACATTTGAAGGGCTACGACAAAAAACGATCAGAGTCGATTTCTCTCAATCCTCTAGAAAAGCTGATTTAAAGTTTCAAGTCTCAGGGTTAAGTTAAATGGTTGATCAAAATCTCACGCACCATGATAATAGTCCGAGAGGCGACTGCAATTTTTGGACCTCATTGATTGGTTGGTTGTATTCAGATTATCTGGCACCGTCAGCAACACGAGGGCTATAATGCGCCGAACTTTCGTCATTAGACAAGCCAACATACATTTACAAACACCCATGCCTAACACGGGACTCGAACCCGCAACCTCGCGGTCTAGAAGCCAGCACGCTAACCACTACACCGTTTGGGACCTCATTGAACATCATTCTATTGAAATTGGAGAAAAGTGAGTAGATTACGAATCCACTGGTCTGCCGTGGTAAAAATGGCCGAAACTGGTCCAAAATCGACTTGGAATGAGTTGAACTAAAATCCGATTGCCAAATATGTCATAACTTGCCAAAAAGAGAAGAACCTTTTTCGTCTGGCAACCCACTGTATTTTGATTTTCAATGAAAAAAAAGCTCAAACGATTTCTGATCTCTGGCTCGGTAAAACTTGTATCTTTTAAAAGTAAGCCGAATTGGCTCATAAGTTACGTCATCAGTGACGTAATGTTTATTGCCAACTTGGCTCCCTTTTAATAGATGCAATATCTGAATAGATATCTGATTCATCTGCAACCTTCTTAATTGAAAATTAAAAAGTGAGGTTTACCAAATAAAAAAAAAATTCTCATTATTTGGCAAGTTATGGTGCATTTGGCAAATGGATTTAGTTCAACTTATTAAAAGTTGATTTTTGACCAGTTTCGGCCATTTTTGCCATGGCAGACCAGTGGATTCGTAATCTACTCACTTTTCTCCAATTTCTATAAAAAATTCAGAATGATATTCGATGGGGTTCAAAAATTGCAGTCGCCTCTCAGTCTATAATTATTTACCAGAGGTCTCGGAGTGGTTATACTATCTGCTAAAACCTTGCAAATGGCGGGAAACCCTGATTTCGAAAAAATTGAACTCTGATCGTTCTTTGCCGTGGCCTTTTATTTGTTCTGACAATTAATTTTTTGTAAAGAGGTGGTCTTGTAATCACACCACAAAGATGACTTGACTCTGCAATGTACTTTCATACTTTTAGCATGATGACTTTAAAAAGGCTTTAGTTGCAAAATATTGGCCATCCCACCTTCAAATGTACTTTCAACTGACTTAATTGTTCCCAAGCGTGCCAAAAGATGCCAAAGTGTCAAACATGGTTAATGGAATTTACATCGGAGGAGTATGCTGGCGTATGTATAAATGTAATGTCAGTTCTGACAATAATGTGACATATTGTTGCGTGGATGGGCGGCCCCATCGATTTCGCTTTAACGGAATTCAATTGTACTTTAATTTGAACTATGATTATATAATCAACGTCAGTACTGTTGCGTGGATGGGTTCGAAAGATTTGAAGCCAAAGCAGATCAAAACTTGCAGAAATTTATTCCAATATAACTCTTCACACATTCTCTTACAACTCCAGAACTTCTCGTTCTAGTAGACTCAATACAGCTCTTTTCACAACAATAGAGTACAAAACAGCAGTTAAAAACTTGACAACACAACTGCTAAATCGCCTCAAAAGACAATGCAATACAGTTCGCTTTAGAATGACTCGGAATGTTCAACGAGACTCAGTAATTCCAGTCAACTAACTAACTCAACTCGGGCTTATATAGGGGAGGCGAAACTTTTTGAAATGTCTAGAGGTAGAGAACTTTCCAGATCGTAGTCGAAAAGTCCTATACATGTACATGGGGACCGAAAATGTCGCCAAATGGTCGCCAAGTTTAGCGACATTTGGCGATTTCTCGCCAAAACCTTCGCCAACTTGGCTCTATCTTGCCAATTTGGCGAGATTGCCATTACCATAATGTTAAATGCCCTCCTCCTTGTAAAACTCGCTTCCCAGCGTTACCTTTGTAAAACTCGTTATCAAGCATTAAGACACACATTGCGGGGAAGCAAGCTACGCCGAACTATTGCACTGCTTTATGCGAAATGTACATAAATTTTACTATTTACAAAATTAACACTACGAAATATTTACAAATATCCAAAAATTCGTAACAATATTCTAGGCAATACTATAATAAAATGTGACATACTTGTCCAAAACACTAATTTGAAATTTGTAGTACGTCCAAATGAACTTTCGTTGGGTTAGGCCACGTCATCATAGTGCAAATCAATGGCAGATATGGGAGAAGGTCCTTTCCTCACTAGTTAAATTTTAGTGAATTCAAGGCGAAATCGTGTTAATATGCCCTTCTTTCCCTTTACTTTTGACGATTGTTTCTTCATTTACTACCCCCAATTGAAGCCTCAAGTAAAAATTTCTATTTTAGATACGTTAAAAATGTTTACTTCTTTAATTTACGGAATTCAAATAAACCAGAATCATTGAATAAGCCTAGGGAAGCTGAAATATTTCTTCTTTTTGCCAACTATTTTATTATCGACATTTTTTAACAGGACACACGGGTCAGTTAAGACAGCTTAAATTGGGAAACAGCCAAAATTATAGAAGCTCTGTCATCCATTCAGTTTTAGAATACTAACGCGCATATTTTTTTGCTTATACTGCTTCATAGAAGAAAAAAATGTCATCTAAATTTTGGGCAGCTTCCATGCTTTTTCAAAAAAGATTGTTGACCCTTCAATGCAGTAGTTGTTTTCATGTCATTTGTTTATACTACATAAAGCATTTTATTATCGTGTTCTTTTCCGAGAGCATTTTATTATTCGCTTTTGAATATCAGGCTAAAAAAAAAAAAAAACACGCATTATTTATTTGATGTATTGCAATTCTGGTTAAAGGTGAAAAACATTAAAAGTTTTTGTTTTGTTTCGTAGTGTAGTTCAAATTTTGCAGTGTGAAAAGTGTAGTGTGGGCATAAAAAGAACGTTTTTTCAAACAATGACTTGGAAAAGCATAGCCTTCCAAAATGTATTAAAAAATAGCATAGTAGGTTCCAATTATTTAAATTCGATTTAAAGCTTTCCGATGAACTGAGAGCAGTTTTCTGTAAAGCGCAAATAATGTTCCATTATTATTTTGTTTAGAAAACAAATCAATTTTATTTATTTCTACAGGCTGCAATAAACGATACTTTACAAAAAAATAAAAAAATAAATCTTGTTTTTATTTTATTTCATTCATAAGCTGATTTCCAAATTATATTGGGATGTTTTAAAATAATGCTATATTTTAATGACGGTATTAGATCGTTCGTTGGATGTAAATTAGGAGATACTTAGAAAATTATTGTGTTATTTACAGATTTCATGGAAAAGGTTTTGGGTCTTTCCTAAAATAATGTATTCGTAAACAACAAAAAATAGGCGATTGTTATACCCCAATTACAACCGCTTCTTTATTCCATATAACTTCGTGGTATCGTTGTTCTTGCAGCCAAGAGCTTCAATCTTCTTTACTTCTATTTTTCAATCACTTGGTCAGTGTTTGTAAAAATTTCTGTCAAACTAAGTAGATTGGTTTCATTATTTGGAGACAAGAGCACTTCCAAGGAGTAGCAAGAGGGTGCTTTAACAAACCCGTGGATTTTCAAATTAAAAAAATAACGTGGAAAAAAAGTTGGACGATTTAATGGAAATAGAAGTATGTTTAAAATGCTTTCAAAGGAATAGAAATTTAATATGTAACTATTAATTAAAATTTAACAAAGATATCCTATTGAAACATCGAGGTTAAAACAAAAACCCATGTTTGGGGACTTTAAAGACAGATTAAGATTTATCTTGACGAATTCAGCATTCAATGATTTTTCTTAAACATATCGATGTATTTCTATTGGTTACTTCAAACACCCGAAACTTCCTCTTTTGCATCATACCTTACCTTTACTATTGTTTTTATATAAATTAGTAAGATCATCTGTGTTTCTATAGGTCTTTAAAAAACATTACATAAAATTTTACAACCAAAAACTGGTAGAAAATCCAAGAGATTGCAGAAATATACAATCGATGTAAAAAGTCACACATCCATTAAGTCAAAACTACCTTTCGAAGGCCGCATCAATCAAACACAAGTCACAAAGTTCAAACAAGCACAGTGACCATTGTAATTACTCTACTGTTAAGCATCGTCAGAATTTTTATACCTAATTATCCAATTAATATCTTACCGACGATTAGTTCTGAGGATGACACGGATACAATACAATTACAAGTCGGACTTTTTTTTTTACGATTATTTATTCGAAAAGCTCAATAAAGCTTAATTGGGTACTTGAATATATGAATTGTAAAAAGAAATAAATGCTGTTGGAGTTAAGATCAAGAATTTTGAATGCAAATCATGAACCACCAAATGAACTTTAAAAATCTCACACCGAATAAAATATGAACAAATTGCACAACAAACTAACAAAATAAAAATCTCACAATGAAACAGAAAGCACTTTTAATCAACAATTCAACAGCAAATTTAATGCAAAAGAAATAAAATTATATTCCTTCAAATAGTACTTTCAATTTGAACAAACAAACGAGGTTGATTTTTGTTGTAGAAAAATCTAATTAAAATATTAATTTGATTTGACTTGTTAGTTTTACATAATACAGTCAAACCCCGTTAACGCGAAATCGCTTAACAAGAAATCTCGTTTAACGCAAAGTAAAAGCAGTTCTCCGTACTTAAAAATTAACGTTAATTTATTCGTTTAAAATGAAATTTGGTTTACGCGAACAATTTCTGCGGCCCCATCGATTTCGCGTTAACGGAATTCGACTGTACTTTAATTTGAACTATGATTATATAATCAACGTCAGTACTGTTGCGTGGATGGGTTCGAAAGATTTGAAGCCAAAGTAGATCAAAACTTGCAGAAATTTATTCCAATATAACTCGTCACAGATTCTCTTACAACTCCAGAACTTCTGGTTCTAGTAGACTCAATGCAGCCCTTTTCACAACAATAGAGCACAAAACAGCAGTTAAAAACTTGACAACACAACTGCTAAATCGCCGCAAAAGACAATGCAATACAGTTCGCTTTAGAACTACTCGGAATGTTCACTGAGACTCAGTAATTCCAGTCAACTAACTACCTCAACTCAGTCAACTCGGGCTTATATAGGGGAGGCGAAACTTCTTGAGACTTCTAGAGGTAGGTATTTGGAGAACTTTCTGGATCGTAGTCGAAATGTCCTATACATGTACATGGGGACCTAAAATTTCACCAAATGGTTGCCAAGTTTGGCGACATTTGGCAATTTCTCGCCAAATTTGGCAACAAAAATTAGTCGCCAAAACCATAGCCAATTTGGCGAGATTGCCATTACCATAATGTTAAATGCCCTGCTCCTTGTAAAACTCGCTTCCCAGCGTTATCTCTGTAAAACTCGTTATCAAGCATTAAGACACATATTGCGGGGAAGCAAACTAAAGACGAACTATTCCACTGCCTTATATGAAATGTACATAAATCTTCTTATTTACAAAATTAACACTACGAAATATTTACAATTGTACAAAAATTCGTAACAGTACTTTTAAAAATCTCGAATACACTCAAAAGTAAAGGAAGCCATTTTGAAAGATTTGTTAGAAGTTACCCAAGTATTGGACAATATCGGAACCAGGGGTTCTAGAAGATAGGCCAATCTTGGCCGAAACTCTAGCATCGTTCCAAAATACACGATTTTGATGATTTTTTTTAATAAACACATCAGAAACATCATAAAACATATTTTTAGCACTTCGTTCGATCTAATCATCGATATAGATAAACAACTGGATAGACTGCTTAACGCTGGGAAAATGAAGCCGTTGCCAGATGCAATTGGTGGGATAAAAAATATGGATTGCCGAGGATTGAAAATAAAATTTTGGATTGTACACAGCAGAAATGTCAATAGTAGACATTAATTAGTAATAATGTGCAAAAAAAAATATATACTCTAACACTTTACAAGGTTTTTCGCATTCCCATCCAACTATAAATGTGAACTGTGATTGGTTAATCTTCCCACCAGCTTCGCAATCCCTGGCGCGTTTTTCTCTTTTCATTGACAATGGAGCAGTCTATCCAGTTGTTTATCTATATCGATGGTTCTAATAAATAAAATATTTTAATTTTAAAACTGTACATTGATATTTCAAAACTACCACTGAATTTAATCCGGCATTGAGCTAGATTCGCTAAGATCCATAGTAACAATCGGTTTACAACGGTCCACATCGGGATTGGTCAATGTTGGATGACATTGGCCAACGTTGGTTTGCTACTGGGATAGATTTAAAAAGAAAATTTTCGTTCACAATTAGTGACAAACTTTAAAAGAAACGTGGGGTAATTTGACTTGTTGACTATAAACTCTCAACATTTTGACAGTTTTCGATAAATGTTTATTTGAACATAAACCTAGAAAAAGTCAGGCGCCAAGTAACTAAAATTAAATTAAATTAAAATAAAGACGGTTGGCAACAAGATTGCCAATCGAAATTTTAGTTTTTTTCTTCGCGAATAAATTGCGATTGTGATTCCATTTAGTGTTTTTTAAAAATTATAAAAATAATGTTCCAAAAAATCTAAAAAATTCAAAACATACCTTAAATGATCTAGGTAAAAGGTAAAAACAATAACAGTTTATTTATTTCAAAGTTCATCTTTAATGGGTTAAATTAAATTAAAACCATTTGAGATTATTTTTTACGAAAGCCATTTAAAGTTCTATAATTGAAAAGTCTCATACACATGCACCATCGATATTTGTCTAAACCTTACAGTCGATCCATCAAATGCTATATATATTTCTATATATCAAATTGTAGATCTAATCCAGACTTGTAAATGTATATTTCAAGATGTATAAAAGAGTATACGAGATCTGTAAACGAGTAGAAGACAAAATGGTATTCTATCCATGCCAGAAAAATATTTACTCCAGCATTCATAATTATAAGCATTTCTTAATCGCTTTTTACTTTCAATTACCCATATGTATATTATACATAGGGTAATGAAAGTATAGCATTCGGTAAAAAAAAAAACATTTTGATTTTTTTGCATTTCTCCACGTTTTGGAACGTTCTGATTTCAGAAAAGTGATCTAGAAAAATTTATGTGTGTGTCTGTGGTCAACATCACTTCCGAACAAATTGACCTACGATGTTCAAACTTGGTATGAGGGTTAGTGGTGGCCATGGGACCTACCATTAAAGTTTTCGTCAAAATCGCGCATGCGCATAAGGTAGCTGCCATTGAAAAAATCTTGTTTTTCAATGATTGCTAAAAAACGACTCTAACGATTTTGATAAAAATCGCTGTTGTAATGCCTCTTAAGGTGTTCTAAACATCCTCACCTCCGAAATTCTAGTAAAAATGTTTTAATGGCGTAAAAAGTTGAAAAGTAAATGCTTCCAACAGAGTTCTCTTCCCTTGAGCATACCTCATCAATGATCTTTTTTTCTTCTCCTCTCAGTTTCGCTCATAATAATGATAATATATGGATTATCAAAAAGTATATCCCCAAAATCACTATTTTGGCTATTTTTTTTTTTTTTTTTTTAAGTCCCATACAAAAATTATCGCAAAAAAATATCGCAAAACTGGCCATGTATTCTAAATGAAAGACGAAAATATAAAAACGGTAAATGACACAAATCCACGTCGTTATTAAAGTGTAATTGAAAGTTGTGCGATGTTCCACACCCCTAGTTTGTATTAAAATATACATAAATGCTTAAATTTCTACATTTATATAACACTTTAATCTTAGTAGACACACATTCTAGATTAAAACCATAAACGTTAAAAATTGTGTGCGAAACAATCAACGATATGCTTAATTTATATGAACTCTAACTTCAGGATTAACATAAGTGAAAGTTTGTTCACAAAGAGGCTTTAAAGATAATAAATTACTTTGGCATCTTCCACAATCACTTTGTTTTTCGGTGAGGCGTTGTTTAGATGCCGACGCCCCATTAACTCATTTATGAAATCTTTGTTCTCCAGCGATGGCAGCACTTAGTTGTAAGCACCATCATCAAATGGGATGGGCCAACCCCTCAAAATAATTTATTGTCATAGTGTTGGGAAATATTTTTAGTACAAGGAATGTAATACAAATGATTCATTTGGCCTATTTAACCCTCAAAATTTATAATTAATCCAGTAAATTTTTCATTAAGTAATTTTGAAATACTGATTAAAATATTTTTTAAAAAAAATTCGAGTTATTGAGAAATGCATATTCATAATATAATTTAATCATGTTTTTATTGATAAATTAATTCTTAGAGAGAATAAAAGGGATTTTAATTTGTTGAATTGAAGTATAAAGAACATTTCTGTTAGATAGTTAGTATTAAGAATTAACGACATTCGGTTATATTTTGTTGCTAAATAATTTTAACTAAATTTTTATTTTCAAATACCCATATGTATACATAGGGTAATGAAAGTATAGCATTCGATTAAAAAGGAGATAAGATTTTTTTTCATTTCTCCACGTTTTGGAACATCCTGATTTCAAAAAAGTTCTCTAGAGAAAATGTCTGTCTGTATGTATGTGTGTACGTAGTCAGCATAACTCCCAAACAAATTGACCAGGGATGTTCAAATTTGGTGTGTGGGTTAGTGGTGACCATGAGACCAACCATTAAGGTTTTTGCCAAAATCGCGCATGCGCATAAAGTAGCTGCCATTGAAAAAAAAATCATGTTTTTCAATAATTACTAAAAAACGGCACTACCGATTTTGATAAAAATCGCTGTGGTAATGCCTCTTAAGGTGTTCTAAACATCCCATCTCCGAAATTCCCGTAAAAATAATCCCGTAAAATTCCCGTAAATAGCATAAAAAGTTGAAAAGCGAATCCCCTTATCACAGAGTTCTCTTTCGTTAAGTATATCTCATCAACGATCGTTTTTTCTTCGCTCCTTAGTTTCACTTACAAGAAAGAATAATATAGGAATTATCAAAAAGTATATCACCAAAATCATCATTTTGGGGAAGTTTTTTTTTTTTTTTTTTTTTTTTTAATGACTCATACAAGAATTGTCGCAAAAAATATCGCCAAACTGGTCATTTTTTGAAAATGAATAAATGAATAATGAATAATGAAAATATAACAACAATAAATAACCCAAATTCATGTCAGTATTATAGTGTAATTGAAAGTTGTGCAATGCTCTACACCTCTTATTTTTGAACCTTTGAAGAATATCTTTACCCCCTTTGAATTGTCTTTTCAGTAAGGACAGTATCCACACAGAAAAAGTGGTTTCGCAGTAGTCCTACAAGAAGGATCAAGTTTTCAATTTTTGGCGGGTTATTTTGATGTTGGTATAATATTATAATACTCAACAATAAAATTACGCATTGGAACAATTTTAAACAAACAAGTGATGAATACACTCGAAGAACTATCAAAATTTAGTTTTAATCTAAATTATTTTTTACAACTGACAATATCTTTCAACTTCTGGTTGAAAGTTCTGATTTAACTCGTGCGTGCTAAGTAAAGTAGCAGAGATCAAGCTATATGAAGCAATTGTAATTTAGGCTGTACTAGTGTCTGGCTGTAGTGACTTGAATGATATATTTCTCTCGATATACATACTGTAGCATTTGCAGTTAGGGATGGGAATCTTCACTTCAAAAACACGAACATGTGATTTGTGTAAGACCCTGACTATACTGTAACTAAGAAGCTACAGTATATTTGTAGTCAGAGTCTACAGATATCTTTATACATATTGCATTTTAAGAAATATACGTTGACTTCAAGAAAAACATCCTTATAGAAAATTGAATCTAAACGTGCGTGGATGAGAAAAAAGCTTAATCGAAATGTGCATATCAAATAAAGGCTGATTTACGTGTTACTTGTAGCTGGCATACTAGATATTAAGTTAATTAAAGGTCACTGGCACGCGGTGATATGAATGCCAGTTTTCTGTTTACTCAGTGCCAGTAAATGGAACGATCCTGCTGTGGATCGAGAATTACGTCGTCAGTAGGTGTTCACGGGAGATTGGAGACGATGCTCCAGCAAATAGATAGTATTTGATTTACTGAAGCATCATGTTTCTGCAGTACCAGCAACAAACTGACTTCTCCAGTGACTGTCATGAGGCATTCACATGGTGCTAACGCTGGCAATAGCAACTGGTATATTGACTGGTGACGTGTAAATTCACCTAAAGGATAGAAATTAGTCTTTAGCTACCCTACATTGCTAAAATGCTATACTTTCTTGATCACCAAAATGCAGATTCGAAATTTTTACTTTGTATAACAAAGTAAGCATTAAATTGTAAAGTTATTTTTGATGAAACACACATTTTTAATTCGGAAAACCAAATAAAGTAAAAGATGAGGTGATGACATAGTTCTGCCACTTTTCCACAGAGACGTTAAGTAATGATTGGATATCTATAAATGGTAATACCTAAGTGGCTCAACAACGCAGGCCAATATAGCTCAACATTAACTAATTCCGATGTGGACCGTTGTAAACCAGTCGTTGTCCAATCTCGTCCAATGCTGGATAAAATATATTGGAAGGTTTGAAGTGTTGATGCACAGTTTTAAAATTGGAATATTTTATTTTATAAGAAAGGAAGGGTGTTTTAAAATATGTTTAATGGTGTTTTTAGCATTCTTATTTTTTTTTTTATAAAAGTATTCTGGAACTATGAGTTTTTGACAGGATTTGCCAATTTTCCAGAACCCTTGTATCCGAGATCGGCCAATACTGCCGTGCGGATGGAGATCAGGAGAGAAAAAATTCCCTAAATTTACATGGATTAGCATGAGGAAAACTTCTTCTACCCTTTTTACTACTCTGAACACATGTACATTTACTGCTGGTACAAAGCAAATTAATAGAAATTATTATGCTAATAATGCATACAATTTTTGTAGATAATAATGTGTAATTTCTGTAAAGCACAATGGTGACGATACACACACACACACACACACACACACACACACACACACACACACACACACACACACACACACACTAAGAATGTTATTACTATGTTACCTGAAGAGTCACAGCCGACAAAACGGTATAGTGGTTAGCGTGCTAGTAGACGCGAGGTTGCGGGTTCGAGTCGAGTGTAAGGCATGGGTGTTTGTAAATGTATGTTGGCTTGTCAAATGACGAATGTTTCGGCGCATTATAGCCCTCGTGTTACTGACGGCGCCAGATAATCTGAAACCAACCAACCTGAAGAGTCACATATCACTAATGTGCTACCTGGATAGTGACAACAAAAACTAATTATAAAAAAAAAAATCATAATATTATTCATATTCAGTTGTGGTGACATGCATTTTACAAGTACATCGAACTTGTTACAAGAACCGAACTAAAAAGTTTTGGTTAGCAAAATCATGGATTCTAAAAGTTTTAGTTCGTGATATGTTCCCGCACCAATAGAGTCCCTGAACTGGAAGACGCAGAAGGTTGAGAGGCGGAGTTAACAAAAACACAAAAACGAACTTTGGAGGAAAAAGAAACTTTTCTCCTGACCATGTATTAGCCCAGAAAATTCCCTCATTTTTATCTTTCAAATTTTAAGTTAATCTTTTTTAAATTGTTTTAAATAAACAACGTAATTTTATAAAAGGTTTGATTCTTAAGTTAAATGTCCAATCCACACCTTACTAAACAGTGAACATTACGGTTGGTTCTTTTCAGATTATCTGGCACCGTCAGCAACAAGAGAGCTATAATGCGCCGAAATGTTCGTCATTTGACAAGCCAACATACATTTACAAACACCCATGCCTTACACGGAACTCGAACCCGCAACCTCACGTCTAGAAGCCAGCACGCTAACCACTCTACCGATTGGTCGGTCAGTGAATATTACATAATAATCGGATTAGGGACGTTCTATAATTGACCTTGGGCCTTAAGTTCAAGCCAATTACAAATTTTTTCTTCTTTTTTCTTTTTATTTGAATTTCATAACACATCGATACATCGATACAACTGAACAACATCAGCAGACATCTCTTCTTATACAAGCAGGCACATTAGAGGTCGGAAATATCGATCAGAATAAATATCGATACTATATCGTTGCATCGAAAAAAATATCGATATATCGATAGATTATTATTATTATATAGAAATATTATTATATATTTTTTTATTTGATTTTCAATTTTGCCAGAAACGAAGTTTTTCGGGGCAAATTTCTACTTTTCATGAATTCATGCCAAATTTCTACTTTTCATGAATTCATGCCAAAATTGTTTTAATAAATAAATTATAAAAATTATTTTTATAAATAAATTATATTATCAATCAGAATAAATAAAATACATTTGAATGTCAATGTATAAATTCACATTTATTTTTAAAGAATTAATTTTGAAAAGTAGTTTACCGAATATTTTGCTGATAGAGATGTTTTTAATATTTAAAATTAGATTTAAATTTCCGGCACACGGTGGCAACAGAAAGGGCGCTTTGTTAATGACTACTAATAAATGATCTTATCTTTCCATTACATTACGTTTTCTTTTCGGTTAGGGTGCCATTTTAACTGTCTCTCACCCAAGTCCAAACTTTAGTTTTGAAGTTTTTGAAAAGGGAATAAAGAAAATCGAAAAAACACATTCAACTACAAAACGATCATCAAAAAACTAAAAATGTTTGAAAATATCGATATATCGGTGACTTGTATCGATATTCTTACTATCGATATTTTTTTAAAAATATCGTCGTATCGATATATCGCCGATCTCTAAGGAGCATGCCTACACAATGCCTTTTCTGCACACGCCCAAACATTAAGTGCAATTTCATCGAAATTCATAGCAACTTTTGAAGTATTTGGTGAAAACTTCCATTTTGGTTTTAAGAAATTTGTCGAAATGGTATAATGTGATTGAGTAAACAATATCACACAACGGTAAAGGGCAAGAGGTAGGTCTTTTCAGTCTTTTCACACACAAACGTGCAAAGTGAGCGAGTGCCTAAATTAAGAAATCCCAACCGTGTTTCTCAGTGGAGAAAGGGGAGGGAAAGGTCAGTCAAAGGGAAATACTAAACGATCTTGAGAAAGGGAGAGATGAATTCCCACACAAGTAGGTGATTTGTATCCGCTCATTATCCTCAGCTTCGGCCATCGCATTAAGGGAGGCCGTTCTGGGATGGCCCCGGGGCGGTGAGTGTTGCCCCGTGTGATTAGCGGCATCACTGTTTTGTGCTGACGGGTCTCTTTTGAGGATCTGTTGTTAATATCCCATTTGCCAACCCGAAGTATTAGTCGGGTGATTCATTTGCAATTCAAATCGGACAAGCGGTTCCCTTTTTCCTCTGCTCGAGATCGTTTTCAACGTTTGTAAGAAAAAAAAAAAATGTAAAGACGTTGGGTTGGCCCGTAGGTGCTTCTTCGGGATGGGTTTCGTTTTTTATTTATTTTTTTATTTTGTCGTTGTGGACAACGTCTTATGGAAGCAGGGACGGGTGGCTTAATTTAGTAATCGAATAATTTTCTGAATTATTGTGAAGAAACGAGAGTGAAGGAGCAAGCTAAAGACGAGGCGAAATATAGACTGGCAACAAATCCATTGTTTGTTTATTTGCATTAGCAAAATATGGTTATTTTTCATTCCATTTTTTTGACTTTCTGTGACCAAATTAAGTAATTTTTCAGGAAAACGTCCTCGGCTCGGGATCGTTTTCAACGTTTGTAAAAAAAAAAAAAAAATGTAAAGACGTTGGGTTGGCCCGTAGGTGCTTCTTCGGGATGGGTTTCGTTATTTATTTATTTTGTCGTTGTGGGCAACGTCTTATGGAAGAAGGGACGGGTGGCTTAATTTAGTAATCGAATAATTTTCTGAATTATTGTGAAGAAACGAGAGTGAAGGAGCAAACTAAAGACGAGGCGAAATATAGACCGGCAACAAATCCATTGTTTGTTTATTTGCATTAGCAAAATATGGTTATTTTTCATTCCATTTCTTTGACTTTCTGTGACCAAATTAAGTACTTTTTCAGGAAAACGTCCTCGGCTCGAGATCGTTTTCAACGTTTGTAAAAAAAAAAAAAAAATGTAAAGACGTTGGGTTGGCCCGTAGGTGCTTCTTCGGGATGGGTTTCGTTATTTATTTATTTTTTTATTTTGTCGTTGTGGACAACGTCTTATGGAAGAAGGGACGGGTGGCTTAATTTAGTAATCGAATAATTTTCTGAATTATTGTGAAGAAACGAGAGTGAAGGAGCAAACTAAAGACGAGGCGAAATATAGACCGGCAACAAATCCATTGTTTGTTTATTTGCATTATACTAAACTCCAACTTAACTTGACATCACTAGACGATAGATTTTTACCTTGCTCATAGGTAATTAATCCAATTTAGCGGAGTGAAGACATAATTCTCGCCAAACCTTATAGCCTTTTGTTCTCTACTGGTTTGGCGAACATTATGCTTTCACGCCGCCAAAATGGATTGAATGCCTATGAGCACTGTGACGATCTACCGTCTAGTGATGTCAAGTTAAGTTGAAGTTTAGTATAGTAAAATATGGTTATTTTTCATTCCATTTCTTTGACTTTCTGTGACCATATTAAGTAATTTTTCAGGAAAAAGTAAACAAATTTTAAATGTAATGAAAAAATTAAATTATTCTGTAACACGATATTTCTAACGGTTACCACTACGACATAAACAAATGGCGACAAAATACGGATGAACGGGAAACGTACCTTCAAAGCAATGATAAAAAAATTCCCCAGATTTTCATGAAATTTAAAAAATTCCCTGACATTTCCCGGATTTTTTCCAGAATCAGAAATCTCCCTGACATTTCCCTGATTTCCAGGTTTTGTTGCCACTCTGAAAAAGGTAAAATTGAGAGGATGGCCAATTCTTCGGACTTGCTCACTTGAAATGGTGGAAGTGAGTGAGTAATATCCGTGTATTGATCATATGTGAAGTACGTGCAGAGGGTCGGTAAATATGCCTGAAAAGGTCGCGTGACTCCTTAACATCTAACTTTAATACACACAGAGAGAAACGAAAGTACACGCTTTCTCGAATGATTTGTTTGCGAGCTGTCGGCTGTCAAATGATGGTCGACACGGTCTTTATTTCACGCACAAGATGAAAAAGTGGTGTTCGTTAACGAAATTTTAAATAATATGATAGTTAGTTATGAGGGATTTTTTGTTGTTGTGTAGTTTAGTGTGAGGAACACTTTTGTTTCTTCGTCGGAAGTAGGTGAGCACGTTTTATCGATATTGTCACTGCAGTGCAAGCAAATTACGTTTAACGTTACCAGTCGGCTTACCAATAGACAAATCCCGATTTTTTAAAAAAAAAATTGTATTTAACTCTAAATGTTTCGAAAAGGCCATAAACCCCAAAATTTCTGCTCTCAACCCTTTTCTTTTTTCTTTTTTTTTAATTGGCAACCAAAGTTCGCCTGTTAGATTTGGCGGGGAAAACGGCACATTCATCTCGAAACTAATGTGACGTCAAAAGATCCGAAATAACTTGACTTGAAACGCAGCAGCGGAAACCAGTTTTGATAGTTTCTAGGAAATCGCGCCAATTGTCACAGGGTATGGTAATTGTCTAAAAAACTCACACAAACTATTTGGCAGAAAAATATCAACGAATAGGCAATTATTTTTTCTTGGGAAGTAAATATAAAACAGTTTTAGGTAAAATTTGAAATGAATTTAAATTAAATAATTGTAGGATTTATTTGGAAAAGACAAACACTTGACTTATTAATTAATAGTTAACTATGCTCCTCTGGAAACATATTTAACTCGGTTTAACGAATAATTTAAAATATTTTTAGACTTTTCCGTGTCCTGAAAACTTTTTCCAATTATTCTTAAGTAAAGTTATCTTCTATAACTTTTCCGCAATTTGTCAACACTGCTAAATAATAATGAATGTAAATCTCTAATAGTTTAATTTGTATGTTGAAATAATTTAGTATATTCAATAATCATTAATTACTACTTAAATTAGACAGTTAGAAATATTTGTATTCTTATAATGATCTTAATAATTGCTCTAAGTCTATTTCGGGATATTAAAATTGAGTTATGGAAATTTTATGTAAATTGAACACAAATAAAATTTAGAGAACTCACTTCCCCTCCAATCGAACAAAGCATGCATTTTTAATTCATTAGGAAGCAAAGCAATTATTTCACAATTAGAGAAATAAATGGAGCCTTTAAAAATAAAAAATGAAGTAGGTTTAATATAAACCCTGTTTGCTTAGATAGACCTAGAAGCATGTTAAGAGGAATTCCTAGCAAGGATCATTCCTTATAGTCCGAGAGGCAACTGCAATTTTTGGACCCCATCGAACATCATTCTGAATTTTTTATAGAAATAAGAGAAAAGTGAGTAGATTACGAATCCACTGGTCTGCCGTGGCAAAAATAGCCGAAACTGATCAAAAAACGACTTGGAATGAGTTGAACTAAAATCCAATTGCCAAATATATCATAACTTGCCAAAAAGGGAACAAACTTTTTCGTATGGCAACCCACTGCATTTTGATTTTCAATGAGAAAAAGCGCAAACAATTTTTGATCTCTAGCTCGGAAAACTTGTATCTTTTAAAAGTAAGCCAAATTGGCGACATCAGTTACGTCATCAGTGTCGTAATGTTTATTGCCAATTTGGCTCATTTGTGGAAGATGCAAGTGAACCATAGCCACACATCCGAATCGTCTGCAACCTTCTTAATTGAAAATTAAAGAGTGAGGGTTACCAAATATAAAAAAAAAAAATGCGCATTATTTGGCAAGTTATGGCAGTTGGATTTAGTTCAACTTTTTAAAAGTCGATTTTTGACTAGTTTCGGCCATTTTTACCACGACAAACCAGTGGATTCGTAATCTACTCACTTTTCTCCAATTTCTATAAAAAATTCAGAATGATGTTCGATGGGGTCCATAAATTGCTGTCGCCTCTCAATCTACTATACTCGCTATGTTACAATCTTCTAGCCCAGAACATTTAGAAACTACTTTCTATAAAGCTTTTGAAATTCGGTGAGTAGGTATGAAAAAGATCACTTAATGAAATGACATAAATTGTTTTCAAATAATATTTATTATAAATGAAAATTAAAATAGTAATAGACAAAACCAGTTGGAGCCACTGAATATCAATTGACGTAAGGATTTAAAAAATAAAATGTATTAAACCCTTGAGTTTTTAATTTTGGTCATTTTATTAAGTGATAATTTTCGTACCTACTCTCCAAATGTCGAGGTTTTGTAGAAAGTAGTTTCTAAATGCACTGGGTTAGAAGATTGTAACATGGCAAGTATAGGGAATGATCCTTACTAGGACATTCTCTTAAGGTACAGTACGCAAAAAAAAAAAAAAAAAAAAAAAATCCGAACGATGGCTATATCTTGTATTCTAATTAATGAAATAAGAAAAGTCAAGTACCGTTGTAAATCGTGGAAGGTCTTTATTGATTGTATATAATTTTTTTTTAGTTTAACTTTAAAAAGTTCAGCGGCAACCCCGTAATATTATACCATATTTAGATTTAGAATCCTAAAAAAGGTTTAAATACCAAATTTCATAATTTTCCAATGAGTGGTAAGTAATTTAAATGATATAAAAAAATGATAAATTAATGTTAAAAAGACCATTTTTTTTTTTTTTTTGGTCATAAAATCTTATATAGTTAATATATTTTAGCAATTTTTATTTCAAAGGGTAGTTTGTTTAAGGCCAAACATAAATAACATGCAACTTTTGTGTTAAACAGTTTTATAATAATTATTAAATTATAAAACAAGTTTTAAAATATTTTAAATAAAAACATTTTTTTTTATTCCATTAGAATTATCATGGTCGAAAACAATTAAATTTATTGAAACTTTAAACAAGAGGTTTTCTTCTCCTTGTTAAAACGCAACCTTCATAGACCTAAATATACAGTTAGTTACAAAAATATTTGTGACACTTGACTGTTACGTATTCTGAAGCAATTGTTTGTTACTTTGGTGCTGTAGCACGAAATGGACAAGTCGAACAAACATTTGTGTAACTATATATTTACATGGTGGTCACAAAATTTAGAAAAAAAAGTTCCCTGATTTCCTTGACAGATTTCTAAAAAATTCCCTGATGTTACGACAAACTTTTTTTCATATTTCCCATTTTTTCTAAATGCGTAGACACCTTGATGTATGCTAAAGAGATAACATGCCAAAAAAAATTTTAAATAGTTTTGGTGGTAATGAAAAGTTTAAATTATTCCGTAACATTATATTTCTAACGATTACCACAACAAATCTCGGGGTAAATAGTGCCAAAATGTGAAGTACGGGAAAACATGCCTGGAAATTTCCCTGATTTTTGTGAAATTTAAAAAAAATTGCCAGACATTTTCCTGGTTTTTTTCAGTATCAGAAAGCTCCCTGACATTTTCCTGATTTTTTTCAGTAGCAGAAATCTCCCTGACATTTTCCTGATTTCTAGGTTTTCCAGGTCGTGCGACCACTCGGTATTTAGGTCTATGAAGGTGAAATTTTAACAAGGAGAATAAAATTTCTTAAAATCTCACTAATTTTCTTTTCCAGTAATTTAATTTAAACTAGACTAATTAAGTTAAACTAGACTGTATTTTAGATCTTAATTCTTTTCATGGCCATAGCTATTGTACGCACAACTTGGCGCCTTTTTACAGAGTTGTTATTTTGTATATAACCCAAAGCATCCAACACTTCTCTGATAAAGGTTTATTTTTACGTTTTTAGCGTGTTTCAGTTCTATTGAATGGATCTTTGGGTCAGAATTTGTAAAATGTAGGAAATGCTAACTTCATGCAAGTCATAGTAACAATACATAAATATACCAGTCATACAAAGACGTTCAAAGATTCCTACCTTATCATTATATGGTGATACAGGATGAGTAAAATGTTTTGGATTCTGCGCAAACTATGATACTTATATAATATAGGGGGAAACTGAAAGGCCACTAATTACGATTTTTATGAACAGTTACTAACAGTAAACTTAAACAGGCGCTCTTTTTGTAGCTCCAAGACTAATAACAGCCTTAAATTGTACACCTACTTAATATAAACATTAAAAGAACGTACACGTTCATAATGCTTTGGCAATGCACATAGAATTTATATTTTTATTTTATACGCATTGACATACTTTCGGCAAGCGTGTCGCATATTAAGTAGAGTCGCAAGCTCTACCAAATTACTTAACTAGTCATAACAAAATCGCATCGAACTTGATACTACTGATGGCTGATGTTTCTTAGAAACTGATACAACTACAGTGTTCACCCAAGTTGATAAAAGCCTAAACAATGGTGGTTGGTAATTCAATAAAGCGTGACGTTTTTATTCAATATCATGTAAAAACTTTAAAAGACATGCTTCATTGGCCGAGTTCAATAGTGCTCGTCGAATGGCTTCTGTTTAGGGGATTCAGTTATGGCCAGAGTGATGGAACGTGCTTCGGTTCAAGCATGGAATGTACGAGAGTTAGAATTTTTAAGTGGTAGTGCCTCTAATGGCATTGAGAAGAACATCCATTAAATAAATTATTTGTTTTAAATATCTAGATGGGCACCGCTAGGATTATCTAAGGAGGCTGTAGATCGCACGCGTTTGGGATGCAAGATGATTAAATTTTGTTCAAACGTTGATTTTTTAAATTGAATTTCCTAATGAAATGCTAAAAAATAGTTATGTAACAAATGTCTGTTCCGTTCAATACTCTAAAACCTCTTTAAAAATTTTGTTTTCCAGTGATTCATACCACGTTTCTGCACTGTACATTTAATTTTAAAATTGCAGGGTGGTGTAAGTGCACCTCCTGGCAGCATCCATGCTGGGTGAGCTGAAAAGTAGCTTGGCTATTTTAAAGATGTATTGTGCGATCCCACTTTGGGGTTATCTGCAGATTCTGATTTCGAAAATTAGTAGACACGTATATCATTACGACGGATAGTCTTGCGCCAATTGCCAACATGATGGTGAGAATTTTTAAAACATCGAAGATGCAAATACTGAGAGAAGTTTCAGTTTCAATTTGAAATACCACACGGAAAGTTCCCTCAACGTTTTATTATTTTCAATTACCCATATGTTTACGTAGAGTAATGAAAGTATAGCATTCGGCCGAAACGTTTTTTTTTTCTTTTTATATATTTTTTTGTACTCTCTTATCGTTTTGGAACACCCTGAGAAAGTGGTCTAGAAAAAATGTCTGTCTGCGAATATATGTCTGTGTGTGCGTGGTTAGCAAAATTCCCGAACAAATTGACCTACAATGTTCAAATTTTGTGTGCGGGTTAGTGGTGGCCATGGGACATAACCATTAAGGTTTTCGCCGAAATCGCGCATTCGCATAAGGTTGAAATCATGAAAAATCATGTTTTTCAGCAATTGCTAAAAAATGGCTCTAACGATTTTGATTAAAATCCCTCTTAAGTTGTTCTAAACGTCCACACCTTCGAAATACCCGTAGAAATGCGATAAAAGCGTAAAAAGTTGAAAAAAGAGTGCCTTTAACACTTTAACATTGCAAATTTCGTAAGCTTGGCGTTTTTTTCTTTCTTTGCCCGTGTAAAAATTATTGCCAAAAATATCGCCAAACTGGCTATTTTTATTTAAATGAGTGAATATATGAAAATGGTAAATAATACCATAAAATTTAATGCAATGACCAAGATTATACTGCAATTTAAAGTAGTTACGATGTTCCCCACCCCTAGTTTTTGTACACAACGACGGTTAATCCGGCACGGATCTTTACCTCTAAGACCTTCACTTCTCGCTATCCAGGTTTTCTAAAGGACATAATTTCCTTACAAGAAAACTGGCCTGGTCAATTTTCCTCAATAGCCACACTCTTAGTAATTAAATGAAATCTTACATAATACCTGATCTGTCATCATTTAAATTGCATTAACAACGGTCCAACATACGCTAGAAAATAACTGAAAGAAATATTTTTATATTTAATTAATTAATATCGCAATGGAAAATATCTGACATCAATCAATCGATAGATATTGCTTTTATTTTGTACTTGATACGTGATCTGCTGTTAAATTCTAATACGAATTCTGAGAAAGAAAACTGTTATCTCTTACTATAACAAATGAAGATCAATTTAGCAGTAGCGTATCCATACAAATCGCTACGAGGGGAGGGGGGCTGCAGAGCCTTACTACTTTTTTTTTTAAGTAAATCGATTTTTTAATGTTTGATGAAAGTGAAACAACAAAACTTTTTTTTTTAATCAACGCTCATTTATTCAATATAAAATTTTGATTAATAAATGAAGAACAAATTAAACAAAGAGTTACGTTATTTTTAAAGAGATACTAAACTTAATAACTACTTGTTTTCAATATTAAATCCAACCTTCTAGCTTTTTTTGAAATTTTCCCTCGTTGGAAAATTATCGTGATTTTTTCTCGATTTTCGGGAGTGGGAAGACTGCTGCCCTATCAGTTCCCCCTCTGGGTACGTCACTGCAATGTAGAATAATAGTTTTTGCCACTTGAAAGTTATTCTAATGAACGCATTTTAAAGGTATCAAAACGTTAAAAAGACCCTTAAACTCTCTCTTTTATGTGAAGTATTTCTCGTACTGGTAATTGCTTCTATCTTGTCAACATACCATCATCGGTCAATATCACCAATATGAAACAAAACCCCACTCTTAACTTTATTTTACCAAATATGAACCTACATCGTTCTTTCTACATTGAGGTCCAATTTTTCCCCGTTTGCCCAGCGCACACTCACTTTTAATTAAAGCTCTGGTTCTTTATATTTACGATATTTTTAATAAATAATATAGAAGGAATGTAAAGAACATGTTATAAGTTCCTTATATATAAGGTTATTATTATATATTTTTAAACAACTTAGTTGTTAGATGAACTTTTGTCTAAACACTATGCGTCGGTAATGAAATGGATAATTGGTTATGGAGATGAATGTGACTGTGTTATGTACACTTTTCTCATTCTTTTCCATTAAACATTCAACCGCATATTAAGAATGGATGGGAGAAAATTAGAGGTTCAAGGGAAACTATTTATTCTGTAAATAATTTCACTTAAAGAAATGAAATGGCACGCAAATGTTTTGTAAATAAGCTTTTGTATCGTATTCATTTTAATTTATGCTTCAAGCATTGAAATAAGAAAAAAAAGATGGATTATGGCAGTCACTGTCACTAAAAGCTTGCTTCTAGACACGTTTATGTAGTACATCAGGCCCAAAAACCACCAATGTACAATTTGGCAAGATGTAATGTATGGAACCTCTAACAGTTAAGAACAAAGACAAATGATAACAGTAACTAGGCAAAATTCTTTATTATCTTTATAAATTAAACGTGTCTCCAAGTTGGGAAAGAACTCAGCGAGAAAACTCTTTACCTAATACACACCCAAGTTTCAATCCCATACCTTTATTTTCAGTCAATATATGAACTACCCATTGCTTCTTTGGAAGCACATTGGATTACATTAAATGTAATCCTATACTAACCTTATGATTTGGATTACATTTTATGTAATCATATACTAACTTTATCGATACTTTCAAATTGATAGTAACACACTGTAGTAGCTTGATTGTTTTCAGATTATCTGGCGCCGTCAACAACACGAGGGCTATAATGCGCCGAAACATTCGCCATTAGACAAACCAACATACATTTACAAACACCCATGCCTAACAACGGGACTCTATACCGTTATACTCCACTATACCGTTTGGTCGGCACACTGTAGTAGCATTAATAGCTTAAACTGAAGCAATGGCAAATTGATTTTCAGTTACTATATCCAAAATTAAATAAGGGCAATTAAGCTTAAGTTGTGGCAAATTGAGTTCCAGTTACTATTTCTAATATTTGCTGTCGTAACTTTCGGTTGAATATTGGTATCTGAAATCGTCTTCACATGACCTTTCATTTGACATATGTCGTTTATGAAGAAATTGTTGTTTTGTCTGCAAATGTTCACCTCGTGTAAAAGCTTCTCTTTACATTAGTGATTAGTGTAGTGCAGGAGCTAGAATATCTATTCATCCCTACTCTCCAATATTGTGATTAATACAACGTTTATTCTTAACACCTTTCCTTTGTTGATCTTTTTCTTAGGTTATAGGTCAGGTTAAAAAGCATAGAGCAGTGATGTGTTTTTATACTTCTTCTCATAACTAAAAATTCCATTATCTTCAGTAATACTTATTAAACAGTTATAAAACAAGGTTAAATACAAAATATTTTTTTTAAAAATTCAGCAAAAACTGCTATAGCTTAGTGTATAAATATCTTAAGTACGTATGTATATGAAGGCCACGTCAAAGAACAATCAGAGACCATTATCTTCGAAATCGAGGTTTTCCCGCCATTTGTAAGGTGATAGCAGATAGTTTAACCAAGCGGAGTTCTCTGGCAAATAAATATCATGGTATGTGAGATTTGAGCAACCATTTACTTCACCCCTGATTGTGATTAATATAACGTTTATTCTTAACGCCTCTCCTTTGTTGATTTTTTTCTTAGGTTATAGAGACAAAATGGTATTTCAGGTTAAAAAGCATAGAGCAGTGATGTGTTTTTATACTTCTTCTCATAGCTAAAAATTCCATTCTCTTCAGTAATACTTATTAAACAGTTATAAAACAAGGTTAAATACAAAATATTTTTTTTTAAAATTCAGCAAAAACTGCTATAGCTTAGTGTATAAATATCTTAAGTAAGTATGTATATGAAGGCCACGTCAAAGAACAATCAGAGACCAATATCTTCGAAATCGAGGTTTTCCCGCCATTTGTAAGGTGATAGCAGATAGTTTAACCAAGAGGAGTCCTCTGGCAAATAAATATCATGGTATGTGAGATTTGAGCAACCATTTACTTCACCCCTGATTGTGATTAAAATAACGTTTATTCTTAACGCCTCTCCTTTGTTGATTTTTTTCTTAGGTTATAGAGACAAAATGGTATTTCAGGTTTAAAAGCATAGAGCAGTGATGTGTTTTTATAGTTCTTCTCATAACTAAAAATTCCATTCTCTTCAGTAATACTTATTAAACAGTTATAAAACAAGGTTAAATACAAAATATTTTTTTTTAAAATTCAGCAAAAACTGCTATAGCTTAGTGTATAAATATCTTAAGTAAGTATGTATATGAAGGCCACGTCAAAGAACAATCAGAGACCAATATCTTCGAAATCGAGGTTTTCCCGCCATTTGTAAGGTGATAGCAGATAGTTTAACCAAGCGGAGTTCTCTGGCAAATAAATATCATGGTATGTGAGATTTGAGCAACCATTTACTTCACCCCTGATTGTGATTAATATAACGTTTATTCTTAACGCCTCTCCTTTGTTGATTTTTTTCTTATGTTATAGAGACAAAATGGTATTTCAGGTTAAAAAGCATAGAGCAGTGATGTGTTTTTATACTTCTTCTCATAGCTAAAAATTCCATTCTCTTCAGTAATACTTATTAAACAGTTATATAACAAGGTTAAATACAAAATATTTTTTGATTTTGTTATATAACTGTTTAATAAGTATTACTGAAGAGAATGGAATTTTTAGTTATGAGAAGAAGTATAAAAACACATCACTGCTCTATGCTTTTTAACCTGAAATACCATTTTGTCTCTATAACCTAAGAAAAAGATCAACAAAGGAAAGGTGTTAAGAAAAAAAAAGAAGAAAAAAAAAATAACATCTTTATAACCCCCAAAAATATCGGCTTTCAAACCACCACTAGGTGGTGACTTAGTAAATTTGGGAAACGATGGGAAATGTTTTGTAGATTTTTTTTCCCTTCTCGATTACGAATTCCAATTGTGAATTTTTGAAATCGGAAATTCATATATTTCGGAATTGGGTAGTGTCATGCATAAAAATTCACTTTGATCGAAGTTGGAAAACTTCTGGTTGATGGAGTAAGGAGGAGGAAATTGGTTATTGCTTTTTTGAAAGGGTAAGGACAAATCTCCGCTATGGTGGAACAATGACGCAACTACAAATTCATCAAAACGGAGTTAAGGTCTCTATTATGTCAAGAAATACTTAGTGCATCAGAGAGAACAAAAAGACAGAAATGTAACACTTATTGTAACAATATTCAGCTAGTTCCTAAGTGATAGGCGTCACTAAGTTTGTAGCCAAATCAATCGGGTTTTAATGCGTTTCTTAAAAATTCTGCGCTATCATAGCGGCGATATTAATTTTATTTGAAACATACACCTTTAAAGATGAAGACTGCTTCTAAAAACTTTTACAATATAAAAGTTATGTTGTTGTATTCAATTAAAGCTAAATAATATAATCCATAAAAACAAAGTTTTTAAAATAAATCTATTATATGCATAGCCAATTTTTATATTCATTAACAAAGCGCCGTTTCTGTTGCCAGCGTGTGTTTGGTGTTGGCATCTAATTTTAAAAGCATTTCTATCAGCAAAATATGCGGTAAACTACTTTTCAAAATTTATTCATTAAAAATGAATGTGAATGTATGCACTCACATCCTAGTATCTTTTATTTATTTTGATTAAAACAATTTTATTATTTATTTATTAAAACCTTTTTTGGCAACACAAAAGAGTTTCTTCAATGATCGTTTAAATGCGATTGGATGACGGCAAGTTGGTTTATTAGTATTCCATAAAAGCGACCTTTTAGTGACAATGACAGCCTTCAAAATTTGATAGAATGCATTGTCATAGACATCGATCGCATCTATCTACCGAATTTCAGCCCGATTGGATGACGGCAAGGGGGTTAATTATACCTCCGCTGATTTGCCCGCCATCTACACATACCCACAAACACACAAGATCGAAGTTAATATTAAGGATTCAATGAAAAGGAACAAAGTCATCTTCGAAGAGTTAAATAATGTAAGATATATTTTTCTGCAGATGTTATTATGGTAGGCATAACACTCCTAAGATGCTATTAACTAAATTTAATTACTGAATCAATTCGTTAATTCAAAATTAAGAAAATAAATTTTAAACTTCTATTGGGGTATTAAATAGAAACATGCAAAAATAGCCCTAGTCCATTCTTAATTTAAGGACCATTTAACGACTTCGCCATTTAAGGACTTCCTCACTGGCCACAATGTATATTTAACTGTGTTTTTTTCAATAAGGATTTCGGTTATATTTGCTGGTAAAATGGCCTTTTTCTCAAACCACAAGAACTCTTTACGGTACCTTGTCTTACTACTTAAAGGTATAGTATTATTGCTTTTAACCACAAAAACGTTATAACCCTTACAAGCTGGTTATAGAGGTATTACTTAATAAATAAGCGAAACCGGTATAAATCTGGCGCATTTTCAATACATGTAAAATGCTGTTCTTAAACAATATTTAAAAGAGGTTTTGAGGGTAAGACTACAACGACTTTTGAATCCCCGTGATGCTTTTTTGTATTAAGGGTACCCCTTGTTTTTACAAATAATAATAAAAATATAATTTTTTTATTTGTTTGCATGTTTATAATCTTTGAAACCTTTTCCTTATTCTGGCAAGTTTTTGAGCTGATCGATAGCTGCAATTGCAGAAAAACTATATTTTTATGGAGAATTTAGCATTGCTGCAATAGCTCCTTTGATGTTTCGAACGCAATTTTCTCAGTTCGTGATTTTTGAAATTCCCACCTTACTCAAAATACTAAAACTACAGCAAATTTGAATGAAATGACTTGAAAATTTTGTGTGTGTCATACGTAATATTTACTTAACAAAAATAGGCATTGATTTTTGAATAAAATATTTTTTTTTACAAATTTAAATGTTGAAAAATACCCGTTTTTTACGCTTCTTTTACTTATAGTTACAGTAATTATCGTTTTCCTCGAAAACTATTTTACTTATTCTAAATCCGATCCTAAAAAGTTTGAGTAAACTACTAGTAACACCTTTTTTTTTTTTTCTTCTTCTTTTTTTTTAAATCTGGAAAAAATATTCAAAACTGAAAAAGAAGATAGAATTTGAAATTTGATGAATTTTATAAAAAAAAATAAAAGTTTGAAAATTTAGAGCACTATGTGAACTTTTTTTTTAATAAAATTTAGTTTTTACTTAGTAATACTTCCAAGTATGTAAAAATTATAATTTTAAAGGCTTAAATAAAAAAAAAAAGTTTGATGGGTTCCAAGTTCCCTTAACTAGAACACATTTTGAGCATCAAAACTCTCATAATTTTCCTTATTAGCACAACTACGCTGGGCAACATCATTCGACATTGATCAATCCCGATGTGGAACGATGTAAACCGGCCTTTGTTACATATACTGATGGTCTATCTCACGCAATGCTGGATAAATATATCGGAAGTTTTCAAATGTTGATGCACAGTTTTAAAATTGAAATATTTTATTTTTAAGAAAGGATGGAAGACAAAAAACTATGTTTTAGGGTGTTTCTGACAAGTTTATTTTTTAATAAAATCGTGTGTTTTAGAACGATGCTTGAGTTTCTGCCAAAATAACCTGCCGACCAAACGGTATAGTGGTTAGCGTGCTGACTTCTAGACCGCGAGGTTGCGGGTTCGAGTCCCGTGTAGGCATGGGTGTTTGTAAATGTATGTTGGTTTGTTAAATGACGAAATGTTTCGGCGCATTATAGCCCTCGTGTTGCTGACGGCGCCAGATAATCTGAATACAACCAACCAACCAACTGCCAAAATAACCCAATCTTCAGAACCTCTGCTTTCGACATTGGCCAATACTGCTGTGCTGCATGGGTTGTTTTATGTGCTAAATATTTCATCGTAATGTATTTTTAACCGTCGAATGATGGATCAGATCACTTGCACCCCCCTGGCTCATTAAATTTTTTTTAAAAATGAGAGAAAAGAAATATTTTTTTTTCCTATTAATTTAGTCTTTTGTTTCTTTCCTATGTCGTTTTGTATAGTTACTTGCGTGACGATTTTCTGGCGCTTGTTGTCTATGGTTATTAGAGGCTGATGAGTAGAAGTATTTATTTCTTTTATTGTATAATCATTTCCTGTGTAGTTCTCAAAATTGTAGGAAAATGTTTTGTTTTTTAAGTCATCAGATATACAAATTGGAATCTATTTTTAGAATTCAATTGAACATATTCCAATACTGTCTTAGTGTTTCATTTTGAATTTTTTTTCATGTATCCGAAACTTGGAAGAAATAAAAAAAAAAAATACTTTTTTGTATTTTTGCATCTTCGAGTTCCTCTATTCTAATTACTGTCTCTTGAATGCCGTGAGATCTAGTTGGATGATAAAAAAAATCGTTAAAAATATATATTTTAATATTTTTACTATTTTGTATTTTTTTCTCTTTAATAGGATTGCGCTTTCAAAAATATATACCTTGAATTTTAACTATTCTCAAAGAGTATAATTTATAATGCATAATTATTAATTAACATTTCTAAAAAAATTAATGATTTTGATAAAAATCTAGTCTTGCACCCCCTTGCAAATATTCCTGGGGGCACCCATGTCAGATCATTATACCCAATTTCAATGTTTAGTACAGACATAGCATTTTCTTTCCCGCTTGAAATGTAATATTTTGTATTAAATAAAAAAGTGACGTGTGTTCCGCCCTTTTCAATATAAAACAAAAAAATTAAAACCAGTTTTGTCAACAAAAAAAAAAAAAAGTAATAATGGAAATTATTATTAGATAGAAGACGATTCATACCGCTGCTCAAGAACCGTGACGTAAGCGTAGCTTTAATGGCAAAGCTTGACTAACGTACGTTTCGATGCGTATTTTGTGCGTCTATTTTAACAATAAACATATCTAACTTAATTTTCCATGAGAAGTGTTTGTTTATTAAAAGTACATGTGATTGAATTGACTATCAATCCCCGTTAATGCGAAGTCGATAGGACCGCCGAAATTGTTCGCGTTAACCGATTTTCGTGTCAAACGAAATAACTAACGTAAGTTTTAAGTACGGAGAACTGCTTTTACTTGGCGTTAAAAGGGATTTTATGTTAAGCGATTTCGCTTTAACGGGGTTTGACTGGACTTAAATTTTTGTTACTTTCTAATCCTTAAAAAGCGGTTAATATAGATACCTCTATAGTTTATATTTTGCATGTAATCCCAAAAAACATTTATGAAAAATTACAGTATGGAGAGAAAAAGGTTTTGGTAATTAATAATTAGAACGTTTCACTTTTCTAGATTTAAGGGTCACCAAATTTCAATAATTTTTTTTTTTATATATATTTATTATTTTAAAGATCCTGCTTAAGAAGTTCATCCGTTGAAATATTACCCCCCCCCCCCCTTACATCTACTAACAACTGAGGAAATTTTATAATGAATAAAATAATTATACCAGCATATTTACACAATTCCTTTTATGTTTTCATTTAAATTTTAAGGAATAAAGCTTAGAAAGTAGTACTATATTGCCCAAGGCATATTTAAATAAAGACGTATTCGTTCATTCGGAAGGCGCTGTCATAATACGAAAACTACTATTTTGCAGTAAAATTGATTAAAAATTTCAAATTTGTACAGAAATCCGTTATTTTCAATCTACCCTTTATTTATGGTCTAACATTGGGAATAAAAATTATTAAACTTTCCCTTTATATTTCTTGCATAAAGCTTCTATAATTGAAGGGCTTTGGCTAAGAACGACCAGAGTCTGTTTTTCTTAATTCTCCAGAAAATCTTATTTAAAACTTTCATTGTCATGAGCTAATTTCCATTTAAATTTTCCAATCAGGATTGAGGTAAATGGTTGCCCATAATCTCACGTACCATGACATTTATTTTCCAGAGGATTCCGCGTGGTTAAACTATCTGCTATAACCTTGCAAATGGCGGGAAAACCTTGATTTCGAAAAAATTGAACTCGGCTCGTTCTTTTCGAATTTCGTATGTCGTAATTTCGAATGTTACAGTCTTCTTTTAAAGGCAAGAATTATAATGTTGTTTCTCTTTTGAGTATATTCAATCACGCCAAAAAGAATAAAGAATTTTATTTGCAGGTTAAAATTGTATCTATACTTCAAAAATGCATATTACGGTATGAGCTTGGGACATGCAAATAAGTACATCCGACCTAAAAACACTATCTCCATTTGTTTTGGATTTCCATGTTATTTTTGCAATATTAATTGTATTTTGTGTTATTTCTAGAAGTATACAACACTTTCAAGTACATGGCTATATGATGGAGATACTCATTTTAAAATCCTCCATATTAACATCGATTTTGTGTGCTTGTTTGTGGCGGGAAAAACTTCGAAAGACTAATTAACCCACTTGCCATCATCCAATCGATCTGAAACTTGGCATATAAACTCTTTGTCGGTGATAATGCTTTTTACCATTTTGGGGATTGTCAATAAAATGCATCTTTTAAAAACGCTTCTATAGACGCTTTGGAGGACTGATTAACTCATTTGCCGTCATCCAATTGAGCTGAAATTTGGCAAATATTCTAGACATAAAACTTGATTGACGCCTAAACAACACATTATTGGAGGCCTTGCTTGGCTTCAAGGGTTTTGGAGCAGTGTTCACCGCAGAAAAAAATTGAGAAATTGATTTTTGAGCCCTTTTTGAAGAAGATTAAGACTCCTAATTTTTAGCAGTCGGAAAACGAGCAATCTTATTTGGGCAATGGGTTGGCAATTTCAGAACAAGATACTTACAAGATTTACAGAAAGATTATAACTTTTTCGAAGCAGCCATTGAATCCTTAATTTCTAATTTGGAACTAATTAAAAATTAGATAATTTCAAAGTCAAAATTTTATATACAATGATCGTCACTAAACTCGTCACCCTGACTATATTTTTCTGTAAAATATCACCGATTAGCGAGATTTTTTTTTTATGTGTTTATTTCTACGGAAAATTGTTAAAATGGAGAAATTCTTTTGAAAAATGGTATTGTGGCGCATCTTTCGTAAGAAATATTGAATTGGAGAAGTTAAGAACAAGTACAATCCCCTAATTTATTGTCCCTTCACATTCCATAAATCATTTTCATATCTGAAATAAAACTTCATAATTTTTGAGGCAGATATAGCTTTTGAACTGTAATTACATTTTAACTATGAGACAGAAAGAAAAATCTGGTACTTTGAAGGTAGATGGTCAATGATTTTTTATGAATATCTCAAAAGAGTTAACAAAAGAAATCGAATATCTTTCTTTCCTTCTCTTCAATGATTCTTTAAAATCCCCTAATATTCGCACCAACTAAAAATCAGAATATCAACTACAAAGTTAACACCTTACCTCTATCGGCATAACACCTGACCACATTCGCCCGGTGCGGCGTCGGCGACACCGTCAGTCCGTCCGGGGCCGCCACGGACCGGTACAGATCCAGCATGTATCGCGGGGGCGCATTTCTCGGCCACCGCTGCAAGGGCGAAGCCCCGGGGACGCCCTGCAAGACCTCCAGAAGCCTCTCGAGGGAAGCCCCTGCCCCGGCAACTCCAGACGAGACAGCGGCGGCGAGCGCGAGAAAAAGTAACAAAGCGTCCTTCCCACAACCCAGCTGCATCGTTGTGAGAAAGGGACTTGGCGAGCTTTTCGACTCTTCTTCCGTTAGGTTGTAATTTGTAGGGTTGCTTTTTTATGCGCGGTCGGTCTTTCTTCTTTCTGGTTTGGAGGATATAATGGGGCCGGTTGGATAAAAAGAGGTGAGAGATATATTTTCCCGGTGGGTGTCTTCTTTGACGGACAGTAAGGGCTGGTTTTCTTTTCTTTTTTTTTTTAATCTTTTTTTGTGCGAGATCGTCACAATTTAGGGTTGTTGTTTTCTTTTTTTTTTCCCTTTATCGTTTGTCTTGAGTTGGGGGTGTATTTTTAACAGTTTATTTTCATCACCTTTGTGCCGAGCAAGCTTTGCCTCAAAAGGATGTTCACGAAGTCCGTGTTTTCTTTTTTTTTTTTGTACCTGTACGAGTTAGGTATTTTTTTCCCCGTATGTACTCCAAACTCCTCTAGAATTCTTTCTCCTATCTGCATTCGTTTTTCTACTTTGTACTCCCTCCACTGTTTCTTTCCTCCATTACATTCCACACTTCATTGTTTTATCTCCTGTCTGTTCCATTAACTATTAGGCTTTTCTCTTATGTATTTCGTGCTCAGTTTTTTTCCCCCCTCCTATGTGTCCCACACTTCATTATTTTATCTCCATACTCAAAGGTTTTTTTATCTTCTGTGTATTTCACACTGTTCCCATGTGTAACAAACTTCATTAAGGTCTTCTCCTACGTGTTCCACGCTCCATCAAGTTTTTTCTCTCATATGTTCCAAGCCTCGTTGATTTTTTTTCCTATGTGCACCATACTCCATTTTATTTTTTGTTTAAGTTCTTCATTGGATTTTTTTTTAATAAATGTTTTATACTTCATTCGATTTTCCTTCGTATGTTCGTACTACATTTGGCTTTTTTCCTATTTTTACACCGCGAGGTTGCGGGTTCGAGTCCCGTGTTAGGCATGGGTGTTTGTAAATGTATGTTGGCTTGTCTCTAGAGTAAATGTATGTTGGCTTGTCTCTACGAATGTTTCGGCGCATTATAGCCCTCTTGTTGCTGACGGCTCCAGATAATCTGAGTACAACCAACCAATCCTATTTTTACATGAAGTATTTTCCCCTATATGACTCTCTCTCTCTCTCTCTCTCTCTCTCTCTCTCTCTCTCTCTGTAAAAATGTATGCTTCGAACGGGTAAACATGTAATTGATACACAAGTGGCCAACCGAGTAAATAAGAGATATATATATATATATATATATATATATATATATATATATATATATATATATATATATATATATATATATATATATATATATATATATATATATATCTTATTTACTCGGTTGGCCACTTGTGTATCAGTTACATGTTTACCCGTTCGAAGCATACATTTTTTAATACGTAGAATGCTAATTAGGTGTTTTAATAAAAATGTTTTTGACACACGGGTAATGCAAGAATTAATTTCCTAAACCTAATACTAAATAAAAATGAAAAGGTAATAAATTTTAGACATTCAAACGTTATCGTCAATTTTGAAAACTCCTTCAGATATGTTATATGCAGGGATACGTATTATTATGTAATAAAAATTGAGTTTCACAAACAAAATTTTAAGAAATCTTTAGTTAAGTAAATTTTCAGGGGAAAAATCTGAAATCAAAACTACCAGTGTAATAATAATATTAAAAACCATGACTGGGTTTCATAAGAAGAATACTTGCATACAACCAAACAATTTGAACTCAAGACATTAAACATTTAAACATTTTAAATATTTATCAAAATTATTAAAGCGCTTTGTGAAATTTGACTGACATCACCACTAAGTCACTACTTAAAGATCATCACTGCTAAAAGAGTTTTCTGAACTATTCTCGTATAGCAATAAATGTGTATTTTGCTCAAGAAATACGAGACTTTCGAAGTAAGAGTTTCTTCACTTCACTCTCATGCACAGCATACGAAAATCTCTAAAGTTTGTTTTTCGAATGATTAGATATTATTACAAAGATTGCTGAATTTAAAAATGAAATTTATTAATAATACTTTAGAAATTAAATTGATAAGCTATGGAATCACAAATAAATTAAAAATAAAACATAAATGCTTGTCAAATGTTTTAAAAATTGAACTTAAAACTAGAACATGGTAGACACAAAATTCAGGGGGAAAAGTTCGCTGACAGATTTCTAAAATATTCCCTGATTTTACGGCAAACGTTTTTTCAAATTTCTTCAACTTTTCCAGAAGTGTAGGCAGCACCTTGATCAAATAGAAAATGTATGCTACAGAGATAATATGCCAATTTTTAAAAAAAAAAATAGTTTTGACAGCAATGGAAAGTTTTAATTATTCCGCAACATTAAACTTCTAACGATTACCACCTCAATTCTCCGGGTGAATGGCACCAAAATACAGATGAACGGAGAAAAGTACCTTTAGAACAAAGTAAATGTCCTTAATTTTCGTAAAATTTTGCAAAATTCCCGGACATTTCCCTGATTTTTTTTCCAGAATCAGAAATTTGCCTGATTTTCCCTGATTTCCAGGTTATCTAGGTTCTGTAGCCACTCTGTAGAATATAATTTGTTGTACATTATCTTACTAGAAGAAAAACAGAAGCTGAACGAAATGATGATTTTTCAATTTGTACTCTACCAATGCAATTATTAATTTTTTTAATGCAGTAAAAACTTTAAAAAACAATATAGGAAACATACAAAATTCTTAATCGATAAACTTTGTATAAAAGTTGATCTAAGGTGAATGAAGAACACAATAATCTACTTGTGGCCATCAATTTCTAAGTTATCTATCAATTTAAATTTGCTTTTGCTGATATACATGATTTATAAAAGACATACCGAAACGAAAAATATTCTGAATTCTTCATGTAATTTTTTAAGTAAAAATATCCAGGTCCAGATAGATTCATGTATTGTCATAAAACGGGGGGAGGTGACACATAACTTTTAAAAATATGCATTCTTGTAGAGAGATTGAAATAATAATAAATAACAAAAAATGACCGAATTTTTAAAAGATAGTTAGTTTAAAATTTCAGGGTGGAAGAAGTAAAAAATATTCCTCAACACACGTCCTACAACAATGTAATGATAGTGACAAAATCAATGAGAATACAGTTAGAAATTTTATCAATCGCAATTAAAAAGTTTGTTGGAAATTTCATTATAGAAAAATAATATTGGAAGAGCAATAAATGATCCCGGTGCTGATGAGAATGATCTAACAATAACAATAATATTGATAATTACATTAACAATAATAATAATCTACTAAATGCTGTTTTTAACAAAGGTTTTTAAGTATTGCTGAAAATCACATTTTTGAAACAATGAGAGAAGAGAAGTCACGTGAGGAAATTATTCTAATGTATCTGAATATTTTTTTGCACAATTTTGACACTTTTCTATTTTTATTAGACAAAAAATACCTGGGTGTTAGTTAAAAATTGTTTCAGCGTTCGATAAACAAATTTCCAATAACTTTATAATCATATTCCACCTTTCCGTTTCACAAAAGCAAACATTGGAAGTAACCAACACAAATTACTATTCACTAAAACAAGGCTAAGATTGAACTTTCAATACAAAAAAATAATACAAAAAAAAAAAAAAAAAAAAAAATGTCGCAAAGCTATTTTCCACTAAACATATTTTACAATTCATGTTACGATGTTATCATTATCATTGAAAATGACGGGGGTATATCCATGGGTATTATTCAGTACTTTGATTCAGATCTAAGTTCTCGGAAACTCGCGGAAACTTCCCAACGTTTAAACAAAATCTCAGAATCTTAATCGTCAGACTCCCCATGACGTGGCCATACTACATCTTTCCATCAATCTGAATACATCAGAAAGGAACATGTCATCAAGTTATTTTTAAATATGACTCGTGGATGACAAGTAAAGAGTCAGCGTGCGTGCGGGCATATCGATCATTTGCTATATCATAAACTAAATATATCGATTACCATAAGCACATATCGATCATCTTTTAAGTCAACTCTGAGTAATATGGCGTGCAGGTGCGGTGAGTTTTTGTATAAAAAAAAAAGGGATGACATATTTTTTTTTTGTTATGAAAATGACATGGGGTGAATTTTTAGTATCCAATTTCAACGAGGAGTAGGGTTAATAATAATGATCATCTGAGAACAGTTATTTGGTATTGAAAACACTTGAAATACAGTTGAAACTAGACTGTATTGGATAGATAAATTGTGGTGTATTTTTGTCTGTTCTTTTTATCAGCCATCGTTCAATCAGAAATTAAAGTAGGAAGGTTTGTCAGAGTTCTAGCTTTATAAAATCGCTTCTTTATTTCATAAAATCACGCTCTCTAAACCTAAAATTATTGATGTCCATTTTGATGTTTTACATAAAAAATAATTTTCTTTTACTAACCTTACATCAATTTATTATAGATGCGGTATTACAGAGTAAAGAAAGTGTACAGTAAGCAACAACAAAAATCGGAACCATGGCTATATCTTCGGTTCTAATTATTGTAGAATCTTGCGGTTTGCACTTAAATATTTTGTTTTCGATTTTCTATATGTATAATGCAATTTTTTTTCTTAGGGGTCTGTATACTAAGTAAATTGAACTCTATCTTTAAAAATTTCAATACGAACCCTTATTTTTTATGTTTTCATTCGATTTAGAATACTTCGTTTACCCATGATACCAAATTTCAATTCAGTATGCTGAGAAACACTTCATGAGCGAAAATGTTTTGGACGATCTTGAGGACTAATTTCTTAACCGCGGGGAAGAATCGAACGTTTTGCATGCTTCAAGACGTAATCTATTACGCGGTCCCTTAAAGTAAGCATTTTTACATTTTTGCTAAAATATCAATGTCCAAAAGTCAAAATGGAATGAAAAAAAAATTCTGGAGGGGTTTCTACCATGATAATTTTAATGGAAGCAAAAAATATGTTTCTATTTTTAAAAAAATGTAAACTTGTTTATTAATTAATAATTAATTATTTAAAAACTTTTTAATACAAAAGTTTCATGTTATTTATGTTTGGCCTTAAACAAACTCTCCTTTAAAATAAAAATTGCTGAAATATATTAACTATATAAGAAATTATGGCAAAAAAAAAAAAAAAAAAAAAAAAAAAACATTTTTTTTTAGCATTAATTTATAATTTTTTGGACATCGTATAAATTATAACCGCTCATTGTAGAATTATGAAATTTGATATATAGACGTTTTTTTTGTATTCTAAATTTAAATTTGGTACAATATTATGGGGTTGTCATTGAACTTTTTAAAGTTTGGTTTAGTTTTAATATGTATATGACCCTTTATGATAAAAAAAATATATGCAATTAATAAAGACCTTCCAGAATTTACAACGGTACTTGACTTTTGTTATTTCATCATTTAAAATACAAGATATAGCCATGTGTTATATATATATATATTTTTTTTTTTTCTGTATTTGCTTTCTGTACAAATTGGGAACTTATGTGTCGGATTATCTATTCTATTAATATTAGAGTTTTATAAAGAGTAGATGGGTAATTCCTCCAAAACAGGCAACTTTTGAATATTAAACATTTGTTTAAAAAAAGGATGCCATAAATGCATGTTATATGTTTTTTGTTATTATTGTTATTATTTATGCTCGAAGCAAAAGAAAAATATCAGTTGCGCAAAAAATTGTTAATTGTGAGTAGGAAAAAGTATTTTAAAATATCCCTATGCCAAAACAATGGAGCTCATAATACGACAATTTTTGTAATCAGGGAGTCACTTAAAAATTTTGAATTTTTGAAATCATTTAAAAAATACTAATTAAAATAACAAGAAATTAAATTTTTAATTTTTCAAATTTAATTACAATAGTAGTGAGGTACTGTTAAACTTATATCTGTATCCAGGAGGTAATCGACAACACCATGTCTCATTTTTGTATTTGTTCAGGAAAGCCAATTTTCCATTACTTTGAGCTATTAAAATTTCTTTAAAATTTTTTTTTCGTTACTTATAGAAACAGCTTAATGAAAGATTTTTGCAATGTTATTCGCATTGATAAGTAATTGGAAGTGTTGATCATATAGAATTTATTTATGACAATTCATAAAATAAAAAAAAAATGGACATGGTGTCCTTTACCTCTGGGCACAGATAAATATTTTAATTACATTTTAAATAAATAACAAGCATCATTATCCTGGTTTGCTGTCATTATTTTCTTTATTTGCCAGGAAAATGATGAAACTTGCATAATTTGAAGCTGAGTCATTCTGTTTTAAAAAAATTTAATAAATGAGTATATTTTCTAAAAGTTGACTTTATTATAAATGCTATATTGTAACATAAACAATTTTCTACTGGCCTAAGTATCTTTTGTAGATGCCAGGAAAATTATTCAAATTAAACTTAACTCTAATGCTAAAGAACTTCACAATTCCACAAACAAGAAAAAGGTGCTAATTCAGAATAATTATTCATACAACTTCTTAAGAAAATAAAAGTTCTTAGAATTGGCAGAAAAAATAGAACGCTGCTCTCCTCTATCGCTAAAATATTAAATTTAGTGCAATATGCCAAGTCAACGATTTTTTCAGTGACAAACATTTTGTAATTATCAAATTATGAAAAAATAATGAAATTATCTTAAATTATTTTCCATTATATAAAACAACTTTATTATAAATGCATTAAATTAATCGCTGTACGAAAATTAGTTTATTTTTCAATTTATTTAACATTCATAATAGCATAGATGGTTCTAGTGACAAGGCAGGATCATGACTTTTGGACGTTTAATATATTTTTTGATACATTTATATAAGAAAATTCCAATATGTTATTGAAGAGAAGATTAGCCTGGCACATGGAAAAGTTATTAAAAGGCTGTTAATTATTTTCGTACTTTTTTTTTTAAGTGGTATAATGTTATAACTTGTATTTTTCCTGTTTTGGTAAAATTACTCAAATATCTTTTTTATGCAAGTACACTAATTTTAACCAAATTGTAACTAATTAATTGAATGTTAAAAAATTGGACGAATTAAAATTTCAAACTAAGTTGTTATACTTACCATGACATGGAAAATAAAACCACAAAATAGCTATAAAGGGCAGATAAACATCGTAAATTAAAAAAAAATAACAATAATGAATCCGTATCAAACTTAACACATAAAAAGGTTTTAATTTACATTCTTTATATGCATTGCCTTTATATGCAATTAAAGTTTATAGAATTGATTAATAGCTCTCAGATCTCTTTTTCATGTTTAATCACTTCGAAAAAGAAAAAGAAAAAAACATCGATAACCCGGTTTTATTTATTTATTTATTTATTTATTTATTTATTTATTTATTTATTTATTTATTTATTTATTTATTTATTTATTTATTTATTTATTTATTTATTTATTTATTTATTTATTTATTTATTTATTTATTTATTTATTTATTTATTTATTTATTTATTTATTTATTTATTTATTTATTTATTTATTTATTTATTTATTCATTCACTCACTCACTCACTCACTCCACACACTCACTCTCTCATTTATTCATTCATTCCTTCATTCACTCACTCATTTATTTATTTATTTATTTATTTATTTATTTATTTATTTATTTATTTATTTATTTATTTATTTATTTATTTATTTATTTATTTATTTATTTATTTATTTATTTATTTATTTATTCATTCATTCATTCATTCATTCATTCATTCATTCATTCAGTCACTCACTCACTCACTCACTCACTCACTCACTCACTTATTTATTTATTTATTTATTTTTAAATATCTGACAAGTTTTAGCTTGATGAATGACAGCGAGTGAATTTATTAGATGGCGGAATTTGTAATAAAAGCATGTGTAAAAGCGGCTTTTTGTGACAGTCCCCAATACTTGATAGGAAGCATTGTCATCGACTATCAATCTATCTGCCAAGTTTCAGCTCCATTAGATGATGGCAATGGGGTAGGTTTACTAGTCCTCTACATATTTGCCCACCATAAACGAACATACAAACAAAATTCAAGCTTACAGGATTTAAACATTTAATAATCTAAAAAATTGCTGTTTAAATTCAATCCTAAAATTATCCATTTCAAAAGAAATAATATGTTATTTTTGAAAAAACGAAACGGGTTTAATTTTTACTTATCTAATTTCCAGACGAGTTGGTAGGACAATAATCATCAAAGACAGTTATTAGATAATGAAAACGGTTTATCTGAAGATAAATCTTATCATATATAATAGATAACTGTTATGGGTTTTTTTGGTTTTTTTTTTTTTTCGGTCATTGTGCTTCATTCAATCAGAAGTTTGAGACAGAAAGGTAATAATACGTATTAAATTAGATACGCTACCTGAAATTAGTGCAATACAAAATGCAGATTCATTTCAAAATAAGATAAAATTAAGATTTTTTTTTCTTAGAAAATTTTAAATATTTGGAGTAAGCATCACATTATACATTCAGAGTCAAAAATTTGATTACACGCATAATAATGCAAAAAAAATTATTACTAACCAGTAGAAGATTTATAGCTTTTAATTTATATACATCAACACAGCAGACAAAATTCAAAACATTGTATGGAACAACGTCATAAAAACTCCTTTGAAAACTGACAAAACATTAAAACACTTTTAAAAAAATTTAGTATTACAATATTTCAGAAGATATCCAAGCAAAAACACAAATATAACCCACTAATATAATAAACTAAACTAGAAAAATACAATTGAAATATTTTTTTACCTAGTTAAGCAACATACTAAAGAAATGAATACTATAAATTGAAATGTTTAAATGGTCGTTTTAATTTAGTGTTTAATTATTATGTTTTAGAGTCGCTAATGCTGGGAAATAAGAAATAAATTACTTTTATAAGAAGAAATTACAACTCCAAAGATGAAAAAAACTAGACCAGCGCTCAATATTTCAGACGTACTCTTTTCGAACGTCAATATTAAATCAAGAAAAACATTCATGCTAAAATACTGATGTTCATATAAGTGAACCATAAAGCAAATTCTGAAGCAGCCTAATAATTCCCGCCGACAATAACGCTCACATATATATGCACCTTAATGACCAGTTACGGCCCACCCAAAGAATATAACACGGGGAAAAAAATAAAGTAAAAGGTAACGAACAGTCGAATAAACGTCAAGGTTGTAAAGAAACCTCTTGAAGAGTAATATCGTCGGGGGAGCACAAACCTGCCCGATGCAGACCCCCATGTCGCCGCGAGCGAACGCAGTGTGAATTATTTATATGGCGATTTTCCTGATCCCCCCCTCAAAACCGCACTAATTGGGAGGGCACTATTTCTGGAATGTCGACCAAACAACGTGAAAACAACCCGGAATTCAATTCATCTAAGGCCCCGCTTTGGTATATTCTGATACAGAATAGGAAAAAAAAAATCTGTTGTTTGGCTTTGCGTCGAACCGGTACTATGAGTATCTTCTATATTAGAACTGATATCTAAGGCATAAATTCTCTTTAAGAATTGTTAATTTTATGGCATTGTAGATATTGATAAGCAGAAAAGAATATGAATTTAAAGTTTAACGGAGGAGGAGTGGGGGGTGGGGGGGGGATGAGACAAAATAAATTTCATAATTTATCAAACTTATTTATAAATGAATTCTTATAAATCTGAGTGGGAAGAAGCGCACTTGTTCCCTAAGAACCTACCTGCTCCTAACTGTACCCACATCAGAACTTAACGTATTCAAAAATTTGCACAATGGCTGCCGCTTGCCAACGATACAACTCGATGATGATACTTATTTCACCTTTTTCACTTTGAATCGATATACCTTTAAAAAAAAAAAAAAAAAAAAATGATAATTAAAAAAAAAATATAAAAAAAAAAAAAAAAAAAAAAAAATAGGTGAGGTATGAAATTAGCCATCCCACCCCCCTCCCACTCACACTTTTTCATTGATGTCGGAAAAGGTTTAAAAGACTATTTTTGCATCTTGTGTAGGATATTTAGAATATCAAAAGTTATAATAGAAAAATTTTGACGTTTTTTAAATTTATAGAAATTTTTACAATTACCTAGCTATTTTACACAAAATGGTAATACATAAATGGTTTATCACATAAAATGATTTTGTTTTTATTTCAATGTTTGTTTATAATCAAATTTTTTTTTTTTTAAATTCAGCATATGCTTCATTTATATCAGTAGCTTTCTTATTAACGTTTACATATTTCTCTTTAATTTAAATGCAAAAAAATTTTTAAAAAAATAAAAAATAGGTAAAGATTCCCGCCAAACAAATACACTAAACTCTGTAAAACAGGAAGTTTTCTTTATTTTTCTACACTAACTATGTAAGGGTTCACCGATTTGGAAGTGAATTTCCTCTGTAACGAAAACAATTTATTTACTTGTTTTACTTGACACCTAATTTATTTTGTGTTTATGTATAGCTTTTTTAATGTAAACATTTCTCAATGCATTCTGAAATGTTGGAAAGATGCTATTGTCAACTAATAAAATAATCTTTCTTATTATTTAAGATATTTCCTCAACAATTTGGTTGTACTTTTTAACTAATGGCATTTTATATCCAATACATCTGATGAGTTAGCTAGATATTGAAATTAAAAAATTCTGCAATTAAGTAAAACCGTTATAACGTTATATAAACAATACAAATTAATGTTTTGAGGAAAACCAAATAGAGATTTGAAAACAATTTCAGTTTGCATATTCATTTCACAATTTGAAAACTACCCCAAACATTTAATTTTTTTTAAAAATAGTTTTTCTCTAACTATATCCAATAGAAATAATTTACACTAATAAAAATATGAGTAATAATTGTACATGGAAATACAAAAAAATTTCAATACAAAAGATTTTTTTTATTCAAATCAATATTTGAACAGATTTGCACTTTTTATATACTTTACAATACGATACTATTTTGAAATATTAGAGGGGGCAAAATTTCATCTAAGAAATAAGAGAAAAATATTTCATTCATGACATAATTTATATTAAAGAAGAAAGATTTCAATGTGTTCAATGAATTAAATGGTTGTAGTAAAACGATTCAAAATTAGTTTCAATGGAAAAAACTGCAATGAATTTGTGAAAGAAACAGAGATAGTGTTTCGTAAAACGTATGCAACAACTGTACTTGTGAAACTTAACTCAATTCAGATTTCCAATTTATGAGGCATTTTGATTCATTTAACATCTAAAAGCTGCTGACAATTTGTTAAGTAGCACCGTTAACTTGTTGTCTTGAGTGTTTAACTTGTTAACAACACTCTAAAATCATACGAAACTCAAACTATGGAATAAATAAAATATGAATGGAAAAATATAAATGAAAAATGCTATTTTAATAATGAGGAATTTTCACGTTTATTGGTTTTATTTTTAAATAAAAGTAGAGAAAAAATCACGAAAAACAATACCATTCTTTCAAAAATTTGAGCTCGGATAGATAGTTAAAAAAAATATTTAGTTCTCACTTTGCGATTTGGCGGGAAAAAGCTACTTTTACGTGTGACATCAATGCGCAGATGATGAACCAGTCTAATGGTTTTATTTTATTGGTTTTATCTTTAAATAAAAGTAGAGAAAAAATCACGAAAAACAATACCATTCTTTCAAAAATTTGAGCTCGGATAGATAGTTAAAAAAAATATTTAGTTATCACTTTGCGATTTGGCGGGAAAAAGCTACTTTTACGTGTGACATCAATGCTCAGATGATGAACCAGTCTAATGGTTTTATTTTATTGGTTTTATCTTTAAATAAAAGTAGAGAAAAAATCACGAAAAACAATACCATTCTTTCCAAAATTTGAGCTCGGATAGATAGTTAAAAAAAATATTTAGTTCTCACTTTGCGATTTGGCGGGAAAAAGCTACTTTTACGTGTGACATCAATGCGCAGATGATGAACCAGTCTAATGGTTTTATTTTATTGGTTTTATTTTTAAATAAAAGTAGAGAAAAAATCACGAAAAACAATACCATTCTTTCAAAAATTTGAGCTCGGATAGATAGTTAAAAAAAATATTTAGTTCTCACTTTGCGATTTGGCGGGGAAAAGCTACTTTTACGTGTGACATCAATGCGCAGATGATGAACCAGTCTAAGTCCTGTTTTAGACAAGGAAGGAGTGAGTTCCTCCCTGGATTTTCGACGGAATCTATGCGTAACTACGTCACGGATTTTTATACGTTTTTTATCACGTGACTTTTGTTTTGAATTCAAACTCGATTTTTGATTAATTGAAAGCATAAAGATAAAAAATAATTGCACAGCTCAAATATATTCATTGGATAACACTAGAAAATACAAAAAATATTCATTTTCCTCACTTGTGCAAGTTCTGCATTGTCTCAGGAAATTTTTTTAAGCTGATTTCTTATGTAAATTTGCAACCCAATTCACTTCCATAGCCCAGTATAACTTCGAATCGTAGTGTTAATGCGGATAAACTTAAAGCCTTGGCTTTGTTTCTACTGCTTTATATTTACTCGTAGAGTACTCATTGATAGGAGTACTAGAAATCTCACAGAATTTATTTTGAAGTATTACGCGAGAAAGATAAAATTGATGCCTTTACTTTTAATTTGAGGAATAGCACAACTGATTAGAAAAGCTACTGTGATGAAGACGACAATTATTTGATATAAAAAAAAAAGTTGGATTTATTAATCTTCTATGACAGTGTAGATCTCTCTGTGTGATGATGTTTTAAAACACTTTTCTTTGTGACATCGTATTACTTGAACTAATATAATTGAACTAATTACTTAAACTTAATTCAAGTGCTCTTCTTTTAGAAAATCAAATTTTCCAAATTTCAAACTTTTCAAGGAGTTTAGAAATTTATATTTGTTTTTAAGGTTAAAGGCAATTATTGTTAAATAATTAAATTTGACATTATTGTACTGTTTCCCTCAAATTTATGTTGAATTTGAGTTCTATTTTCATACATATACAAAATTTAATTAATTAATTAATTTATTTATTTATTTATTCATTCATATTTGCACATTCATCAAGTATTTATTTATTTATTTATTTATTTATTTATTTATTTATTTATTTATTTATTTATTTATTTATTTATTTATTTATTTATTTATTTATTTATTTATTTATTTATTTATTTATTTATTTATTCATATTCCATTAACTTTTTTTGTTTTTCATTCAATCCAAATATTCCATTAACTTTTTTTGTTTTTCATTAAATCCAAATATTGTAATGAGAAAGATAATAGTTAAAGTTTAAAAAAAGATGTGATGAAACTTACATGATTTCAAAACATTATTTTTATAGCCTAGTGTATTAAAACCTATTTATAGTTAAAGTGAAAATTAGCATAATTATAACTAGTAGTATGATACATTTAAAACGAGTGAATTATGTGCATTTATATAACGAAAATACAAATTGCATTTCCAACTATCCCTATTTCAATTTCGGTTCATGTATTTAATGAGCATTTCTCTACCATGTTAAATTTCTGTCATGTTAAAATATATATTCATTCCAAATTTCAAACATTTCAAAAATTTCAAACATTTCTAACTCAATATTTGTTTTTGTCGTAAAAGTTGAAATTTAATACTATTTTTTCTCACATTGTTAATAAATGTGTTAAATCTTTGGCATTTTTAACACAAATTAAAAAATAATAATAATAATTTGACGGCATGACAATGTGGCTGGAGGAATGAAACAAGTTAGACAGCGAGAAAAATTGTCACTCAATGGCATTTTCTAAACGATCTCTCGTGGGGTAAATAACAAGAATAAAACTAAAGTAAAATAAGTTAGGAAATTTTTGGTCTACTCCACTGTTGTTAAAGAGACGTTAAACTCTTCCATGTTATAAAACATTGAGGTATTTTTTAAAATAAAACCAATTCCTTAAACATGACGATGTCTCTTAACCATATAACTATTTTTAATTATTAAACAAACCTTTTAATAAAACCCATATTTTATCAGAATATTATTACATCAAAAGTGTAATATGAAGTGTATTTTTCTCAGAATTTATCATCAAAGTTTTAAGTAAAATATTTAGACCTCAAAGGATAGTTTCAGCCCCCTCCACTTTTATAGTAAGAACAGCATCAAAGGTATCTTAAAACTGCAATGCTCAAAGTAGATGAAAAAAGATGATAACGTGTACGAATTTAAGAATGATGCAGGATGCAGATATGTAAGAGGGATCTAAAATGGTAATGATCTTGAATGAAGCCGATCTAGAACTAGTCAAGGACTATTCTGAAGAGGTATTATTGTTGTAGATCAATGGTCAAACATTTATTTGATAAACTAGTAATGTGGGCCTATGCAAGCTCAAGCTCGTTTCGCTCGCTGAAAAGTTCATTTACCCAAGCACAGACTAACTTCTCTCGGTGAAAGGTTCATTTCTGTAATAAGAATAAGCTTGCTTCGCTCGGTAAATAATTAATTGCTACGTAAAGCCTTATTATTAGAAACTTTTCATCGAAAAACACAAATAATTTCCCCGTTAATACAATAATACAAACCCCCTCACTACTCCGGGAATATTTAATGTGAAAATTGTGAAAAGTATAAGTAGAAAGCCAAAACTACTTATGTTTATAAAATTTCATAGTTCTTCGCTTATTGGAAGTAACTTAGCTTTAAAAAAAAAAGTAGGTTTCCAAAACTATTTACGAGTAAATTTTCAAAGAGTCTACGTATATTAGAAGTCCCTTTCTATAAAGCCACAAGTATAAAGCCACAGACATACTGTTTTATTATTATAAAAGACTCATAGTTTTATTATTATAGGTAATGGAATGTGCTGAAGGGTTGAAATGCTGTACAAAGTGTTTAAAAAAATATATCATCAAATGGGATAACTTATCATAAATTATCATAAGCAAAAAAATTTCTTCTTAGTCGGATATTTAAACGATGTTATTCTATCAGCGAGTATGATCACCACGAAGTCTACATTGTAATATTCGCATTTTTGAGAGTGCATGTTTTTAATATAGTTTTTAAAGCTCGTGTAAATATCGTCTAGGTCACCTATTAAATTGGTAATTTTTAAAGAAAGTAGTAAAAATATATGGCAAAGCTCATAACAATTTAGTAAAAGTACATATTTACAAAGTTTACCTTGTGTATAAAATGGGTTGAGACTTGGTAAATAAGTAATTTTATAATAATGACACAAATCCACGAACTGAATAATTAATTTGGTAAATTTGGAATTTTGGAACGATAACTATATAGTACAACTTTTTAAAATGTTATGCTATGTTATGCTAAAATGCTATTTAGAGAGCCTTTTTAAATGTAACTTCTATTCCTGAATTTAAAAGTGCAAAGTTATTGATCCTGTATAATTTGAAAGCTGTATCTGTTATGGCTCAAAGAAAAACAGTGCAACCATATTATTCAGTATTACCTTATAGTATAAAATTATTCCATTTAAGGCTTTCACTTTATTTAAAAACATTAATTAATTATTTAGATGCCATTATTTACAAGTCTATTTACAAGTCCAATATAAAGCAAAATTTACACAAAAAAAAAAAATATTATTTATAACTACTTTTTTAACGTGAAATTGAAGAATTATTTAAAATAAAGAACTTGGCAGCGTTTTCGTTTTCAATTAATAACATTTAATTGTCGAAAAATTGTTGTTTCAATGATTAGTATTAAAACACATTTAACTAATACATACTATTATTTCATTCTTAACTATGCTGATTATTCTTTATACAACATCTGAAGAAAATTGTGCATGGCTTTACAAAACCCTTTCATTTGTAATTTTATTTAATTTTCATTGCCCCTTTTTGATTTTAAAATATATTTTTAATACTGTTGCACAAATTGTCTGTATATAGTTGTAAATAGTGACGTATTATTTTAAAATTCTATTGAAATTTATTTTATCTTATTTTATTTATTAACAGTGATAATACAGGTTAGAAAAAGGTGGCAACACTTAAAGCAATCGGGAAATTTCGAGATGTTTTTATTTTTATTTGTCCAGTTGGCTGGATGTTTCGAGAATGTTCTCACGCACCTGTATAAATAAGACCTCAGATCGGGAAAGTTTTCAGTTTGACTTTGAAACTCGATGAAAGCTGAAAGCTTTGAGTGTGCCTGACCTAAATTATCGCTGAATTCGAAATTGTTGTTACTGAAGCTTGTGCTGCAACTTGATAGTGATTGCGCTGTAGTTCGATTAAATTTCGTGTGCCTTTGAAGAGGAAATAAATAATTGTTTTTTTCCAATAAAAACTGTGCCATCATTGCCTCTGTAGAAAATTCATAACAATACTAATGGTTGCGTATATTGTGAGTCTTTGAAGCATACAAAACCTAAATTTCCTTTGATTTTTTTTAGAGTTCCATTTTAAAAATACCTCAAAAAGAAACAAAAGTTTCGTTTAAATCTCAACATGTTTTTTTTTTTTTTCTTTTTTTTTTTTTTCTTCTTTCTTGTATGAAAAGACTTCAATAAAATTTAAACGCTAAAAAATGAAACCTAATCGCTCGCATTACCTTTCAAAAGGTTTTTTCTCTTCTTTTAACTCTTCTTTTGGAAAGTCGAGCTTTACGTACCATCATAATAAGACACTTCTTTTCAACTCGCGCGCTCTAAAGAAAATATGGGTGTTAGTTTTGGGTGAGAGATTCTTTTCTTGCAAGCAAAACTAAGGTCGTACCTCAACCGCCTTTGAAATTTGTTCTCCGCGTTTGTCTGTCTGTCTGTCTAGAGGCTCGTCTCCCCCCTTAGTCTTGCTTTAGTTGGAATAAATGGAGAAGATTGTTTGCTTTGGCCAGAAGGGGAAATCCTCTGAAAAGTGTAAATATCATTTTCGTTGAGTTGTAGCCCGAGCTAGAAGTGAGGGAAAAAAAGCTAACCCAGACAGACTTTGTTTTATTTGCAGAGGTGTAATTCCTTTTTATTTTTAAATTAAGGGAAGTTGTAAGGAAAGAATAACACTATGCTCAAAACATGATCTTTTTAGTGTGCGAGGTTTTAATGAAAGGGCCTGGGAATTTGTTAGGTTTATAAGCGTTTCTTTTGGAAGGGTAAAGAGCAACAACCAACCAGGTTTTTTTTTAATATTCCCTCTCCAAGAGCTTTTTGTATGCTTTCCCGAATCGTTAGGCATAGTCTTTGTTCCGTAGGCCTAATGTTTAATTTTTAGCCAGAATATCTGCCGAAGCATTTACCTTATACATGAATTTTTACAACATGTATGAACATAGAAATAAAATATAATTTATAAAATTTGAAACAAACAACCAGTTTTTTTTTTTTAAATACTTTAAATTAACTTCGATTTTGTGTGTGAGAGTGTGGGTGGTTGGTTGTGTATGTCGATAGAAGGCAAATCTGCAGAGGCCTAATTAACCCCCTTCCCGTCATCCAATTGAGCTGAAACTTGGACGATAGATTAGATGTCGATGACAATGCATTTTATCAAATTTTGGAGGGCTGTCATTCTCACTAAAAGGTCTATTTTACGGAGTACTAATAAATCAACTTGCCGTCATCCAATCGTGCTGAAATAGCATTTAACCGATCATTGAAGAAACTCTTTCCTGTTGACAAAACTATTTTAATAAATAAATGATAAATTTGCTTTAATCAGAATAAATAAAAGATATTCGAATGTGAATACATGTATTCACATCCATTTTAATGAATAAATGTTTAAAAAGTGGTTTACTGCATACTTTACTGATAGAGATATGTTTAATATTTAAAATAAGATGCAAACACCAAGCATAAAAATTGGCAATACATATAAAGGATTTATATTAAAAACTTTGTTTTTATTGGTTATATTATTTTATTACTAATTTTTAAATCTATTATGAGCTGGCTTATTAAAATTTTAAGTAATAAAGAAGGAAAAAACTGCCAGTCTATGCTCCATAGACCCAATGTTTAATTTTTTAGACAGCATATTTGCCGAAGTACAATCTCTGAATAAATGACATTTTACAACATATATGGAAACAGTAATAAAATATAATTAATAAAATTTTAAATAGAAACAACCAGTGTTTTTTTCCTATTGCTAATTCTTAAAGTTTATTAAGTTAGCTTATTAAAGCGTTTTATTGTATGAAAAAAAAAAAAAGGAAAAAAAGAAGAAAAAAAAGAAGAAAAAAAAACATTTTTATTTCCCTTCGAAATTTGATAATTATCTACAATTATTGATTTTTTAGATTAGTGTAAAAATTCATAAACTTTAAAGCGATGCGGCAGATATTGCTGCTGCTGCTGCTGCAAAAAAAAAAAAAAAAAAAAAAGCATTGTCTATGAAGCAGGGACATATGCAATAGCGTGCGGTCCATAGTAGCAATCTAGGCATTGCTTTCCTCAAATAAATGAAAGATTATGGAAAATGTACATTTGAAATGTCCAGCATAAATAATAAAAGCGAATGTATTTCGATTTTTGCCCAATAATTTTCATAAAAAGTAATATTGCTCATGTTGCATAATTTATAAGATACAATAAAAATTCTTCCACCAGGTGGCTTATAAGTCTTTCGGATTGGAAAGGTCAAGCATTTCTGAATATGCTTCTGGTTTCCTATTTCCATATTGAAACAGCGATGCATTTTCATGCTTTCTTATGCCTTCCCGTGTTTTTTGTTTTTTTGTTGTTGTTTTTAAATTAACTCTTGAATAGAATTTTTTAAAACTTTAAGTTAGTATTTAAATATAATTGCTTAAGCTTTTTTTTTAAGTTTTTTTTTTTTTATATTTTGAAAAACTGGAAAACTAGATTGCTTCGAAACTAGTATGTTATCATCTATGAGCACAGCAAGTAATAATATTAAGACATTGATTTAGGTTTTTTTTTTTTTTTTTTTTATTTAATTATCATGTTTTTTCTATAAATCTCGTCAAATTTTGATTGCTAATTAATTTTTCAACTTTTTTGTATGAAATAAATTCCACCTTTATGTTATATCAAGAAATCCTACATCTATTTTATTTTTCTGCAGTTATTCATGATTTTTAAATAAATGTTTCTTAATTTCTCTATTATTTATGAGTGATAGGATGAAAAATTTAGCTATTAATAATATTGCTTCCCTTTTAAAAAATCTCACCCCCCGCCACTGGGCAGATGGGAAATATCTCTTAAAATGTTTAAGTTGTTGCTAGTATACAGTATTATTCGCATAGATAGGCCCTAGTCTTTACATACATAGAACTTAACCATTACTTGCATAGAACAAGACGAATAATTAGTAGTAAATATTTAACTTCCTTATGTAAGGTGTGCACAGTTTTTAGGATGTTTTTTTATTACCGAGAATGATGCCCAGTACCTTTAATTTATTTATTAATTTATGATTATATTATTAGGTAGCTTTGGTTCAGACACTAGATTAGCCACTGATGCAAAACAGTTCTTATCATCGTATAGGTGAACATCAGGAGACCAATTAATAATATACTTATTAATAATGTTTTTTTACTATAGCATGTAGTATGTGCTTCATTCTACCAAATCATAGTGTTAAAGAATTTGTCTCGATGTTAGTTATCAAATATGAATTAAAAACAGGATATTTTCTATACAACTTGAGTCACTGAATGTATACAGGGTGGCCAAGAAATTCAGGAAAAAAGTTCTCTGATAATTACCTGATATCTCTGATAGATTTCTAAAAAATTCCCTGATTTTAAGGCAATTTTTTTTTTTTTTTAAAGTTCTTCAATTTTTTCCAACTATGTAGATCAAATAGAACTTTTATGCCAAAAAGATAATATACTAATTTGTTTGAAATAGTTTTGGCAGTAATGAAAAGTTTAAATTATACCGTAACATGAAACTTCAAACGATTCCCACAATTCTCAGGGATACTAATGAACATGGAAACGTACCTTCAAAACAATAGAAAAATTCCCTGATTTTTGCGAAATTTTAAAAATTTATCTGATTTTTTTCCAGAATTAGAAAGCTTCCTGACATTTCCTTGATTTTCAGGTTTTCCAGCCACTATGTGTATAGCCACTATAGCCACTATGTGTATATATAGTGGAATTTCGTTAACATTCGTTAACATTTTACTTTCAATTACGCATACGTTAACATAGCGTATTAAAAGAAAGTGGTGTAGAAAAAAGTAGTCTGTGAGTGTGTCCGTGGTCAGCACAACTTCCGAAAGGATTCACCTGCGATGTTCAACTTTTGATAAGGGTTAGTTGTAGACATCGGCAATATATTGATACGACGATATTTTTATCGATATTTCTAAAAAAATATCGATATTAAAAATATCGATAAAAGTTAATGATATATCGATATTTTCAAACATTTTTAGTTTTTAGATGATCGTTTTGTAGTTCATGTGTTTTTTCGATTTTCTTGATTTCCTTTTCAAAAACTTCAAATTTAATGTTTGAACTTGGCTGAGAGACAGTTAAAATGGCACCAGTATTCAATATTTTTCCATACACTTAAAAGTTATTGAAAATTATCAGAATTTTTCTTAAAATCACTGCACCAATTAAGCGAAAATATATATATTTTTTTTTTTTTTTTTTTGTAGTAGATCCATTTCAGTTGAAAAAGTAGTCACCTTACAAAAAAGCAATCATGCAAAGTAGGAATTTGCCCAAAAAAACTTTGTATCTGGCAAAATTGAAAATAAATAAAAAAAAATAAAAAAAATCGATATATCGATATTTCATCGATATGTTTTTCTATGCAACGATATAGTATCGATATTTGTTTTGATCGATATTTCCGACCTCTAGTTAGTTGCAACCATGGAACTTGTCATTGAGGATTTCGTCAAATGATGACGCTCTTCGAACTCCCCCAGGTTATTTCTCCGACCTAAATTTTCTGTAACATGCGTGGGACAATTCGGAAAGACACATTGTGACACTTTATTTCTTTTCATTCAGAAGCCATCCGTCTATTGATTTAATAGAGACATGTGAACAATGTTGCCAATAAAGTTTACATTAATATATAGAAATTATAGAAGTACTGTGCGATTTAGAATATGTTAGAAGAAATCATATTCATTATTAAAACTAGGGGTGTGGAACATCGCACAACTTTCAATTACACTATAATACTAGTTACTATATTTAAATTTGATGTGGAATAATATTATTACCCTTTCATATTTTCATTTATTGCCCTTTTAAAAAAAAGTTTGGCTATATTTTTGGCGATAATTCTTGCAATATTCGGGCAAAAAAAAATCGATAAAATGGCGAATTTGGCTGTATACTTTTTGATTATTCTTATACTATCCCTTCATGTCAGTCAAACAAAGGAGAGGAGAAAAACCGTCGCTGATATTACCATACAGATTTTTATCAAAATCGTTAGAGCCGTTTTTTAGCAATTGCTGAAAAAATGATTTTTTAATGTTTCTTTGCATGTTTTCAAGTCTCACGCAATATTGACGAAAACCTTAATAACAGGTCCAAAGGTCACCAATAACCGGTACACCAAATTTGAACATCGTAGGTCAATTCGTTCGGTAGTTATACTTCAATTCTTTTTTTTAACCGAAAACAATATTTTCATTACCCTATTTTAACATATGGGTAATTTAAAGTAAAAAAAAAATTGTTTTCATTTCAGTCGAAAGTTTAGTACATCGTAGACCACCAAAAACCCAACAGGATCTTACATAAAAAAGTATTTATCAACCAAAAAAAAAAGTATTTGTCACTTTTCCCTATTAAGACTAATCATCTAAATTGAAACTTAATTGTAAGAGTTTTCTATTCAATAAAGAGGATTTTTGAACTTGTATTAACTTCTACAGCTATAAAAGTTTTAGAACAAATTGATAATAAAGAAAGACTGCGATTTTCCTAATTTAGACAATTATGAGAACAATTTACACAAGTATGCTTGACTTTGCCACTCTTAAATCTAATTTAATGACAACAACTTATTTTGTAGAGACAAGGGTGAATCGAAAAAAATATATTTGTGAAAAAATCCTGGTGGTTTTCAAAAAATTAATATACCCACAGATATACTTTTCAGATTTTCATAGACCATCACTGGTCTACAGTCCACAGGTTAAAATCCAATGTTTTAACCCCCAAATATACAATTTGTATTTTTGAGACTTTTTTTTTTTTTTAAAATTTTTTTTTTACTTATTATAACATGTTTCTTTGATAGTAGTTTTTTCAAATCTAACTCGTTCAATTGAAAGGTTATTAAAAATTAATTAAAAATTTATTTTAGTTTGTAAACTAATGTGATTTTACTTTCAAACATAAAAAATAAATTAAGAGACAAACCCTTATTTTTTCAGTACCTTTTCTCGATATATAATATAAAATCCTAAAAATTAAAATATGCTCTTTTCTTAAGTGTTTTTTTTTTTTTTCCTTTTTTTTTTTCCCTTTTATATGATACTTCACAACACAATATAAGACTAGACATGATTATATTTTTAGAGTACAGGTAAATTCGTTTGTGGTTTCGTGCAAAATTCTAAAGAACCGGTCTTTTGTCTTTGCTCACTCGGATAATCTAAAATGGTCGATTTCTTATTATAGCAGTGGTCTTTTTTCATTAAACAAAAAACACAATATGTGTAGTTGTAGATTATATCAACCTATATTCCTTTTTTCATTAACAAAAAGAAAATTTTAACTTTTAATTTTATTAAATAAAAAGTACTTTTAATTTATAATAATTTATAACTTTTTATTTTATTGAATAAAAAGTTGCACATTTATCTCTAAATACATGCTGATATTATATTTTGGGAAATTTCTATATCTCCATTGATAGAATTTGACTTTATATAAAATTTAATATATTTTTACTAGGAATGTTTCAAAAAATATCTAGAAGAGAAAATATCTCTATCGTTATTTTAACTTCCCTAAATAAGAGATGTGATATTTTCTTAATAGCATTTGTTCGATCCTTTTTATTATTATAGTTAAAATATTAATAATATAACATAATGGCAATTTAAAAATATTAATAATCTAACATAATGGTAATTTAAGAATATTAATAACCTAACATAATGGTAATTTAAGAATATTAATAACCTAACATAATGGTAATTTAAGAACATTAATAACCTAACATAATGGTAATTTAAGAATGTTAGGAAGCTAACATAATGATAAATTTAGAATATTAATAATATAATATAATGGTAATTTAAAAATACTAATAATCTAACATAATGGTTATCTAATATTTGATATTCTCAAATTTCTTATGTTAAATCTAGATAAATCTCATTTTATTACTATGGGGATGACACTAAAATTTTTAAAATCGGAATCAGTTTTAATATAAAGATGACCCTTTATAACAAAACAAAAAAAACAAAAAAATATTTACTTTTATTAAAAAATCTTCGAATTACAAAAGCACTTTCCTGTTTTTTATTTCATTAATAAGTATAAAGATAACAATGAAAAAGGGAACTGACGAAATTACTCATATTATGAAAAATACTTGCTTCTTTCAAAACTGAGTAAAATTGGAAATGGAATTAATCGCTTATTTACATCACTGATGACGTATATTTGTCGAAAACATGGCTCTGTTTTAAAAGAAGCTTTTGATACAAGAAGTAAAATCGTCTGTTTCCTTTCTCGTTAAATTAAAGAAAGGTTGGTCACCAGATAAAAAAATGGCATCATTTATCGTTTGGCAATTTATGACATACTAGGCTATCGCAATATCCGTTTTAATTCAACTCATTCGAAATCGATTTTCGAACAACTTAAGCTAATTTATCCCCGACAGGCGAATATATTTTTTAAGTATTTTCTAGTATTTCTCATTCTATGGAGAAAAAAAAATCAGAATATTTTTCCATTAGAAAACTTGTATCCATTTCTACATCTATCACCAGTATGGATGCTTTTTTTTTTTTTTTAATGCTTATTTTATACCACAGCGAAAGTTCTTTTCTCACCAGGTACACGCTTTAATGATGTGAATATAGTCAATAATAGCACGAGTAATATTAAATTTCAGATCATCAAGAGGAAGATGAGAAAATGATTTTGGAAAACATCACTGAAAGATAACGAGTTGGTTTACTATACATCTTGAGATGTAATATGTTGAATTCTAGTAATAAGCACTGCATCAGCATGGTATATAAACTAAAAATAAATTTTTACAGTAATTAGATATCCTAGCTTTTCAAAAATTCTATCTGGTGTGCTAATGGATTCCAACTTCGTGTTTGTGGACAATAATAGCACATTTTATCTCACTATTGAGTTATTACTATGGATAAAAGTACAAATACTGAGAAACTCCCTCCTATGCGTACAGCAGTATACTTTTTTGCACATGTCCTAGCATTCTAATCCATGTCCTATATCTATAAAAATCTTGGCTGGGGTGTTATTGGATTCCAGTTTCATGTTTGCGGACAATAATGGTACATTTTATCTAACTATTGAATATTAGTATGGATAAACGTACAAATAGTCCTATCACTCCTTTGCGTTCGCTACCATACTCTTTTGATCTAAATTCGATCGAACATATATGGGACATGAAAGTTTTTTTTTTTTTTAATCCCTCTTCCATTCCACTGTTCATCGATTTAAGTTAACTATCAAGCAATGTTACATCCGAGCCTATTAATTACTTTTTTGTACATGTCCTAACATCCATGTCCTAGATCTATAAAAATCTTGGCTGGTGTGTTATTGGATTCCAGTTTCATGTTTGAGGACAATAATGGTACATTTTATCTAACTATTGAATATTAGTATGGATAAACGTACAAATAGTCATATCACTCCTTTGCGTTCGCTAGCATACTCTTTTGATTTAAATTCGATCGAACATATATGGGACGTGGAGTTTTTTGTTTTTTTTAATCCCTCTTCCATTCCACTGTTCATCAATTTAAGTTAACTGTCAAGTAATGTTACATCCGAGCCTATTAATTACCTCATGCTAAGTATGAAAATATATTGCAAGGTAAATGCTAGAAGTCGGCGATATATCGATACGACGATATTTTTATCGATATTAAAAATATCGATAAAAGTCATCGATGTATCGATATTTTCAAAAAATTTTAGTTTTTTGATGAACATTTTGTAGTTCCATGTGTTTTTTCGATTTTCTTTATTCCCTTTTCAAAAACTTCAAAACTAAAGTTTGAACTTGGTTGAGAGACAGTTAAAATGTCTCCAATTTTCAATATTTTGTCATACACTTTAAAGCTATTGAAAATTATCTAAAATTTTCTTAAAATCACTGCACTAATTAAGCGAAAATATAACTTTTTTTTTTTTTTGTAATAGATCCATTTCAGTTGAAAAAGTAGTCACCTTACAAAAAAGCAATCATGAAAAGTAGAAATCCCCATAAAGTTTTGTTTCTGGCAAAATTGAAAATCAAATTTTAAAAAATCATGTATCGATATATCTATATTTTATCGATGTTTTTTTCTATGCAACGATATAGTATCGATATTTATTTTGATCGATGTTTCCGACCTCTAGTAAATACTGTAGTTAGGGTTACTAAATTCGTTCGATCGTATGTGAGGTGAAGAAGAGTTGGTTTCATTGTTATTATTATTAAAAAGTTAGTGACAATGCACTGGTTGCTTACTTTTTTTTTTTTACTTTCAATTACCCATATGTACATATAGGGTAATGAAAGTATAGCCATTCGGTAAAAAATTGATTTTTTTTTTTTTTCATTTCTCCACGTTTTGGAACATCCTGATTTCAAAAAAAGTGATCTAGAAAAAAAGTATGTCTGTGTGTATGGTGATCAGCATTACTCCCAAACAAATTGACCTACGATATTCAAATTTGGTGTGCGAGTTGGTGGTAGCCATGGGACCTACCGTTAAGATTTTCGTCAAAATCGGGAATGCGCGTAAGGTAGCTGCCATTGAAAAAATAAAAATTTTCAGGAATTGCTAAAAAACGGCTCTAACGATTTTGTTTAAAATCGCTTGGGTAATGCCGCTTAAGGTGTTCTAAACATCCCTACCACCGAAATTCCCGTGAAAATGTTTTAATGGAGTAACAATTTAAAAAACTAATGCCTTTAACACAGAGTTCTCTTTCCTTGAGCATACCTCATCAACAAGTTTTGTTTTTTTTTGCTTTTTTTTGTTTTTTTATTATTATTATTATTATTATTATTATTATTATCTCTCCTCAGTTTCACTTACAAGAAAGGATAATATACGAATTATCGATAAACATATCGCCAAAAGCATCATTTTGGTGATATTTTTTTTTTTTTTTTTTTTTTAAAGACCCATAGAAGAGTTAGTAAATAAATATCGCCAAAGTGGCCATTTTTTCTAAACAAATGATGAAAATATGAAAACAATAAATGACATAAATCCTCATCAGTTTTTTAGTGTAATTGAAAAATGTGCGATGTTCCACACCCTTAGTTTTAATACAGTGATATTATGTTATTACCCGTCCCTCCCATTATCTTTCAATTTAAACTATACCAGAGAGTTTATTAATTACCATGTAAAGTAAGAAAATAGGGGAAATAGGGGGCATAGTAATAAAATGCAATGCAAGGTAAGTACGGTAGTTAAGGTACTTCATACACTTAATTTCGATTGAATATATGGGGGATGTATGGATGTTTTTTTTTTCTTTCTTTCTTTCTTTTTGTTTTTTTCAACACCCTTCCCCATTCTAATGTCCCTTAATTTAAGTAAAATGTAAAAGAGTAAAAACAATGTTACATCAGAGCGTATTAATTACCTCATGTTAAGTATGGCAACACAATGCAAAGTAAATACTGTAGCTAGGGTAGATTGAACATATTTGGGATGTGGAGCTGTTTTATTTGATCCCTTACCAGCTATCCCTTAATTTAAGTTAACTGAAATTGAATAAAAGCAATGTTACCTGAGTCTATTAATTACCTCCAGTCAAGTATGGGAAAACAATGGAAGATAAATACTGTAATTAGAGTACTTCATACCTTACCAAAGACTTTTTTTTTTTTTTTTTAATTTTTGGCAAGGATGCTTCTGCATATCTGTAGTCTAATACTATCGCATTCTTATAATCTACGTATTTTATTTATTTGTGTGACTTCGTTTTTTTTTGTTTTTTTTTTTCATTTACCTTTGTGATGTGTGTAAATATGTCTTTATGATAGATACACTGTTAAATTTGTATCCACCTTGCACCAAAAATTGGTTCCCATTTAGCTGCAACCAACATTTGGTGCATAGTTTCGCGATTTAATGGCACTACCTCGGACCGTAAGCACCATTAAATCGTGAAACTAAGCACCAAACGTTGGTTGCAGCTAAATGGGAACCAATTTTTGGTACACGGTGGATAAAAATTTTTAACAGTGTATGTTATCTATAAATCTCAACCACTCAATTAGCAATTAAAAAAAAACTGACGCATGCTTAAATTTGGGAACTCATTGAATTTCAAAAAAATTCCTACTCATTGAATAAAAAAGGAAAATTTTAGTATCTTGACTGTGTCTAAAAGACTTGCATTTCTTTTACACCTGAATTTATAACAAATTATAGCGAAATTAGTTTATAGTACTTAAGAGTCAAATGTTATGAAATCAACGTGGGCATATTTTCAAGTGTATACGTTTACTTAGTATAAGAATAGTTGCAGTAAACTATAAATTGAAAAATAAATACGCTGTATAGGTATTGAAAAGTAACCTTCTCTGCTTCTTTTCCAAACACAAGAAATAATTGATACGACGCAATCTCAAAATAGTTGGTAAATTACTTATGCCTAGAGACTCAATTGTATCGACTAATGCAAAACACAAATACCTTACTGGGTAAGACTTCGGTATAGGCAACTTGTTTGAGTGTTTTTGCTTTTTCGAAGTTGTTTGCCAAATCTAATATCCTTTCTTCAGCTTCGAATCATAACATTCACTTACTGCACGCGCTGGTGCATTCAGTTGAAACGGCGTCGATTTCAGACTGTAAAAAATAGTAGCTACGGTGTGTTTTTAGCCGCCGTAATAATACAGAAATTAGATGAAAGTCTACATGCGTTGCCCTGTGATCTTGTACTGTTTAGCTTTTTATAAATTTATTTTGTAAAAAGACTAGATATACGCAAAAATTATTTACTAAAAGTGGCATGTTAAATGTTTTTCGAAAAGTGAACAACCCAAACCATTTGTTCCTTTCCTTTTTACTGAAAATGCTGGGTTTGTTTCAGGACTTAAGTTCTTCAAATGGCTAATTAAAGTGAGTCTGACAACGTTACGAAATTCGGGATATCAGAATTATTATCACAGTAAAATGTCGGATTGGTTGGTTGGTTTGTACACTCAACGACTTATTTTTATGCACAATGTCGGTTAATCAAACCGGGACCTACAGCTTAATGTGGATTCCAAACCACAACAAACATCCATGCCTAACCCGGCACCTTTGGCATGAGAGGTCAGAGCTCTAACCACACAGCCATCAGGTGAACAAGTAAATTATCGGAATGAATATAAACAGAATATCTCCAAAAATATTTGCTGGAAAACTAACTTTTCAGAAATAAAATCAGCTCTTGAACATTATTTAGTTTTACTAAAATGAAAAATTAACAAAAAATTTACACTGGAATGAATATTAACAAAACAAACTATGTAATTCCTATAAATATTAACAATCACAAAATATTAACAAAAAAATGGTTGTTGTTGCTGGTTTGGACATTTTCTAGTTCAAGAGTTAGACGAGAGCTGTATCATACTTAAATCAACAATGACGATAGTCATCAGAGTGTCAAGAGAACTGTGCATTCAGGGAGGTCTTTCCAGGAAAACTTGTCCCGTATTTCTGTATCGAATGGGAAAATACCCGGGAAACTCACCATTTAGCCTGACAACCAACACGAGAATATCCTCATAATTTCTACATTCTCTACCAATTGTAAAAACAGAGACTGCAGACTGCTAAGCTCTGCTCGAACCCAAAACCAAACTCATGGTATGCTTGCATTCTTCATCTCATGCAGTCTATGTAATTAAAAACTAACTCATAAAAACAAAGTTTTGTATATAAATCTTTTATATGCATTGCCAAATTTATGTACAATTGCAACTTATTGGGATTTTTCATTGTATTTGAACAGTACGAAAAAAAAAAAAAAAAATCAATACCGTGTCCTTTATTGACTTTATGTTTGCTCTAATACATGATGAAATGCATTGTCAATGAGTCAATGTGCCAAGTTTCAGATCATTAGGATGATGGCAAATGGGCTAATTGTCAGTCATAAGTGGAAATAGAAACGTGTGTAAATGCGACCTTTTAGCGACAGACTTCAAAACAATAGAATGCATTGATATGAATAACGAATCTGCACTCATTTCCAAAAGTTAAGTACTGAGCGGTAAAATGCGAAAAAAATTGACTGGTATTGCTTTGATTGCGAAATGCTGCAAATAAGTAGCTCTATGTTCATTCGTGAAGCAAAACAAAGAATTACAAATAGAAATAACAAAAAAAAAAATTGAATTTTCATAATCTATAAGATGACGTCATATTTGCTTCATTAACAAAACAATGTTCATTACAACAAAAATCGACATTAGCAGGGTATGTGAGCACCCCTCACCTGCATATAAAGTGTACAGCGTGTGATCATGCTTGTTACGAGGTGATCAACCATCGCAGAGTCCTGTAATCGCCATTCCTTCTGTAGGAGAGTTTCTAAATCTCAGAGAGTGGCTGGAGGTAGGAAACGTCTGCATACAGCACGGCCGAAGGCATCCTTAGGATTTTCAATTGGATTGAGTAAGCCGGTCACTCCATATGCGCAATCCCCTCACTCTCCAGAAAGATGTCACCGATGGCAGCTCTATGAGAACGCGCATTATCGTCCATTAAAACGAAAGAAGGACCAACTGCTGCATCGCATAGTTTCACAATGAGGTCTAAGACTTCATCTCGATACCGTAGAGCCGTCACAGAACCTCGCTCGAAGATGTGCAGATCGGTGCGATACCCAATGAAATCGCTGCCCAAACCATGATGCTTCCACCGCCCAATGCGTGATGTTCGGGGGGGCCAATTGCGTGTGCCTTGTTTCCTCCAGACCCTTACACGGTTATCCAGGTTGTATGGCAAATCTGGACTCATCTGTAAACATAACGTTGCCCCAATCAGTTCAATTCACATACTGGTGGCACCACTTTAATCGCGCCCCTTTGGATTGAACGGATAAAAGAACACAAACTAGTGGTACCCGGCCTTACAGACCATTCATGTGTAACCTTCGACGAACAGTAGTGGCAGATATCGTCTAACCAATGATGTCTTACCGTCTTACCAATGCAGACATCGGCAACCATAGATGTCACACGTGTGGAGAGTGATCTTCGATTCCGCATGGCTACAGCAATAATATATCGATCTTCCGCGGGGGTCGTAACCCGTCGACAACCGACTATAGGTCTTCAGACAACTGTTTGGATGGTTTGGAATTGTTTCTATAATCATGAAATGGCAGAATGATGAAAGCCGAAGAAAAGAGCAACATCTGTGATAGACTGTCCTGCTTCAATGCATCCGACAGCCCGCCAGCACTCAGAATCTTCCATTCGTCTTCTAGGAGCTATAGAAACAAGTCCAGTTTGAAAACAAATCGTACGAATTTTCTAAGCACCTTTCCTCAGCACTTACATACAACTCCTGTAACCCTTCACAATGACGGCTTCTTATACGACTGTCTGTTTTGCATATTTCTCGACGCTAAACCTTGATTGGCTGTAGCCTAACATATTTGCATACTTCCTTCTATCTTTTCAGCAAATTTCAGCTTCTTTAATTCAGATTGGCTTACGGAAATTAACATTTTCATCTCCGTACTTTACTTTTGGAAGTGAATGTATCTGCCAAGGCATGATTAGACGTGACCATCGATATTGTAGAAGGCCATCCAACTACGACATGTTTTACCTTCTATGTCATCAGTAGTGGATATTAATTATGGGATCGCGAGGTAAACATTGTATGAAAGTAGATACACTGATCTTCAAATTCTGCATTTATTAGTCGTTCGATGGTTATTATGGACGATTTATATGTTTAATATTTGGTGAAAAATTTTCACAATGTCGAGTTCTTGTTCCTTTCTAAAGTGCAACGTGAACTCCAGAACTAATCCTAAGGTTTATGTGTTCAAATTCCCTTCCGATGACAATGTTAGAAAAAAATGGTGCTGTGCGACACATAAAAACAATTTTGTCCCTACAAAATACAACAAGGCGAGTGTAACTTTTTAATAAAATCTTTAATATTTTCTTAAAGTGTATAATTTTTTGAGAAGTTAATTAAGTGCTGAAAAGAAATGCCAACTATTTACGATAGTCATAACTTTTCTTCGGCTTCAACTTTTTTGTTATTATTTTTCAAATGAAAGTTTAGAAAACAATCTTTGGTAAAATTTCCAAGTACGGTAACAATTCTGCGCCAAAGCGATTTTCACCCCAACTTTTTTTTTAATTTTTTTTTTTTTTAATTAAAAGTGAACTACCTATGGTTGACAAAATTTGACGCGGTTTTATGTAAACAATTCTTGGCATAGAATTCGTACCGTACTTGGAAGTTTTATCCAATCTTTTCTAACCTTTCAAAATGGCCAACATAAAATAAAAATTTAACGTGGAAACTTTTTCTTATTTCAGTATAATGTTTTGTTAAAAATTCCTAGAGTTGTTTAAAAAAAAAATTCCTAAATTTAAGGTATGCGAGCTGCATTTTCATCCAAATGATTTTGTATATTCAAAAGAGGTATTTGATAAGAAGACTGGATAAGATTAGTTTTTGTAAGGTGACCGTACATGCTTGTCTTGGCAATCATTGTGAATTGAAAAAAAAAAGAAGAAAAAAAGTATATACTATATATATTTACTCCAAATGTAGGATTTCTCTGAAAATATAAGCCTTTAATTTTGTTGTGGTATTTAAGCTATTATATTATTTGTGTTTTGTTTATTGTGTATATTTGTTGTGTTTTATCAATTGTATATATTGTTATGAATTTTTCCACTGAGGCAATGATGGCACAGTTTTTAAGATGAAAACTTCTATTTATTCACTCTTCACAGGCACAAAATTCTTTCAAAGACAACAGTGTAATCAATCTCAAGCTTCAACACAAGCTTCACTAAGAACAACTTCGAATACAGCGATTATACAAGCTCTCTCTAGTAAACAAAGCGATCAGCTTTCATCGAAGTCCGAAATCAATCTGCCAACTTTCCCGATCTCCAGTCTTATTTATACTTGGCGCGAGAGAACATTACCGAAATGTCCAGCCAATTCATTGAATAAGAAACATCTCGAAATTTCTCGATTGCTTTAGGTGTTGCCACCTTTTTCTAACCTGTATAATCGCTGCTGATAAGTAAAATAAGTTACAATAAATTACAACAGAGTTTTAAAATAATACGTCACTATTTACACTATATACAGACAATTTGTGCAACAATATCGATGTTTTGAATTAACGCTTTTCTTGTTTTCTTTTACATTTCAAACGTTTAGAAATATTTTAAAATTAATTTTGAAAAAAAAAAAAAAAAAAAAAATCATAGTAACTAACAGAAATTATACTTGATCGTACTTATAAGGGAATGGATGAAGTTTAAATCTTCAAGTTATATACAAAATTAGTGTTTTAAGATGTAGGGATAATCTTATTTTTTACATTGTCAAAGAAATAAAATCATCGAATTCTATCCACGACCTGTGACGTCATAATGATAGTAGGATGGCCTTCTTATAATATCGGAGGTCACGGATTGGACCAACGACCAATTTGTGTGATAACGACTAATCAGGCAGGTACCTACAGCTTAACGTGGATTCCGAACCATAACGTACATCAATACCTAACCTTAGCATGCGAGGCCAGAGTGTTTAATCACACAGACAGCCATCAAGAGGGCTGTTCCAATAACAAGTAAGAGTGACAGTGACTGCGACAGATAGTTATACGTGTTGTCCGGTTAGCTAGAGAAAGTTTTTCAGATTTTCTCCCATTTGAAGCTCAAATACGAAGGTATAATTCCGCACCGATAGACCTCCCGGACGGCGTTCACCCTCTTGAAGTGAAACAACTTTTGGTTTAGGTTCCCTCTCGTGAATCTTCTACGCCATGAAAACTCCTGTACAACTAAGTAGGGTGCTCATTACTTTGTTGACAACCGCCAAGCTGAAAGATAAAGGAACCGAAATGGCAAACCGAATCGGACTTCAATTTGTAGTCTCCGGTCAACGGTTCCTTCAGAAGAGGGCTCCTCGCAGCGTTTCGAATCTGTGGGGGGGCGGGGGAATAAAAAGCAAAACGAAAAATTTGCTCTCAGACAACAAAAATCTTTATTTTTTTAGTTTCTTATATTATTATTATTTCTTCTTTGGAGAAAGATATACCTCGTTCCGGGCTGGCGAGGATTCCGAAACCAGCGGGGAACCCACAAACACAGAGAATCCCTGACCCCGCTTTAACCCCTGGATAGGTAGGGGAGGGGGATTCCAATGTTCGAATCCGGCCACCGCCTTTGCCAGCAGACGGGTAGGATGGAATGCTTGAGGGAAACCTTCTGTTTACTTTATTGTGACGGCGGAATCTTTTTTTTTATTATTATTGTTTTGGCGGTAACAAAAAGTAAGAATGAGCTTCTTTTTTTTTTTTTTTTTTAAGTATCGTCTGACATCATAGATAAAAAGAGAGAAGAGAGAGCAGGTAACAAAGAAGTGGAAAATGGAAACTGAAAGTATCGTTTGAGTTGATGAAGAGAGCAGGTGTGTTAACTGCTGTTTTTGCTGTTACTGATACTAGGCTGGAAAAGGGTGGGATTCGAATTTTTAAACGATCGCAATTTTTAACATTTGCGTTTTATAGTATTTTAAAATCTGTTTTGGTTCGTTTCTTTAATTGATAGGTGTGGAACGATGAACAATAGCGACTTCGAACGCAGCTCACTCATTGACAGTGACAGTCCAAAAGAAATTAACTGTTAATTTATTGCAATAGTTTATTTTTATAGAATAAATTCCGGTTTTTGTTCTCCTTCTTTTTCTCTCATGGAGGGGTGGCGGTGTTGTTCATGTAAAAATGTTAGGGTTGGGAGGGTTTAATTTTACAAACTATAACAGGAACATCTTAAGAATTCTGTGCTCCTCAAATGTTTAATTTGTACAAATACAGTGGGTAAAAGAAGTTTAAGTACGCAGCTATGACTGAAAATGAAAGTTTATTTTGTCACCTAAAATCCTGTGTGAAGAATATGAAAATTAACAAATTGATTCAACACAATTGCATAATTTATTATTTAGGAATATTATAAAGAAAATATTTGGAAATAATTAAATAATAAACTTAAAGAAACAAAATAGGTCCCCAATAAGGGACATAAAAAGTTTCCATATGCTATTTATATAGTTAATGAAAAATCTTTTTCGTATTAACCAAGTTATATTAAATTATGGCCACCTTTGTCCATTTTTACTTCTCGCAAACGTTCTGGCATGGCATTTTTGTGCACTAGTTAAGACATATTGTTTTAGAATGTTAAGATACACATACCTATCCATATTTCCTTCAACAAAACATAAATTGCTACCTTCATACACCCCCTCACCATTACGCCTCCTCCACCGTGCTTGACAGCTCCACATTAATTGTTAGTTAGCCACCTGTTGATTTGGTTTTCTCCAGACCATAACTCGACCATCTGTCATATAGATATTAAATTTTGATTCATCACTAAAAAGGACCGATTCCTAGAAGATAACGGATTTCTTACATGCTTCCTTGATACTCGAGGCTATACTCTATTTTTATGTTACAGGTACTTATATAAGGCTTCTTATGGGGCGCACGTCCATTAAAACCCGCTTTTTTTAATGACAAGTCTCACCGTCTGAAAAGTCACTTCAATGTTTGTAATCAATTTTTAAGCCATGTACGAATTGAAGTGCACTTATTCGTGGATTATCTTGAACTTTACAATAAGACATTTTTTATATACAAGAGGTTTAGCTTTGAATCTAGAGGTCGGAAATATCGATCAAAATAAATATCGATACTATATCGTTGCATAGAAAAAAAATATCGATAAAATATCGATATATCGATACATGATTTTTTTATTTTTTTATTTGATTTTCAATTTTGCCAGAAGCAAAGTTTTTCGGGGCAAATTTCTACTTTTCATGATTGCTTTTTTGTACGGTGACTACTTTTTCAACTAAAATGGATCTATTACAAATATATATATATATATATATATATATATATATATATATATATATATATATATATATATATATATATATATATATATATATATATATATATATATATATATATATATATATATATATATATATATATATATATATATATATATATATATATATATATATATATATATATATATATATATATATATATATATATATATATATATATATATATATATATATATATATATATATATATATATATATATATATATATATATATATTATATATATATATATTTTCGCTTAATTAGTGCAGTGATTTTAAGAAAAATTTAGATAATTTTCAATAGCTTTTAAGTGTATGGAAAATATTGAATCTCAGCCATGTTCAAACTTTAGTTTTGAAGTTTTTGAAAAGGGAATAAAGAAAATCGAAAAAACACATGGAATTACAAAACGATCATCAAAAGACTAAAAATGTTTGAAAATATCGATATATTGCTGACTTTTATCGATATAATTAATATCGATATTTTTTTAGAAATATCGATAAAAATATCGTCGTATTAATATATCTCCGACCTCTATTTGAAACAGTGGTAGCCCGTGGTCGAAAATGGTAGTGCAGCCGGAGATATGAGACTTACTACCCCCCCCCCCCCTTCCCCGTGGTAAATACTTACCACGTTTAAAAAAAAAAAAAAAAAAAGACATTTATTAAAAGTATATTTTACAGACTCAAATTAAACATATTTCAGTAGTTATTGAAGATATGAAGCAAACGGTTAGAAATTATGCTAATTTATTTGTAACTTTGGCTTCTGTAAGGATAATTTTTTACTCACTGTATATTAATTAGCTAATTTATTGCAATGGCTTATTTTTATAGAATAAATTCGGGTTTTTCCTTCCCGCATTGGACGGGCGTGGGTGTTGCTCATGTAAAATGTTAGTGTTGGGAGTATTTACCCGCTGTAACATCTAAATAATTCAGTGCCCCTTAAATGCTTACTTTGTACAAATATGTTTAATTAATTTATTGCAATGGCTGAATTTCGTTTTTTCTGTCATTGGAGGGCTGAGGATGTTTCTCATGTAAAATGAGAAAAATTTGTAAAATTCTACAAATATATTTAATTAGCTTTAAAGTAATAACTTTAAAATATGAGCTTCGATTTTTGATAAGTCAGTAAGAATGGCCTGATCATGACAAGTTGGGGTCCAAGGCCCTTATACATTCGGGGGTCCCTTTTTTAAATGCGTGATTTATTGGTAATTGGCTTGACACAAAGTCAAATGAATTAACATTAAATATAAAAAAAAAAGTTAATGAATTGATCGTTAATATTGTTTTCTAACAGTTTTTTTTTTTTTTTTTTTTTTTTTATCACAAATAAAGAAACAAATTTCAAACTATTAAATTTATAAATCAAAAGAGGACAAACTTTTTTTTTATGTATAGCATTGCATTTCACGACCACAATATCTTGTAATATGTGTGACCACAATATCTGCAGCATTATTCACAACTTCAGTGTCGACTTTGCTGATTTCACAAAAAATTGGTCATGACTTTCTTTCAATTTTTGTTTCTCTATCTTTCTAAAAAGCTTGTTTTTACGCTTTTAAATGATGGTTTGGTTTCTTTGAATAAATACACTCTGGAATACTAAAGACGGTTCAAGATCAATAGAAAATGATTTTTATGTAAAAATTATTTTATACAGATTGTAGAAGATATTCAAATAGATTTTGTGAAACAAAAGTTAAAGGTTTACAGCCAATTTTGGGGCCCCCTAAAATCATGGGCCCAAGGCTTGGGCATTGGCGATGATCAGGGCCTGAATAGACGCATCACATTTTGAAGCATGAGTGAAGAAATACGTCTGAGCATGGGCCATGTTACATTTTCCTGCCTTTTCATAACAATCCTATAAAGCTAAATGGGGCCCAAAATAAATATTTTTTTTGCATCTACGTTTTATGGCAAGTCATAACAGTTGCCCTTCTCAAATTTGAACAACAGTTGACAGATTTACAATGTATCGCATTTTAAGTGATAAAATGGAAAAAAAAATATATTGGTCTCTGCCAGTTAATCACTCAAATAATTTGATAACTGGAACTGCATAGCTAGCTTATAGATCTTTTCAACTTATAAGTATAGAGTTCTTATACTATAATTTAAATTATTATATTTTAATATAAATATTTCATTAAAAAATTTGGGAAAAAAGCTACAAGTGGGCTTTCTTCTAAGTTCCCCGACAACTCGCGCATCACGAAATACTATAGGTATAGCGTCTTGTGTTTTTGACCATTCAGAAGTTGATATACTTCACCTCTTCACCATGTACCTGGCAAGTGACACTTGTGGTGAGCAAAACCAAAAATTCTTTAGCTAATGCAAAGACCATCAGGGAAACGTTTTTACATGTACTTAATCCAGAGTCACTACTTCCGAGACCAAATCCGGGAGTCCACTGGAGCGGGATAGCAAGAAAGGTGGAAAAGATGGATTGAGGATGTTTCTGATAGTCCGAGAGGCAACTGCAATTTTTGGACCCCATCGAACATCATTCTGAATTTTTTATAGAAATTGGAGAAAAGTGAGTAGATTACGAATCCACTGGTCTGCCTTGGCAAAAATAGCCGAAACTGATCTAAAATCGACTTAGAATGAGTTGAACTAAAATCCGATTGCCAAATTTGTCATAACTTGCCAAAAAGTGAACACTTATTTTCGTCTGGTAACCCACAGTACTTATATTTCAATGAGGAAGGGCGCAGACGATTTCTAATCTCGGGCTGGGAAAACTTGCACATTTTAAAGTAAGCCAAATTGGCGACATCAGTTACGTCATCAGTGACGTAATATTTATTGCCAACTTGGCTCACTTTTAATAGATGCAAGTAGACGTTCGTCACACATCCAAATCGTCTGCAACCTTCTTAATTGAAAATTAAAGAGTGAGGGTTACCAAATAAAAATAAAAAAATGCTCATTATTTGGCAAGTTATGACGCATTTGGCAATTGGATTTAGTTCAACTTATTAAAAGTCAATTTTTGACCAGTTTCGGCCATTTTTGCCACGACAAAAGCGACTGTTCATTCCCGATAAAAGTTTTGTAGTCCAAGTTCAGCTATATGGGTCCGCCATATTCCAGAAGTTGAAGTTTTTTATATTTTATAACTTATTCCTATTATATTTTCTTGACTAGTGAAACCAGCGTTTGCCACTAACTTTTAGCCGTATGCCTTACGTTGGAGTTTTTCGCGGGCCGCAGATTTTCACCGAATACGCTGTAACATTACTTTCGAACGTTAGAAATATGATAATTTCTATGGATTCAATAATAATGAATATTTCTGAAAACTGAAAATATATATAATTTAACCTTTTCTTATTTCAATAAAATAATAATTGCTACTTGATTAATTTTTTTCTAATTATTAAAAAAAAATCTCTTAATAATTACTTAAAACGGTCTAAAAAACTAGGGGTGTGGAACATCGCGCAACTTTCAATCACACTATAATATTGGTCACTGTATTTAAATTTAAAATGGGGTGCTATTTATCATTTTCAAATTTTCACTTATAAATAAATAAAAATGGACAGTTAGGTAATATGTTTGGCAATAATTTTTCCATGGCAAAGAAGAAAAAAAAACCTTCCAAAATGGCGATGTTATTCAATAGACATTACATTGTCCTTTCTTGTGCTTGAAACAGATAAAAACCATTCGTTGATGGGTGATGCTCAAGGGCAGAGAACTCTGTGTTATCACTTGTTTTTCAGTTTCATACAATTATCGTATTTCTACGAGAAATTCGGAGGCGGGGAACTTTAAAACACATTAAGAGGCATTAGCAGAGAGATTTTAATCAAAATTGTTAGAGATGCTGAAAAACATGATTTTTTTTCATGATTTCAACTTAATGCGCATACACGATTTAGACGAAAACCTTAATAGTAGGACCCATGGACACCACCAATCCACACATCAAATTTGAACATCGAAGGTCAATTTGTTCGGGAGTTATGCTGAACACATACGTGGAGAATTGCAAAAATATAGTGTTTTTTTTGACAGAATGCTAACTTTTATTACCATACATAAACATACAGGTAATATTGAAAGTAATAAGTGACTCTTTTGTTAAAACATGACAGTGTGATTGGACTAAACATTCAATAATTTAAATCATAACTACATACTCCCCAAGATTTAGTCAATATCAATTGTGAGTCGATATCAATTTATCGCAATAAAAGTGATTTGTAAGACTTGCTACCATGAGTCAACTATCTATAACAGCGTAGTGAATAACGCTGTTCTAGATAGTAAACACTTGATATTTCGAACAAAATAATATTATGTAAAAAAAAATCCACACGGAGAAATTTGAACGGATAGTGGGTCGTGTAGTGGTGAACACTGATTTAGCAGAATAACTTCCTTCAACTAATTAAAAAACTAGGGGTGAGGAAAATCGCAAAATTTTCAAATACACTCTAAGTCACTGCATTTTAATTTAACATGAATTGAAGTAATATACAGTTTTCATAGTTTCCTTAATTAAAAAAAAAATGCGTAAATTTAACAACAATTATTACAATGGCGAAAAAATTGTGAAAACAGATTGTCGATATTTTTGGAGATAATCATTACATTATACTTTTGAGGCAAGTGAAACGAAGAAAGAAGGGTCTCTAATGAGCAATGCTTAAGGAATTTTTTGTAAAATTTTAAAAGCGGACTATCTTTCGTATCAATTTACGCAAATTCTCTATAGACAGGGTCAAATATTTCAAATGTGTACATTAATATTGCATTTAATTTGTAACTTATTTTAGTAACTTGCTGAGTAAGCACTATATTCTTAAGATAAAAAGCTGACAATATTAACTTATTCTTCTGAACATTAGCAACTTTGATGTGTTACATTAAGTAAAATATGCGTTATATGTATGAGTGACAGCCATGTTTACGCAAATAAATATATTAAAATCCACGAATGGAGTACTCCTTGGAAATGGAAACAAACTGTAAATGATTCTAATTCAAAACAAACTGAAACATTGGTGACCTGAATATGATTAAATAGTGATCAGTGTTAAACAAAGCATTCTGCATCTGATGATTCAATACTGCCACAAATGCTCTTAGTGTTGTGACCCTGAGATTTTGTGGTTTGTCTATTTTGATATTAATATTTTAGTATACTTAATTAAAAAAATTGGATTTAGAATTGATTGATATCAATTTATCAAAAATGATTGATGAAGGAGTCAAAAGAAAATTGATCAAATTAAAGAGGTGCTCATGTGTTAGGCAATTGTAAATTGTTTTCTAAGATTTTAACTAAGATAATACATGAAGTGAAATATCATACAACCTGAGATGACCATACATCTTCACAATGTGCTATGTTGTAGTTCTATGGATATAATAGTTGTCTATAATAAAATTTTGAGGTGGATCTGATTACAAGAAAACATTTTGTGGAATTCTTTAGGAAAATTATAAAAATGAAACAAAGAGATGTGCTATGTTTTGCCAAGAACAAATGTCTAAAAAAAGGTTAACAAATTAAAAAGATTGTTGAACAAATAAAAATATAATCTTCACAAACAGAGTATTGAATAGTGCAGTTACACCTTAGCTACCAACTGGATCACATTTCTGTGGTCATGGGCAAATCCAGAGAAGAACTACTGCTCCATTTCAAAACTTGGTATTGTTTTGATAACTGAACTTAAAAAATCAAGTAGTACCAAAAGAAAAGCTTCTAAAAAGTTTAAAAAAATTTGAGTTTTGAAAAACATTTTCCCCCTTCATAGGATTGTGCTTTGTATCCAATTGAAGCAGATAAGAGTATTTCAAGAATGGAAATTACCTGCTTGTATTGATTCCAAAACATACAGGCAAAAATATTTGAAAGAAATCACGTAAGTAGATTACTAATTAAGATAGTTGTAAGGAAAATAATTTATTTTATAATAGTGTAGAATTAAAAAAGGAATTTAAACGTTTTTAATTTTCAAGCTAATCATACATGTCCATGGTGTTAAAAGTAGCTTTGATATTAAATTGCTACTCGTAAGCATATTGGCTTATAATGTATCCGATTAGAATTCAAATATCCCAGCGTCAAATCTTAAGGTCTTAGTTGTTTAAAAGTTTCGAAAACAGTGGCCTTCTCCAAGTTTCAGAATTGTTATATATATTTCCTACCTAAATTTGTTCAAGTTTGAATTACATTAAAATTTTCTATTGAGAAACAGGTAAAGTGTTGGTTCCTTTCACTTGAGATGTTAGTTGAAGATTTCAGTAACGCACCCGTCTTAACAGGAGCGTCACATCTTGTAAAATAACTATTAAAGAAACAAAACAGTCTAAAGTCTGAGAAGGTTTAACCCTAATGCCAAAAATAAAAATAGCTTGTTCATGAATTGCCTGTGAAGCTGAAATTATGTTCCCAAAAAGTCCCAAGTTCACATTGGTGCAGTATGACCCATGTGTTGCCCTTGCACTGTTAAAACTTTAACCAACCAACCAGAGTTCACAAATATTGAGTACGAGTTGACCATTCTTTTAATACAAAAGGGAAGCCACTATATTCACTGGACTATTTATATGTACATGTACTAATAATTAAATATCTTATCACTAACAGTTCCGGCTCTTTACATACATTAGCAATATGTGAAATTGTAATTTAAAAATCAAAGGAATTACTCTTATTTCCTAATGACCATCACACTAAATAAGCTACACCTAACGAATATAGAATTTATTTTAAAATGTATTAAATTTGCTTGAAATAAAAGTATGAAGCTTCTTTAAAAGAACATGTTCTAATAGAACAAATAGACAAGACTGTTGTACCTTGATACAGATAGACATCTCAAATTCAATATTTTTCTTTATGAAATGTTTGATTCCCTTGCATTTCATGAAGTTTTTAAGAAGATCCAATTCCCAGCTACATCCTTCAATAGTAAAACAATTCGTAAAACCAATAAGTTTATTTGTTTTTTCCCATTTCAAATTTTTTTTGTAATAAGTCTCATCACACATTCTATGCATAATTTTGAATTATATAGTTTTAAGCGCATAGTTAGCTTTTTAGTGCATCTGAGGTCAAGAAACGAAAGGACGATCCAAGGAACAGCATGTTTAAGGTCAACAGAAAAAAAATGCTTCGGTGATTCAAAAATTTCTCTTCAAAAGAACATTTGATAGTTTCGAGAACGTATTCAAACAAGAAATTCATAGCTCTCTCTTGAAAACTAAACTATCAGTATAAAACTTCTTTTTAAATAACTAGAAATCTAGTCAAGGAAAAGCAATAATTTAAAGAGCAAATTGACACGCTTGAATATTAAGGAAGTTGATGTTAGTTAACTAAGGCCTAAGGCTTTACAAAAAATTAACATTGTCCTTAGAGAATTTGTTTTTATATTATGTTTGGTGTTTGTATGCAACCAAGAGCTAAATAACTAAAAAATAGCAGTGTTCTAAATGTGTGTCCTCTGAATTAAGATTCTTTGACAAAAAATAAGAAAAACATAGCACTAATCATTACCGAAGTACTCTTCCGTTAGGCAAGTACAAGTTGGCACTTGTTATGCCAAAAAGCCAAATATTTACACGTTAAAATGACGCCTAAATGTATCATACAGCCGAAATGTTTACAATTTGGTATAGTGTTGCTGTAATAGCCCTATAATGGTTTGTAATACGAATTATAAAGGATTTGAAGGTCATTAGTTTGGATCAGTTATTGCTGCAATTTGAGGTTTTTTATCTCGTACCCATCTAACAGAAGAGTAGGCATCATTACCAATAGATTATTTCATGTCTGATTTAGAACAAAACATACATAAAAAAAAACAAAGCAGTTGAACAGAATCCTTCAATTTTATTGGAATTTAAACAACTATTAACTGGAGCCTAAAACATGACCTGTCTCCTAAAGTGGGGTTGGAACTTATTTTGTTTCACGCCCAGCTTCAAGTGGTACCGATCCCTAATTCTTTTCATGTAGGAAAGGTCACGTGCCTTCTTGACTAAAGCTGGTGCAGTTGTACCAGTGTAGCCAAGGGACTTGTAGTAATTCAGAACCTTCTTAGACTTTTGTTGGCTTTTCGGAGAATCTGGCAAATTCTGCTTGAAAAGGAAAGCCAAAGAGCGGTGCCCAACAATTGAACCAGATGGCAGAACGAGATAATTACCATCCTTATCTTCCAGAAAGTCATCGATCACATTGACATCCCCGAATTCCTTTTCCACATCAATCGATGAAAAATCATAATAATTTTCATAATCAGCAAGGGCTTCCCCTTCATGCAGCATCTTGCAGTGTCCCTTGTCTAGCATGTGTCGCTGGACCGATTTCACTGATCTGAATGCTTTACCCTTTCCGTCACACCAAAGGCAAATATGTCCAAGGTGTATCTTGCCTGCAAGACATCCAATCAGGCCATCAAGGTCCGTAAGGTACTCGACATCGGGAATGAAGAAAGAATGAGCCTCGCTCATGTGCAAGACATTGCCTTCAGTGGAGTCGCTTTGATGATCACAAAACAGGCAATCGTTTGTGTCAACGACGACTCTTTTGATGCCATCCTCTTCTTCACTATCATCACAACTTTCCCATTCACCATCATCACCTTCATCTGACCATTCTTCATCATCATCATCATTTACCTCAACATCCATGGGAGTTGCAGCCGCTACAGGTTTAAGGATTTCATTGGCGACCGGTTTTAAAACTTTCTTCGGAAGGACAGTTTTCTTGGGTGCACTAGCTAAAGTTTTATGTTTTTTCGACTGCAGATGACTGGCCATGGCATTCTTAGTGGAAAAATGCTTGTTGCAAATCTCGCAGCTCGAAGACACTTTTTTATCTTTTCCTTCAACATCTTCCTTGAAGGCTGCAGCTCTCCGGTCGAAATCTTCTTTGGTCAAAGGTGGAAGTTCTGCTAAACGCCGCTTTAGGTTATAGCGATGCCAGTCAGTTTTGTAATGTTCTTGATGGAGCTCTTGAACTGTAAATAACAGCTTGCAAGAGAGGCACGTTAGAGATATGCTCTTTTCTGCCATCGTTATCCAAATATACTGAAATGTGTTAAATTATTGTTTGATATTTTCAATGTAGTAACGTGTACGTAACAAATCAAAACAGTGAACATGCGATGAAAATATGAGGAAGTCAAGGAGTTAAGGTTACAGTTGATGCTGAGATTTAAGCATCATGACACATTACGTTTGAACGTTAATACTGCATAAATAAATTGAATAAGGACATAATTTTACGATTGAACAGACCTTTTTAGGAATAATCAGTTGATAATTTAATTGTTCATGGATTGAGGAGGAAACTCAATATAAAAACAATAGTGGAAAGTATTTGTTCAGTCTACGTTGCATTTACGTTTCTAGGAGTGACATATGTGTAGAGGGTGGCAATGCAAAGTCACGCGGAATTTTTGTTTATTTATCGTTTGTAATCTGGCAAATAATGAGCACGTAACACTCTGATTCCCGTTTTTAAACTTACCATATTATGACGATTTTTGAAAAAGACCCATTCTTATGTCTTTGAAGAGTTATTGATTTCTGCGAAATTCAAGAAAATATGGAAGCCGTTATAGAAAGCATGATATCTGGTGAAATATTATTGAAAGATTTAACACTATGGTTAGACACAAATAAATCTGACTTAAAAAGACTAAACGTGATCAATAATTATGAGTTTATTCCTTATTTTATAAATTATGTGAAAGAAAATTGCTCCTGGTTGCTCAACAAAACTGATGTACAAAATGAAATAGAAATCGCTGATGAAATATCACTTCAAAAGCCCAACTCTTCACCCAACAAACAGGCTGTCATATTCCCAAGAAGAGATTTTTGCAGAAATAACTTGAATACAAACAAAGTGCCTGCCACGACCGAAAGATCGTCTCAAATTGATTTATCTATTAAAACGAACTCTATACAACCATCCAGTGTAAAGGAAAATACAAACCAAAAAGTTATTTTAACATTCGGATGTGCTCCATACCAACCAAAACGCAGAGAAATCAGACCATTTCAAGAAAACCAAAATGCAAAATTCAGAAATCTTAACTGTGTTGCTTTTCCTCCTTGTGATGCTAAAACAAACGGTTCTTCGGACATCAACAATCTGGATGCTTTTCCACCTCTTGGCAGTAAAGCTGAAGATTCTAAAACCAAACGACGAATCACACCAACACCGGTTCATACTGCTAGAAGCAGTTCCTCAAACTTTGGTAAATCGCCTTTTACTTCTTTACCAGCGAATAAAGTCCAAAGTACTGCATTCCGAAATTCTGCTTTTCAGGATTGTAGTTTTAATCTGCAGCATGAAAGAGATTTATTGAAATTAGCCAGGGAAAAACTTGCAATGCCACCATCTACTCCTGCATTGAAAACTGAACCTAAAACAGTTGATATTAGCAAAGTCAAAGCCTCACCTGTTCCTATACTTTCTCCAGACCCAGAAAAAATCCTCATGAAAGAAAAAGTGTCAATTTTGGCTGAAATTTATAATTTCTTAATCACTAAAGCTTTAGTACCAAACATCACAACAGAATTATTCTTCATATTTGAATTATTAATATCAAAAGTGACAGCTAAAGATGAGCCAAAAGCTAGCAATGTATTCAGTTCCATTCACAATTGTGTTTACTTTGCAGTTTTGATAATAAAACAACAGAGTCATTTGTTATATATGTTAGATAACACTACACTGAATTCTCTGTGCGACATATCCTATTTGTCAAAATTTTCGCCTCAGCTGGTCAGCATTCTCCAGCAGAACTTGGTCAAACAAGAAACATCTGTGTCATTACCTTCTCTAACTCGTGTCCCGTTTCAATTGGACGATGACAGTCGTTTAAACTTTTCTGACGAGACTTCATTTATTAACTTTAAAAAACAAAGGGATATGTTTTATGAACTTTTAAGAGAATGGAAGGGGCAATCCTTACAGTGTGTTGACAACAAATATCAAGATAAATTTGTGCATAAAGCAAAAGTTCTAATCAGTCTTGGACCCAATACTCTTAATATGTATCATTTAGCAAGGCTTTTTCAGTGTCAATTAATTGCTAGCTGCATGTGTTTCGAAGTTAATGAAGTCTATGATGAGGTGGTTAGTGATATTCAAAAAAACTTTCCTGCAAAGTTTAAAAAGTTGCAAGAAAGATTTTTGACACCTACTCGTGTAGGCGGGCTAACGCCTCCTCCATCATTTTATGGAATCCAGTCTTTTTTTTCTGAGTTAATAGTTGCTGCAGCATCACCATCTCTTAACCAACATTTGATGGATAGCTTTGTTTCTAAAATACTAGAATTAGATGGCACAGACATCTTTTCTGATGGGGAGCTTAGTTCTTTTGAAACATTGAAAGACAAGTATATTTTTCTGTTGCATACCTTGCGTCTTCTTGGAAAGTTTCTGGGCTTTATTCACTTTTTACCTTATTCTTCTAAGCAAATAATTCCTTTGAAAGTAGCTGAATTTCATGTTGAAACTAGAAAATGTGCTATTCCTCCCTTGGACCTGCCACGCCTTCTTAAAAAAGCTGCACAAAATTCTCATCTTATATTGACCGTACCATGGGTTGTAGAGTACTTAAGCATGATGGATTCTCTTGCACTAAATCTTGAACATATTCAAGAAACTTTAAGTATTCTGACTGATATAAGCAAATGGAATTATTTTCCATCGAAGGATTTAAATTCTGTTTTATTTTTGCGTCTTCTGATTGGATGGTTGTTTGACACACTGCATTATCCCACTAAGTACAGCATGTTGCTCCAACCTGTCACTTTTCATTGCTCACAGAAAATCCTCAAGAAAGGAGTTGACACTGTCCCCATGATTAATAAACAGCTTATCCATTCCTGTTGCCCATATCTAATTGAGTTCAAAGTGCTTGTTTTTAACTATCTAAATGATGTCAGAAATAAACGAGAAGTACGTAAAATAACACCCTTCTCTACAACGCAGGCCAACTTATCTTCAACAAACACTAAACAACAAATGGAATCCGAGCTGGAAGAAAACTTCTTTGCTCTTCATCCCCAGTCATTAAAGAAGACTTCTGATTTCATTGCAGAACGCATGACGTCAAAAGCGATCGGCAAAATACGTTTGGAAGTTACGAATTCGAAATTGGGTATTGTAAATGATATTGTAAGTAGTGATGCATACAAATCAATCGATCAATCAAACAACAGCATAAGTGATAAGAAGCTAGAGGTTTATAAACTGCTAGATGCTAGTATTCTCGGAACGTATGATTCCATTCGTTATAAAGTCAGGGATATAATAGAAAGTGTGCGCAATGACATTGAAAAGACCTTACCGGTGTTACTTTCTGATGATACAAAACAGTCAGTGGTGGACATGTGCTGCAAGATTTCTTTTCAAGTTGCCACCAATAAGATATCCGATTGGTGCGATTCAAATTTGTTGATAGATGCTATAAAATCTGATTGTAGAAGCAAACTCAAACATACTTTTGATAACGAACCAGACATTGTAAGCGATAAAAATTTAAATGTGAGCCAATTGCTATCTCTTTGTAGGAAAACAATTCTTGAAGTTCATTCCAGATTTGGAAATATAAACACTGAGACACTTCTGAATTTGATCTCGGAACTTTCAGAAATGCTTGCTGATGAAACTTCAAAGTTGATTAAGAAGACTATAATTTTACTTTCTATTGATTTGTTTATTGCTCTTGTTTCATATTATCCCAAAAATTGCTGCGAGAAACTCACCGAAAGTTTTTTACTATTATGGTCTACTTCCCCTAAAAAACTAATTATTGAAAAAAATTTCTTGTGCCCTCAAAATATTACATTTCTTTTATTAAGTGACGACTTTGAACTTAGTTGCGAGAAGTATGTTTATGTTGTAAAATATTTATTAAGTGACAATATATTTACTGTAAATGAATTGCGAAAGTGCTTAAAAGACATAATGGAACTAGATTATCAAGATGAAACTTTCTTAAAAACATTAGAAAGATTTAAAGAAATTTTATCAAGTTGACTTCAATGTATGAAATTGTTAAAATATTTCCAAAGCTATTTTTGAACCTTTATTTCTTAACAAATGTATTTATAATACAGAATTGTAATTTATTTAACCTAATCTATTTTTCTATATTGTATTTTCTAATGAAAGTATTTATTAATTTTCATTAAAAATTATGAAAAAACATAATTAAAACCAACTTTGTTGGTCTCAAAATACTTCAGTGGGGTAATAATCAATATAGAAGTCTACAAATTAAAAATATTTAATTCAATGTATTGATTTAAATTATAATAAACTTTTATAATAAGATTTTGAAGCATTGTTTCACATGAAAACAAATAAAGTGAGTTATAGTTGTTGCTAACATGGAAATGTTTAATATTTATTCCATAAACACGTTGAAATTTTTTTTCAATAACATTTTATTTGAATCCCAACCAGATGATTGCTGAGTTAATCGAAAAGGACTTATCTTCCTACAAATTCAAATTAAGCAATAAAATTTCAATTGCATAAATGTGCTTTTCTGGAAATATAAATGAATACAACTACAGTGATTGCATTTGCCGCAATATTCTTTAAATTTTTCTGCTTAAAATTTTATAGGGTTTCAAACGCACATGGAAATGTCATGAATTTGGACATAGGTTAAATTTTGTCGTGAAAAGTCATGATTTTGAGCAAAAAATGACCATAAGTCATGGAAGTACAGTAAATTTCATGGATTCCTAATCATTTTAAGTAAAATCACGTAACTGTGACATCATAAATAATATAATCACTATTCAGCTCATTGAAAATTTATATATTTTAGTTACATTTTGATAGAAACAACGGTCACAGTTGAAAACCGCGGCCAATGAAAACATTTCTGAACTCCAAATTTGTGACATCACTCGAGTAAGGTCTCGTAGGTGAAAATAAATGTCATATGAGAACTGAAATGAATAGTTTTGATAAGCTTGTGTTTACATTCTAATTTTTTCGTCTTCTTTCTTCTACTGTTTTGCATTCTTGGTATCAAAACATTTGATTTTTGATTATATAATTTATTATTATTGACTTATTCTTTTTTCAAATATTTCTTTTGTATTAAAGATTGATTAGCTTTTATAACACTGAAATATCAAAGATTGGAAAATTATTTTCCCTTTTTTCTTCTGATTTGGAAGTTACTGAAACTAGGATTTTTTTACTTAATTTAAAATAAAACTTTATAAAAATCATTTTATGGTACATGTTCGTGTTAGTAAAATTCATGTAGGTTATTTGTGATTTGATTTCTTGAGTCACAGAAAATTATTTGTCTTGGAAAGTCATGGATTTGTGACATTTTATTTTGGCAGAAACCCTAATTGTACATTTCTAAAAAATTAGAATCTCTGATTTCCCTCCATAACTCGCAAAAAATTCAGATATTCTCCGAGAGGAGAAAATGTTTTCTGAAATTTTAATTATTTACAAACCATTTTATTTTTAAATTGTAGCTAAACTCATGTTAGTTTAAGTTTTAAACTTGAAGCAATATTCTTTTTGAATTTTGCTTAAAAATTATGCAAGTGAATTTAATTAAATTCATATGTTTATAAAAATAGTATAATTATTTGATTATATAGTTTTGATAAAAAGTTGTTAAACCTTCAATTTTTTACAAGCTTTGAAAAAAATATATCAATGTTGCCAGTCTATGTCAGAATTGTCCCTAAAATTCCTACCTAATATTAAATTGATTTTTATAACTTATTCACTATGACCTCTTCCACATCAATGTGCATATTCAATATTTCCCATCGAATGTTTTGTTTCATCAGGATTCCCACTTTTATTGAAGACAAAAAATTCAAGGACCTGTTTAGGAAAATTCAAGGGCCATAAAATTCCATACTTTAGACATAAAAATACAAAATGGAGATTATCAGTGGTTCTTTAAAAATTCAAGGACCGTATCCTTTTTTCAAGGACCTTGGGAACTCCCATCCAGCATTGTTTAGTAGACTACAATTCTATAATTAAAAAAAATATCTGTTCGTCTTTAGATTTGCATGCTACATTCTTTTACACAAATGAAAATTTTGTTCGATAGTATGGATGATCAACTTCAAATGATCCTACAGGGTTCCCACGGTCATTAAAAGAGCTTAATACTTTTGAACTTGTTTTCAAGGCCTTGAAAGTGCTTAGAGGTGCTTAAAAGTCCTTAATTTTTGCGGATGTTGTGTTCCCAACTGTAAAAGTTATAAAATACAACTCGGACTTGCTATCCCCCTTTGACCGCCACTTATCTGCAATGTATCGGAATTCTTTATCGTATTTGTATTACTCATCCACCAACTTACAACTTTTTTGGTAGATTATACTTTATTAAATTATATATGGACATGCCCGAAAACAAATTTTCAAAGGTCCTTAAAAACATTATTTAGGTCCTTAAAAGTCATTGATTTTCATTCTATGATTTGAGTAGGAACCCTGTCCTAGCAAGTCTAGACTTATCAAGGAGAATTAAAATAGTATTAGAAAGTCTGAAATTCTTTGAAATGTCTTCATTTCTGGAAAAAAGATTAATTTCCAATTCCAAGTTTTCTTGCTAGCTGGAACTTGCTTGATAACTTATTTAAAGCTAATAATTATTATATAATTGATGAAGTTACTAACAGTTTACTAAGTTTAGTTTTGGGTTATAAAATAAGAAGAAAAGATGGGATTGAAAGAAGAAAAAATTGAAGAATTTTTGACTTTGCATGCACATGCTTTTAAATATTTCAGTAGAATTTAAATAATTTGAGGATAGGAACACTTTTAAAAATGATTCCGAGTTAAAGTCTTTCAGGCTGGTTTGAGTTTTATTTTAATGCTTTCAGTGTAAAACTGAAAAGTTTATCTTTTATGGGTGATTATTTTCCAAGTTTTTTTCCATGGTGAAAGTTGAAATATATTCTCCAATTATTTGGGAGGTAGGTATAATTTTCTCTTGCATTTTGCTTTTGCAATCACTTTTTAAAAGGATTTTAAACATTTGAATAAAATTTAACAAAATTATGACCCAGCCTTGTTGACAACATTGAATAGCATACAATATATGAAAACATTGTTATATTTGATGGAGAAAACACTGTCCCAAACATTTTTCAAGAGCTTATCGAAACTGCATGACTAGAATGGAGAAAAACTCGCACTAGTCAAATACAGACAGTATTCTTATCTAAGATTAAGGGTGATTTTTATTAAAACAAATAGTTGCAATTTATTTAAAATAAAAAAACTAATATATCAGTAATAGAAAGTTGCAAGAAAGCTAAGAATGTGTAATCACCAATTAGCAAAAACAAAGACATTTTGCTGAGCAGTTTATTTCACCCTTTTATTTTGAACTTAGAATGCATTTTTTATGTTGCAGAAAATTTACTACTTAAAAAATACAGTTTATTAGAAGGGACAAGTGCTACGAGTTATTCTATACGAATACACAACATACGTTTCATTTTTAATGCAATGCTTTCAAGCATAAAATAAAGTTGAGAATTAGATCAAGTTCTTAAATGTTTCTTTCAGAAACAGATGACCTTATTTTTAAAAAGATGAGTGACAGATTACTATTATAATTATAATAACATCTCATGTAAAACAATTATGTATGTCGTAAGAACTTCATTGATCTCATATTAATTCAAACTTGCAGGATTAACGAGATGAATAAACTACATTGAAAATTCAATATAAAATGTAGTTTGTATTGGGTGGGAAGGAAGTTAAGCTCGAGGTCTGTAAAAAGACTGAGAGAATGATTTTGATGGTCACCAGCTTTAAATACCAATTCGTATTTACAGTTGAAATAATGTATCATCAGCTAAATACAGTTTTTAGTAACGATTCATAGTAAAAGAATAAACAAGAAAATCCAGGGTTCCCACTCTTATTGAAGAAAAAAATTCAAGGACTTTCAAGGACCTTTTTAAGAAAATTCAAGGACCTTTTTAGAAAAATTTAAGGACTATAATTTTAAATACTAAATCAGATATAAAATTAGAAAATGGAGATTATCGATGGTCAGGGATGTAGTGGAGTGGAAACACGAGGCATCGGAGACATTTATAACAGGTGGAATGACGTTCCCTCATCTAAAAATATTTTTTTTTTCTCTTTACGTGATACTGAACTCAAAGCCAAGTAAGCAAACAAAAAAAGTCATTTCGTGGGAACTTGCTTGAACATTTCGTGGGAACTTGCTTGAACATTTCGTGGGAACTTGCTTTCGTCTGGGATCCACAACTTTAGAGCTGAGCAGACAAGTTCTAATTTTTGTAAAACACTTGAAAGAGGTGCGGCAACCCACACATGGCCATTTCTCCCTGATTAGAAATTAACTGACATATATGTTTACATCTAGCTATGATTCATTCAATAGCAATTATCCTCTTCAACAAATTATCTGTATTTGTGGAGGAATTCCAGACGTCAAATTTGTATGGTTCGTCGCATATACAGTCTAAAACTTCCATTCACAAATTCCCGCCAAATATCTACATTTTTAAAGAACAAGGACTTTGCGCCCTTTCCTTGAAGAATATTTCACCTCCTCTAATTTTAACGCAAACACTAACCGATTTATCAACAAAAGTTTTTTTAAATTTTTATATCACAGATTTAATAAATTATTTGTAAACCTCTTTACTTAAGAAATGAATTCGTTCAAGAGGAAAAAACAAATGAAAATAAAAGATGGGATTATCATCACAATAGCACAATCAGGATAGCACAATCCAAAAAAATTAAGCAAACCTGAGGTTCCGACGGGATAAACTGGTTAGTGCTAAAAATCCAGATAGGTAAGAGCAGAATGTTGATATTTTGTATTAGCTTTTAAGGTGTTTTGAGAACACGAAATTATGCATTTATATTTTGACAGATATTGGGAAATATTTATTTTACCCCCAGTTATTGGGAAAATCAAACATAACTTTTTTGAACATGAAAAAATATGTTCAAAATAGTATTGATTTTTAAATCCTTTATATTAACTTCGCTTTTGTATGTTTGTGAATTTGAATATGTTTAGTTCAACCGATAAAATGTTGCTTGAATGTACAGTAAAGAGACTGGCTTCAAGCGCTCCGCTACGTTGTTGTGACAGAACTGAACAGTTATTAACTTTGTTTCACTTTAACTTGGCAGTACTGATAATGCTACATTAGCCAAATTGCAGCCCTTCACAACCCAGCGTTAAAAAGGGGTTCCAAGGCTTGGGCTAAGAGCAGAGGACTACTAAAAAAAGTAATAAGTAGCAAAAATTAGTAATTTTAATAACATGTATTTTATTCAATTTTTATGAAAATAATTTTATTACAATTTTTATATTTTATAAAAAAAAATTGAATCCTTGGGTTTCTTAATAAAGGCTGACTTAAAATAATGTTCTTTAGTGCAGAAAATGATACGATTTTAATAGTTTGCACCCAACATACTAACATTTTTACATAACCATCCAAAATTAAACAAAAAATACACTCAAAAGATGGAATGAAAATAATTTATTTATCTACGTCTTCTATGCTTTCTCATACGCTGCTGACCAGAATTTCCTTTCTGAAAAGAAAAAAAGAAATTTTATACATTAAATATGATTGAAAACACATTCAGTGAGACAATAAAAATACAATCCACATTCAACAAGCCTATGCAATATGAAAACTTATAACCGATCCTCTTCCAAAAATAGTGATAGTATAGTTTCCAACACAAAATAGGGTACACTTATTTGAAACGAAGTAGAATTTCCCCAAATATCAAAATCTTATTTATTAAATTACAATTCTTTGCTCAGTTTCATTAAAAAATACTTCAAAACTGAAATACATGCTATATAAAATAAAAAGTATTTTGTATAAGTATTACTTTTACATTTAGTGCCAACCTTGAAATATATGAGGGGAATAAGAAATAAAAATGTAATACCAAATTATTGGTAAAACTGAGATATGCATGCCATCTAGTTAATGGCATATAAAAAGAAGTATTAGCCCACAGTATTAATTTGGTACCTAAGGCATTAGAAACATGTTAATTGGGAAAATTTTTGCTTTACTGGGAAAAAGATACATTGTCAGAGGGAAACAACTTGTTTTTTCCCCCCTTCTTTCTAATATTTACTTGAGTTTACAATGTGTTTTTATTTCCTATATAATTATTCATATATGAAAACCTTAAATTAGCATAATTTTTTTTTTTAATTTAATCTTACCTTGTTATTTCTTTGTGCAAATTTCATGTCTTTTGGCCCTCGCTTGCCAGCACCACCCTCAGAGCCGGCAAAACTATCTTTATCATTCAGTTTTGAGCCTCGTTTTTTACCTCCATAACCATACTTTGTATCCCTATAGTCTCTGTTCTGCTTTCTAAAACGATTCATAATACAACAAAATAAATATCATACGTATCTTAATTTCATAGTTACTTACATAACAAAATCTAAAAATAAATAATTAAAACTTTTTCCCAAAGAAAGGCACAATAAAACAACTAATATTTTAGAGAAATAAAAAACTTAGAATAAAATTTTGTTAACATTTAACAAACAAACCCACTTTGAAAAGCCTTAAAAAAAGTTAGTTAGTTCAACTACGAGTTAGTTGGTTGAAGACAATTTGTGAGGCTAATCTTTGGTTTCTTCCTCCCATGACCATATTTTAATCGAAGAAATGTCTTGTTTATGTTCCAGTCCCCCACTTTTTCAAACACACTAAATATTTTTCTTTGGCACAACTAAGAGAGTCGTCAGTTTTTTAAATTAACTTAAGAAACAAAGATGAAAACAATTTTAAGTGTGCTAGTACTATTTCTATTCTCCAAATTTCACAAGCAAAATCCTTATCCGATGGCTCTCGGTAAAATTAAAAGCATTAGGGCTTGATTTCACAGTATCACACACACAAATCAAAGAAAAGTATTTTCAAAGAAAACTATCAAAACTAAAGTATACCTGGGATGTAAAACCAACACTTTTAACACGATATTTCAGATGTATATGATTCAACTACAATACAAACCAATAGTCAGCTAGTTGCCTAAGGATTATGGACAAATAAATAAATTTTAAATACAACACTTACCCTTTTTTGCCTCTAATAGGTTGTCTATGGGGTTGTAGCAATTTATCAGCACTCATCTTTCCTGATTAAATAAGAAATCAATATTAATAGTGTTATGTAAAATTTGATTGTAGCATAGAATTAATTAATATTAATGAAAAGTATTTAAAAAAACAGGAAGAATTTACATACACTCTTTAAAAAGGAATATAGAATAAAAACTTCAAGGAAAACAAAATATAAGCAGATTAATAACGTCATCAATATCTTTAGTATAATCATAACTATGCTTGAAAAGATTAGATATTAAAAAAATAACTATTTCATACGTCTAAGTTATATATTTAGATTATCATTCAATAACGGACTAAAAAAGAAACGTATTTGACTTTCTAAATATTTTTACAGTGTAAAAACGTTTAGAAGCTTGAGAAGAAAAAATCTTTACACCAGCAACAAAGATTTATATTTAGTTAATTTTTTAATCAAGCATCATAAAAGCCATGACGTTTCCTATTTAGGGGATTAATAAGAAATCCTAAGTATTAAGCACTTTTAAAAAGGTTTCACCGAAATAAGTTTTCAACACATATTAAAGTTGTAAAATGAAAAATGAAATGAAAAAAAAAAAAAAAAAAAATTACCTTTCTTTGTGCTTTTTAGGGCTTTAATCATTTTCTGTTTTTCTTGCTTTCTTTGTTGAACAATTTCTTGTTGAATCTAGAAAAGTCATTGGGATTATATTTATGGATTTTAATTAGTTAGAAATATAAAATTTTCTCTCATGTTATATAAACATGACATTAGCAAAAGACAGATTTTTTTTTTTTAAATCTTTAATAATTTCTTTTGCAGGTTTTATCAGGGTCGGCCACAAAATTCAAGAAAAAAAGCTCCCTGATAATTCCCTAACAGATTAATAAAAAATTCCCTGATTTTACGACAAACTTTTTTTCAAATTTCCCTGATTTTTCAAGGTTTTCTAAATGTGTAGACACTGATCAAATAAAACATGCATGCTAAATAGATAATATGCCAATAGTCGTATGATGGTAATGAAAAGTTTAAATAATGCATTAACATTAAACTTCTAACAATTACCACCACAAATCTCAGGATAAATGGTGCCAAAATATGGATGAACGGGAAAATGTACCTGAAAATTTCCCTAGTTTTCATGAAATTTAAAAAAATTCCCCAACATTTTAATGATTTTCCCTAAAATCAATAAGCTCCCTGACATTTCCTTGACTTCTAGGTTCTGTGGTTACTCTGTTTATTAATGATACTTTATTAATAAATGATCATTATGTATACTCTAATATCATTGTAACAAAACACAAGAAAGCACTTACCTTTTTGCCTTGTTTTTTCTGCTCTCTAATGGCCCTCACTTTTTCAATCCTTTCAACCACTATTTGCTTACTTATTAGCTTTTCTCGCACCTTAAAATCGGAAAAAATTATAAATTTAATTATTGGCAAAAAAATTCATTTCCCTTTTATTCTGCGTAAACAATTAGATTAGAAGTTTGAAACAAAGTAACTAGTTAACTTAAATGGGAAAGTATTGCTTTTTAACTCAACTTTCAACATCCTGTTTAAAATATCCATACAGGCAATTAATTAATTTAATCTACAAAGAAAGTAACATTAATAGTTAATAAAAAAATTAACAAGCATTTGGACTTCAATAAAAAATTCTTTAATTTTTTTTATCAAAGCCCAACTGCTCATTTTTTATCAATTACAATCATTACTTAATTTGCAAGCATAAATAGTCTACTCTATGGGTACTTACACAGGATATTTATAAAAAAAAATTAAGTTTAATTTAATTATGTACATGTTAATTATGCAATTATTGTATTATATAGAATATTTTACAAAAATTATAGGAAATAAAATAAAATGATTATTATCAATTGATAAAATATTCTCCCCAAATTTTTAATAAAGGAATACATATAAAATAAAATCATGAATTTTAGGGCATTCACACCAAAAACACTTACAAATAATTATTTCAAGTCAAAATATATTACAAAAAATGGTATATTTAAAAATGAACTTTACAAATCACCTTGACCATGTGTGCATCTGATTTAGCCATTTCTGCCATAAAATCATCTGGTCGTTTTGTAGGAATGCCCATTTTCTTTAAACGCTTGAATGCTTTTTTTACACTAGCTAATGCCTGGTTATAGCTGTAGAAGAATTATAAGTTATTGTTAGAATTAAAAAGTTAAAAAATAGTAAACATCAATAGATATGTACAATCTTATGTAAGCAATTATACTTTAATTACCATGTGCGAGTCATAATTTGATGAACAATTTTACCTATTATGAAAATGTTAAAATATATTAGGACTTCTGTTAAACAGATAGGGAAGTGGCCTTTGAAATGATTTTAATCACAAAAATAAAAAATAATGACAATTTTAACGAGCACAACATAATGTGTACAACATTTTTGTCTTTGGCCAAAAAAAAAATTAAAAAAAATTTTCAGCTTCACCCAAAATTTTGGTATTATACAACAATTTGGATAATTTCTTTATGAAAAAAAGTATGTCAAACCAATTACAATGGGTATCTTTTTCTATTCTACAGTATTTTTATGTATAACATGAAATATACTGTATCTGAAATGCAAATTTATAAGGATGTCGTTTGATCAAGCATGGCTTCAAAAATAGCCATGCTTGATCAAACGATCAATCTTGATCAATATTTTTAACCTGCGAACTCAAGTTAATTGATGGTACATTGTGAGAATATATTGTTAAAATAGAGATTATCCCTGCTTTATATCTTTTTTTGATAAAAATACATAACATAAATAAAATATTTAATACAAGAGTTCACTATTGTTATAAACCTATAAGTGATTCAATCAATTATTAATTCCCACAAGATATAAAATGTAGTTACCAGTAGAGTATGATTTAAAATAAACAAACTTCACAATACCTGTAGAAGCACTAATAAGTAAGAAAAACCAGCAATATTAGATAACAATTCTGTTAAAAAAAGTTTATCTGTTGTCCCTGAAATCTTTTTGCAACAATGTTAAAGATATTCCACAATGAGGAAGGCATTTTTTAATACAAAATTCTCAAGAGGAATATAAGATTTCTATAAAAATAATTATGCATACTACAACTGATCTCACCCTTATTAAGAAATCATTATTTGAAGTTAAATGTTTTGGTAAAGCGAGTGGCCGCCATTTTAAACTATTTTTCCAGAAACATGTAGCATTATAAAATTTGATTTATTGAACTGTATCATCAAGTCTAAATGTTTATGGCTTGTTATATGGTTCTATAGCAACCCTATATCCGTCTATTAAAGAAATTATAAATGATTAGAAGGCTGTTAGCTTGGATGAGTTATCACTGCATTTCGGCGGTTTTTATTTAGCACTAATGAAAAAGTACCCTTTATTTGATGATAATGGTACAATATTCAAATCTCCCAAAAAATATGTACACTGAAGAATTACCACTTTATGGTAAGAAGCATAACTACTGGTAATTTAAGACTGTGCAATGACGTGTCACTATCATGGGACACGAGGCATACACCAGACTAAAATTTGGAAAATGGACAAAAATTGGGAACATGCATTAAAAAAAGAACATGGGAGCAATTTAATTTGATTTTCAATTATTATTTAGCCATATAAGCCTACAAAAAACTATGAACATCAAATTCCAATATGAAAAACTGAACAGTTTTGAGTAAATAATTTTCTGGTGCTATGAAACTTTCCTCTTATTTAGAAAATTTCAAGGTAAAACTTGTCAACAAAAGCAATATGTGTTCCTTAGTTTCCAAATATGTTCTAAGTAAATAAACTTACAATGACATTTCTCTTTCGAAATCATCCTCGGCTTGCGAATTTGCTTCAGTGACAGGCTTTGTAGAATATTCATCTGTTTTCACTGTAATGTCTACTTTTTCTATCCAATCCAGTTTGCTTAATTGATAATCTTGCAGTTTTTCTAAAAGACCAATCTAAAGAGAAAATATTATAAAAATTAGGCATTGGCCTAGTTAATTACAATTTTATTTAGCATTCTGTAACCAATATATTATTTTAACAGGGTTTATACAGGTTGTGAAAAGTAACAAATAAGTAGTTACTAAGGATCTCATAAATTTACATCAACAAAAACTATTTGTTTCCAAACACAAAAATTCAAAACATTACAAATTTAAGAATCAAAAATTGAGGAATAAACAATGTAACACTTTACTGCTGTGAGTGGTCTGGCAGACCGCGAGTCATTTCTTATAGAATGCTTGTAACTCTTAAAATGTTTGATCTTTGACTTTTATATTGTTCACCATTTTGTTTGGTGCAATATGGACCACGTGTTGCCCTTGCGAAAAAATTATCAAACTATCTAACCGCAGTAGTTAAAGTTTAAATAGAAATTAATTTATAATTTGTGCAATTTTTTTTCATATTCATTTCACCAATATATAAGTTATGGAATTTAACAACTTTTGCAAGTTCACGGTTCATATAGAAAAAAACCCACTTTTTTAATAATAACTTGATAAATTCCTATTGTACGTATCAGGGTTGGCGCAGTTTCAAAATTTGGCAACAACGCCAGAATGACGTAGTTTTCGATTATCGCCAACTCAAGATGGCGACCGATTTGAACTAAACAAGATGGCGGGTAATTGGCAATGGCCGTAAAACAGAAGGAATATGAATGTAAACATTAATATACCACTTATTATGCTATTTAATTACAAAAAATTCGGATTAAAAAGGTTTATGTTTATGGAGTAATTGTAATACGGCTACGATAAATTGCAGCAGCGACGGGAAATACAAATTGCTGTATTCAAAACAAACGGCCCTTCGGCCAAACATCCTCTCACGATGGTAACTCCGGCTTTCAAAATGACCATTAAAACTAAAAAAATGACTGAAAACATAACGAATAAGCAATTAAACATTAATATACGTTAGTTAATAACAAAAAATGGTCTATTCCTAGTTGAAGTTAAAATATCACCAAGCCGATTTGGCGCTATTTAATAGGCGATACAGTTCTAAATTTGGCAAACCCCCTGTCTTTTGATGCGCAGCGTAAGTGATTTTATGGTAACCCTAATTTTGAATGCGCGGAGGGTGGCATTTTCGGTGGCTATTTCAAATTCAAATAATTTCTTTTGTTTTGAAACCACCGACTGTCTATTTCTGCCACTTATAAAGTGCTTAACACAGCCAAATACGTCTCGTAATTTTGAGCATCTAGAAGAATACGAGATCGAAATCTTCTAGTGTAAACCCCTCTCTCCAACCCCACCACACCAAAGAGAGGACATTGAGGCCACGACAGATTTAATGTGCACCAGCCCCCATTAGGTACACACCGATATTTGGCGGACCGAGGACAGAACCCATAACCCTCCGGTTATGAGCTCGATACTCTACCGCCTAGGCTATCGGGAGCCTCAAATAATTTTAATTTCTTCCCGGTATGTACGTTTTTAATATAAATGTAATTGAAATGAAAAGCTAAAACACTTAATCTTACTACAACTTGCATCGCAACCGTAGCATAACAGCTTTGGCATTGGACTTCAACCTTCCTGTGCCACAAATCGTGGCGCAGGTTCGATTCTCAATTTTTCACTTTCCGATTTGGCGACATTTTGGCCTTGTCTCAAACTTTTCAAAAGAGTGCCAACTCATAAACGTGAAATAGGAATTTACCCAAAAAATATTTATAAAAAAAAACGAGATTCGGTCTATTCCTAGTTGACGTTAAAATATCGCCAAGCCAATTTGGCGCGGTTTTGTAGGCGATACAGTTCTAAATTTGGCAACCCCATTTTTTTTATTGACGCGCTTTGGCTTCAACCTTCCTAAACCACAAATCATGAAGATGGTTCGTTTCTCAATTTTTCATATTGGAATTCCGAATTGGCGACATTCTGGCTTTGTCGCCAACTTTTCAAAAGTGCGCCAACCCATAAACGTGAACTAGGAATTTACCCGAGATTCAAATTGCTGCCTTCGCCCCTCCCAAGAGTTTTATAGCAGCATAAACAGTTCTTGGATTCATATCTTGGCACCAAGTATTAATAAAAATCTCTAAGTGCCAGACAGTTATAAGGTTTACAAATGAAACAAACACTTGGTTTATCAAAACTCTTTACTACTATCATAACAATATACGAACCTTGTTGTTGACAAGAAATCTCTCTCTTCTTTGGGATTGGGATGCAAGAGAAGGAATATCCTCTACAAATGCGTCTTCAACAGATGCGTCAGATAAATCCGACATCTGCAGAAAAATTGAAATTAAGAGTTATGTACATATTATAAATCATGAATATAAAAAGTTTATAAGGAGTAATAGATTATTTAGCAGATTTAATCAGAATGACGAGAAATTCTTAATCGTCATCAATCACTGAAAAAACACTTAAGTTTTGCAAATTTCACAGCAGAATGCACTACGCTTTTTGATAATACAACTTTAATAATTTATACTTCACAATACCTTGAAATGTTTCGTAAAATACTTGGTTTACTGCAAACACGAAGAATAACAAATTACCATGTGCCGCTGCCAAAATGCATTATTTTCATTTTAAAGAATTGGCTGTTGCCATAAAATGAAAAAAGTTTAATTCGCAATAAAGGTTGCTGCTTGATGACGTTTTACTGAAGAATTATTAGTGCAAGAATAAATTAAATACTCATTGTGATTAGCTATAGGACAGTAATATTCAAATTTGTTTTCAAAAGTCTAATGTGATTGGTCAAAAATATATCCCACCTGTTGCCATTGGATGTAATCTTACTTCTTATATCACTGAGCATAAGTGCAATTTTTCTTTAAATTGTTGTACTATATAAAGTATTTAATGCAAAATTAGTTGTAATTTTTTTTATTCAATAGATTTTCTCAGTTAAAAACTTTTCTTTTAGTAGATTACTGGATTGAATGCATAACATTGCTTAGAGCTCTGACCGTAACGTAAGACGGTTATTGTTGTGACTAAGTAGTTTTATTTCCAAAAGAAAGATTGAATTTTCTTTAATTTGAATATCAATCTTTCAAAAATGCCTGATTACTTGGGAGACGATATGCGAAAGGGGAAGGTTGATGACAAAGAGGAAAAAGAGAAAGATATTAAATGTATGTATTTTATTTTAGACTATTGTTAACACTGTGAAGAGAATCTTGGGTTTGTTAATGTATCCTTATGTATTAATTGGCTATCATTAATTTTGTGAAATTTTTTTTAAAAACTGAAGAATGTAGTACATGCTTTCGCCAAATTATTTACTAAAGTATTTAGTTCCAATATTACCTAGTGCCAACATAATGATAAAAGGGATATTCCGATAGCAGTTTTGGAACAATGTATTTGTCTGTTGTTACATGTATGGTGGTTAGACTTTTTCAACAAAGGAGAAATAGTGATTTTGGAAAAGAAAATAATACTATTTCATTCTTAAAATTGTCATTGAATGTGAAGCATTTTTTTATTTGATCTGTAGTGTGTGCTCAATCTTGTTTTTTACATTTTTGCTCATTGCGAAGTTTGCAAGGTGTACCTTGTTCCTTAGACTTACTGGTTTGGGATCAATGAAAACATCATTGGGAAATGTATCCTGTTATAGCAATCTATAGGATAATTGGAGTTTTCTATAATACTTAATTTAAAAGATAGCCAACCTTGTGGCGTTTAGACGGAATTACCACCTAGCTTGTAAGGAACCTTGAAACTGCAATAATTCAAAATGTTGATGATTTGCTATATCTGCTTACACCTCCTGAAATTCCTAAAAAACTCCTGAAACTTGCTTTATTTTTATAAGGGCCCTTATAACTCCTGAAAATTGTGTCTACTCCTGATTATTCTTTTTATCACCTTTAATATTATCATCAAAGGGTTAAAAGATTAGTAAAACTTTAAAAGTTAACGGTTTTTTAAACTCGATAAAACGACTCTGAAATTCGAAATCTTACCATACTTCAGAGTTTGCTGCGCTTCGTCTCTACAGCCGCAAGGAAAACCTTCGGACAGTCCCAGAACGCACCTAAGTTCTCGGCAACTCACGGCGTAGAAGGAAAATATATTATTAGACAAGTAATTTGTTTCCCGTGAACTCCTGAATTTACTGTGCCGACCAAACGGTATGGTGGTTAGCATGCTAGCTTCTAGACCGCGAGGTTGGGGTTTCGAGTCCCGTGTTAGGCATGGGTGTTTGTAAATGTATGTTGGCTTGTCTAATGACGAATGTTTCGGCACATTATAGCCCTCGTGTTGCTGACGGCGCCAGATAATCTGAATACAATCAACCTGAATTTACTGTACTTAACTCCTTAGTAACTCCTGAATTTACTATCATAGATTGAGTATAAACCCTGCGGCCTTAATTAATAAATAGGGTGTAAACATGATGTTATATGCAGATAGTTTATTTTGTTGGAGAAGCTGCTTTCTAAAATTTACTAAGACTTTCACCTCTGATACAGATTCAACAGTACTCTTCAATTAGATGGGTACCAAATAAAAATTGCCAAATTATTGCAATAACTCATTCAAACTAGTAACCTTCCCATCTGTGATAAGGTTGCTATAACAACTCCCAAAGTAATGGGGAATAAAACTTAAAGTCCATGAGGTTAAAATATTATTTTTGTGTAAACATTTCAACTTGGCGCTAACTTCCAGATTTGGTGGTTTTTGGCAAATATAGTCTAATGGAAGAGTACTCATTCAATTAAGACTTCTTAACATTAAACTAGCGCCAAGCTATAGTAACCATACTGAGAAAAAATTGTGAATGCCACCATTTGTTGGCATTAATTGCCATAATTGTTTACATTAAGTAAATTTAAATTTCTTAAAAAACAATAACAAATTATATGATTAGCATAGTAGTGGAGATATATTCATTGTGGGCTCTATTATTTTAAATTGTTGGCTTAATAGATACATAGGCTACTTGACAATAGGGTATTTGACAAATTTTCAAAATATGTTTTAAATAAAAGGTATGCACAAAATAAAAGACACGTATTTTTTCTTTTTTCAAAATAATGCCGCAAAACGCTAAAAATTGCATTTTAAAATGCAAGTAGAAGCCCCGCCCCTAAAACGCTGCTCAAAAACCCATCTGTCTGTGTGACGTCAATCTTGCATACACAACATCGCAATCGCGAGTGAGTTTCAAGCGCGAAATGTGTTTTTCTTTTGATTTCGTTCCAAAAAATGTCTCACCGGTATCGGTATTATGCAGTACCCAACTGTACAAGTACTTCAATTAAAACTCCAGAAAAGTTGTGTACACATGTGCCCAGGAAAGCAGACATACAAAAAAAGTGGTTAAATCTTGCAAGAAGATAATCAACTTAGTTTTCAACACAGACTACGATTCACTTCTGTGAAGATCATTTTGATGCAAGTAATACTTTATTTAATTCTTTTAAATGTTTTAACTACACAATATTAAGTTTAAATACTGATGCACTATAGAAATATTGATTTTTTTATTTATTTTTTTTATTTTTTATTATTATTATTATTATTATTTATTTATTTTTTTGTAAATTTGAAACCAAAATATTTGTTTTGTTTGCATGAATTGTTCTGAAAAAAAAAAATTTTTTGTCTGTCATATTAACCTTTAATTACTGTATGCGGTCTGACAGACCGCGAGTCATTTTTTGTAGAATGCTTCCAACCCCCTAAAATATTTAATCTTTGACTTTAAATTAATTTTTCCAATTCTTTGTTACTGAAATTTTAAATTGATCTTCACCAAATTTTTTGGAGCAGTATGAACCACGTGTTGCCCTTGTACCAAAAAAGATCAAACCACCCAATCACAGCAGTTAACCTTTATTTACTAAATTTTTTATAATTTGTACTAACTCTTTTAAATATTTAATGTTTCCAAAAAGAAGCAATCTTGTGCTGTCATTCAATATGTGAAGAACAAACTTCATAGAAGTGGACTTCAAAGTCCCTATGGGTTTCAAAGCATTTAAATCAGTACAGTACCATGAGAAATGCAGTACAATGACTGGACTTATAAGTACCGTCAGTAGATAAAGGGTTAAAGGTTAAAGGATTTTGTTTATGATAATCTTGTGTTTCTATTGCATTATTACTTGTCTTTTTCACCTTTTTGTCTTTTTTAAATAATATCAGCTATAAATTATAACGAGTGTTCCGTTTCATCCCTTTCTGCGGGGTGAATCGGAACAACATGAAAAAATCAAAATCAATGTAAGTCACGATTTTTCCAACATTTTTGGGCTTGAACATTATAGAAGAAGGTAAGACCCACGTTCCTAAATCAAAAATATGTTCGTTAACGATATTATTACACTCTATTTTTACTTTGAAAGTTGAAAATTGTTCCTTTTCCCTCCGTTTTAACAGTACTCAGCGAATTATATTAATTGCTATTTTTTTTTATCCTAATGTTTTTATGATTATTATAACTGCAAAAGTGTTGTTGTTGCTTTTCTAGTTATAAGAACTGTGAGAATTGTTGATACTTACACAAATGTTTTAACATTTCTAAACTCTGCAGAATAAAATTCTGAGCTTGACTTGAAAAAGAACCCCACCAACAAAACATCTATTTTGGGTAAATTCGAAATGTGTACCTTTACAAAACCGTCTTCCAATGTTGCAATAACACTCCTTTAAATAAATATTTCCTAAAAGTTACCTTCAATAGTCATAATTTATCATATAGTAGGAAAAGAGATGAACCAAGCTTTAAAATAAACGTATGAAGCTGTTAGCTTACAAATGTGGTCAACGTTGACGTCACACTCTGGGAGGAGCTTATCCGAGCGTTTCTGATCACGTGACGAGGCGCTCAGAAAAGCAATTTTTAAAATTTGATTTATAAAAATTTGAGCAATTATTTCGAGTTAAAACTGCTTGCATTATTATTATTTCGTTAAATACTATAAATATGCCGCATTTGGTAATTATTTGTTGATGGTGTCAAATACCCTATTGCAAAACAAACTATTCCTCACAAACCAAAATTAATGTCTTTTTTTTAGTTAAGGTACTAATATGCATTGTCAAAGTATTACTTGTTTTATTTTTATTATACTTTTTAATCTTATAGCTTTGGATGAAGGAGATATTGCATTGCTGAAAACTTATGTAAGTATAGAAATTGATTTCTCAATAGGTTCTGTGAAAATAAATTTTCATCCTGGCAAATTGTCCTAACAATTTAAAAATTTTAGTTAACATTCAAATTCTCGAGTAGCGATACTGCTTTTTTTTGTTGTTTTTTTAGTGCAGGAAATAATGGTTTCAACACTAAATATAAGAAAAAAAATAATATAGGTAGATTTATTTTAGTTTTGGAAATCTAAGCCATCAGGATTTTCTTTTCCTATTAGAGTCTTGGGGATAAAAAGGCTCATAATAAGCAATTCTTCAACTATTAGTCACAACTTACATTTGTTGCACAAATTGTCTGTATATATTGTAAATAGGGACGTGTTATTTTAAAATTCTATTGTAATTTATTTTTATCTTATTTTATTTATTAATAGCGATTATACAGGTTAGAAAAAGGTGGCAACACCTAAAGCAATCGAGAAGTTTCGAGATGTTTCTTTTTCGATGAATTGGCTGGAAATTTCGCGAATATTCTCTCGCGCTAGTATTTAAAGACCGGGAGATCGGGAAAGTTTTCAGATTAACTTCGGACTTCGTTGAAAGCTGATCGTGATCGCTTTGTTGACCTATTGGAGTGAGCTTGTATAATCGCTATATTCGAAGCTGTTCTTGTTGAAGCTTGTATTGAAGATTAATAGTGATTGCACTGTTATCTGTGAATAAATTTTGTGAGTTTTCTGAAGAGAATAAATATTAGTTTTTATTTTAAAAACTGTGCCATCATTGCCTCAGCGGAAAAATTCATAACAATATGCTATTATTTCTAATGTGACATGGCTTGCCTTGGAGTTATTCTATCAATTACATTTTCAAAATCAGAGTTATGTTCTGATTTAAAATGTAATCATTTTCTTATTTTTATTTTCTTCAAGTAAAGGCAAATTATATTAACTATACTGCCCTATTAAAATAATGCTTAATTATTTTGAATGCTGTATAACCATTTATGAACTGTTTACTTTTTATCAGGGCATAGGCCAGTACAGCAAGGCTATTAAACAAGTGGAAGAAGATGTTCAGGGTATTTTAAAGAAAGTCAATGAGCTTACAGGTTAGTGCATAAAATGATTGAACTAGACAAGTGGCTTCATCTCATATCTAATTGTCATTCGAATACATTTCATTATATTCTAAAAATGTGATCTTGGCAGGTATCAAGGAATCCGATACTGGTCTAGCACCCCCTGCTCTTTGGGATTTGGCAGCTGATAAGCAAACCTTGCAAAATGAGCAACCACTACAAGTAGCTCGTTGCACAAAGATCATCACTACTGACAACGATGATCCAAAATATATAATTAATGTGAAACAGTTTGCAAAGTTCGTAGTGGATCTTGCTGATTCTGTGGCTCCAACAGACATTGAAGAAGGCATGCGAGTTGGGTGAGATTCTTTTAAATACAGATGTTGGTGTGTCATTCAAATTGATCTCTTTAGATGCATGAGTTTTATTTAAAAAAATTTTGTTCATCTATTTATGAACAATTTACTGTTTTCAATTGAAAAGTGTTGTAGATGTTTAAACCGTAAGTATTTAATTGTTAGATAATTTGTACAAGCTCAAAATGATTTTATGGATTAACTTAGTTAAAAAAATTTTTTTTTTTTTTTTAAATCTATATTTTTAAAATAGAATGTTTCCTTCCTTCTTATTTAACAATTTTTATTGAGTAAAATCAGTAAGATTGAGTGAATAAATTTGGGAAATTTGATATGCTTAGAATGCTTTACCCAAAAGATATAAAATAGCTAACATTTGAATGTAAGAAGTTGAAAGCAAAAGTAAAACCATGCATGACTCATTCTTGAAATATTTTCTGTGAAAACTTGCCAAAAATACTTTAACCTGCCATTTTAAATTTATTATTTAATTTTGTTTGAATATTTCATGGAAAAGAAATAAGTCAAATTGATTTAAAACATCTTTTAAATTACATGTTAACATTAACAATTATTAATTTCATAAAATTTGAAAAAGTTAAATTACTTAATACATAGGATGGTCTTCAGGAGAGAATATTACTTTCACTAATTATTATTAAAAGAAAATTACTAAACTCATTTGAAATGAAACTTTAGCAAATGTGATTTCATACAAATGGGGTTACATTTTTTACTGTATCGTAAAGTTTAAATCTCCTTGCCTTTCATTTTAACTTCCTTTTGTCTTCATCTTAGTGTGGACCGCAACAAATACCAGATTCACATTCCTCTCCCTCCCAAGATCGATCCTACGGTGACCATGATGCAGGTGGAGGAGAAGCCAGATGTCACTTACAGTGATGTGGGAGGATGCAAGGAACAGATTGAGAAGTTGAGAGAAGTGGTAGAGACACCCCTCTTGCATGTGAGTTACTCTCTCATTCTGATGTATGTATTGTTGTGCAGTAGTTGGACACATTTAAACTTGGGATTTCTTCTTGTATTTATTAAATGCAAGGGTCACATTCGCCCTAAAATTCCTTACATTTTTGTTTCTTTCTAAAATTGTACTTTAATTTTTTAATAATTCTTTTAAAAAAAATGAAAGTTTCCTGATTTTCCTCCAAAACCAGCAAAGAAATGCAGATTTAAAAAATCTTTTCTGAGATTTTAATTATTAAATTTGTTTAAATTTACAATTTTTTTGCCGGTATTGAAACGTGCTTTGAAAAGAATGTCTGTGTTATGAGCCTATGTCGGCTTTAAGGGAAATATCCATAAAAAAATAAAAAAATTCTTTTAAAACTTTTGGAATAAGGAATTTTTACAAGTGAGGAAAATGAATATTTTTTGTATTTTCTAGTGTTATCCAACAAATATATTTGAGCAGTGCAATTACTTTTTATCTTTATGCTTTCAAATAATCAAAAATCGAGTTTGAAATCAAAGTAAAAGTCACCTGACCAAAAACGCTTAAAAAACTGTGACGTTCTTACACATAGATTTCGTCAAAAATCCAAATAGAAACCTGGTCTAAATCAGGTTTTAGACTAGTACATCATATGCACGTTGACGTCACATGCTAAAGTAGCTTTTTCCCTCCAAATCGCAAAGCGAAAAACTAAATATTTTTTTAACTATCTATCCGAGTTCAAATTTTTGAAAGAACGGTATTGTTTTTCATGATTTTTTCACTACTTTTATTTAAAAATAAAACCAAAAAATGTGCAAGTTCCTCATTACCCCTAATTTTTTTTTTGGAATTACCCTTAAAATGTTCCTTAAATTTGTTGAACCAACCCTTAAATTCCTACCTAATTTTTTTTTTTATAAAATTCACTGCACCCCCTTTAAATGTCACTCCAAAACATTTCTTTTAATTGCAGCCAGAGAAATTTGTGAATTTGGGTATTGAGCCCCCAAAGGGAGTGTTACTCTTTGGACCCCCTGGAACTGGTAAAACCTTGTGCGCCAGAGCAGTGGCCAACAGAACAGATGCCTGTTTCATCAGAGTCATCGGATCTGAACTGGTGCAGAAATATGTTGGTGAAGTAAGTACTATATTGATGTAAGTTTTCAGTATGCTTGTTTCAATATTTATTAAGTATGACTATAAATTTTGCTTTTGTGGTCTGAAGTGTATCATTTTGATCATTTTTCTTTTTAGGGTGCTCGAATGGTCAGAGAGCTGTTTGAAATGGCCAGGAATAAGAAAGCGTGTTTGATATTCTTCGACGAAATTGATGCTATCGGAGGTACGTTTTATTTTCCTTGACTATTGTATTATATTTATGTGAGTTATTTTTAGTTTAGTATAAATGTTCATTTCAAATAGGCATAGTATTTGCTCAGTTTTTCAAAATGCATGTTTCTGCAGTAATCTTGTGCTTGATTTTAGTTATTTAGTACTATGTATCTCTTATTCCACATTGTTTTCATGTATCACTAAAAACTTTTTCAGCCTTCATTATTAATAGTCAAACAATAACTTATTAATTTTCTAATATTCAAGTAGTCAAGTTTCATTCAATATGTAATAATTACTAATGAAATAGGAAATTATTTTTCTGTGAGATAAAAATTTGGAATGTACAGCATAAAAAATCTGAGTTGCACTCTATTAATTTCAATTTCTTTATTCTATTTTCTTTTTTGTAGTTTGTTTTATTTCATTTCTTGCAAATTTAATTTTTGCTTGAGTCACTTTAAAAAAAAAAAAGGATATTTCAAGTTACAGGAATTTTCAATGTGTGGATATTAAGTGTTTGTAGAAAGTATCTACCTGTACAATTGGAGTGAATTGCTTGAGTCAAAATACTTGAACTTTATTCTCTGTTAGGTGCGAGATTTGATGATGGAGCGGGGGGTGACAATGAAGTTCAGAGAACCATGTTAGAGCTGATCAACCAGTTGGATGGTTTTGACCCTCGTGGTAATATCAAGGTCCTGATGGCCACAAACAGGCCGGATATCCTAGACCCTGCCCTCATGCGACCAGGAAGACTCGACAGGAAAATAGAGTTTGGGTTGCCTGATCTTGAGGTAAGCTGTCTTCAGGGTAACATTAAATTATTTTGTATTGAAATACAGATTATTCATGTGTGGTATTCTCATCGCTTAACCATGGATGAAAATCTTTGCTAGTTTTCAGATTTGGCTGCTTATATTGCTGCTTGGTTATTAATATTTCTTTAATGTTCTTGTGAACTGATATTTTAGATTTTTAAAAACTTTTTGACAGTTTACCAAACAAAAATTTTGTATATGCAGATTTATTTTAAGTTAAAAAATATTGTATAATATTTTAATTAGTGTTATTCAAAACCAATTTTGGTAGAACATTTTTTTAATGTTAAACTGTTTTAGAAAATGCAATGTTTAAAAAATAATAACCATAAATAAGGTTGTAAATACTTGAAAAATCCTCTATTGAAAAACACACTATCTTTTTAAATTTCAGTTTATCTAAGTTGTGCAAATTGTTTCTATTCTCTACAAATGATTCACAAAACTTTATTTCTAATTTTGAAGCCTCTTCAACAAATATATTATGTGTACAAGATTTTGTGATGTACTATGAAAACCTTAAATTGTCTAGGAACTTTCATACATCTTGTGTTTGAATTTTTTAGGGAATTCTTATCTATATTTATCAGACTGCTTAGTTGGAGTTTTCCATGATTTCTCACAAATGATGAATGTAGTATGGGGTTTTCCTTTTAAACAATTATTGATATTTTTACTTAATGAAATATATTTTTTTTTCAGGGACGTACTCATATATTTAGAATTCATGCCAGATCCATGAGTGTGGAACGAGATATAAGATATGATCTGCTTGCTCGTCTTTGTCCTAACAGCACTGGTAATGTATTGTATTAATTTTTATGACATTAGTTTAAATAGAGCATTCTTTGAATAGAAAGAAGTAATTATTAACCTTTTTTGGTGTTTAAATTTAGTTCAAAAGTGTATGTAAGAGACTTGCTTATCATACTTTACAAGATCATATTTTTATTTATTGCATACATAATGCAATTCTCCCACTCAAAGCTCAAAACCAGACCTCATTTAGTCTTCTTGAGCAATCATCCTCTTACTGAACCTCCTTAGCAGTCCAAAGCACTGTCCTAGGATTGGATAGGGATCCATAGTAAAATTGCAAGTTGGAAATATGAGTCACAGTAAAATATATACTTTATTATGTAACAGAAAGTAAAGTTTTGTATGGCATTATATCTAAACTTTTTAAAAAGGACTGTTGTATAAAAAAGACATTTCATTCAATTTATAAATTTTTTCTCGTCAACAATAACTTATAATTTCAATCTTAATTCTAGTTGACAAATGCAGTTAAAGACAACCATAACCATAATCAGTCAATTATTTACCTGTATTTTCATTCGTTCAACACAAAAACAATATAATTATATCAGTCTTTCAAAAACTTAGTAGTTTATTCAATGTGAAACAAATATATAAAGACATGCAACAAATGTAGGAGTATGCAACAAGTATATATCTAGTCATGAATCTGCATTCTAACGATCAAGATGTTTATGATAATTTCCCATTACTATTAAAAAACTATTACTTTTTAATAAAAATTAAAAGTTGTTGTTTTTCTTAATAAATTGTTTGAACAACAATTTTAAAAATCATCTGGTGCTAATAGAACTCTAATATTTTAAAAATTTAGAATAAGATATTTTAAATAAGTTGCTTTTAAAAAAAATTGGGTACTTTTTTTTTTCTCCCTAAATTTGAATATTTTTAAAGAGCCTAAGCTTAAAATATAGAAATTTAATATGTATGCTAATGTATTATATTCAATATTGCCAAATTTCAGTGACCCGCAACAAATATTTTTTTATTACCTTTGGTGAAACTAAGGAATTTGATTTTTTTCATTTTTCTGTAAAAAAAGAAACCTTCCCTTTTCTTGTTTCTAAATTGATAAAAAATTTATCGAATTTTAATTAGCTTCTTTGATTACATAGTCATTCACTACCTGTATTTTATATCATTATTCTATATGTTATTTTATTTTATAAATTTATTTGAAATATTTATTATAGGTGCTGAAATTCGTAGTGTCTGTACTGAAGCTGGTATGTTTGCGATCCGTGCTCGCCGTAAAATTGCTACTGAAAAAGACTTTCTTGAAGCTATTAACAAGGTTATCAAATCATATGCAAAGTTTAGCGCTACACCCCGTTACATGACTTATAATTAAATTATTCTCATATTTGTATATTTCACTTTTAGTGGCAAAAATAAAGTTTTTTTGATGATACTAATCTTTTTTTATCAATATCATTTGTTTTCTGTAATAATGTTTTTTAACACAAGTGTTTTAAGTTCTAAAACTTATACTCATTAATACTCTAAAATTTGCTTATTCTAAGGACATTAATTTATGTATAACTTAAAATATATCAGATATTAATGCATATTTAACTTTATTTAGTTGAAATGATAGTGTTTTCTTAGTTCAAAAAATTAAAAATATATTTAGAGGGTTTACTGCACGAAGGATAAAAAAAAATTGACTCGCTGATCACTGTAGAATAAAGCATAATGAAATGTCAACAAACTTAAATAAGATCAAAGTGCAATTTGCTAATACTAATGGCAATTTAAAAACTATGTACAAAAACCACTCAAGTATAATAAGAGAAAAACTTAATAATATTCTTAAAGAAATCAGACATGCTGTGAACTATCACTTAGGAATAAAAAAGCCAATAGATGACAGTAATATACAGTCAACTCACAATAACTCGAAGTCTCATAAGTAAAATATTCATTTATCTCGAAGTTTTCATTAGGTCCCAAGACAATTTAATGCTTTCTAACACTAAACTTTCTCCATATCTCGGAAGTGCTCACCTTTTAAGTCTGAAGATTTTACTATCATTACTAACGCAGAAAAAAACCCACAAAACTTACTTATTAAAAAAAATGATTTTTATCTTTGCATCATGTTTTACAATTTAGCTTGTTACCCCGGAAAAACCCCTTTGTAGTTACGCGTATAGAAAGTCAACAAACTTTTGCCTTTACATTTCATTCCAGATTTGAAGTGTGAATCAATGGTGTTGGTTTACGTTGCCTTTGAATAAAGTTAAAACCCAAGTTGAATACGCTTAGTTTACTCAAAAGTTTAAATTGATCAATGAAACTGAGTAAAATCTGCGATGTAAGAAGAAAGTCGTTGCTTTAAAGTACAGAATTCCTACAAATACTCTTTCAACAATTTTGAAAAAGCAAAAGGGATTTTGAGAAGACATGCATCGAAACTCGATCCATCATGTAAATGATTGAATGTATGTGTCTTTCCTGATGTGGAAGCTGCTCTTTTAAAATAGTTTGAGACAAATCAAAACCATAATTCCAAAATCTCAATTAGTTGGGTGATGTTAAAAGAAAAGGCGAAGGACTTTGCCCGTTTACTAAAAGTGGAAGGATTTAAAGCAAGTGCAGGATTGCTAGAAAAGTTTAAAGAAAAACACGATATTGTCTTTCGGACTCCACATGAACAAGTAAAAGGTGAAATATGACTTGAATAGAAAATAACTTCAGAGCGACTTCCGATAACTCGAATAATTTGACTAGTCCCTTGAACTTCCGAGGCATCGCGAGTTGACTGTAGTGTGATAAAGGAATCTGCTGTCAAGCAGCTGTTTTGTTGAGAAACAAAAGTAATAGAATAAAGTTGTTAGACTACAGAACAAAGGTTGTGATGAGCTTGTTATATTTAGGACCTAACAGAAGTTAAATTATCAGATTATAAAATAATCATTTGAATCCATAGTTCGAGATGAAGAAGCTTTGTTTATCAATTATCCTTAAATATAATCTAAAGCTGAATTTCTTATATGCAGAAAATTATAGTTTTGTCACATTTCTTGAAATAGAATAGCTAGACGTGGAAACTTTTAATATTTTTCTTGTGTTGCATAAAATACATACTATACCATGAAATACATTGCATAAAAGGTAAAGTTATATGATTTAAGGCATTTTTTGTTTTATTTAATCTATCCTGACTTTTGAGTTCAATATAACGATAGTGTGAATAAGCTAAAAATTATGGAAAGAGCTCTAATTCATGAAATATAGATGCAGTTTTTCCGCACATATAGAAAGTCAGGAAATGTCATGAAAAGCCATGAATTTGGACATTGGGTAAATTTTGTCATGGAAAGTTATAATTTTGAGCAAAAAAATGGCCACAAGTCATGGAAATACAGTGAATTTCTAAACATTTTAAGTGAAATCACGTAACTGACGTCATCAACGCCATGATCGCTATTCAGCTCATCGAAAAATCGTTTTTATTTTATTTTTTATTATTTAAGTTTTGACAGAAACACGTTGTCACGCACCTGGAATTGTCAGGGAAAATGAAAATGCCTAAAAAGATCAGAGAAAGCTAAAAAAAAATTATATTTTCTGGAAAAGTCAGGGAATTTCTTTCAAATTCAAGCTTCTTCTAAGAAGTTCAGTAATTTTATTCAGAACGCACATATGCGTTCTGAAATTTTGTTATTTTGTATGATATTTTCTTGAAACAACATATAAAAAACACCCTATGAAAGCAAATTGTCTGAAAAACAGGCGAAAATAATGCGCTTTTACACCGATTTCCGCTATTTTTCTGAGAATTTTCATGTTTTCTACAATTTTATTATTTATAAAGAACTTTCTAGGGCTTTATCAGACTAAACTTGCCTAAAACAACCCTCAGAAAAAATTCCTGGAACAGCGCCACAGTTCTGTACACAGATTAGAACACAAATATATTCTTATTCGGCTATTTTTATAGTTCAAAATAACTCTGTGTATATATTTTCCTCTTTTTTTTATATTTATTTTGACTGTTTTCACCCCTGGGGGAAAAGGGAAATGCACTGTTTGCTACTTCTACCATCTAAACAATTTATCTTCGGAAGGATTCGGATTCTTTTTAAATGGATAATGGATTTTTTTTTTTTTAACCAAAATTTTGATTAATTGATAAAAACGCACATTGAAACATCGTAAATTTTTTTCTGTGTAATCCTTATTTAAAATTACAATTTTAAGTGCAACTGTGAGCAAAAATTTTGTTTACTTCGGCTTGAAATTAAATCTGGAAATTTAAAAATATTATTACGAATTTTTGTATATTTGTAAATATTTCGTAGTGTTAATTTTGTAAATAGGAAAATTTATGTACATTTTGCATAAGGCAGTGCAATAGTTCGCCTTTACATGGTTTCCCTGCAATGAATCTCTTGATGCTTGATAACGAGTTTTACAGAGGTAACTCTGGGAAGCGAGTTTTAAGGAGCATGGCATTTAACATTATGGTAATGGCAATCTTGCGAAATTGGCGAGATAGAGCCAAGTTGGCGACGGGTTTTTTTTATGTACATTTTGCTCTGCCGATTTTTTTTTTTTTTTTGCCGAATTTTTGTCGCCCGCAAAACGACTTTTCGACTACGATCTGGAAAGTTCTCCAAATATCTATCTCTGGAAGTTTCACGTATGTTCTTCTCCCCTATAAAAGCTCAGCAGAGCGGGTGATGGAGTTGTTGATTTTGAGTCACTGAGTTAGTTGATTGGAAGTAAGTTGTTAGCTGAGTCCGTTAGTTGACTGGATTTACTGAGTCTCAGTGAACATTCAGAGTAGTTTCAAAGCGAACTGTATTGCATTGTCTTTTGCGACGATTTAGCAGCTGTGTTGTCAAGTTTTTACCTGCTGTTTTGTGCTCTATTGTTGTGAAAAGAGCTGTATTGTGTCTACTAGAACGAGAAGTTCTGGAGCTGTAAGAGAGTCTGTGAAGAATTATATTGGAATAAATTTCTGCAAGTTTTGATCTGCTTTGGCTTCAAATCTTTCGAACCCGACCACGCAACAATATTGTCTGGAAAACCCGGAAAAGTCAGCGAATTTTGAGTGGCAACCCTGAAACAATGGTCACAGTTAAAGACCTCGGCCAGAAACCATCTCATCGGTGAAAAAAAATTCATAATATGAGAACTGAAATGAGTATAGTTTTAATAAGCTCGTGTTTACATTTCCGCCGCCCCCCCCTCTCCCCTCGCCTTCTTTCTTCTGTTTTGCATTGTTGAAATCAAAAAATTTGATTTTTGATGATATAATTTATTATTATTGACTGACTTATTCTTTTTTTAAATATTTCTTTATTATTAAAGATAGATCCGCTTTTTTATCACTGAAATATCAAAGAATGGAAAATTATTTTTCCCTTTTTTCTTCTGGTTTGGAAGTTACTGAAACAAAATTTTTTTACTTAATTTAAAGTAAAACTTTGTAAAAATCGTTTTATGGTACATTTATTTACCTACTATGTTCGTGTTAGTAAAATTCATATAGGTTAGTAGTAGTATTATTATTGTGATTTGATTTCTTGAGTCATGGAAAATTATTTGCTTCAGTCTTGAAAAGTCATGGATATGTGATATTTTATTTTGACAGAAACCCTGTAGATGAAATGTTAGTTGATATATTGTATGGTAAATGTGCCTTACCTATCCTTCAAAGATAATGTTATTAAAAGAAATTCCAGTTATTGAAATAAAATTGCGACTTATAACAAATTTACTTAGATCCAAAATTAAACAATTAAATAACTTTCATTATGCAACTGTCATTCAAAAGTTAAAAGGTTCTCTATGTTAAAAGTTGTATATTAAGCCGGACCGAAAAAGTCGAAGTATCTTGAATCTTTTAGCGATAGTGAGGAAAAGTTGTGGACTCTCATTATGAAATAGAGTGTAAAATCTTAAAACTCTGAATTGATATCTTTCTGTCGGCTGAATGGGTCGAAAGTTGTGAAAATTGGACTAAAAATGCTTAAAATTCAAAAATTAATAAATAATCACCGATTTCTTTGATCATTTAGCTGTTATGCTTAAAAGTTTTTGTTTTTTTAACAACAACATCTGTAAAATTTTTTAGAAGTATACGTTGTATCTTCTGCCACCTCAAAGATACCGAATTTTGGAAATTAAAGGCATTTTTAAAATAAAAATACATTATTCTCTCCTTATTGTAATGCCAAAATAAACTTTATTCCAACTTTCAGACCTACAAATTACAAAAGCATTATTGATTGTAATCTTTTTTGAACTGTTTTTCTGGCTTTTTTTTTTTTACTAAAAATTTTAGCATGTGGTTTTTGGAGTCTAGGGTTGCTCCATCTCTATTCTGCAATCCAGTCCAACTGCTTTTCCGGAGGCTTCAGTGTTTTAGCTTTACAATTTGCTCGACTGTTTGTGTGCCTGAAGGAAATTTAATAAAATCATAGCTGTCTAAATTGACATAAGCATTGCTTATTTCCATTTTAACTGATGAGAGAGGACCCTTACAGCTATACAGATTATCAAAGCAAAGGTAAGGGAAAATGGCCCAGATGAAAATTGTGATCGCATATTCGTTAATCCTGCTGTTAACCTTGGAACTACAAACTTCACATATCTCATGAACTTGCAACTTGTTTTGTAACATTACCTCTAGTTCTCAGAAAGATAAATTCTTATGAACTTTTGAAGATGATACAGGACTATGTGCCAATGGGCTGCTAGGATTTTATTAAATATCCTTCACACACACACAAGCAGTCGAGCAAATTGTAAAGTTAAACACTGAAGCTTCCGGAAAAGCAGTTGGACCTCAGAATAGGGATGGAGTAACCCTAGAATCCAGAAACCACATTCTAGAATTTTTAGTCAAAAAATCAGTCCAAAAAAAAAAAAAAAAAAAAAAAAAATTACAATCAATATGATGCATTTGTAATTTGTATGTTTGAAGATGGAATAAAGTTTATTTTAGCATTACAATGAGGAACATGTAATGTGTTTTTATTTAAAAAATTGCCTTTAATTTCCAATATTCGGTGCCCGTTAGGTGGCAGAAGATATAACGTATAATTCTTAAAATTTTTACAGGTGTTGTTATTAAAAAACAATAACTTTTAAATATTACCTCAAAATGATCAAAGAAATCTGTGATTATTTATTAATTTTTGAATTTTAAGCATTTTTAATCCAATTTTCACAACTTTCGACCCATTGAGGCGACAGAAGATATCAATTCAGAGTTTTAAGATTTTACACACTTTTTAATAATGAGAGTCCACAACTTTTCCACACTACCACAAAAAGATCCAAGATACTTCAACTTTTTCGGTCTGGCTTATTGTATATGTCACAGACACATCTATTCGCTACCCCTTCCTCCTTCGGATTACTAAACAACTTATGATTTTTTTCCTAGATGTATTAGCTGAAATGCATTTTGTTAAGAAGTTAAACACATAAAATATTCTCCATAACACCAAATATTTTTTTTTTTTTTTTTTTTTTTTTTTTTTTTAGATAAGTAGACAGGTTTTAGGCCACTTTGAAAAAAGCAATTCAAGCTATTTCCCCAATGACCAATCTCTTTAAATGAAAGTCACTTACATTCAAAATATACTATTTATTCTGTTCAGCAGATTACCTGTAATTGTTATGAAAAATTAGTAATTTAAGTGTATCTTTGGAAAAGCGATGATACATATTGCAAACTTGCCAATATAGTTGGTCTACTAAGATAAATGCAAGATCCGATAATTTCAAAAAAATTATAAGTTTTGAAATGTAGATATACAAAAAAGATAAATTTTCTGTTGGTATTGTGGGCACAGATTATTTCAAACTCTTGCATTTAGAAATATTTTAATACGAATTGCATTCATGAACATATTAAGTTAAGTTTTTCAAAAGAAAAAGTTATCTAAATTTAGTCCCCTGTCCCTCCCCCCCCCCCCTCCCTTTTTTTTGTGTGTGTGAATTTGAGTTTTTCTTCAGTAGTTTTGTGCAAATTTTTAAAATCGTTCAACCTGTGTGTAACAGTAAATCCAATTTGATTTTTTTTTTCTTGTTGATTTGCAAATATTTTTTCTACTCAAGAATAGATTTTCCAATTCAATTATTAATTTGATGGTTATTGTTAACTCAAATTGGTTAAGATTTACTGCATTATCCCCCTTGGTGACTTTTAAAAAAAATCGTCAAATAGACAATGACGCAAAAGGCTGTGTCGCCAAATCCAAACGGTCTCGAGGGCTACCGGAAAACCTTGGCGATGGGTTGCCACATTCGGGCCAAAAGTCGTCAATGGGGACCGTACAGAAAATCTTAACCCTCAAATTAAATTTCTATATACAAATCGACATTTCAGTCTTAAATTATAGTATTTTTTTTCTAAACATTTGACAGTTTAGCTAGTATTTTTTTCTGAACACATATTTGCTCCTGTTGAAAGTAAAATTAGATAAGAACTTGGAGCTTAAAAAATATAACCTTTAAAAACAGAATTTTTAGAAAATTCTATGTATGCATTGTCAATTTTTATGTGCACTAACACAGCGCCGATATCAATAACATTTCACCCAGAAAATGTGCGGCAAACTACGTTTCAAAATTTATTAAAAATGAACGTGAATTTATGCTCTGACATCAAAATATTTATTTATTCTGATTAAAGTAATTTTATTATTTATTAAAAAAATAAAAAATTGGCAAGAGGAAAGAGTTTCAACAATGATCGGTTGAATGATATTTTGACGCGATTTTATTAGTATTCCGTAAAAGCGACCTTTTAGTGACAGTAATAGACCCAAAATTTGATAGAATGCATTGTCATCGACATTGAACCTATCTTCCAAGTTTCAGCCCGATTGAATGACGGCAATGGGTTTAATTAGGCCTTCGCAGATTCCGTCCAGCATCAACAAAAGCAAAGTTAATATAAAGGGTTTTAAAAAAGCCCATAAATGTGCTGATGAAGTACCACAAACTAAACAAATCATTTGATATTTTTATTTGTTAAATACTTGGTTAGGAAAGAATTCATTCGCTTTTGAAGTAAAGTCATTGGAGTGTTCCCATCACTTTTGAATTTTTACCTCGATTTCATCAAAAATTTACATCTTCCCATCTCCACTTTTGGTAGATTTTGGCTTCCAATCGCTCACTGATTTTTGACATGTTTTAAATTTGTAGGAGTTTTCTAGAGATACATTAACTTTTGGATATCTGCCAGTAACTTACTGTGAAGAAACCAATTTTATTCACAAGTTTCCTGGTGAACCGTGCACAGAGTCCGATAAAATGGACGTACGTGCGTACGATGTGCGCAGGAAATCGTCGGATCCCGCAGGAAATTAAAGTCAAATGCCTGTTTTTTTTTTGTTTTTTTTTTTATGGAAAAAATTTCAGTTAGGCAGGGTGGGAAAGGGGGAGTTGTTGACTCCCGTAACGCCGGGAGGGGAGAGTTTGGGGGGGGGGGGATGATATAATTTTTATTGTTCACCACCTGCTACTTCTATATAGGAAGGAGAAATTCCAGTTAGGTTAGAATCTGAGCCTATTGAAACATGTAATTACACTGAGAGTTTATTTCCTTCATTCTTCTTTTTAATTTGAAAGAATTCTTGGATATTCCATTGTAACTTAAAAGAAACCACATTTTTCTTTAAAATGATAAGGAGCTATCCAAGCAAGACAATGAAGATGAAGTTGGAGCAAAACTATTCACAGAATTTAAATCGAAAGCACAAAAATGAAAATAGTTATGAAAAGAGGCATGCTGGACAAGCATCAGTGTTTGCTATCGTTTCACAAGCTTAACCTTTAACCAATGACCTAATATTGCAACTGGAAATGTGCCATTGGAAGCCGATGTTTATCCTGCAGAGTGGTGCTTCCAAAATCAATGCCAAGAAGTTTTTGAATTAAACAACTTTTAATTCTCAATAGTACGTAACATTTAATTATCTTCAGCAGTATAATTTAAAGCCCGCAGACTCGCAGGAAATTTTTGGATATGGCATTTGTGTATGCAGGAAGAAAATATTTTTCTGGAGCCCTGACCGTGCATGAATTGTGCGCATTCACTCCAACAAATGAACTACTTTATTTTCTTTCTGTACAAAGCAAAGAATAGATGGTGCTTTTAACCCAGAAAAAAATTACCATATTTCCAAAATCAAAATTGCCAAACGATCTACTTCCTATTTTCTATATATCCGTCACCCAGCAATGATTCTTAAATATATTCCCATGATGTGACCTAGCTGGAGCTGCTTCAGAAGAAAACAAAGCCTAACCTTTAACAGTTCTCAAACGACACCCTCAAACGCAACTGAAACAGATCAAATACACTCAGAGAACAATGACAAAAATAAAAAATGAATGTTCTTTTAAAGAGAAAGAACAACTTTCCTAGCGAAGCATAATTTCTGTGTCAGGAGGATAAAGAAAAGTTACCCTGCGGATATTCGTAGATCAGGTTTAGTGGCATTTCTGTTTCTATTTCATTTCAGGGAAGGGGTTCTAGCAGACGATTCAAACAGATCATTCCACTCGTCGAGATGATCACCTTCGGCGGCACCATGGGTTTATTCCCGCTTTTAATTAGTTTCGTGTCTATTATATTGGGTAAGTTATGCAAATACTTCAATTCATTTCAGAAATTTATTAATGGCATTATTGTAAGTTTCAATGAATCTCTAAATGTTGTTTCATTGTATGAAAATTTCCTATATTTTGAAAAATATTCTTGAAATAAACTAAAGCTGTTGTGTAACAATTAGCAATAAATTTAATGGATTTTCTCGATCCATCATTGCTTCCAGATCAAATTTTCAAAAACCCTCATGTATTAAAAGAACACAAATTGCTAAACAAGGTACTGAAACAAAGACTTTATTGCTGAAATTAGAGCATATTTGCAGTGGGCATAATTTAGTGAAAACTTATTTTCATTATTGATAATACATTCGTTCGTTAATAAAGGATATACACTAATTAGTTGGAAGGAGGAGAAGAAAACTATCCCAGTAACGCAGCAAGGATGGCTAATATCCCTCGACATTGGCCAATCTCAATATGGGCCTTTGTAAACAGGTCAATGTTACGAATCTTGGCCAATCCTGTCTAAGTATATATATAAAAAAAAATATCCGGCTGATGCTGATGCATAAATTGAAATATTTCTTTATAAGAAAGGACGGAGAGATAAAAAAAAAAAAAGCGTTGCTATGATTTTGTCATTTTTATTTTTTAAAAAATCGTATTTTGGAACGATACTCGAGTTTCGGCAAGGATTAGCCTATCTTCCAGAACTCTTGTCTCTGTTATTGACCAATACTGCTATGCTACCTGGGTACACGTAATAAATCGTTATGGGTTTTTTTTACCCACTAATTTTTGTCCCAAAATTACGAAACTTAAATATTAGTTGAGCAAAAAGAATCATTAACTTAGAATGTGGAGCATCGCACAACTTTCAGTTATATTCTAAAATTGGTCACTGCATTTAGATTTGATACAGATTGGTATAATTTACCATTTCCTTATTTTCATTAATTTAAAAAAAAATTCCAGTTTGTGTGGCATTACAATGCACAATGCACAAAAAAAAAAAAAAAAAAAAAAGTCCTTAATTTGGTGATATTCTTGCCAATAATTATAACATTAATGTTTTTGAATATGTGAAATGGAGTCGTTGATGGGCAATGCTCGAAGGAAGAAAACTCCTATGTTAAAGACGTTCGCTTTTCAGTGCCTTTATCGATTTTTACAGCAATTTCTGGTGTGTAGATGTTTAGAACACTTTGAAGGACATTACCTCAACAATTTGAATTTAAATCGCTTGAGCCGTTTTTAGTAATTGCTGAAAAACATAAATTTTCAATGGCAGCTATATGCCTTATGTCCATGCTCTATTTTGGCGAAAACCTTAATGACAAATCCCTCACTGACCGGTATAAAAAATGTGGACATCCTAATTCAATCCTGTTCGGGAGTTATGCTGATCATAGACATTTTTATAAGGCAAGTGTTTTTTGGACTTGATACATTCCAAAACTTGTAGAAATGCAAAAATGCTAAAAAAAAAAAAAAAAAAAAAAATTACTTAATGCAATACATTTATTACCCTATATTATATAAAAGATAATTGAAAGGAAAAATGCATAGTAATTTAGCGTTATAAGCTAAGCTCCATAGAACTCCATTGCCCTTCTAATTTATGTATTAGACCCTGAAAACAAGGTTGCACTGCTACAAAAATGTTTTCCGGTACGAAAGCTTTCCGAAAGTCACGGTAACCCTAACTGTATGTGTGATTTTTTAATTACAAATTGCAAATTCATAATAATTTACATAATTTACTATACAAAAAAGCTAAATTCTCTTAATTTATTTATTTATTTTCTCACTAACTTATATCACAATACATGCAAAAAAAATTTATGATTTATAATTAATTCGTTCAAAAAAGTGGCGTTACACCATACCGGCACCATTACAACCCTGCCTTAAAATACCCTAATGAATTTCACACATTGCTTTTGCAAAATTTTTTCGAATAATACATACCAGAAAAATCAGCGCATATATTTATATCTGAATATCTGAAATTTTCTTCTATTATAATATTATAACCATCTTTTGTATCGATTCAAATTAAATAAAATGGCCCATAAAAACAAAGTTTTTAATATAAATCATTTATACATATTGCCAATTTTTACTCGTAATCATTGAACTCATATCGAGTTTTCATAGTGTTTGACCATCATGGGCGCCCCCAGGAATATTTGCAAGTGGGTGCAAGACTAGATTTTTATCAAAATCATTACTTTTTTTAGAAATGTTAGTTAATAATTTTGCATTATAAATTATACTCTTTGAGAATAGTTAAAATTCATGGAATATACTTTTAAAAGCGCAACACTGTTAAAGAGAAAAAAATACTAAATAGTAAAACTATATATTTTTAAAGATTTTTTTTATCATCCAACTAGATCTTAAGGCATTCAAGAGACAGTGTTTAGAATAGAGGAACTCGGAAGGTGCAGAAATACAGAAGAGCAAATTTTTTTTATTTCTTCTAAGTTTCGGATGTTTCGGATATAATGAAAAAAAATCAAAATGAAACACGAAGATTGTATTGGAATATGTTCAATTGAATTCTAAAAATAGATTTCAAGATAGTATATCTGATGACTTAAAAAACAAATCATTTTCCTAGAATTTTGAGAACTACACAGGAAATGATTATACAATAAAAGGAATAAATACTTCTATTCATCAACCTCTAATAATCATAGACAACAAGCGCCAAAAAATCGTCACGCCAGTAGATATAAAAACCGGCATAGGAAAGAAACAAAATGCTAAATTAACAGGGGGAAAAAATTCTCATTGTAACATAAAAGTACAAACGGCATATGTGCTTTTTTTTTCTTCTTAGAATTTACATCTTTTCCCTCATTTTTTTAAATATAATTTTTAAGAGCTAGGGAGGTGCAAGGTGCACCTCCTTAAAACCCTCCTGGGGGAACCCATGTAGACCACTATGATCAAAACATCCATTCCAAACTATTTACTAATTTGCTTGCATCCAAAACTTGATTGAATACATTTTCAACCACAGCTAGTCCATCTACCAAGAATCAGATCGATTGGATGTCGGCAGATAGGTTAATTAGTTCTCCGAAGAATTTGACTCGTCAAACCTTATAGGGGAAGGTTTCAATCATGAATGAACCAAATTGAACATGTTTGAATTAAGTTTGGTATCTGGATAATACAACTTGCGTAAAAGATTATAAGTCTGAGGTAAGGCAATAGAAAAGTGTGTAAAAGTGGTCTTTGAGTAGCAGTCCTAAAACTTGATACAAAGCATTGTCATCGACAACGAGTGTATCTGCCACATTTCAGCTCTATTGGTTAGCGACAGTAACAAACTCCAAACGTTGACAGAATGCACTGTCATCGACATCAATTCTATCTGCCAAGTTTCAGATCGATTGGATGAAGACAAGTGTGATAATTAGTCATTCGAAACGACAATAGTAACGTGAGTAAAATCATTCTTTTGGTGACATTGACAGACCCCAATACTGGATATAAAACATTCTTATCTACAACGAATCTATCTGCAAAATTTCAGCGCGATTTGGTGACGGCGCGTTGGTTTATTAGCAGGACGTACTGTCCATTATCTTGCAATCACCGGGCCGGTCAGTGTCTGTAAAAAATGGGACAGTCAGGTATGAAAGTTTATTTTTTCTTAAAATCCTTTTTATTTTGACTAATTAACTGATTTGACGTCAGCTCGCCATCTAGCTTAAAGCTAACAGATAGAATGCATTGCAATGGACAACAAAAGTCTATGAATTTTTGGACCTGTCACTAAAAGAACACTTCTACACACGTTTTGTTTCTGTTTTTTTTTAGAACTATTCAATCCACTTGCCGTCACCCAAACAACCTGAAACTTGTCAGATAGACTCGTTGTCGATGACGATGTATTCTATCAAGTCTAAGGGGGAAAAAAGAGTTAGTGCTCCTACACTCTAAAAATTCGATCTGAATTCAAAAATCCCCCTTATATAGGTTACAATTTCTTATAAAAATTGGCAATTTTTATACAGGACTTAAATTAAAAACTTTGTTTTTATGTTTTTTTTTTTTTTTTCAATATAAGCAGTTGTCTTCCTTAACAGTTTTTTTTTTTTTTTTTTTTTTTTTTTTTGTAAAGCTCAATGCCTTTATACTCACTGTTGTATTTAGAAAACAGATACACTAAGATTTATATATTATCGTATTACGACTTTTTACTTATTTTGTAACTTTTAATATTATACTTATTATCATTGCTTGACTTGATAGAATGTATTGACATCAAATTAATCTGCCAAGTTTGAGCTCGACTGGAGGACGACAAATATGTTAATTAGTCATCCAAAGTGACGATAATAGTAACGTGAATAAAATCGGTTGTTTATTGACAGAGACAGCCCCCAAACATGTTATAATGCAATGTCGTCAACATCAAATTTATCTGCCAAGTTCCAGCTCGATTGGGCAACGGCAAGTGCGTTAGTTAGCCATCCACAGATTTGTCCGCCAGCCACCCACACAAAATCAAAGTTAATATAAAGGATTTAATAATATAACCCTTAAAAACAAATTTGTTAATATAAATCCTTTATATGCATCGTCAATTTTTATATTCATTAACAAAGCACCGTTTCTGTTGCCAGCGTGTGCTTGGTATATTGAAATTTTATTTTAAATATTAAAAACATATCTATCAGCAAAATATCCGGTAAACTACTTTTCAAAATTTATTAATTAAAAATGAATGTGAATTTATGCACTCATATCCAAATATCTCTTATTTATTCCGATTAAACAATTTTATTATTTATTTATTGAAACTATTTTGACAACAGGAAAGAGTTTCTTCAATGATCAAATACTATGTCAGGACGATTGGATGACGGCAAGTTGGTTTATTAGTATTCCGCAAAAGCGACCTTTTAGTCACAGTGATCACCGTCAAAATGTGATAGATTGCATTGTCATCGACATCGAATCTATCTGCCAAGTTTCAGACCGATTGGATGACAGCAAGGGGGTTAAATAGGCCTCCGCAGATTTGCACACCATCGACAAACATACCCCCAAAATCAAAGTTAATATAAAGTATTTAAAAATGACTTGATGTGAAAAAATTAAGTTACCATGCCTCTGTTCTGCTCATTTTAAAAAAGGTAATTTTCGGCTTTTCATTAAGCTAATTTGTTGCGTCACTACTGCTATCATAAGTTGTTTCTTATTTAATCCTACAATATTTAACCGTTTAAAAAATAAGCTATGAATAATTCTCTCACGGTCTATTTTACTTCGAGAACTTGCTAATCGAGATTTTCTCTCACGCTCCAAAATATTTCGAAAGGAATGTTTTTGTTCCCACTAGTCTTTATCTTTCCTTTGAATGTACAGTTTGTTTTCCTCTCAATTTTCTGAAAGTTAGTAAACTACTATTTAACTTATCGCTTTGATAATTAAGTGATATCAGTAAGGTAAAACCGGTTTAGTTACTGGTTTCGCTACTCCATCTGAAGCACACAAAAATAAGAGAAAATCTCATATCGAGTTCTGATGAGTTATGTAAGCAAGTGTCTCCCGGGTGAAGAACTCAATTTCAGAAAAGCTGGTACTCTTCACGCCTATGTTTTCGTCTCAAAAAGCAGTTTGATACCCATTAGCCGGCCTTCGTTTTAAAGGAAGTGCACATGATTGCTATCGAGGTCAGTCCTCCGAAAACACGTTTTGTTCGTAAAATATTTCACCCATCCGTTGGTGAAATCTACTTTTATTTTCGAAACCATTTTCCATGGCGGCGATTTCGATCCGATATGCCCTTCAGGAACTGAAATGTCTTTTTTGTGTGGTTTTGAAATGTAAAATGCTTAGAATACCCTTGAGAAAACGGGTGTGATCATCGACGGCTTCTTCAGAAGGCTGCCCGTTCGTTCTAAAAACATAGGTTAAAAACGAGTACTGCCTCAGTCTATTAATACAAGAACAGTCCTTGTCAGCGTGCCTAGCGTTGCTTGTTTCCATGGAGTAGAAACAAGATCACGCGCGTAGTACAACGGTATATTGGTCAATGTCGAAAACAGGGGTTCTGGGAAGATTGGCAGTCCATGCCGATTCTTGAGCATCGTTCTAAAATACAATTATTTTTTTTAAAGATAAACGTGTTAAAACCTTCACAAAACATACTTTTTACCCCTCTGTCCTTTCTTATTACACTATATTTTAATTTTAAGACTCTGTATTGTGTGATGTCGCCTTTAAATACTAGATAAAAACTTATATGAGGTAAGATATTCGGCTCGAGTACCAAAGGTCCTACGATCGAGGCCCGGTGACCGCACTAACCAGCTTCGCCGAATTGGTTTAAACCATGCTGCCATCTATCGGTGCTTCGGAAAGGAGAAACTACATCGCGGCAAGCGATCCAATCACGAGCCCTCGCAACCTGTGAGCTCCACGATGCAACATGCATTCTCAACCTCCAACTCCAATCAGACGCTGAGCAGTCCAATAGTATCGCTCCTTCGTCACTGGTTGGAGGATATGTGGAGACGCCTTTCAATACCAGATAAAAGTTTCTATGCAGCGGAGTACTCTTTTGCATAGAGGTAAGATATTCGGCTCGAGAACCAAAGGTCCTACGATCGAGGCCCGGTGACCGCACTCAAGGCCTGATCATGACAAGTTGGGGCCCAAGGCCCGGACACTTTTAGGGGCCCCTTCATCAAATGCGAGATTTATTGGAAATGAGCTTGGCTCGCTATTAAATGAATTAACTTTAAATATAGGAAAAGTTGATAAATTAATGTCAACATATTGTCCTCTTAAGTATGTTTTTTTATCATAAATAAATGAAACAAATTTCAAATAACCAAATTTATAAATTAAAATAGGTAAAACTTTGTAATGTAGCATTGCATTTCACGATCACAATGTGTAGTAACATCCGTGACAACAATATCTGCATCATTATTCACAACTTCAAAGCCGACATTTGCTGATCTCGCAATAAATTTGTTAATACTTCCTTTTGATATTTCTTCGAGAAATATTGTTGTTTTTTTATGCTTTTAAATGATGGTTTGATGCATTTGAATAAATACACTCTGGGATACTAAAGACGGTTCAAGATCAATACAAAATTATTTTTTTGTAAAAATTCTTTTATACAGACTGTAAAAGATAATCACAAAAAGAATGAAAATTTATAGGTTTATAGCCAATTTCGGGGCCCCCTAAAATCATGGGCCCAAGGCCCGGGCCTTGTGTGCCTAGGCGATGATCAGGGCCTGACCGCACTAACCACCTCCACCACAGCATCAACATTTCAAAACTTCAGTATATATTACCCAGCACTGAACGAGATTGGCCATGATCCGTAGCAAAACGGCCAGTCTACAACGGTCCACATTGGGATTGGTCATTGTCAAGCCGTTATTGGCCATTAGATTTGCGATACTGGGGCATGCATTATTCTAATTCTAAAATCTAAATTCCTATTCTAAATCTAAAGGAATCAGAATCTTAGGAATAGAATTCCTATTCTATTCCTAAATCTAAATTCCTATTCTAAAAATCAACAAGTTTTATAGAGACTGACATCAACAGACTTTCTAGCGGGAACCATCCTCCTAATAGGCAGACATTATAATTATCCAAATTTTAGCATCCATCTGATTGTTCCGTACTCGGTCTTAAACCCCTACATAATGGAAATGAGAGGCATTTCAAAAATCATGTAAGGGTATGAGAGGCGGGGAATGTAAAATAGAGGGGAATATCGAAATAGACCTATAACAAAACGAATGATACTCATTGATGTTTTCCGTCTCAATTAATGGTACATAGGACCCATTTGTAGATTAGGAAGTGGCTTGACGTATCTCTTTATCAATCAGATCCAATTTTGATTGATTTGTAACTTCACGAATATAATACATGACTTAAACTTTTGAGAATGTCCAAAAATTAGAGGTTGACGATAAATCGATGCGACGATATTTTTATTGATGTTTTAAAAAATATATCGATAGTAAAAATATCGATACAAGTCCCCAATATATCGATATTTTCAAAAAAATTTAGTTTTTTAGGATCGTTTTGTAGTTCCATGTTTTTTTTTTTTTTTTTTTTTTTTTTTCCGATTTTCTTTATTCCCTTTTCAAAAATTTCAAAACTAAAGTTTGGACTTGGCTGAGAGACAGTTAAAATGGTATCCTAACCAAAAATAAAGCATTATGTAATGGAAAGATAAGATTATTTATTAGTAGTCATTAACATAGCACCGTTGTTGCCAACGTGTGCCTGGAATTAGCATCTAATTTTAAATATTAAAAACATCTCTATCAGCAAAATATGCGGTAAACTACTTTTCAAAATTTCTTCTTTAAAAATAAATGTGAATTTTTGCATTAACATGCAAATGTATTTTATTGATTCTGATTGATAATATAATTTATTTATTAAAACAATTTTTATAATTTATTTACTAAAACAATTTTTATAATTTATTTATCAAAACAATTTTTTAAATTTATTTACTAAAACAATGTTCATAGTTTATTTGTTAAAACAATTTTTATAATTAATTTATTAAAACAATTTTGGCATGGATTAATGAAAAGTAGAAATTTGTCTGGAAAAACTCTGGAAAAAAAAATCATATATCGATATATCCAAATTTTGTTCTATGCAACGATATAATATCGATATTTATTTTGATCGATATTTCCGACCTCTACCAAAAATGCCTAATTATTTGTAGTAGTTAGTACTTTTTCTTGCTCTCATGTAGGACAAATTCAGAATATACAGTTCAGTAAGTTGTGCTTCTAATATATTGGTATTCTGATTAGACATTCATACTAGACATTCTGGATATTTTTTTATGTGCTTGGGCAGTCACTTATCCAACTAGTGTGTGTGTGTGCTTTATGTGTGTATGAATATGGAGATAGCTTTTAGAATTACAATTTACCTGTAGTCATATATACTGAGTAGCCAAATTATTATGACCACCCTCTCAATGCAATGCTGGTCCACCTTTTGCCCTTAACACTAAGTGAATTCTTCTTGGCATGGATTCTATGAGATGTTGGTAGGTGGTATAAGGAATTTGAGACCATATCAAATGAACTGAACTTTCTAATTCCTTAAGATTTGATGATAGTGGATTCAACTACCTGATACCCAATTCTATCTCAACCCCCAGATCCTCAATTGGATTGAGATCTGGTGATTGTGATAGCCAAGAAAATTCTACGATATGCTCTTCGAACCATCTTAGAACAATGCCAGCGGCATGACAAGGAGCATTGTACTGTTTGAGGCAGGATACACCATTAACATAACAGGATGTACTTGATCTGCTATAACACTTAAATACCCTTGGCCATTCAGACGTTGTTTCACAGGTATCAAAGGACCTATACAGTTCCAAAATACATCCGCCAAACAATAATATTGCCCCTGCCAACTTGAAGTGTTGTGATAATGCAATTGGGGTCCATGCGTTGATCTGCACGGTGAGGTTGAAAACTCGATTCATCGGACCGCATGACCCTTTTCCAGTCTTCTACTGTCCAATCCTTGTGCTCCTTTGTAAACTGGAGACATCTGCTCTTGTTCAAGGCAGACAAAAGTGGCTTTCAAATAGGTCGTCGGCTTCCATAGCCTATACGGTGTAAAGTGCGGCAAACAGTTCTTTCAGAGACTTTCGCAGTTTCTCCTTGAATAAGATTTCCAACTATTCGACGAACTGCTGCACTTCCGTTGGACTGGGCAACTCAGGCAAGTCTCCTTTCAGATCGAGCATTCAGTAGCCTGTGACGACCACAATCTTGGCATTGAGACCCGGTTTTCTACTTATCAATCCACTCTTTGTAAACATTAATAACTGCTGCTCTTGAACAATTCACAAGTGCAACCGTTTTGCCGATACTGGCTTCGAAACTTCGAGTGCCTACAATCGTCCCGCGTTAAATCACGTTTTTTTCTCAAATCTTTGCTAGCAACACAGTGCAATTGATGGTTCACTTTTCCTGCATTCCATTTTTATAGCTATCTAGCCCTCTAGCGGTAAAGTTGTGACGCAATAGCTCATTTGCATAAAACTGTCAAATGGTCAAAATAAAGTGGCCACTCAATGTAAGTACATCACACTAAAAAAAATTATCCGTGATCCTATGTCTTATGTTTTTGAATTACAGAAGATGGGAATATGTCTTCATATTAGTCGTTATTTTTTATAGTTACTGGACTTTCTTCCGAGAAACTTTCCAGGACGAAAAGACAAGAAGACACAGATTTCAAGTGTCCAGGAGCAGACGGCTTGTTCGCAGATCCTGAAACGTGCAGGAAGTTTTACATCTGTTCAGGCTACTATCCATTCTCTCAGAACTGTCCTTCTTCTCTTTATTTTGATGACATCAAGAAGTTCTGCACAAGGAAGACCAAACAGTTGGCTTGTGGACCAGTGGAAGCACGTAAGTACTTTTAATGTACCGATTTCTAATTATTAAGAAAGCATAACTTGACTTATAATCTGCGAAACCGTAATTAAAAATTTGAAACATAGTGATGTGCTTAACAGTAAAGAAGTAGACTACACCAAGTACATGGTGATAAGACATATTCTAAGCAGGACTAAAAAACCACCAAATAACGTATTTCTCCTGAAAAATAACCTCCATTTCTAACAACAATATGGTACAATCAAAACATTGTTTTATACTTTTAGCAACATGTTCAGGCCATTTTTTAAAAAAAAAATTTCATTCAACAATGCCATCTTTTGAGGAACGTTATAACTACTTTTGAAAATAGATGGATAACATTCTGTTGTTGCCCAAATAGAATGTAGAAAATGGTACATTTATATCATCCGTTTTTTTAATTAATTTTTCAAATGTGGCAGTCCTTTTGGCACTGATTTGGGTTTAACAATACTTTTTTCAGAAACCATAATAATTTCCTTGTTACCCTAACACATTATCATCCTTAATTCAGATTCACAAAATTATCTTATCTTCAATCTCGTACACTTCCTACTCCATTTTATATGTATACTTTAGAATCTGGATCTACTAACAAACATCATTCCCTTCCTCTTTCCAGCCACTACAGAAGCATCCACACCGGACCCCCTATCAGCACCTCCGTGTGATCCCTCCGCCTGCGTCTTGCCCGAATGCTACTGCACCACGGACGGTACACGCATTCCAGGAGGCCTTGAGAAGGCTGATACCCCACATATGATACTGCTGTCATTCGACGGAGCTGTAAATTCACTAAACTTCGACCATTACAGAAAATTGCTCACTAAGAACAGGACAAATCCGAACGGATGTCCCATAAAAGGAACCTTCTTCGTCAGCCATGAGTATACAAGCCATTTCCACCTTCAAAAGTTCTTCGCGGATGGCCATGAGATAGCCGTGCATTCCATTAGGTAGAAATTTTTTTAAACTTCAAATTGAAAATTATTTTGGTACTTGCGTCTTTTGTGACACTATCTCCTAAATTGTTAAAAATGGCTATGTTCTGCCAACTGCTTTGGCTTTTTAAAAGGTTGCAAGAACTTTGAGATTTAATATCACATGTGACGGTAACAACTTTTTTACGTTATTAGTATTAGTTTAATTCATGCGTCCTCTCTTTTACAGGATTTATCATAGCAAAAGCAATCTCTTGTGATTGAAAAGCACTGCATGTGCGATACAAATTAAGAAACGAAGACAAAAATGACAATGAATCATATCTTCCAAAACATAAACATGCCAAACATCATAAAACTCATTTGTAGGAACATATACTAATTGATGATTAGTTCATACCATTCCATTAAGATCTTATTTTTGTATAATTAAATCTGAAAATGAGTTAAAGGACTTTAATGAATGCAACCTTTGAAGTAGTAATTTGATGTACCAACTGTGCGCGTGATTACCTGACAAATGACTTATGAATATACGTATCATGCCTTATTCTTTTGACTAAGGCTAATCGACTCATTTTTTTTTTTTTTTTTTTTTTTTTTTTTTTTTTGCGAACAGTGGGATGCACAAACTCCAAAATCATGTAAATCACATCTCACATTACTCTCGATTCTCAATGGTAATTAAAGAAATGTAAGTGGTATATACAGTGGTAGAAGTGAGGGGGAAATAAGTTGGGGGATGCCCAAAAGTTGGTGAAAAGTGCACGCACCCCTCCTCCCCCCAACGATGAATTTTATAATTTCCTGTCTTATATTAAAAATATTAATTGGGAAGGAAATAATTTATAATTTCAAACACTAACATTGAAAAAGGGTTGGAAATTTATTCTCATTTTAATGAATATTCTACGACTTAATTTTTTTATTGGGAAGTATGGGATAAAGTGAAGTATAATAACTCGAAATTAGTGTTTATTTAGATTTAAATAATGCATCTAAATGTACATACTTTCATATTAAATTAATAGATATCTTTATTTTTTTAAACAGCTTGTCTCTGTATTAAAGAAGAATAGAAATTTAACTTAAAGTTTCTCCAAAGCTGAAAGTTGACCAAGCGTAACAGTATTTGTTAATAAAAAATACTTTATCTTTGTACAAAGTAGTATAATACATTTTTATAGCAGTATGATATGTACCATAAATAGATTTAATTTTTACATTTGAAAACTTTAAATCACTTGTTCTCAGTGTCACTACATTTAAAGGTAATGTTATTTTTTTTTTTTTTTTTAGTAGTTTTTAGACGGATTGAGTGTTTTTAAAAATGGGGGGATGGATTTCAATGGTTTTAGAAGTAGGTGGGAGGGACAGGGTACACACATAGGTATTTTCTTGAAAAGTGAGGCGATGTCTACCCACACTTTTAGCACTGGTTGATATAGATGTGTGGAAGGTGAATCTAAAAGTTAAAACAACATCTTTACAGTGACAACCCCATTTCTTTTGCTCGCCCTTTTACCATCAGCTCTCCAACACTGCATTTTCTTTCTTTTTCCAGCAACCGCTATCCAGAGGAATGGTGGGCGACTGCCTCCTACAACGAATACGTTGAAGAGATGGTAGGCCAAAGGGAGATCATCCAGAAGTTCGCCAACATCTCTCGCGACAACCTTCTTGGGATGAGGGCCCCTTTCCTCCATCCCGGCGGTAACGAAATGATGAATATGGCATACGACTACGATTTTCTCTATGATTCTTCCATCATTGTGCCCCAAAGCCACGCCCCAGTATGGCCATACACGCTCGACTATAGGATTCCACACAGGTGTGTTGTCCAAAAATCCTTATCACTAATTTTTGTGCTTCTGTTACAATTTAACTGATGTTCATTGATAGCCATGATTAGTTTATTTCTTAGTGGTGTTCAATTTGTTGCAATTACCTATAATATCTTCTATGTCACTAAAAAGGTTAAAAGCTATGTAAAGTTTCTACGAAACAAGTTGCTTGGCTTTTTTTTTTTTGGAGGGGGGGGGGGAGGGGGCAGTCTGCTGAATGATGAAGTTTTTAAGGATATTAAAATCTTCCGAGCAAAACTTCAGTTGTGTTATTTTCTAAAAATAACTTGTAAAGACAAAATTGAAATTTATTTTGCTGTAGAATTTCTTATACTCTCCAAGTTTTTTCAGTTAGATTATAACTTAGGATGTCTTATGATTAAATATGTTCAAAAGCTCCATTCTGTGATAGTATCTTGATTCTGAGTACGTATTACTCTTTGATGAATGTCTCTTACTTTTAATTTTAACCGAAGATTATTTTATCTATAACTTATTATCACTTATTATAATACAAAAGTGGGTGAAAGGTTTAAATTAATATTTTGTGAAAATAGAAGCAAGATAAAAACAAAAAAAAAATGAGATTTGTAGGCACATTAACGGTACTAGCATGAGAGTGTAACGCATCACTTATAAATGAGGTAATGCCTCCACAGCAGGTCAAAGGACAGGTGCTCCAGTTGCTCCATGAAGACCACCATCACCATGAAAAATAACTCCATTGAATTTAAACTTTCTAAGCAGATTATATCTTAACATGGAGTGTGTGTTCTTTGTCTGAGTGAAGCCACACTTAACTGGCAACGAAAATGGCATTCTCTGACATTTCAATGCCATAAACTCTTGATCTGCTAGAGGTTCTTAAGAGAATCTGTCAACGTTATCATCAAATTCTTCGGTTTTCTTTGGGCAGGAGATGTGGAACTATAAAATTTCTAAATGTATTGTGCTCTCGAACCAAAATTTTTAAGGGCGGCAAACTTTTTTTCCCACACGGTACCATAGTTATTACATATCATCAAGAGAGATGATCTGGGATCTGAGACATCGAGGCCTTGAGACATTTAAGAAGAGACAGACAGACAAAGAAATTTTATAGCGATTTAACCAACCAATAGAAGTGATGGTTTTGTTTTACGCTGCCTTCGTAAAGAGGTTGGTTGGTTGATTAGGTTTTATGCAACATTTGGGCAACACTTAGGCCACATTAGGCAACACTTGGGCCACACTGCTCCAACCTTCGTAAAGAAAGATATCTGTAATGTCTTTTAGCACCACTCCCAAGTTTTGCAACTCGAAACACTGTAAATATCGTTGAATAGAGTAAATGTGGATATATTTCAGGTTTTATGTCATATATTTATTAAATGGTGTCTTTCTCCAAACAGATGCATGCAAGGTACATGCCCTACCCGTCCTTACCCTGGACTGTGGGAAATTCCTCTGAATACGCTATTCAGCGAAGATGGAACTGGTGGCATGTGTTCACTGGCGGATCAGTGCGTGTTTCACGAAAACGATGACGAGTCCGTGGAACAGTTCCTTCAGGACAACTTCAAGAGACACTATAACGTTAATAGGTAAAGTAATATCCAATTTAAAGTACCACCAAACTTTTACATTGTTCAACATTTTTGGGCATTTATCTATAAAATGATCACTTAACATGTAGACTGTCATTCATATTCGTCACAACTGGAATGCAATGTTTGTACTATTTATGATTTTATCTCCCTGATCTATAATTGTAACGTTTGGAGGACTCTTAAATAGTTTCTTTTGCGACTAAATAAAGCTAAGTGAAATATTGCGAGCGGTTCTACAATACATTTCCGGAAGGAGCTAAGACTAAAAACCATTCAGCCTGATTGCACCATGAGCGTATATAAATTGCGAATATATATATTAGCAGATCTCCATATACTTGACATGCATGGTAATTGTAACCTAAGAAAATGCAAAGATATTTAAGAACGAAACTGTTTGAATTTTGATATAAACTCATACGATACAATTACAGACATACACATAGGCATTTATGAAATTTTCTAACAACCCACCAAAAATATGAGAAGGTTGTCATTATATAGACACAGGTGTGGCTTGGTAGAGGATCTGACAAATCTCTTGTTCCGTTAACTTTTGAATATTTTCTTTTTCTTTTGAATAATTTTATTATAAAATTCTTATGAAAAATTTTCTTATTAAATTCTTATGAAAAATTTTCTCATTACTTTTTGGAAGGAAAAAAATTTAACTATCTTAAGTAGAATAAAAAGGCGTTGGAACGTTATCAGTAAATATCACTTTTAACCTAAAGTCATGGAATTTGCACTGGAATAGTGTCCATCTGATAGTAAAGTAGGTGTGTTGGAATGTCAATATACAGATTTCCACTCTACGCTCTCTTATCTTTATCGAGGACCTGGTCTGTAGGCGTCATTTGTGTAGGGAAGTAATTACTCTGTACCCTAAACTTTGAAACCATGACAGGCTATTTAATATTATAAATTTTAGCCCTATGAACTTTATTTAATTAAAATCTTCAAAACTAAACATTCCTGTCAAATGAATCCTGTGAATTGTCACCTTTTGGCTTGATATACTTTAACGTTTCTTCCAGAGCACCCCTGGGCTTGTACTTCCACGTCAACTGGTTCAACGACCGAAACAAGACCAATGTCCTCCTCAACTTTGTGGATGAGATCCTAGCCAAGCACAAAGACGTTTACTTCGTGACGATGCAGGAGCTGATAGCCTGGATGAGGAATCCAACGAAAGTGAGCAACCTCAATTCCTTCGCTCCCTGGGCCTGCGAAAAGAGGGAGAATACATGCAACATCCCTAGAAGCTGCGAGCTTAAGCTGGATATGGGCGAAGGGTATAAAGAGGATAGGTATTTGCAGACATGTGCCAAGTGCCCAGCCAAGTACCCGTGGGTCGGCAATTTCGAAGGGGCTGCCGAAGGAACGAAGATTGTGGATCTGAACAGAAACACTGAAGTTGCTAATGACTCTGATGATGCCGACTCCAGGTGAAGAATTCCGAATATAAACATGGGGTAGAATCGTCATCGTAATTTTTTTTGGACTCATTCATCCAGCTGGTAAAGCCGGAACCAGTATGGAAACTGCCAAACCAACTATCGTCCAGGTTAACTCAGTGTATAAACACCCGAGGCTGGAAAAAGTGTGTTCAGTATTTTGTGTCAAATTTAAAAATTAAGAATTCTACTGATAATGGATTGATGTCTCATTTGGGAAATATTAAAGTTTAAATGTCCCAAGAAGCAGGGAATTCTCAGAAAATAATGCTTACAATATTTGTATTTTATTATTTTGTATTTTTAATTTTTTAGTTTGTGTCTGGTGATTTGTTTTCAAATAAACAAATCGATTTGACATAAATAGATAGATGAACATAGTACATTCAAATTTTAACCAATATCATTCAAATATTAAAATTAAGAAAATAGTCCGTTTACTTGTTTTATAACAAGACTATTGAAATATTTTGTTCTTTTGCAGTAAAAACGTTTAACTATAATATTTCTGTCTAATTATAAGTGATTAAAGCTTGTCAAAGATGGATGTAACATATGACATCCCGTTTACATAAGAATTCTTTGATTTCTATTCAATAAATTTATGACTTTGCTATTTTGTTCTATAGAATGTTTCTTTATACATTCAATACATTCAACACCTTTTTTTTTTTTAAACTTCAATTTTTTTCTCCATGAAATCTAAATAAAACATCAAATACATAAAGTTAGTTTGTTGGATGGAACAGAAGTAAAGAAATGTTGGTCCACGCAATAATACAATAAACGTGTGATCATCAGTGGGATTTGTATCCTTGTAACATTATCTAACGAGACTAGAACTTAAAAGCGGAACTTGTTTTTGTTCAACTTGGTTTTTCAGATGTTTGCGTTAGATGTGTTGTTTAGTATAAGAAATAAGTTATAAAATCATAATTTAGGAAGAAAATAGCTAATTTTTTTTCTTTTAAAATGACATTTGGATTAAAATAATAATATTAATAATAGACAAATTGTGAGACATTTATTTATTTTCTTTCTGTGATAATTACAATATAAAATAAAAAGTTATTCTTTCATAATTTTATTAAGTCTATAAGCATAGATCCATCAAAGCTAGACATGTTTACTTTGTTTACAGTACTGGTGAATATTTTAGAGTTTTCATTTTTAAATATTTTTTCTCTCTTCTATGAAGGTGCTTTTCAGCAATCAATCTTTATAATGTTAGTATCTGATATGCTATCTCACAACAAGTCTCGACTTATTCATTTGAAACGAAGTGGTTTTAGACTTCGCTTTTATAGTTACACGTGGTAGAGCGCAGCTACTAAATAAAAAAGAAAGAACTCGGCATTTTATGTTTATTTAGCTATTTTATTTAATACTAAATAAAAAAGTTAACTTGGTTAAACAAAAGAGTTAAGTACAGGGAATAGCATAAATATCGTCTTATCTTGTTCCTAACAATAATGTCTCTGATCTGCTCTACTAATGAGTAAAAGACCCACACAATCCTCATCCATGTCCTTTGAGATGTAAAGGGGAAACATTTCCTTTTTAACCCTTGGTTAGTCGAGCGGTTGACAAATGTTCTCCACAATCAATTTTTTCAATAGATGGCAGCTCATGAATCAAAGCCTTCTAACATTTTTTTTTTTTTTTAAGTTATTCTAAAAATATTTTTTAATTTTTACTTTATTCTATTCCAATAATGTTGTATTTTTAATTAAAATATCAACTTACTTTGATATTTGATCACTAATTTAATGATCAAGTCAAAAATTTGAATTTGTGGGACATTTGTCCCCCACGCGACTAACCGTGAGACAAAAGGCTGCGAACCTAACCAAGGGTCAAATCCAAAGAAGCTTATTCTAAGGTAATTTCATTTTGTAACTATATGGATTCTGGAACTGTTGGATTCTAACCAGTCTACGTTACCCAACTTGGTTTCTTTTTCAAGTGTAAGCTAGTGTAATACTCGAAGTAGAGTCTACTCAAGTCCAATCTTGAGCTTATAGGAAAACATGCACAAAATAAAGCAATTAGTGCATTATTGTGTGTGCATTGCTGTTTACCATCATCTGAACTGCTTTCGAATGACAAGACGTAACAAAGTAACACTGATCTAAATAAACATAAGGTAACATTAAATTAACATTATTTATTGTTAAAAGCATATGGAACTGCAAGTTGCAAGCTATCGCCACAAGTGGAAAGAGATAAGCTTCCCAAGCCAATACAATTCCTGAAATTTATATCGCCACATACTTATAGTCCGAGAGGCGACTGCAATTTTTGGACCCCATCGAACATCATTCTGAGTTTTTTATAGAAATTGGAGAAAAGTGAGTAGATTAGGAATCCACTGGTCTGCCGTGGCAAAACTGGCCGAAACTGATCAAAAATCGACTTTGAATGAGTTGAACTAAAATCCGATTGCCAAATATGTCATAACTTGCCAAAAAGATAACAATCTTTTTCGTCTGGCAACCCCCTGCATTTTGATTTTCAATGAGAAAAAGCGCAAACGATTTCTGATCTCTGGCTCGGAAAACTTGTATCTTTTAAAAGTAAGCCAAATTGGTGACATTAGTTACGTCATCAGTGAGGTAATGTTTATTGCCAACTTGACTCCCTTTTAGGGTTATCAAATAAAAAAAAATGCTCTTTATTTGGCAAGTTATGGCGCATTTGGCAATTGGATTGAGTTCAACTTATTAAAAGTCGATTTTTGACCAGTTTCGGCCATTTTTGCCACGGCAGACCAGTATATTCGTAATCTACTCACTTTTGTTTAATTTCTATATAAAATTCAGAATGATGTTCGATGGGGTCCAAAAATTACAGTCGCCTCTAAGTCCCTTCCCCCCCCCCCCCTATTAGAGAATGGTAATTTTTTTCTCAAATTGCTGAAGTTTTCCATCCATAGTGCGACCTGTTTGCACTTGTGGTCAGGCCGAGCAGAACACTTTTTCCGTCGTGGGTATCTTATCGTCAGTACGACGGGATAATCATATTGTCATTTTTAAGGGGCTTAATAAAGGTGCTTATGTTAAGTTCAAAAGCGAGTTTATTGATGCAAAGGACACGTGACAAAACTCACTAAAAACTTTTTATTTACAATGAAAGAATCACTTATACAAAGATGGGTCTAGGAACTTCCTAGAAACAACTAAAGAGGAAATGACGTAAACTGAACATACTAGAAGCTCCTGGAAAACAACGGAAATAAATAAACTCAAATTTACACGATAAGAATAGAACCCTAGACCTGCTGTTTCGTAGCCCCGTTTTTAACCGCTGAGCCACGGTGACATAGAATACTCCAACTTAGCAGAAATAGTAATTCCGAGCGCAGGCCGTCTTTCTCCAATTTGAAAACAGCAATTTTGTAAAGCAGTTTTTAGGGACAGAGAAATATAACTAGAAGCTGCTACAGAAAAATACTTAGCTGTTCTTGAATGATACTAATTACTATTTTGAAAACTTCTTTGAATAAATTCTTTGAAGCTAGGCATCGTCCCCCCAGGGACGGAACTAGGTCACTTTTTACCCGGGGCAAGAATTCATTTTGGCGCCCCCACACAAAAAATTTTTAGATTTGAAGCTAACTATATATACATTGAAAATTAACAAAGGTTTTTCCTTTGTAAAATTCTGTTTTGAAACAAACAATAAAAGAATTAATTGAAATTTTAAATAAATATATTAGACAAGCTCTTATTAATGACCAGGGTTCATTCTGCTTGCATAAAGACAAAAAAAACAAAAAAAAAAAAAAAACTAATGAATCAATACAAATAATGTCAGTTACAATAAAATAAAAGAACTTAGTTGAATGATATGTAACACTTTTTAACACAAAATCTGGTTAACCTGGTTTCAAAACGTCTTAGATCATAAACAATTAAGCTGTTTTACATTTCAAAAAATATTTTCTTCTGTAAAATACTAATACAAAAATTTAAAAAGCTTCCGAATATTACCAGAACTCATTGAACACAAAAGCAAATTAATTTAATGACTTGTCTACAAAAATCATTGAATAGTTGGTAAACACATAAATGTTAATTTTAGAACAATTAATTTAAACTTATTGAAACACATTTTAATAATAGAATGAATAATATATTACTTACTGGTGCTATGTGTGAGTTCTCCATTTTCTTGGAGAATTTAAAATTCTCACCAATGCAATGGACAAAATTTGACGAACATGACATCTGTTTGGTGAAAAATAATGTCGTCAAAATGACACTATAAATGGCACACGCCTAGAAATCCTTACAATTTGGCGGGTTTTGTGGTCTCAACTGGGAAAATCCGCGTGATATCTTTACTTACGCTTTGGCGAAGCTTGCCTTCTTATCAGGCGCGTAGCCAGGGGGTGGCTGATGGGGCTGCAGCCCCCTCCGAAATTTTCAAACCTCGAAAGTCAGAAATAGATCTATTTATGCTTGGATGATTAAAATTTGAAATTAACACAAGTTTTCGTTATTTTCTAATTTTTTGAAATTGGACAGACAAAGCACTGGAATTATTAACGAATCGAATTAAGTTGAATCTGCCCTGAATGTAGCACTCCAGACTTCAGGCTTGATGACTAGTCGACGTGATACGCGATGTCTAGTCTCGTTGGTGCGGACTTTCGTCCGACAAAAGGCTTTCAGAGTCCTGGGGATGGGAGGGGGGGGGGATCTTGTACTTGTCTAGCCCATGATCCCTCTCCCCCCCCCTCAGGGACTCTGGTTCACTAGTACAATAGGTGACAAGGGGTGTCCAAACCGGCTCTTTCTTAGCAGCCATCTCCAACCTCCAAGAGTAGCATTGTATACATATTCAACATTGCTCGGATCCCACTTTGTTAAACACTTCAGAATTCTCTATATAAGAAATTTCTTATTTCTACCCCATTCAAGGTAAGTGCAATTTTTCACTATTCAAATAAATTATTTTATATAAATGGTTACGATCATAAAGCTTTTTTTTAAAACTATTGACCTATTTCGCTGGGCATGCGGATTGGGACGTTAAAGCGTTAGATTGGGACTTTGTTAATCAAATGTTAATGGTTATTGTTGGCAATAACATTATAACTCCAATAATAAATTGATTTAATTATAATATTTTAATAATTAATATATTTTTATTGAAATATGTTTACCTAAATTAATTACCATATAGTTTTAAAATTCCAGTAACTAATTATGCTATATGTGCTAAAAGTATTACAATCCCAAAAAGTGTTTATTTGTTTTTTAGTTTGATTAATTTTGATTTGTAAATTATTGAATGATAATCATTGTTTCCGAAGTTGACATTTATAATTTCTCAGCCCCCCCGGAAAAAAAATCCTGGCTACGCCCCTGCTTCTTATAGCCGTAAGTTCTTTGACATTTCAAAAGTTGCGCCTTTTTCTCGTAGCATGGAGACTGGATTCTTTTTATTTTATTTATCACTTCCTGGAAAATACTTTCTTTTTCGTTATTTTTTATGAAAAATAAGGCCTTGAGATCTATTTTTAGAATTCATGCCTTGATGTTTTATTATTTTTTCATTAGTTAGGAATAGATAAAATGTTACAAGCTTGGCGTCCACTATAGTTGAGCAGTGCAGAGCGGAGTGGACTAGAGCCAATTACAAGGCTGCCCACGTCTACTGTAGCACGAGGCTCATGCTACAATGAACGTTGACAGACTTGTAACTTGGCTCTAATCCACTCCGCTCTGCTCTGCTCTGCACTGCTCAACTATAGTGGACGCCAAGCTTTAGGCACTTTTATGCTTCCGTTTTCTCTTTTTACGAAACATGTTTGAATGCTTGTATATGATCAAAAAAGAAAAGTAGGAGTGTTAATAATTTAACCTATAAAAAACAAATTTTTTAATCAAATCTCTTATAAGAATTATCAATTTATTAACAATAAAAGTATTTTTTTTTAAAATGATTTATTAAAATGCTTTCAAAACGCCGCGTCGATTAAAAAAAAAAAAAAAAAAAAAAAAAAAAAAAACTTAATATGGGATTTATGCCCGAACAATTATTTATCTTAATTGAAAAAATACTGGCAACAAGACTTCATCCAGTAATCAAATTATAACTGATTTAATTTATTCTGGAACGTGCCGTAAATGCGTGTTATCACGCAAGCCAATTTATTTTTTTATTTATTTTTATAATATTTTCGTTTGGCATCAGGTAAAAGTCTTAACCAACAATGGGATTTTATTTGCTAGTGTTGTGATGACATTAGATGGTAAAATCGACCTTTTGGTGACAGTTACATCCCTAAAAATTTAATACAATGTATTGTCATGGGCTTTAAGCTAATTGGCCAAGTTTCAGGACGATAGGATGATGGGAAGGTGGTTAATTAAGCATCCGCAGATTTGTACGCCAGGCTCAAACGCATACTCAAACAAAAGTGAAGTTAATATAAGGGATTTAAAAATATATAGTAAAATATATTGTTAAAAATATATAGTCACATATTTAGTCAGTGCATTTAAATTGAGATTTGGATAGGATGTAATTTACTGTTTTCGTTTTTATTTTTAAAAAATCTATATGTTGCGATAAATAGGAATTCTTATGCTGCAGGCATTCATCTTTCAACTTTTTATCGCATAATTTTTTTGCATTTCTTCACGTTTCAGAACATTCTGAATCAAAAAAGTGTTCTAGAAAAAAAGTTTGTGGGTCCGTGTGTTGTCTGTGGTCAGCATTACTTTCAAACGGATTGACCTACTTTGGCCATTACACCTGGCGTTACGGTTTTTGTCAAAATCGTGCTTGCGCAAAGGGTAGCTGTCATTTTTTACAGCCAAAATAATTGCTAAATTAAATGAAGGAAACAGTGGGAATTGAAAGTTGTTCAAAGTTCAACACCCCCAGTTTTTTTAAACTCAACACGATTCAAAATGTGTAAAAATGAAAAAAAATCTGTTTTTAGCTGAAGAAATACTAAATTATTCTCTTAGAGAAAACGTTTCAATCGTTAATTATTTCAATTGTTAATTAACTTTTTGCTAATTAATTTTCATTAGGAATCGCAATGAACTTTTTAAATTAACGATAATCAACCTCAAAAACAAAAGTAAACGATTTCTAAACAATTCAACATCTTGCAGCCCACTGTAAAAGAGATATATCCCAAACGTAACCCTTGTCATTAATACACATCTTCCAAAGTTTATTAGGTTACAAATTAAAAAAAATTCTTACCTTCATTGGTTTCAGTCTCGTGAACTAGCCAAGATGATAAAAGTAGCGAAGAATGTTGGGATATTCTTGCAGTTTCTTTTGCTTTTCTGCGATTCTGCGCCCCAGTAATTTCCTCGACATATTTCAATTTACGAAAAATTCAACAGCATTAAATTGTTGTAACGCTAAATTTTATCTAACTACATTGCGACTATATTACCAATGCGATTTTAAATTAGCATTTCTGGCAGCCTGCCATGTAGCACAAACCTATTCTTCACCAGGGGGTAGGGAGAATTCGATGTCATTCTTTTGTAAAAGGATGGATTATTACTTTCTTTGTACAGAAATGTATTATTTTTTTTTTCTAGTGGATTTTTTCTTCTGTTGGATATCTTAAAGATCATCCAGAATTTTAAGAAAAAATAAAAATTTATTAATGAAAAATTATCCTTTTGTCCAAATATTAAAATTTATACAACAAATAGTGCTTTGTTGGCTTTTCGGTGCCCCCTCTGGTTAGCGCCCGGGGCGGCTGCCCCGCCTGCCCCCCCCCCCTAGTTCCGGCACTGCGTCCCCCAAAACTCTCTGGTCAATATTAGCTTCAAATGTATCAACTGTCAAATTGATCCTTCATTTAGATAATAAATGAGGACTTTTTCTTCGTTTCCAACGCTTTATACACGTGATCAAAGCAAATAGTATGGTAAAGATACCATTTAAGTGCACCCGTCCTCTCTATTTCTTCCATAAAAGTAATCTTAATCTCTGATCTTGACTCATTTAGAAAAGATAAGAAGTCAGCTTTACGATTAATTGGGAAAATATTATACACGGTGTCGAACACATCGAAGGTTTCTTCTATCTTTTTGCTACTTTTATTAGATTGCCATATGGGACCAAACTTTCACTTTTATGGCTCAGAGCTACTGAACTTTATAAGTCGACTAGCTGTGTGGCCTCGCTCTGCTGAGGACTCGTTGAAGGACATCTATCAGTTCTGTGTTACGTAGACTCGGAATTTCTTCGGATTAATTTTTGTTGGTGATCAGCTTTCAATGTACTATAACAGATCCATGTTTTCGTTCATTTTGTAATAGCAATCATTCTCCAGTCGATGCTGTTTTTGCAGCGGTGATGCCCTAGCTCTCTTGGCGGCAGATGCTCTATATTTAGCATCTACATTAATTCTTCTCTTTGGCGGCATATTAGCAAATGTCCAAATGATTTGAAAGTTTTTTGTGAATTTCAGTAATCTTCGGGCGTATCTACAATTGAGGCTGCAAGTGATGAAGTGAAATTGAGTCTAAATAATCTGTTGCTATGCTAAATTCTATGTATATTTTGACTTACTCTCATTAAATGAAGTTAGATTAACAATTTTAATTAAATTCAGCTAGAAAAATTTAACCATTTAAAATTTTGTAAACGTAGAAATAATATCAAAATAGGCATTGTGTCTATAGTGCAGCTCTAGCCTCTATTTTAAAAATAACCATGAAAATATATTGTAACAAGTTCTTAATTTTTGTTTTAAAATAAAACAAAATTTGAACAAAGAGAAAAATTAATAGTCATTGAAACGATAGTGTTATCTATCAAATTGTTCGCCAACTGAAAAATTATTACCAAGTGGCATAGATATAACGTAATAGTACTAATATTGGTCAACGCTGTGCCACACAACACACCTAATGATATACGTAGGTGTTTCATATTAGATGGACTTCTTACATTTTATCTTGTAATGGACACATCCTGGAAAAAAGATATAACAGATTTATTTAGTTGACTAAAATCCGACAGAAAACATCCCATAACGGCATCAATAGTGGTAAATTATGTTGGTAAACGAACTTTTAGATGTTAGATATTTACGGCAACTGTAATGTAGAAGATATTTTCTAATAAAATACGAATTTATTAACGAATTTATTTTGTTTACATGTTATTAATACTCATTAAATAAAATCAGAATGTCAATACCCTCTGAAAACAATACATCTTTGACGACAACACAAATGTAAACAAAAACAGGATGAATTTAAAACCTAGAAAAACAAAACGATGTATTAAAAAATAATGTTTTAAAGCCGTACATGCGTAGAAATTGTTAACGGTATCGACTCAGTTAATTTATTGAAATATTACAATAAAAATCGAACTGCTTATCGGACAGACGACTGTAATACATAAAAATAATCAGAAAAATAAGAAGGACACATTAAAATAACTTTTTTTTTGTTTGTTTTATTCTGATGTAGTAAAAAAAATATCGTTTCCATTCCAAGAAATTTTTTAAATATCATTAACTTTTAATGAAAGCAACTTTTAATATAATTTAAAAGTTGTTATCTACAATCTTAAGGCCACGACAGATTTAATGCGCACCAGCCCCCATTAGATACCCACCGATATTTGGCGGACTGAGGCCCGAAGCCCGAACCCACAACCTTCCGGTTATGAGCTCGAAACTCTACCGAAAGGATATCGGAGCCTTTAGCCCAACTACAAATCGTTTTGTAAAATATTTGTTAATTAATTAATAAAAAATAAAAAAAAATAAAAAAAAATTCTGTTTTTCAAAATTCCAATTAGAAGGCCACAACTACTTATGTTGAAAATTTCAAAGCTGTAGAAATCGTTTTGAAAAATATATATTAATTAATTAAAAAAAACAACTAAATAAAAATTTAAAATTATGTTTTTTAAAAGTCCAATCAGAAGGCCAAAACTACTTATGTTGAATATTTCAGAGCTCTAGGCCTATTAGAGGTCGTTTTGTAAAATATTAATTAATTAATTAATTAATTAATTAAAAAAATTAATTAAAAAGAAACTAAATAAAAATTTTAAATTCTGTTTTTCGAAAGTCCAATTAGAAGGCCAAAACTACTGATGTTGAAAATTTCAGAGCTGTAGCCCTATTAGTGGTCGTTTTGTAAAGTTAAAAAAATTAATTAAAAAAATAATTAAAAAATAACTAATTAAATTTATAACATTCTGTTTGACATAAAATTAGAAGGCCAAAACTACTTATGCTGAAAATTTCAGAGCTATACTCCAATTTTAAGTAGGTTTCTATAGATCCGCAGAGCCACAGACAGATAGACACACAGCTTGTTTTATTATTATACATTAAACTTTCATAATGTATTTCACAAAGTATTGTATTAAAATTTGTTTAACAAATTAGATTAATTGAAATATTTAAAAATTAACCGAATAAACCATAACTAACAATAACTATAATCTTTTCTGTCACAATATAACTCTAATTACATTGAAAAAGTTTAGGGTAAAAACTATGAGAAGTTTCAATTATCCACAAACACACACACACAAAATTAGCAAGGAATTTTTTTTTAATAGGGTGACTGGTACAGAATATTTCTACGACATATTGCGCATGAAATTTCCTAATTTAAGTTGTATGAAATTATTAACTTTTAACAAACTAACATTTAAATCAGACACAAATAAAACTAGGGGTGTGAAACATCGCACAACTATCAATGATAGTCAATGCATTCAAATTTGATATGGAATGGTATTATTTACCGTTTGAATATTTTCACTCATTTTCATGAGAGAAAAAATCACGCCGAAATGCTAAAATTGACGATACTATAAACATTGTATTGTCCTTTCTTGTGCGTGAAACTGAGGAAAATCAATCGTTGATGGGTGATGCTCAAGGGTAGAGAACTCTGTATTAAAGGCATTCGTTTTTAAACTTTTTACACTTTTATCGCATATCTACTAGAATTTCGCAGGTGAATACATTTAGAACACTTCAAGTCACGCAGTCACAGCGATTTTAATCAAAATGGTTAGAGCCGTAATTTTTCGTGATTTCAGCATTATACACATGAGCAATTTTGACGAACACCTTAATGGTAGGTTCCATGGTCACCCCTCATCCGTATACCGAATTTGAACATCGTATATCAATATGTTCGGGAGCTAGGCAGACTACGTACACACAGACAGAAACACTTTTTTTCTAGACCACTATTTTTAAATCAGAATGTTCTAAAAGGAGGAGAAATAAAAAAAAAAAAAAAAAAAAAAAAAAGGAATTTTTTTTTGTAGACCGAAAACGATACTTTCATTACCTTATATTAACAAATGGGTAGTTGAAAGTAAAAAAGGATATTAAATAGTAGAAATAAATGGCAAATTCATTTATGACCCATAATAAGAGCTCATTTAACACTTTATTAAAAACATTAAAAGAAAGAAAAAAAAAAATGTTGATTATAGTAGTTACTTTAAAAATTATTTGATATAATTCACACATTTTTGCAAATATCACAGAATGACCGAACTTAGGCACGAATTGAAAAAAGAAAGAAAAATAAAACCCCACCTATAATATGAGAAAAATAGATTATAACAATTAAAGCATTAAAAGGGATCTTAGAATATAGCATTTCACAAGTTTTATGCAGTTCTTCTGGGTTTATCATATTTTATCACATTGCCAAGGATTATCACATTGCCTGACTTTTAAACGATTTAAAATGATGAAAACCAACTTCCCAAATGGATACACGTCGTTTGAATGAATACACGTGGTGAAACCCGAAGTATCGCTGCATTGAAGTCCACGGCAGAGAGAACAAGGTAGGGATTTGACATTAATTCATTCATTCTTTCGGAGTAGTGATTGCTTTATTTCTCAATTGCATTATTTTATTTTTGTTTCATTTTGATTTTTCCAACTACTTCTGTTTTTAAGTCAAAATGTCTGTTGCTGATAACACTGCTGAAAATGTGGAAATTAACCGCGTGCATATAAAATTACCGGTATTTCATAAGGGAAATATAAAGTTATTTTTAGCTCAACTCGATGCTGCATTTTCAATTAATCAAATTAGAAGCGAAACTTCTAAATACAACTATTTAATTAACGCGCTAGATAATGAAATTTTGGCTTTAGTTAGTGATTTGGTTCTTGAATGTAATGATGATAAACCGTTTACTACTTTAAAAACGCGGCTTTTGGATTTGTTTCAACACTCAGCTGCCAAAGAGGCAAAAATTCTGTTGGAGGATTTACAACTTGGTGACCAAAAGCCAAGCATCTTATTACGTCGTATGAAAGAACTGTCGCATGGCAAAGTAGGTGACGAATTTTTGAAAAATTTATGGTTGCAACGACTTCCGAAAAACATTCAAACCGTACTTGCCATAAGTGGGGATGAGTTAGATAAGTTGGCAATTCTTGCCGATAAAGTTGCAGAATTGGCTGAACCTAGCAATTCATACGTAACTGTAGTGTCAGAAAATACTACCCTCTCTGAATTGAAAGGTCAAATCTCTGAATTGAGTCAAAAACTTGAGCGACTGAGTACGAATTTTGGATTAAATCGTGGACGCAGCCATTAACGCGGGCGTAATAACTACCGTAGAAACGCAACTTCCCGTAATCGTTCCGCAACTCCCCATAGTACACAAAACAATTTAAATGATAGAAGTATGTGCTGGTATCATTGTAAGTTTGGAGCAAGGGCTCTTAAGTGCAACTCTCCATGTTCCTTTCAAAATGCGTCGGGAAACGCGCACGGCCAGTTGCAGTAGCGGCTTGCGATGATGGCCCTAACACCAAACATATAAGCCGTCGTTTGTTTATTTTGGATCTTAACAGTGGCATGAAATTGATTCTGGAGCTGATATTTCCATTATACCTCAATGCGGAAATAATAAACCTTCGTCCATATATCTCTTTGCCGCCAATGATTCTAAAATCGCTACGTATGGGACAAAAATAATGGAATTAAATTTAAACTTGCGACGTCCATTTAGGTGGGAATTTACTGTTGCCGACGTAACAAAGCCTATAATTGGATCTGATTTCTTAGAACATTTTGGTCTGGTTATTGACATTAAAAACAAAAAGCTCATTGATCCTTTAACTTCATTAACGACGTCAGGAAAATCTTATCATGGACCGCCTATATCAATTAAAACTATTGCAAGTGGTTCATGTGTACATGATATTTTAAAAGAATTCCCCAACCTTACTCGACCCCGCCCATTTGCGGGAGTATTTCCTCATAACACGAGGCATTTTATTGAAACAGAAGGTCCGCCTGTATTTTCTCGGCCACGTAGATTACATCCTGCTTAAGATAGCAAAGCAGGAATTTCAGTATATGCTGGATCAAGGTATATGCCGACCTTCAAAGTCAAATTGGGCATCTCCACTGCACCTCGTTCCAAAAGGGGATAATAACAGGAGACCTACCGGCGACTATAGAACTCTTAACAAAATCACTGTTTATGATAACTATCCAGTACCGCATATTCAAGATTTTTCTCAGAATTTAGAGGGTTGCAAGGTTTTTTCAAAAATTGACCTCGTCCGCGGTTTTCACCACATTCCAGTTAATCCGGATGTCATACCTAAAACTGCAATCACCACACCGTTTGGTTTGTTTGAATTTTTGTTTCTTCCTTTTGGTCTTTCTAATGCGGCCCAGAGCTTTCAAAGATTCATCAACGAAGTTCTGCAAGGATTAGACTTCTGCTTTCCTTATATCGATGACATCCTGATTGCCAGTTCTGATATTGAGGAGCATCATCACCACCTCAGATTAGTCTTCAAGCGTCTGGACAAGTATGGTCTGACTATTAACACCTCTAAATGCGTCTTTGCAGCAAAAGAAGTTCCCTTCCTGGGATACCTCGTCAACCAGTATGGATCTGAACCTTTGCCAGATCGAGTCCAAGCCATTCAAGATTTCCCTAAGCCTGAGACTAAGAAACAACTTCGGCAATTTCTTGGAACCATCAACTTCTACAGACGTTTCCTGCCTCACACTGCATCTACTCAAGCACCTCTTCATGAGCTTCTCAAGGATAGTCGTAGAAATGACAAAACTCCAATCCCATGGACAATACAGACAGTTCAGGCCTTCATCAAGTGTAAGACTGAGCTGGCACAAGCAACTCTTCTGCATCATCCTTCAGCGAATGCCCCCTTAGCATTGCATGTTGATGCCTCAGACTTTGCAATCGGAGCTGCTCTTCATCAAGTCTCTCCATCAGGCGATCTGCAACCACTAGCATTTTTCTCCAAAAAACTTACACCCCAACTGAGAGAAATGCAACACATAGGAAGAAGGTTCATCGTTGCACAAAATCGAGCTCGCTTCGTTCACTGAAAAGTTCATTAACACATAAGCACAGGCTTACTTCACACGTTGAAAAGTTCATTGCTATGCAAGCATAGGCTCGCTTCGCTCGCCTAGAGGTTCATTGCTGCGTAAGCATAAGCTCGCTTCACTCATTAAAATCTAATTGCTACGTAAAGCCTTAATAAAGAAACAAAAAATCTCCGTTAATATCCCGTTAATACAATACCCCTTTAAGATTATTTTAACACTTGTTTGTGGAAAGCAAAATTGGAAGGCCAAAAGTACTTATTTAGAAACTTTCAGAGCTTTAGGCCTATAAAAATTGCTTTTTGTGAAAATATTAATTAAAAAACAAATTAAAATGTTAACCTTCTTTTTATCAAAAGTCCAATTAGAAGGCCAAAACAACTTGTATTAAAAATTTCAGAACTGTAACCCATTTCGAAATAGTTTTGTGAAATATATGTTAAAGTTAAAAAAAAAATAATTAAAAAAAAAATAAAAAATTTAAAGTTCTGTTTTCTAAAAGTCTAATTAGAAGGCCAAAATTACTTATGTTGAAAATTTCAGAGCTGTAGCCCAATTAGAAATTGTTTTGTAAAATATTTATTAATTAATTACAAAAAATTAGTTAAAAAAGAACTAAATAAAATTTAAAATTCTGTTTTTCGATAGTCTAATTAGAAGACCAAAACTACTTATTTTGAAAATTTCAGAGCTGTAGCCCAATTAGAAATTGTTTTGTAAAACATTTATTAATTAATTAAAAAAATTAACTAAAAAAGAACTAAATAAAAATTTGAAATTCTTTTTTCAAAAGTCTAATTAGAAGGCCAAAATTACTTATGCGGAAAATTTCAGAGCTGGTAGCTCTATTAGAAATCGTTTTGTAAAATATATATTAATTAATTAAAAAAATTAATTTAAAAATAACTAATTAAAATTTTATCTTTCTGATTTTCAGAAGTCCAATTAGAAGGCTAAAGCTACTTATGTTGAAAATTTCAGAGCTGTATCTCTATTTTAAGTCACTTTGTAAAAAAAAATTTATTCAAAAAGAGCTAATTAAAATTTTAACATTCTGTTTGACATAAGTAAAATTAGGAGGCCTAAACTTCTTATGTTGAAAATTTCAGAGCTCTACTCCAATTTTAAGTAGGTTTCTATAGATCCACAGACAGACACAAAGCTTTGTTTTATTATTATAGATAACCAACACATTATAAAACACCTTATAAGCACATTTGTTATAAACTATGTATTTTTTCAAACTTTTTATTTAAAAACTTATAATTAAATAAATATTGAAGCCAGATTCACAATTCTTCATGTCTCGCACATCCGCATGTCCGTTCTAATAACATCCTAATTAGTCATTTTAATTGCAATTAGCTAATTAAAAAATTAACGGAAGAATAAAGTTTACGTTTAAAAATGCATCATTTTTAATTTTGATGTACTGTTAAGAAGTTTGAAATTATAACATAAAAATTAAAGAATGGAGATCCTACCCTCTGCACATAAACTAGCAGTTTGTGCGCTCATTGTACCATTCGCTTGTAAATGAGAGGCAACTCTCTTCCCCCCCAAATACTGCAGGTGTTTGTGCGCTCTTGGTACGATGCGCTCATGACACGTCGGCTCGTGCCACTACACCAAGACAAAAGATGCCCATTTTTTTTTTTTTTAACTTGAGATGGAGAAAAGCACCTCGTCTGTTTCTAACACTTCCACTTTCTAATTCTTCTTCTAATGACAAGGATATGAGAGATCCCATAAATACAATTTAGTGTTTAACATTGCACTCCCGATAGTTTATCTTAAGAACAGATTTATAAATTGTAGTACCGTAAAAACGTGTTACGAGGTAAAAATTAAGTTCAGAGAGAATTATGGAATAAAGCTATTGTTTATAACAAAGCATGTACTATTTAAAAAATTCTACCCCAACGCAATTCAATAATTTTTCGCCACAAAAATCGCTGGTTTTTTTTTGCCCATAAAACTTTTCGAAAAAACAAAAGTTGCTTGCCTATGAAAAAATTGTTAATGCTTTCTAGGCTGCGTTACTATGTATCAACAACTAATTAAGCCTATTTCTTTAAGAATTTGATTAAACGCTTCCGTTTTAAGGTACTTGCCTACGTTCGGAGCACTTTTTTAAAAAAACTTTAAGTAGGAATATTTTAAGTACCTTTTTATATTTAGTACTACTATATATTAGTAGTACAGTAAAAAAAAATCAAATTTATTATTATTATTTTTCGAAAATTGCAATTTTGCATGAAATGTTGATGAAATATTTCAAAAACTTAAAATAAGATAAATGAAGAGCTATTAAGTTTTTTAGGAAATAAATTGTATATAAATAAACTACATGCTTTTATCTAGGGCATATACTACATTAAGAAAAATATATTCATTAAAACTTTTTATGGATAGTCGAAAAATAAGTTAGTGATTTTTTAACAGTTTCACCTTGTTTATATTCAAACTTTAGGTTGTATTTTATAAAATAACCATCCAATTTCAATTTCGACAGCACATTCCCTAGAAAACAATCAACAAGAGAAGCACAACATTTTTTATAATGATTCGTGAACAATTTTTTGAGTTATGACATTTCAAATTAACAATATTTGTATGAAAATCAATTCCGAGAAAAATGTATTGAAATTTTAAAACACACAATTTCTATATAAACCATATTACTTACACACTTAAAATGCACCTTCTTCTTTTTCAATTTTTTTATTTATTAAAAAGAAGAAAATATTAATATTTATAAGGAAATCACTTTTTAATCGGCGACTTTTGGATTTGGTGAGCTATTTCCGGTCATTTCCGGTTATAATTTACAGTTTTTGATCAGTTTCAAATTGTCATAACTTTTGTTCAAACATACGCAAAGTTAAAATAAAGATAGTTTTAGAAATTTAAAGATTTGGACTAATATATTCATGAATAATATTTTTTTGGTCAAATTTCATCAAAATCGACCTTTTCAACGTAAGCAAGTACCTGAATAATATTATTGCAGATTGATAAAAAATAATTAATTATAATCATAAAACAACGTACGTACCGGTTTTTACAGCGGGAATTAAAGATGAAAGTATTTCATCTTCCGTGTCCGTCAAACACTTCAACCAGCACTCGAATGCCAAACTCAAAACCGGTTGCAAGATATGTCTTGTCATACACGTTTTACGGGGGAGAGCTTATCTGATCTGCGGCAAGGGGGAGGGGGAAGACTCTAACCTTGGAATCCGACCTTCGACCCTTTACATACCCTTATGAAAAGGGTATGTTATTGATGCCCTGGAATTCGACCCTTTACATATCCTTTAAAAAAGGTATTACTTTGCAAGCTTGCTCGGCTGCCGTTTTCAAACCCTTTATCAGAGGGTTACTCGGCAAGCTTGGAACGCCAAGTCTAATGACAAGGATATGACAAGGTTTTCGTAAGCTTGCATGCTATCTGGGAGGTGCATAAAAAGCTTCAAAGTAATTTTGGTGTATATAAAATTGTAACACATATAAAATGCTTAAGAAACTAAAATAAAAATAAAATATAATCATGAGACAGTATCAGAAAGCAATTTACCTTTTAAATTAATATTTGATACGTCGTGTCCCTTTTCTAAGATTAAAAGCGCGGCAAAATTCATTAATAGTTTGAGAATAGTATGCCCACAATGCTAAGCAGAAAACCCGCTTACGAACTCGGCGTTTGTGTCGTTTCTTTTAACCTCTTTACCTCATGACTATGACGTCAAGCATGATAAAACCTTAATTTCTGAATATAAATTCAATTTCTTTTCCTAAAAATTTAAAAAATTTAATTTCAAGCTAGCGATTTCATTATAGTTTATGCTAAATTAAATAATCTTAAACATGTGGAAAGTTGGCTTATACAGAGCCCCACCTTTGTTCGTAATTATGGTTTTATCAAGATATTATAGAATGGCAACTGTTTATTCATCTTTCTTAGGTCGTTCGCTACTTTTAGATATAAATTTGGTGGGAGAATATTATATATTTAGGGCTTTTAGGAGCAAAATATTTCAAGATGGTACGTATTTTTTTTAAATAATTCTCAAGGGTTGCTTTTGTTTTTTAAATTTCTGATTTGTTTCCTCAGCATAAATAGATATTAATTTTTAAACTATGCAGTCTTAAAGGTAAACCTTGGAATGTACGCAGAAAATCCGATTCCATTATTCTCGTCCATTCTTCAAGATTTTTTTTACTTTAAAATATTTTTTTGTATTATAATTTAAATGAATTTTTCATATTAACAAAATAATATTTAAAAATAACCAAGAAATTAGTCAATATTGCAATCGTTTTGAGGTTCGTTTGAAATGGCTAATTCTCATTATGTCCACCGGTGGAGTGTCAAAATCGGGAATACTTCTTGAAATCATATAATAAATTTCGAAATCTATTCATTTGAGGCAAATTCATTTCTAAAAACTTTTAAAATTGCATTTTTAAATTAGTTTAAAGCGTGTGGAAATAAGTTATAGATTTTATAAAAGTCATATGCTTAAATAAAATATTAAATTTGATTCTATACATTCCGATATTACTTTCTGTAATACCAAAAGTTTTATTTTTTAAAAATATATTATTTTATTAATTTAATATATGAATAACATGCTAAGATTGTATTAAAAGAAAATTATCTGAAAGATTATTTTTACCAAAAGAAATTAAGGCTAAAATTTTTACTCCCATTGAATTCTCAGATTCTGGGCCAAAGCTATAAGTGCAAATTACTGAAACATTTGTTTATTAGTTAACAAAATTTTTATTATACTTAACACACTTCTTTTTTTAAAAAAGGAAATTTTTTTCTTGTATGACCATGCATCTTGGTAATGGACAGTTGAGATATAATGATGTACCTAGTTCGTTGTTTATTCAAATTCATTAAACAATGGCTTTGATTCATTCATGTAATTTTGCCATTTATTTTCGTATAGTACTTTCAAAGTTACGTTACTAGTAATATTTATTAATTGAAAACTATATTTAGCAAATAGTGATATTGCTAAGTGTAATACATCGAGGAATCTACATCAGTTTAGCAATAGATTTTCAGAGTGGCTTGGGCAGCTTTAGTTACATTAGTTTGTAGTTGTTATTTTTATTTTCTTTCTGATTTATTCTATGCCAAACCAAGTTACCTGACCATATCAGATTTCGATGCAGCTTTCATTAACCATTTTCCCTAATGAAGATGTGGGGATATTTTTTCTGTGTTTTTTTTTATAATAGAAAAATTAAGCGTTTTTTGCTTGTGTAAATATTTTGAATTTTTAACAAGTTCTATTAAGTCTACATAGTTTAACCCCTCATTTAAAAAAGAATTTCATAAGTTTTAATTTGATACGAATACAAGTATGTCTTATGAATTGTTTTTTAGGTTTTATAAAAAGACATACATTTTTAAACTATATTTTTAATTTGGGAAGAAAAGTATGTTTTTTTTATAATATCGTAAGCCTTAAATTCTGTAAGTTTGAAAAGTTAGACCATGAGTTAATGCTAATTCATAGGCAGTTTGGAGTGAAAGGTTCTCTTCTGTTAGACAGGTACCAGATAAAAACTGTCAAATTGCTGCGATAACTCATCCAAGTAACAACCTTCGGTTAAGATTTACTGTATGGTTTCCGTTGACTACTTTCTGAAAGTTGGCTATTCGGTTCTGAATGTAGCGACCCGTCACCAAGGATTTCCGTTAACCCTTGTGACCATTTGAATTTGGCAACACGGTGTGTTTTGACGCCATTTTGGATTTGATGTCATTTTCAGTTTGCCGATTTTTTTTAAAAAAGTCGCCAAGGGTGATTCTACAGTAAATCTTAACCCAACCTTCAAATCATTTATATTTTCTATAACCAAGCATTATAGGATTGCTATTATAACTAACTGTAAACATTTAGGCATGGCTATTTATTTGCGCGTCATTTAAATGTGTGCCAGTTGTCAACAAGTGCAGCAACTGGTACCCATTTAACCTTTAACTGCTGTATGCGATCTGATAGACTACGAAACTGCTGCCACGCCCTTAAAGATTTCATTTTTTACTTTTTTATTAATATTTCTGTTTCTATGTTTCTTAAATTTTAAACTGATATCCACCAATTTGTTTGGTGCAGTATGAACAGCGTGTTGCCCTTGCATCAAATATATCAATCCACCACTGCATTTAAAGGTTAACGGAAGAGTGAAGTACTTAGCCCAAATAGCTATAGTTTATTTTATTTGATAAATAATTTTTTATTGTCTGTTTGATTTCTGTGTCTGTTCAAAAGTTGGTCAGTGAGTTTTCATAATTTGATCATGTAAGGCCATTTGTGGACTTGGCCACGCTGCTAATTGTTTAACAGTCCCTCTCAGATTGCAGCATGCATTTTGTCCATGTGACAATGCAAAGAAGTTCTGTTCCACTTTGATGTCGAATTCTTTCCTATGATTGCAAAGATTGAGAAAGTTTGTTTAATTTTTATAGCTTGATGCTACACCTTAAATTAAGTGACTTTTTTTCTTTCTGCAAAGCCAGCAGATTACTGAAAATATATATATATATATTTTTTTTTGACTCGCTAAGATGAAAATACTGCTCTAGGTCTTGTAGAACAAACGGGAAATACGTTATTGAAATGTCTATCTAAGCCACAAAAAAATTAGTTTTTTTAATGTTGTATAAAAACTGAATGAGTAAAAAAAATTATGCGGTTATAGCAAAAAAATTAGCTTTCTATTGGAAATAGGATTTTGGAAAAAGTCTATTTTCGATTTATAGGATGTGTGCATACATTGTGTGACCATATTCAATTTCTTAGTTATCAAATATGTTTTGATGTAGATTAGAATGACATTCTTAACTATTGGAGATTTATTTAATATTATGTTTATTATTGATTTATTGTGTGTCGTACTCCATGTTATGCAAATTTCATAGTTATTTCTGTAACCGTAACTATTGTAAAAGGTATATATATACAGGATTGGATTGTGATAATGATGAGGCTTCATACTTGTAAACTTATGTTATTAAATTGATTTTGTTCATGATTATGGGCTGGCTAAGTTATTTGTGGCATCCTGCGTTTCTTTTGGTTGAAATGACCAACAGGGTTATGGGCCCAGTACAGGGTGCCCAGAATAGGATTATCAGTGAATACGAGAAAGCCAGGAGAAAAGCCCAATGTGTTGATAGAAGACAAAAGTATGTAAAGTGTGTTGGCGTGATAGAGCGTACTTTAAAATTATTTAAGATAAAAGCGTGCTGAAGATGACTGAACTATCTGATTCAAGTTTTAATTTTCCGAAGCTAAATTCGACGAACTATGTTAGTTGGAAATGTGACGTTAAAGTGCTGCTGATAGACAGAGGTTCTTGGGAGTTTATTACGAACGAGGCGACGTCATGTCCGGATGAAGCATCAGACAGGGAAAAGCGAATGTACAACTGGAGAAAAGATCGAGCATATACAACAATATATCAAGCAGTGAAACAGAAGTATCAATCTCTGATTTCAGCTACAACAGACGGAAAAGAAGCGTGGGAAATTCTGAAAAAGAATTTGGAACCGGTTTCAAGAGCACGTTTGGCTGGACTTGTTGGCGAATTTTACGATCTGCTGTTCGAACCAGAGAACGAGACGATTGGGATCTTCATCAAAAGAGTTGCGGAGAAAACACAACAGGCAAAAGAAGCTGGATTTGCAATACCCGAGTTGTTACAGTGTTTCCAGTTAATCAGAAGGCTTCCGGCTGAATACGACAATATAGTTCAAGTGTTATATCGACTTGATGAAGACAACTTTAAGATGGAAAATGTGGAAGATAGTCTTATAAATGAATCTGGTCGCATATTACAGAAGAAGAAAGACAGTGAAGTTGAGGGGATAGCGGATGCGTTCATTGCAGAAGGGGCGAAAACGACAAAGCCTAATTATCCTCCAAGAGCTACAGAACGAAGAATTGTGGGGCCGTGCTGGAGATGCAAGCAAAGAGGACATATAATGCGAGATTGCAGGGTTCAATTACAGAAACAGCCAGCCACACAAAAACCGTATAATACATCAAGAAGTCAAGACCGAAATTTTCAAAGCGGCATGTACTATGTGGGGTCAGAAAGTGATTTGGATTCACATGTAGTTATTCAGGATAAGAATCTAGAAATGAGCGAGTGGCTCGTAGATTCAGCGGCAACTTCCCATTTTTGTAACAAAAAGGAGGATTTCAAATGTCTAGTATCGACAACAGCTTTTGTAGGAGACAAGAACACAAATCTAAAGATTGAAGGTACAGGTGCTGTAAAGTTAGTTTTTATAGATGCTAATCGCAAGATAAATTTGATTTTGAGAAATGTATTGTACACACCTAACATACGCCGTAACTTAATAAGTTGTGCATGCATTGACATAGCAAAGCATACAGTGTTTTGGGGAAATGATAAAATGATTGTATATAATGAATTGAATGAGTATTTTTATTCTGTACATAGGAAGGGTAGATTGTATATTTTATATGCATATTGCAATAGTAAAAGGTCTGAATGTAATTTTACTTATAGTACGAACATTGAAATAGTTCACAAGCGTTTTGGTCATGTAAATATTCCTTTATTAAGGCAGATGAGTCGAAATAATGTGGTATATGGTTTGGAAAAGTTAGTTGGTAAATTAGACTCGTGTGATACATGTAAAATAGCGAAATCAACTAGGTCATTATTAAAATTAAATTATGAACGAAGAACTAGTAATGTTTTGGATAGAATACACAGGGGTCGCAGACGTCCTATAAATCCTATATTTTTTTAGAAATCGGCAAAAACGTCCTATATTGTCCTATATTTCTATATTGAATCGATCTATATTTTCTTCGAATTAGTCGAAGGCGCTGTTCGTGGCCATTTTTTATATTGCGGATTCTTTGGCATGATTGTAGGTGAAAAAGACCTGACAAAGCGATGTTTATAACGGCGGCATTTTATCTCTTGTGATGTCACATGCTGCATAACCTACAACTCAACTCTACCGGACCGGCGGGAGTTGTAAAATGTAAACATGTGAACTTTTCCATAGCACGCCGTCTTGAATTTGTGATCTGTTTTCTCCTCCAACGAAGTAAATGAATTGGTCATAATACAGAGAGAGAGATACAGCAATAAAACTCTGCTTGAGAAAAAACGGATAAAAGCAACTTGTGATTAACTTGCAGGATTACTAAAGAACATTTTGAGTGCTCAGTCAATAATTGATGAAGGAAACAAAAGGGTTAAGATTTACTGTATGATGTCGGATGGCGATTCCCCCCCCCCCCCCCAAATCCGGTACGAATTCTGCCCCACGAATTGTTTACATCAAATCGCGCCAAATTATGACAACCATAGACCATAATCTCTTGCTCTTAAAAAAAATGGCAGGGCTGCCATTTTCTTGCGAAAACCACCTTGGCAACGAATTCGCACCGGATTCGGAATATTAGCCACAATTTTTTCGTAAAAATCGCCAAAATTGAAAATGACGTCAATATGTTGAGTTGTCAAATCCCTGGTTCGCCACATTCAGCGCTAAATCTCCCACTTTTCGCCGCCAATCCAACCGACACTGAATAGTAAATCTGAATCAACAGAGGACTGCAAATAGGGATAAAAAGAAAATATTTAAAAGAAATTGGAGCAGTTCAAGCAGCTATAGATACTGGAAGCAAAGCACTCAAGATTGCAAATAATGTAATTAATAAAACTTGATTTAGGGATGGAATATTGAGGCAATAACGGGTGACATATTCAGAATCTGACGATTTTTTTTTAAGGTGTGTTTTCTATTCTCTTAAATTCAATATAACGAGTATATAAATGTATAACGAGTTAATTTTTAAGTTCAGTAGCAACTGTATGCAGTTATATGATGTTTTATATTGTCCTATATTTTTTTAAAAAAATCCTATATACAGGGTTTCCGCGCTTATGGAAAGTCAGGGAAAATCATGGAAAGTCATGAATTTAGACATTGGGTAAATTTTGTCATGGAAAGTCATGGATTTTGAACAAAAAAGCCTATAAGTCATGGAAAAACAGTGAATATCATGGATTCCTAAAAATCTTACACAAAATCACGTGACTATGACGTCATAAACGCCATGATCGCGATTCGTTGTTACTTCGACGATTCATCATTCATTTGCTTTTTTATTTACTTTATTGATAGAAACAACGGTTACAGTTAAAAACTTCGGCCAATGAAAAGAATTTCTGAACTCCAAACTTGTGACATCACACAAATAGGTCTCGGTGAAAAAAAAAATTAACGTAAGAACTGAAATAAATTAATTTGATAATCTTTGCTTTTGGTTTTTAAATCCGTATGGGGGGGGGGGGGGACTACTGGTTTACATTGTTGGGGATCCCCATTGTTGATACCAAAACATTTTATTTTTGATTATTTAATTTACTTATATTTTCTCATTTCTTCTTCAAATATTTACTTATTATTAAAGATTGATTAGCTTTTTTAACACCTGAAATATCTAAGAATAGAAAATTATTTTTCTTTTGGTTTCGACGTATCTTCGTTACTGAATATAAGGTGAGTACCTATTGGAAAATTTATTATTGGAAAATTTTAATAAAATATTTTTATTTATTGGAAAAGTCTCTTGTAGATATCTAGGGTGGCGACAGAACAGGGAATTTCACTATGCTGGAAAAATAAAGGAATTGGGTAAAATTTGGACTAGCTACGGCGCTTCATTTTAAGTGATTATCATCTACAAGATGATATATCTAAAACCAAAATTCTCAAATTATACGTCCAAATAAAACATTTTTGAATTAATGCATAATCAAAACGATATTTTTAAAATCATTATATTTGTCATTCCATAAACATGGAATGTATTGAACTTCTGAAATCAAAGTCACGAAAATCTTGTAATGGACGGTGAACGAAAATTAATGTCTGGGGGAAGCGGTAAGATGAAGCGGCAAATTGTTTCGTCCAGACGCTTATGTTCATCATTGCCGGCCGGACCCATTCTTCCGTTGTAATCAATGTACACCTTAACGCAAGCGGTGCCGCTCCATTGTTCTGCCGACAGTCGCTTACGCTTGCCGTTCGTATAACTTCAATCTGACTGAATCCTTTACTAGCATGGTTATTTTTAAACTTGTTTTTTGTCAACAGAATGTATGTTTTTTGTAACAGAATGTACCCTAATTATTTACGTATTATTTCTGTTAGATTTTTAGTTATTCTATAACTTAGCAGCGCGGCAGCTCTCATCCTTATTGTTAAAAAGAAATTCTTCAACTTCAATCTAACTGCATCCTTTACAAACATGAATATTTTTCTTCTTGCCTTGTGTTTTCTGTTAACAGAATATATTAGAATCCTAAATTCCTTAATACCTCAAATTGATTCCATCAAATTTTTTTCCGGTTTTATTTACCCTTAATAGCTCTGCTACACACCTCGCTCTGTTTTAAACACCTTTACTGTATTATTTTTCTATGCTTAGTTTACTTGCATGAAATGAGGATTTTTTACTCAATATAAAACTTTTAGTAATCATTTTACAATCATCTACAATAATTTATTTACTATGTTACGTTAGTAAAATAATAAAATTCTTGAGTCAGGTTCAATGTTTTTAATGTGATTTCTTGAGTCATGGGAAATCATTTGCTTCAGTCATGAAAAGTCAGGGATTTGGGACATTTAAGATTGGCAGAAACCCTGTATATATTCTTATTTTGTCGCTTTGACCCCTGAATACATATGGATTTATGGGGACCTGCATCAACAAAAAATTTAGGTGGGAAAAGATATTTTTTGTCAATAATAGATGAATTTTCAAGGCGAGTGGAAGTATATACGGTCAAGGAGAAAACAGAGGTTTTTGGTTGTTTAAAAAACTACTTGGCGATATCCGAAAGGCAACATAATACTAAATTAAAGTGCGCGAGAACTGACAATGGTTTAGAATTTTGTCATAAAGAATTCGAAACTTATTTGCGTCAGTTGGGGATCAGAATTGGAAGATCGTCGGTAGCAACACCAGAGCAGATGGGAATTTGTGAAAAATTTAATAGAACTAGTATGGAGGGGGTCAGATCTATGCTTTTTGATAGTGTATTAAAGCCACAATTTTGGGGAGAAGCATTATACGAGTTTACATACACAAGAAACCGCTGTGAACATAAGTTGTTAAACGGAAAAACTCCAATTGAACTTTGGACTGGTCACAAGCCGTCAGTATATACCTCAAAACTCAATTTTTTAATTGGTAGCCAATGGCTACTAAAACAACACAGAATGGTAGCCAAATTTCAAAACATGGTAGCCAAAATTTCAAAACATGGTAGCCAAACTTTAAAAACAAAAAATCTGTACGTAAACATTGTATATTTCAAAGAAAACTGCATCCTCCTTTTGTAATTTTTTAACATTATGTTGACATGTAACATTATGTTGAACACGTCACTTTGAAGCACTACAAAAATTCACATGAGCTCAGGCTAGAGGAAATTTTTTGAATCTGCATGTTAAATGAATAATTATAAATATAATTAAGTAAGGAGACAAAATCAAAGGGTAAAAAGAAATTTAGTGAACAACATTATATAGAGCTGATGTGTCATAAATTTTTAAATAAAATCCTGTCTCCTAGGAGAACCAGAATCTAGGGAATGCTTCCACTACATATTGACCGCATTCGTTAAATTTTGACTCGCTATGTCTTGTCCATTCTTTTGGATTCTCAGTCTAGATTGCAAAGTTTCTTTGATCATAGATAAACTTCGCTCTCCAAGTGTGTTTTTCATCCTGCTCCATACTCTTTCTACCTCAGCATTACTTGCAGGTATGCATTGTAGGATGTTGACCAAATTTTTCATTTCATTCAAATGAGTGAGCGAATCACTGCATAGCATTTTAAATAAGTGAAGGAAATTTGTTGAGCCTGCAAAGTTTGATTTAATTAATGGTTTCAGTTCTCTCCATTATTGCAGGGAACTGCTTTTGTCCAACTTGAACATTTCAGCCACTTCTTCAATCGATTCATTACCGTAACTATTAAACTTTCTTTCCTCACAATTTAAATAAATAATGCATCCATTGTTTGAAATATTCTCAACAATGGAGATGTAGTGGTGGCCCTTTTGTTAAAAATATTTGAAAAACTAGTATAAAAATTAACTGTAGTTTCCCATGGCACCACTTCCGCCTGATTATTACGTTTTTTAGCAGGCAACAGTAAAACCTGCGCGCGAAATCTATATTTCGCATGGTCAATAACGTCACACTCCTTAGTAAATCCAAGCAATCATTCCTTCACATCCTTTTTCATTGCATTGATGTCATTGACAAACTTTTTCATCTTAGAATTGGCTATATTCAGTAAAATATCTTTGGACTCTAAGGCTTGGGACACTTTTGACATAACACCAATAAAATCAGCAACAAAGAAGACCATATACATCATGTTATAATCCTTCAATTTCTTTAAAATCCCTGATGCTGTGGCTTTTGACCAGTAGCCGTATTTCTATTGGAAAAGGGATTGGTTTGGGGAGAGGTTTCAGGTCGGGAATCGGGACGGCTGTTGAGCGTTTAGCAAATGGTAGCCACATTGTCGACTTTAGCGGAAAAAAATGGTCACCAAAACGTAAGAATTGGTCGCATTTGGCGACTGGCGACCGCGAATTTTAACCTTTACGTCAGTAAGGCATTTTAGAATATTCGGATCATTGGCATTTGTCCATATACCTAAAGTTAACAGAAATAAGTTACAGCCAAGGGCAAAGATAGGTATCTTAATTGGTTATGCAAGTCAAACCAAGGGGTATAGGATTTATCTATCAAAAGAAAGGAAAATTGTAGAAGCGATACACGTGAAAATAGACGAAGGTAAGAGAGCTGTTGATGGTCTTATTTGGTAAAGATAGAGCATGTGAATACGTAAAAATTAAAAGTCTTAATAGTGAACATTTTAGCGAAGATGAACAGGAAAATGAGAAAACAATTTCAGTCTCAAAGGTTAAAACTCGAGTAGGGGAATTAGATGGTAAGAACGAGATGCGTCCTGAGAGAGCAGATAAACAAAAACTGGATGTTAAATCATGGAGAAGAGAGGAAAAGATCAATACATTAGGCAATAGGGTCTATGTGTATTATTTTACACCTGATAATGCAAGACTAAGATCACAAAATGACGTTCAAAAATATTGTGAAATGCATGACATTATGTATGATTCGAGTGTGTGTTCTTTTTTAAACCAGAATCTACAGTTCAAGCTCAGTCTGAAATTGTGAATATCAATAATGAAAATAGAGAAATTAATTCAGAAGAACAAAGTAATGAGTCTATGTATTTTGAAAACTGTATAGAAGATATATTTCAAGATGAAATTTATAAGTGGAATTACCAAAGAGCTTTGCAGATACACAGAAGAGCAAAAATAAGAGCGAGTGGGATTATGCTATGTTAGATGAAATTCAAACAATGAAAGACAAACAGGTTTGGAAGTTAGTTAACCCGCCGACAAATGCAAAGATTGTAGGTGGGTGTAGACGATTAAATGCGATGATAACAATAAAGTACAACGGTTCAAAGCGAGACTTTGTGCACAAGATTTCAAACAGGGACAAGGACGACATATTTTTGAATACACTGATATTTTTTCACCTGTGATAAATTTTTCTGTACTAAAATTTCTTTTTATACTTTTAGTGTGTTTGTTAGGTTGGAATCATTTTCAGCTTGATGTCAAGTCTGCATATTTGTACAGCAAATTGGACACGATAGTGTATATGAGACAACCACCTGGTTTTGTAGAAAGTGGTAATGAACAAAAGGTCTGTAAACTAGAAAAAGCCATTTATGGACTTGGAGTATCTTCAAGGCAATGGGCAACAGAGTTTGATTCGATAGTTAAGAAACTTGGATTTGAAAGTTTGTGTTGGGTAAATTGTGTATATAAGTACAATAATGTTATATTAGCTGTATATGTTGATGATCTAATTTTATTTGGAAAAGAGATTTCAGAAATAGAAATTGTTATTGGGGGCAAAACTTAAGGCAAGTTTAGATGTTAAAGAATTAGGAAAGGTAAAATTTTTACTTGGTGTTAATTTTGAGTGTAATGGAGTTTTTTTGCATCAACAAACTTATATTAAAAAGCTAATGAATGGATTTGCTGGATTACCAAAATCTAATGTCAGTTTACCATTTAAAGTTGGTGTGACACTTCCAGATGTAGTTAAAGAAACTGAAATTGTAGAAAGTGATTTAATGTTAAGTTACCCTTACAGATCGTTGACGGGATGCTTAATGTTTTTAGCAGACCGAAGTAGACCAGATATAAGTTTTTCAGTTAATTTAATGTCACAATTTTGTAATGGGTATACATTTGAGCATTGGAAAATTGTTGTAGATATTATAAACTATGTTTTTAATACTATAGATTATAAGAAATCTTTCAGATGTTTGCAATGGTAATTTAATGGCATATTCAGATGCAAATTGGGGTTGTAGATTATCAAATCGTCATTCAACGAGTGGTCATATTTTGTTTCTGGGTAATATACCATTTTCTTGGAAATCTAGAGAGCAGAGTTGTATTGCTCTTAGCACTATGGAGTCTGAATTTGTAGCTTTGACTGAATCTGTTAAAGAATCTGGTTTACAAATATTCTAAGAGAATTAAATTTATTAAAAGTAGAAATACCAACGCAGTATTGCGATAATCAATCTGCGATTTATTTCATGAAAAATTCAGTTGAGAATTTGAGAACAAAGCACATTGATATCAAGTATCAGTTCATAAGACAATTGTTAGTTGAAGATAAATTTGATTTAAAATATGTTATATCTTCAGAAAATTTAGCTGATTTTCTGACGAAGCCTCTTGTGAAAGAGAAGTTGAAAAATTGTTTGCATTTTATATTTGATCAAATGTATTGATGTTTTCTTTTAAGGTAAAACTTTAAGGAGATTATGTAAAGAAGGATCGTAATTTGCTCATGGAGTCCGATGGGGCCGAATATTGGAGATTTATTTAATATTATGTTTATTATTGATTTATTGTGTGTCGTACTCCATGTTATGCAAATTTCATAGTTATTTCTGTAACCGTAACTATTGTAAAAGATATATATATACAGGATTGGATTGTGATACTGATGAGGCTTCATACTTGTAAACTTATGTTATTAAATTGATTTTGTTCATGATAATGGGCTGGCTAAGTTATTTGTGGCATCCTGCGTTTCTTTTGGTTGAAATGACCAACATTAACTATTTACTATTTTGTTTACTTCCATACTATTCCCTTGAACTATTTTGATAAGTTTGAATATGTATATAAATTTATTACTATACTAAACCTACACTTCTAATATTTAATTATTAGTGCGTAATGTAGTTTTGGATTGCTGTATATTTATTAAAATCTTGTATGAACTTCAGGAATTATTTAATTTTGTATGTGGTAATAGTTCCCAAAATAATTGAAGATCTCATAATTTTGTTATAAAACTACATACAAATAGCTTTTGCATTATATTGTGGTGATATGCTTATACAAGATCTATGTCCTTCTGTGTGTTTAGAGTGTATTTCCTCAGCCCAATCTAGAAATGCACTTCAATTGCTTTTGTCAGAAATGAAAGAATTTAAATTTGAACCAGTAAACCTCCTAGGCATTTTTAAAAGGAAGGTGCGTCCTTTTTCTTTAAAAATCCTTACTCCTTTTCTTAAAAATTAATAATTTTCCTATTTTATTAATAAAAAAAAATTCCATGCCTTTTCTTGATAAATAAACAAGAAAGGTATTAGAAAATATGGATTATGAGTTAGTTTAAGGTTTTATCATCATGGGTTTTTTATAATAAGCATTTAAAAAGTTTTATTTTTGCACTGTTCTCTTATTAAATTTAGGGGAAAGTTTTTGTATTTTACCTGTTGCTAATTAATTTCTAAACATCCATTTTAGAAGGAAAATTAAGTATCACAGGAATGCAATCAAAATCTCGGATTATTTCTGACTTGAAAAAAGAAACGCGTACACATCTTTCTTTTACAGCCTATAGTAGCTGCATGCAAGATAAGAATATGCTGTTTTTTATTACAGAATTTAATCTGAATTGGGGAATAAATTTAAAAAATACAAATTTTAGGACGTGAGCCAAGTTCTTTGGCCTGAATATTAATTGTGTGATCATGAATCTGATTTACTTGAATATAGCCAGCCATGTTACATTTAGAGAAACTTGTCTATCCCTTGTATGACAAAGACAGAGTGGCCACAGAACCAGGAAAACCTGGAAATCAGGGAAATGTCAAGGAGCTTTCTTATTCTGGAAATAATCAGGGAAATGTCAGGGAACTTTTTAAAATTTCATGAAAATCAGGGAAATTTTGTGTTGGTAAGGCATATTTTGGCGCTATTTACATGGAGATTTGTAGTGGAAAGCCATTAGAAGTTTAATGTTACGAAATAATTTAAACTTTTCATTACCAACAAAAACCATTTTTTTAAAAATTCCATATATCTTTAGAATACATGTTCTATTTGATCAGGGTGTCTAGACTTCTGGAAAACCTAAGAAATTTGGGGAAATTTGGAAAAAAGTTTGCCCTAAAATTATGGAATTTTTTAGAAATCTGTCTGGGAAACTTTATTTCCTGAATTTTGTGGCCACCCTGAAAGACTAAAGTAAAGGGTTGATTAATTCAAATTTTTAAGTGTAGGTTGGGGAAAATTTAGAGACTTTCTTATTTTACTTTTACAGTTATAAATTGTTATTTTTATACAAATGAACATTTGAATAATATTTTACTAAGTACAGATTTTTTAAAAATTTTTTACTCTTCTGTTAGACGGGTACCAGTTGGTGCAGTTGTTGCCAAGCGTAAATAATTGCATGTTTAAATGCTGCATATGTGTCGCCAAGCGTAAGCATAATATTGCTATTTACAATAAAAGAGTTCTCATAAACAGAAGTTGCACTTTTTTTAGAAAAGAGCACCCTGCTCTTTAATTTCTAGAATAAACTCTGCTCAAACTATAAAGTACCTACAACAATTTATTTTTTAAAGAAGTACTTTTTTTATTAATACACTTGTAATTGTCAAAAGATTTATTGTCGATAGAATCTATTTTAACAATTTAAGAGGGACAAATTTTCTGCCAAATAATAATAATAATAAGCAAAATTATTACCATTTTTTTTATTTCTTTTTTGTCTATATGACTTAAAATAAGTTTTGCAACTTCAAAATAGCAAATTCTTTTTCAGTGGTACATTAAAAGTTGGACATTATTTTTCCTTAAGATTATTGATAAGATAAGCACTGAAAAATATCATATAAAAATTTAAATGGGGCTTTCTTTTAAAGCATTTCTATTTTTTGGTGTAGCAAAAAAAAAAAAAAAATTGGTTAAGTTTATTTTCATTCTATGTTTGTGTTTTGGAAGTTAAAAAAGGAATTGGCCCAAATAATTAAAAATTTTCAGGTGCCCACAGCAAACTAAACTACATTCTGAGCTGTGACCCTTAATTGAAATAACAATTTACATTTAAAAACAAAAACTTATCTTTGCAGGATGTGTTCCTGATGGTCAGGCGTAAGAAAACAACTATTTTCCTTGATGCCAAAGAAAACACAACCGTTTATGAATTGAAGAAAATGGTCGAGGGGATCACCAAAGTCCCTCCTGAAAACCAAGAACTGTACAAAGATGATGAGGTATTTTAAATTTGTTTTAATTGCATGAACAGCTATGTTTTTTCTATGCAGGCTCAAAATAGCATTAAGTCTAAGTTGGTGACTTAGTGACTGGTAGGTGACCTTTGCAAATGTTTGGGCGGGAAGGCTAACAATATTACACTAATGGCAGATGATTGATCATTTTTTGATCTCAAATGTTTACCCTACAGTCATTTTAAGAGAGTCATACATATTTTTCATTAGAAATGTGGAAATTCGTAAATCTTGCCATGTTAGTGCTGCAAAAAAAAAGGAAATGATTAGTATATGGAACATTTCAATCAACCATGAAAAATTAATGCAAAAGGAGATGCATTGTAAGAAGGAGATGCATTGTAAGAAGGAGATGCAAAATTTCGTTTTGTTCATACACTCTTGGTTGGCATCTTTTTCTCACCTGGGGAAGTTAATCAAAAGATCGCTAAAATATTTGCTAATGTTGAAGGAATTGCTTTGGATTCCATGTAGTAATTGGAAAAATGATTTACTGATTAGTTTTTATATGAAAAATTATTGTACGTGACATTACAGGGTGGCTACAAAACCGGGGAATGAGGGAAATGTCGGGGAAATTCACTCTTTTGGAAATGTCAGGGAATTTTGTAAAATTACTCTTTAATCAAGGAATTTTGAAAATTTCCCCCCATTCTCGCATTCCCTGTGCGGATGCCATTGAACAAAAAGAATTTCATATGTCCTCGATATCTAAAATAATCTATATATGATTCACTGCACAAAATTCTTAACTATAAATGAAAACGTCTCCATTTGGCCTTTTTTGGGTTTATTTAAAGACAAGACAAAACAGGAAGACTGGAAATTAATCAATATTTTGATTACAATGAATCTATGCCTACCCTCTAAACAGCTCAGGGTTGCATCATGATCCAATCTGCTATCTAAAGATTTTGGCACCAGACGCTCTTATCACATACTAAGAGAGCGCCATCTACAATTTAAAGTTACAACATATTGCCCCTCTCCCCCCCATGAAGAAATTCATCAGTTACCTTTTAAAATTCCATTAAACATTTTCTAAATATTAGATAAACACATTTTCAAATTTTAAAACATTTCTAATATAAATACAAACAATGAGGTATCAAAAGATCTGAAAATCGGTAAATTCAATGAAATAACTAACTAAAATATCTCTACAAAACATTGTAATAAATTTGAATTTGTAAACAATTTAAAATTTATGATCTCTACTAAAATGTTCTTTAAACTTCAAAACACAACTATAATTTAGAATGCGGGTAATTATACACAATACACAACATATATAGAAAGAATATTAATATGAAATAAAAATATATATTTATATATTTCACATTAAAAACAGATTTGTAAGTATCATGCCAATTTGTGATGTATACTGCTATTTATTAACTTCTAGCGAGCACAATAATTGATAGGTCGTCGTCTTATGCCAGATCCAGTTTTTTACTGCACAGGCACAGACTTTTCCTTCTCGGCCAGGATAAACTTCAATGATTTTGCCTAATTTCCACATGCTTCGTGGGTATTTATCATCACAAATCAGCTCGATATCATTAATATTAAACTTAATAGATTCTTAAAGTCGACACTGAATTTGCCGACTTTAAGTTCAGGATATACTCTTTTTTTTCCCACCTAGACCAAAATGAATTTAAGGGCCTTTCCTAATAGTTGTATCGTTTCACTAATACTGGTTTTGTACTAGTAAAATCTGTTACTTTTATGATAGTACTTGGGAAGCTTAGTAGTAGCTTTCCTAAGAAATGAGCTGGTGTTAATGGGAAGGGTTCTTGGCAGTCACTGTAAACATACATGAGGGGTCGAGAGTTTATGATCGCTTCAATCTCGATTATAAGTCTCTGGTTCTTCAAAGGAAAGGGAAATTTTTACGATGGATTTTCTTAGATTTAATTTTACTGATCGTATTAGTCTTTGGTAAAAATCACCCTATCAAGCCGCCTTCTCCACAATAAACAACCACTTTGTACCTTTTGAACTGTAGAAGTCTTTGACCTCAGGGTTATTGATTACAGTCCACATATCTGTAAGTAATTTATCGGCACTTTTAAACGTTTTAGAATTGTCTGAAATAATGGTAGAACACATTCCTCTACGAGTGATAAATTTTCGAAGTGCTAACAGGAAGTTTTTGCACTAGCTCTAGATAGACAGCTCGTGTTACCGCACAGGGGAAGATGCATTTGTAATATTTATTGTCATTTCCTTTGCAATATAATGGACTCGCAAAATCCAATCCAGTTGTTTTGAATATTTCTCCTTCTGTGATTCTATTAGATAGAAATGGGGGGCCATTACTTGTGTTCCCTTATGAGAATTAAATTTTTTACATGTAAAAAATTTGTTGAACTTTTCACAATTTGTCTGCCTTTAATAACCCAAATTTTTTCTCTCACTTGAGTTAATGTATCGGCAAAACCTGAATGATGAACTAAATTGTGAGCGTGATTTATCGCAAGTTCTGTCAATCTATTTTTCGTTGGCAGTAAAATAGGATTTTTTTCTTCGAAATTTGAATGTTGAAGCCTACCTCCTAATCGCATCAATCCCATTTCGCCGAGAAAGAGATTTAGGGAATGTAGTGGTGAATCCCGATGAATACTTTTCTTTTCTTGTAGCAATTGATATTCCACGGTAAAGTTTTGACGTTGTGATGATTTCACCCAGTGTTCTTCTGCTTTGCATATTTCTTCAGTCGTAAGTGGCTCGAGACTTTTATTATGGTTTCTAGAATTGTTTATAAAGCTAAAACCCAAGCTGTTATCTGATAAAGACATGTTAAGGAGCTGAAATTTTCTATTTACAGAATGCTTTCTGCTTTGCATTCCATAATTGGAATAATTGCTTTGGATTTTCGTTCTCAAGTGTATTCAGTCCCGTCTATTTTGAAGGGAGGAGTCGGAAACCAGTGTTCGTTTGGTAAAGTTAGAGATGCTGGACCACTGTACCACTCTGCATCTTGAACTAACTTTAATGCTGATTCTCCGTGTGTAATTTTGTCTGCAGGGTTTAACTTTCCGGGGCGGTGATGCCAACACTTTGAATCAGTGGTTGATTGAATTTCGATCACCCTATTCGCCACGAATGGTTTCCAGTGTCTTAGCTGAATCTTTGATCCAATGCAAAGTTATCATGGAATCTGTCCATAAGTAAAGGTTGCTTTCTTTAATTTGAAACGATTTTCTTTAGTACTGGGAGGTCCTGGTGGCTAAAAGTTCCGAACGTGGAAAAGTCGGTTTTTCCAATGGAGCGACTCTTGATTTGGACATCACAATACTTGTTTGAAAACACCCTTGGTCAAATATGTGAAAATAGGCTACCACACCAAAACCGCTAGGATTAGCATCTGAGAAGATATGTAGTTGAACTTCTGAATCTATAGTTTTATCAGGAAAATATCTTCTATTAAGTGAAAATGCTTTTAAATTCCAGGTTTCGGCACCATAAAATAATTCATATATGGTTCACTGCATGAAACTCAAACTATAAACATCTCCATTTGGCCTTTTTTAGGTTTATTTGAAGACAAGACAGAAAATAATTAATATTTTGATTAAATGAATCTACGCTGGCCCTCTAAACAGCTCAGGGTCACATCATGATCCAATCTGCTATCTAAAGATTTCGGCACCATACGCTATTGCATACTAAGAGAGCGCCATCTACAATTTACAGTTACAACAATATCTGGCTAGTTAGCCGATTTGGGAATACTACAATTCCGACCTTTTTCTATTCTCAGCAGCTAAACCTAACTGTCCAATCCTTTCCCTCCTGCCTGTTGATGTTCCACTTTTTTTTTCCTATCTGGGATCATTGTTATGCCTTGAACCATTATTTACATAATATTTCTGTTAGATTTTTGGTTATCCTCTGACTTAATAATCGCAGGCGCCGGCATCTTATTGTTAAAAAAAATCCTCTAACTTCAATTTGACTGCATCCTGTACAGACGTGATTATTTTTTTTCTTGCTTTGCGTTTTTTGTCAACAGAATATATTAGAAACCTTATTACTTTAAGTATTTCTGCTAGATTTTTAGTTTTTGTATAACTTGGGGGATTGGCAGCCCTAGTGTTTAAAAAAAAATCCTCCAACTTCAATCTGACTGCCTCCTTAATGGATATGATTATTTTTTTTAATATAAATCAAAAAAGAATTAAAATATGCTCCTCCTCCTAAAAAAAAAAAATTGAATGCGCTACTGCATACATTCAAGTAAAGGGTCATGGAATATTTTTTCATAAAGTCCTTGCATTTTTTTTCTGCCAAAAAAGTGTGAACTATGTGCTTGTCGTGTTTTATGAAAACGATTTTTAGCCTCATTTAATATGTAGTTTTGTGGTTTGAGATAATATTGCTATTGTACAATTTCATACAATATATGTTGTTTATCTTTTGTCAACTACAAAATCCAAAAGACGTCACATTTCATGAAAAATATCTACCTAGTAAAATTTGTGACTGAATATCCAAAAGGCTGATTATTTAAGTTTCATGCTCATGCATGCCCAAGTTCAGGAAATATTTATGACTGTGTTTTAAATTTATACTATGAACAGGTACAACCCATGACATATAGTAACAAAAATAACATGTTTTATTTGTGTCATTTTTAAAATTAAAAAGAAAAGTATTGTACTTAACAAATGTATGAAGCTGTAAAAAGAACAAATATCCAGCATTGTGTCAACCTGCTATGAAAATAAAATTACAATGTGCTTTTAATATATTTTCGAAGAGATCTGTAAGTTTATTATTTTTCAACGATATACTAGAAGAAATGTTTCCCTGGAAAGGATGTGCTATTCAGATTTACTGTTGCTAATTTTTCATTTCTTCAGTAAAGTAATAAAGTGTTCTTCAAAGCATTAAAATGTTTCAGTAATTATGCTGCCAGAAACATTCACATTATTTTGAATTGCTATTAATGTTTAAAATGCTTCAAAATGCTAATATTTGTGGTCTGCAATGTCTTTCCATAAAATCGGCAAAGAACTCTTGAAATTTTAAATATAAGTAGTTTATTCCCTAATTTTGCCTATCATAGCTGGAATGTTAATATTTCAAAAATTTAACTTTAATACAATGAGGTGGTAGTTTCCAAAACTTCGACTAAATGGTAGTACTACTTAAATCTTGACAATTGTTTTTTGGCTGGTTCTTAATTCTAATTGGATTTTATACAAAGACAAGTTTGTTTTAGTGAGGAGGAAGGCTGTATTTTTGAAAAAAGATTTTTTTCTCTCCTGTGGGGTATAGTCGGAATAAAGGTTTTCAAAAAATTTATTGAAAGGGAGTTTTATTAATGTTCGCTTTTTCTTTTTTTGTATGGGGATTTGTATTGATGGGGAAAAGATGAGAAAAAGTTCTCTCGTAGGAGTTTATTAATGGGGGGCGGAGTTGTGTAGCTTTGAATATGTTAATTATAAAGCAAGCCTTGGTTAATGTAGAACCTTTAGTGAATGATGTCTAGCAATCAACCTTTTAGCAACCAAAGCAATCCTGTGCTCGCATAGCAATTAATGTTTAAGTGAACAAAGCATTAAAAGCTTATATCTCCAAAATGCGTGCCCACACAGCTAGTTTAGATAGACCATAAATCTGAAATGGTATTTTATTGTTCTCAAATTAAAATAAATGTTTTAATACAATTTTTGAGTGATTAATATTAAGTTAATTTTTTTTTAAAGGCAATGGAACCCCATAAGATATTGGGCGATTATGGATTAAATTGTTCAACAGCAAAGGCCCAAGCTCCTGCTCAAGTTGGTCTGGCTTATAAAGATAGTGGTGAGTAAGGTTTGATTTAAAGTGTAATAATTTAGTATTTTAACATTGTGATGAGACTAGAATCTTTAAGAAAAATGCATCTAACTAGAAATTATAAATTTTTATGTTTTTCTTGAAATGAATTTTGTTCTATTCTTTAAAGTTTTAATCTGTCCACTTTGCATTATTTGAAAAAGTTTCATTTGTGTTGTATTTTGCATATTCTTATTAAAGTGAATTTTTTTATTTTGGATTTTTCAAGGCTAAATATAAATAAGATGTACACTGGTAGTAAAGTGTCATATTTGGAGAATAATATTTAATTGCAAACATAAAGTTTTTGTTTAATTACAATTTGCAGATTGTTTTTTGAATTTAAGATGTGCATGTGTAGTTATGTTTTCTTTTTGAATTGTTTAAAGGTATGCACATTATAATTGTGTGTACTTCCTCAAACTACATGTTTACTAGAGAAGTTTTAGAAAACATTCCAGTGCATTATTAAATTATGCTATGAAAAAACATTAGTTGGAAAAAATAATAAAACTGGTTTATTGTTGAATTTACATTAAACAGCTATAATTACAATTTTAAAAGAAAAATCCCCTCAAGATTTCAGCAAACTTACATAACAGTCCTTATGAGCTTATTTTCTTTTCGTTTGCGCATTAAATATTTCCACAATTTTTTTATTTCATAATTTTTTTCCCTTTTACAGAAACCCTTGGATTTGAGAGTTTAGAAATCACTCCACTTTCCAGCCCACCAGAGCTACCAGATGTAATGAAGCCCCCAGAAACACAAAGTCACGAACATACTATGGCTTAAGAGTTGTCATTTTTTGAAGTTTACGGCTGTTTTAATTTTTTTACAAGTAGGTACAGTCATTGATTCGTTGTACTATTCAGATATATTGTTCTTTTACCAAAATATAACGTGGATACGAATTTTCTTGTAGTTTATGTGCCCAATTAACATTTTATTTGACACTAATATCTTTTCATTATTCGTTAAAATTTTATTTGAATTTTATTTTGGTTACCATTAGTTATTAATTCATCATGCCATTCAAATTTATTTAGCAGATAATTTTTTGATGAAGGTGGCAAGATATTTACAATTTTGAATCTCATAATAAGTTTCTCAAGGATAATGTGCTTCTGTCAAGACCGAAAGCATTCATTTAGTGTAAAAGCAAAATAAAGCACAGCATATTTTGTATGTTTACGAGTGGCCAAAATGTGAATATCACATCCAAGAAAACTGAACTTAAAGTTGTGGAGCAGCATGTTTCTAATTCCTCAGTATTACAAGTTGAAATTCAGGTAGAATTTATGAAAAAGAATTTGGAAAATTCTTGCAAATTTAGTGGACTATTCCCCCTTAAGTTCGATTTAGGTATTTGAAATTTGTTTTTTCTTTTGGGTAAAAGCTTTAATGACTTAAAGTGGTCTATGTTTGCCTTTTGTGTAATGAACCTTTTTGTAATTCTAGATTTTCTCACATGGCATGTGTGTTGAACACTTCAAGCTCTTATTTAAGCCACCAGGAAGCGAGCCAAGTGGTCAACAGTTCTTTTACTTTAAAAATTGGATAGTTGCAATTCCATAGTTCTATCCTGCATTATTTCTGTGATATGCCTTTTGTGAAGTAAAATATTTTTTCCGTCTCTTTAAAGTTATTTTTCATAGAGTAAACTTGCTTCCCTTAAACCTTCACTGTCAATTTCTTTACATGAAGAAAATCGCTTTCTATTTCCGAAGTACATGAATTCTTTTACGAGGCAAGCTATTGTTAACTTAAGTACTTGTTAGAATAGTAATCTCTGTATTCTTCTCAATTTTCAAATTACCGAAATAAAGCAGAATAAGTTTTTTTTTTAAATCTTCAGATCTCTAATTTAATTATGTTAAAATGTAATACATTAGTTCTGGAGAAAATATTGGCTGTGAACTTTATATCAAGCTTTTATATGTTCCTGAAAACTATTTTTAAAATAATAAAGAGGAAATAATTGTCACATTAAATTGATTTTAAATCAACTATTTGTACAAGATTTTTTTATTGTTTATTATTGTTTTGTAAGATTGTTTGTCTAACACATAGCAGAAATTACTTCAATTTAATATTTTTCCTGTTTAAGCTATGGCAAACTGGATTGAATAGAGTTAAAAAAAATATCTAATTCTTTTACATGTTGTGCCTGCCAGGAATTTAAAAAAAAGAAAGAAAAAAAAGTGTTAAATTTTGTGTTAATTTTTTTCATTTATTGTTCTCCAGTATTGGAAAAATTATAGGCAAACCAGTACTTGTTATTGTTTTATACATAAAGGCATTTCTGTTCTAATGCTTCGTTAATAGAAATAAAAATAAAGCTCATTTCATGTTGTATAGTTTTATAATTTCCATTGTTTGATGCCACATAGTTTGTTTGGATTACTTTGTTTCTTCTTGGGAAACTCGGAAAGTTTTTTTTATATATATAAAATAAGGGTTTACTCTAATTTAATGGTTATTTTTTTTCCTTTTTTTTTTTTTTTTCAATTTTAAATATTCCAACGAGGGCTGCTGTTTGTTTTGGTGATGTCGTGTATTGTGTCTTTGTGCCTCTGTGTTGAATACTACCCAATTATATAAGGCCGTTAGTTTACAGTTTTATGTCAAAGTTTGTTTTTCATTGTTCTGCTATTACTAAATCACTTGAGCCTGTTAAATTGCTGTATTTATAGATATTGTTTCAGTTTATAAACTTGGTTGATAAAAGTATCCTGCACTTTGCATTCAGATGGGTGTTGTATTATGATTCGGCAAGTTCATGTTGGCTCTTGCATGGCTGTTAGAATCCACCTATTTAATAGATAGATAAAAATGAAATGTGAGTGTGTATTCCCCATCCCAGTAAATATTAATCAATGGGCAGTACATAGGATATAATAAAGTTTTAGAGTTAAATTATTAGTACTTCTTAAAGAAATCTCTTTTTTTTTTCTTCTCGGGAGTGTAAATTCAAATTATTTTAAATTGAAAGTCGAGCTTCACATATGGTAATTTTAATGCTGAATTTTTTCTTGATAATTGATTGTTCTATAAAGGTAATTAACTCGAATAGCCATGGAAGTATTATCCAATGACGACAATTTTATTTTTAATCTTTTTATTTAAAACCTTAACTTTTTTCATTCTAAGCTGAATTACTATACCATACTCGTATCTTTTTATAATGATATTAAAACTGCATATTAATGACATTAGTCATGTTGCATTGTTTAGCCATATTTCCCAAATAGAAACACCCTTCTGCAAATTTATGTATTTGCACATATGGCTTTCATAAATGCATCATGAGTAGATTAATTGTTAAAATATTTAAGGTGTAAAATTTCTGTTTTCATGACAAGAAGCCTAATATATTTAATTCCGCAAATTCTTGTAAGGAGTTTGTCGGTTCTCTTACTCAAGCATAAAACTTTAAAAAGATCAGAAATTAGATATAGTTTCTCCAAAATATTTGTTAAATTAATTTACAATGTGTAACATATTAAATATAAAGCTTGGATATTTTGGCAAATGTACAGTAAGCTTTTCACTTTAAAAGTTTGCTTGAATTTAAAGAAATGGTGCTTTCTTTAAAGCATTGAGTGTAGTAACTGAGTCTTTTGTACATTATATTTCAAAATAAAAAAAATGTCAACAAATAAGTCTTAAAATTCTTTTCTACTTTGTTGCTTGACATTGAGTTACATTTTTAAGGCTGAAGTAAATGTGCGCTGATTTTTAAAATAATGGCACATAAAAAAGTTGCACTTATGTATAAGTACATTAAATTTAACACCTATTGTAATTAATTTGCAAATTTTAAAACACTGATAAGTAAAAAGGACGTAATAAGAAATTCTATTAATCATATCAGTATTTATGTCAATTGAATGGTTTACTCAAATGTTAATATATTTTTTGTGAGGAATAATAATGAAAGTTTATTAGTTAAATATTAGTATATTCTTTAATATTGCAAATTCTAAAGAATTTGAAGGAAATAGAAATTAGTGTGTAAAATAAATTTGGAATGGGCTATTACATCATTTTGAATTGACTGACTAGTGTTTCAATTTTTGGGTTACAAATTCTGATGAAGATGCTCAAAAACATTGGAAAAATGTACAACATCAATATTAAAAACTAATCACAAAATAACAAGGTTTATACATATATTTTAAAGCCGGCTTAACTTAATGAACAAATCGCCACTTTAAATTTTTTTTATCTTCCAATTGATTAATGAGCTTTTATTACTAAGGTTATACCTGGTAACATATTTCGTATTGTTTCAAAGCATCTTCACATATTGTCACCCAAAAGAAAGAAGCACTTGGTCTGTACCGTCATTAGTTTTTAAATGTCCGAAACCCCCCAAAAAATATCTAATTTTGACACTTCTGCATGCACCCTTTAAAATTATATATTTTTGTAGTTGTATGGGTTTCACTATTTACCCAAGAACTTGTGTCAGTCACTGAAATAAAAAGAGGATTTTCTAAGGATAGGGTTTTCGCGCATATGAAAAGTCGGGAAATGCCATGGAAAGTCCTGAAATTGGACCTAAGGTAAATTTTGTTCAAGAAATTAATGATATTGTATTAAAAAAAAAAAAAAAAAAGGATTATAAGTCAATGAAGAACAGAAAATTTCATGGATTCCTAAACATTATGAGTAAAATCACGTGATTGTGACGTCATAAACGTCACTATCGCTATTCATCTGATACTTTGACAGAAACAACGGTCACATTTAAAATTCGCGGCCAATGAAAACAATTCTGAATTTGTGTATGTAGATGCAAAAAATTCCTCATAGAAGAACTGATTTGATAAACTTGTTTAACTTATTTTTGTTTTCTTAACACCATGCGCTTCCGTTTTGCATTGTTACCAAAATATTTGATTATTGATTATATAATTTAACATATTATTATTGGCCTATTACTAACTGATTAGCTTCATCATCAGGTACTATAATTTACTTACTGTGTTCGTGATGATAAAATTCATAAAGGTTCATTCTTTGTAAAAAAAAAAAAAAATTGTGATTTCTTGAGTCATGAAAAATTATTTGCTTTAGTCTTGGAATATCATGGATTCGTAACTTTTTATTTTGCAGAAACCCTGTAAGGACTAATCAGAAAGTGCCGAAATTTGCATTTAAATTTTTTTAGATTTAGGACTTTTTAACTTAAGCGTCAAGCGTAAGACAGGGTGCCACGCACCGGGAAAACCTGGAATTGTCAGGAAAAACTAAAAAATTTGATATTTTCTGGAAACGACAGGGAATTTCTTTCGGATTTAAGTTTTCTTCCAAGAAGTTCAGTAACTTTTTTCAGAACGCACATATGCGTTCTGAAAATTTTATATGATATTTTCTTATAACAATGAGTAAAAAGCACCCGCTGAAAGCAAATTGTTTGAAAAACAGATGAAAATCGTTTGTTTTACTCCGATTTCTGCTTCTTTCCCCTGAGATTTATCACTTTCTTCAATTTTATTATTTTTAATGAACTTTGTAGGGCTTTATCAAATTAAACTTGTCTAAAACACCCATCAGAAAAAATTTCTAACTGTGCCACTGTTCAGGGGTCGCAGACGTCCTATATGTCCTATAAATCCTATATTTTTTTAAAAATTGGCAAAAACGTCCTATATTGTCCTATATTTTACAATTGTCCTATATATCCTATATTTCTATATTGATTCGATCTATATTTTCTTCGAATTCGTTATAACGACGCCGTTCGTTGTCATTTTTTATATTTCGGATTCTTTGGCACGATCGAAAGCGATGTTTGTAACGGCGGCGTTTTATCTCTTGTGACGTCACGTGCTGAAATAACCTACAACTCAACTCTACTGTACCGGTGAACGTGGAAGTTGTAAAATGTAAACATGTGAACTTTTCCATTGCACACGGTCTTGAATTTCAGATTTGTTTTCTCTTCGAACGCAGTACATTAATTGGTCATAATACAGAGAGAGATGCAGCAACAAAACTCTGCCTTGAGAAAAACGGATACAAACAACTTGTGATTAACTTGCAGTTACTACTACTAATGAACATTTTGAGTGCTCAGTCAATAATTGATGAAGAAAACAAAAGTGTTAAGATTTACTGTAAGATGTCGAATGGCGATTTTTTTATTCCAATACCGATACGGATTCTGCACCACTTATTGTTTACATCAAACCCCGCCTAATTATGGCAACCATAGGCAGTTCTCTTGCTCTTAAAAGAAATGGTAGGACTGCCATTTTTTGGCGAAAATCACCTTCGCGCAGAATCCGTACCGGATTCGGAATATTAGCTGCGATATTTTCATAAAAGTCGCCAAAATTGGAAATGACGTCAATACGCTGTGTTGTCAAATCCAAACGGTCATTAGGGATTCCGGAAAACCAAGTCACCAGTTCGCCGCATTCAGCGCTAAACCTCCCACTTTTCGACGCCAATCCAACCGACACTGAATAGTAAATCTAAACCAACAAAAATACTTAAAGAAATTGGAATAGTTCAACAGTTATTGATGCTGGAAGCAAAAGACTCAATATAGCAAATAATGTAATTAATAAAACTTGATTTAGAAATGGAATATTGAGGCAATAACGGATGACATATTCAGGATCAGGCGACTTCTTTTTTTCAAAGGTGTGTTTTCTATTCTCTTAAATTAAATATAACGAGTTAATTTTTAAGTTCAGTAGCAACTGTGTGCAGTTATTTGATGTTTTAAATTGTCCTATATATATATTTTTTAAATCCTATATATTTTTATTTTGTCACTTTGACCCCTGACTGTTCTGTACACAAATATATTCTTATTCGACTATTTTGTAGTTCAAAATAACACTGCGTATATATTTCCCTCATTTTTTATATTTTAATTTTTTTTCACCCCAGAGAAATATGAAGGGAGATGCACACACAGATTGCTACTTATACCATCTAATCACATCTTCGTGTGCAAGTACATCAGTGTTTGGTGACACAAACCCCAAACATTTTACTATTCCGTAAAAAAGTGGATTTCCGCTTTTTGTAACCAAAATTTTGATTAATTGATAAAAATGCACATTAAAATATTCTAAAATTTTTCTGTATAATCCTTGTTTAAAATTACAATTTTAACTGCAATTGTATGCAATTTTTTTTTTTACTTCGTATTGAAATGAAACCTGGAAATTTAAAAAAAAAAAATGTCTTGAAAAGGCAGGGAATTTTGAGTGTCAACCCTTTTAAGAGAGATCGTCATTATGTCCCTGCCCCAAACAGACTGCAATTTCAACGATTTGGAAGGATCCGAGGGCAAAAAAAAGAAGAAAAAAAGGGCTTAGTGCATGTAATCAGTGTATCCACGAAACAAACTGTGCTTCTTGTCATCGAAATTCGTTAAAACCATAAAAGTTAAAAAAGATCTTCTTCCAACATTTGTCATCTACTTCTTTATTCATTGGCCGACCAAACGGTATAGTGGTTAGCGTGCTAGCTTCTAGACCGCGAGGTTGCGGGTTCGAGTCCCGTGTTAGGCATGGGTGTTCCTAAATGTATGTTGGCTTGTCTAATGACGAATGTTTCGGCGCATTATAGCAACACCTCCTATATAAGAAAGCCTCTGCACGGGTTACCACTTTTAAATATGACGTCATTAAAATAGTCAAACTTTAAAACTACGAACTTCTTCCATACGGGGTGCTATTTTGAAGAAGATATCTTTTCGATTTGGCAATAAATGGTTTGGCAACGTTTTACGTGCTTGTGATTCGTCAAGATCTATTTTGGCGCATAACTCTGGCGTACGATGGACGATAGCAAAAATCGCCATTTTGTTTACCGAATACGTTAAGTCTGCTGCATTTTCTGTTTCAAACGCGTATAGTTTGCTGTATTTTCTGTTCCGAAAACGTAAAGACTACTGCATTAAGAGTGCTATAAATTATTTTAAATGCCATTTAAATGCCCTGTGGTAAACTGCAAAGGAAATTTTAAAAATGGGCCAAGAGTTCCGGTAATTATATTTCCTACAGATAATTAACTTAAAAGAAGATGGATAACTGCTGTTTCGAGAAAAGTTTTCGTAATTACTTCTAGTTCAAGGGTAAGCTGAGAGATGGAGTGGTTTCTTCTATTTTTGAAAGCTATCCTAAGCTACATGTCTAAAGCAACAGTATCAAGACCCAAGTCCTGGAGAAAAGATGGTAATAGCGAATGAGCAAAATATCAGCAAAACTATCCAACGGATTCAAAAGGATTGATTCACTGATTTAAAAGAATGTGGTCAATTTAAAATAGTCGACATATCTTGTTTTAAAGAAATTACACTCTCCGAAGAAGATTTTATTGCCATTACTAAATTACAGTGCCGATTATTGTGACCATTCCATTGTGAAATTCAGCAAATGTTCTAGCTCTAAAAATATTTTCACACTTGAAAACATCGATGAAGATTTTGATTTTCTAGATAATATAAGAATAGTTACATTTTGAATCTGGATAAAGATGGTTTATGCTATCCAAAACTTGAGGTTTTGAATGTTATTTTGTATTTATAGGTTGTAATTCAAAAGTTCATTTCTGTAATATATGAGAAGTTATTTTAGAATATTTGAAGGGCAGAGATTACTTTCAACAAGTCTAACTTTAGATATTATTAATAGTAAAGAAATATATAACATTCCGCATGAATGTAAAGAACATAATATTAAATTTATTGTAGAAAGTATTTTAAGGGATGCTGCAAACATGTATCGAAATAGTTATTGTAGGCAACAAAATGACAACCTGTTACAAGAAAAAAAAATTTTGAGGCAAAAGAATGTTGAAAATAAAAAAGAAAACTTTAAATTAAAGTAATTTTAAAGTTAATAAATAACAACACTAAACTATTTTGCTTTAAAATGTTGTATTGATTAATAATAACTATGATTTGTGAATAAAATAAAAATAGTTTATTTAGATTAGGTGTTTTATTTCGGAATAAAATTCAAATTAATAGTTGAACATAAATATAAAAAAAAATTTAAATGATCTCTGTCAATAAAAAAGAAATGTTTTCTAAATGCTCTCCTATTCAAATTAACTAGCAAAACTAAGAAAAGGATAATTCCTATGCTACCACGAAAGACTATTGACTACTCTATGTGACGTCACGCAGTCAGTGCGAAGGCTTTCTTAAATAGGAGGTGTTGATTATAGCCCTCGTGTTGCTGACGGCGCCAGATAATCTGAAAACAACCAACCAATCTATATTCAATGAAATTTTCAGGTCCCTTGTATGTGCCGAATATATGGAATTAATACCCACATATCGATTTTAATTTATACTGTTTCGTTGTATTAAAAGAAATAAGGATTAGAATCATCGCTGCTTCACAATTTTTCAGCCGTGCACACTTCTCTGTATCACTACACAGAAAACTATTGGATTTAAAAGTGTGAAATTATCGACATTTGTATAGAAATATTTGGGAAATCTGCTTACTTTTAGCGATGCAAACTTTTGTTTTTGAGTTATTTGTATTTGACACCAATAACGCGTTCACCAACTGATTTATTTTCTCTTAATCAAAGAGAAAGTAAATTTTTTAAAATAAAAATTTCTCTAGGGAAAAATAATCGCCGTAGAAATGTAATATTTTGCAAAAGCACTCAAACACTGGCGTATCCCTCTTTTCTTTAAAAAAAAAATTCAATGTGGGTATAGAGTTATTAAATATCTAAATTTCGAAAATTCAAATTCAAACTTGCGCAATTTGTGTTCTTTTTTTTTTTTTTTTTTTTTTTTTTTTTTTTTACATATAAGCAGTGGAAATGTATCGAAAAAGATGAGTTTTTTAATGAATTATACCATGACATAGATCAGATTATCAGGATTCGTTTTTTTTTTGTTTTTGATTTTTACTTTCAATTACCCATATGTTTACATAGGATAATTCGGTCAAAAGAAAGAAAGAAGAAAAAAAAAGTGTCCCCCTCCCCTTTTCCCCCTTTGCATTTCTCCACATTTTGAACATCCTGATTTCAAAAAAGTGATCTTAAAAAAACGCCTGTCTGTGTTTAACATAACTCCCGAACAAATTGATCTACACCAAACTAGCCATTTTTACTTAAATGAGCGAAAATATGAAAATTGTAAATAACACCATAAATTTTAATGTAATGACCGGTATTATAATGTAATTGAAAGTTGTCCCATTTTCCACCCCCCTAGTTTATATTGTAAAGCTTTTGTCAATAATTTTCACCATTTTCTTTTGAAAATTCGTAGCAATACTGTTATCCAAATATATAATATCTTCTGCCTAAGTTTTTAGCAAAGAACTTATAAAAGGACTATATCATTCTATGTTTCTCATCATAAAAAAACATCCACTCTAAGACAATAATATTTTCTCCAACTTGACGAGATTTGTGTTGCTAAAAGTTAACAAATATTGTAGAATGGGCGATTTTTTAACTACAATCTACCTCAAATTTCGAAACAGTGAGTAGAATTATAAAGCAATTGAAAGCGATTCGATTTTTCACATACTTAGTATTGTTTTTCAAGAACTCTGAAAACTGTATTATTAACTCTAATGCCTGGATTTTTTTTTATCACGATTAGATTTTTTCAAAAACCACAAATTCGCCACAAATTTTATCAAAAAGAGATTTGAGTATATACAATTCAAAATAAGATTAAATGTATATTACAGATTAAAAAGATCTAATAAAGCTAGAAAGTAAAATAATTACAGGACAAATCTGTCGAGGCCTAATTGACCCACTTGTCATCTAATCGGGTTGAAACTTAGCATATAGATTCGATGTCGATGACAATGCATTCTATCAAGTTTTGGAGGCTGTCGCTGTCACTAAATGGCCATTTTTACACGTTTCTGTCTTCGGAATACTCATAAACCAACTTGCCGTCATCCAACCGAACTGAAATTTGACAGTTTCGTTGTCAATAAGAATGCATTAAATATCGAGATTTGGGGACTGTCACTATCACCACCGCTTGTTAAGCACATTTCTATTATTGCTTCAGTATACGAATCAACCAACTTGCCATCATCCAAACGCACTGACATTTGATTAATAGATTAATCGTCAATAAGAATGCATTATATAAAAGATCGTTTTATGCATGTTACTATTGTCGTTTTGAACAGGGACGTTGCCAGAATTTTTTTTTCGGGTGGGAATATGAAATTATTAATCAACAACTCTTAATTATCATTTTCTTTATTAATGCCGAATATATTTAGCAATCAAGATAGCAGGTATTTTTTCTACGCATGTTCTAAAATTTAAAAACATTTAAAATAAATTTACTATTTTAAACAAAATCCTTTTATTTTGGAGTTATAATAGCGAAAAGAAAAATTTTGGGAGGGGATATATCCCCATTAGAGGTCGGAAATATCGATCAAAATAAATATCGATACTATATCGTTGCATAGAAAAAAATATCGATATATCTATACATGATTTTTTAATTTTTTTATTTGATTTTCAATTTTGCCAGAAACGAAGTTTTTTTGGGGAAAATTTCTTCTCTTCATGAATTCATGCCAAAATTGTTTTAATAAATAAATTATAAAAATCGTTTTTATAAATAAATTATATTATCAATTAGAATAAATAAAATACATTTGGATGTCAATGCATAAATTCACATTTATTTTGAAAGAAGAAATTTTGAAAATTAGCTTACCGCATATTTTGCTGATAGAGATATTTTTAATATTTAAAATTAAATGCAAATTCCAGGCACACGTTGGCAACAGAAACGGCGCTATGTTAATGACTACTAATAAATGATCTTATTTTTTAAGTACATTATGTTTTATTTTTGGTTAGGGTGCCCTTTTAACTGTCTCTCAGCCAAGTCCAAACTTTAGTTTTGAAATTTTTGAAAAGGGAATAAGGAAAATCGAAAAAGCACCTGGAACTACAAAACGATCATCAAAAACCTAGAAATGTTTGAAAATATCGATACATCGGGGATTTGTATCGATATTTTTAATATCGATATTTTTTTAAAAATATCGATAAAAATATCGTCGTATTGATATATCGCCGACCTCTAATCCCCATATCCCTCCCCCTGGCTACGCGCCTGGTTTTGGATGTCTAATTAACACACTTGCCTTCATCCAGTCGAGCTTAAAACTGTCAGATAGAGTCGATGACAATGCATTCGTTCAAGTTTTTGAGACTGTTCCTTGTTACTAAATAGCCGCTTTTACACACGCATCAATTGGTGCTTTGAAACTATTATGTATTAAACCTACTTCCCGTCATTCAATCGAGCTGAAACTTGGCAGTTACACTCGTTGTCCATGACAATGCTTTCAATAAAGTTCTATTAACCAGATACCTTCAATTTGGTGATATTAAATGACTGAAACGTTCTCCTATTACGGTTGAGGAGGCAAAATCTTCAGAAGACTAAACTAATTGACCCATTTGCCGGCATTCCTTCAAGCTAAACTTGGAAAATGGACCCGTTGTGCATGACAATGTATTCAATCAAGATTTGGGGACCAAAATGTTAGTAAATTTCTTGAAATGGATGTTTTGCTCCTAGTGGTCAAATACTATGAAAACTCGATCAGAGATCAATTCAATAAGCATAGCAATTGCACATAAAAATTGGCAATCCATGTAATGTATTCCCATTGGAACCTTCGATTTCGGATTTAGAATTCTCTGGTATGTTCCGGAATTTGCGAGAAGCTCCTTGAACCGTCGAACGTCACTAGGAAATCTATAAAAGCCCCATACTTCGGTTAGACCACGCCTTTTGATACCATTTTAATCTTCATGCTAGCCAAACGTCTCTCCCACCTCCCATCTCTCTGGCAATAAACTTTTGTTTCTTTACCACAACCACGATTTTTTTCTTTTAAGAATGTCTACACTACTTCACCGTTACATGCATATAAAGGATTTATATTAAAAGTTTTGGTTTTATAGAATATAATATTAACAGGCGATCAAAACATTTTACTGCTGTCCCAACTAAAAAAAGTTATCTGAACTGAAACTGATTTAAAAAAAATAAAAAAGGCCCCAACCCATTTCGATTAGAGGTCGGCGATATATCGATACGACGATATTTTTATCAATATTTTTTAAAAAACATCGATAGTAAAAATATCGATACAAGTCACCGATAAATCGATATTTTCAAACATTTTTAGTTTTTTGATGATCGTTTGGCAGTTTCATGTGTTTTTCCGATTTTCTTCATTTGTCATTTATTAGTAGTCATTAACATCACGCCGTTGCTGTTGCCAGCGTGTGCCTGAAATTTGCATCTAATTTTGAATATTAAAAACATCACTATCAGCAAAATATGCGATAAACTACTTTTCAAATTTTTTTCTTTAAAAATAAATATGAATTTATGCATTGACATCCAAATGTATTTATTTATTCTGATTGATAATATAATTTATTTATTAAAACAATTTTTATAATTTATTTATTAAAACAATTTTTATAATTTATTTATGAAGACATTTTTTATAACTTATTTATTAAAACAATTTTTATAGTTTATTTATTAAATTTTTTTTTATAATTTATTTATTAAAACAATTTTGGCATGAATTCATGAAAAGTAGAAATTTACCACGAAATACTTTGTTTCTGGCAAAATTAAAAATCAAATTAAAAAAAAAAAATCATCTATCGATATTTTTTTCTATACAACGATATAGAATCGATATTTTTTTTTATACAACGATATAGAATCGATATTTTATCGATATTTTTTCTATGCAACGATATAGTATCGATATTTATTTTGATCGATATTTCCGATCTCTAATTTCGATACTAGTTATTAGAAAGAAACAATTACATCATCCATGCAGATTACACTATAATTATTGAGATATCGCTCTGATTCTATTAGTGACACTTCCTTTAGCGCCGTCATCCACATCAAACTTGAATAAGCAGCAAAAAGTTATTAAACTGAACTAAACCTTCTAATGATAAGTAGTATTAAAAAAAAATTAAATTTAATGATTATTATGTTTTGATAGGGACGTCTCTACATGTTTATGCTCATGGGAGAATAGGGAATGGAATTGAAGCTCATGACTCGGACATGTTCCACAGCAATTAAGAACGACAAATGACTCCTAGTTTGCCTTCATTTGTTTAAGTGTCGTTGGTGTGTATTCGTCTCCATTTTGGACATCAAAATGCCAGTAGGAATTATTACGCCCCGTATGGATACAAGCAACGGGATTCGTGGTTTCTAAATTGAAACATTCACTTGATTTGGCATTCAGTAGTTTTGCAATATTTTACTTAATTATTCAATTGCTTATTAGATTAGTTTGCGAATTGAACTTGTAAAGGTGTCTTTGAAATCTGTCGGCATCGGAAATAGATATACATATCAATATTATTAAACACTCAAAGTATTATAGAAATGTAATGTAAGTATTGAAGTTTCCAGAATAAAATAATGAATGTTATATGATTTTTCTTTTGCCTTTTTTCACGATTTACTGGTTATTGCAATTCTAAATAAAGCGCTTTCAATATTTCGTGATAAAATGCCTCGTAGGATATATTTTTCATATTGAAAAGTTTGAATCCGAATTTACGCGAAACTACGGCAATATCGATGCCACTCTAAAAAAATTGCTATGAAGACGTGCTTTTAATATGAAAGAAAATAACTTCAATGTAGAGTATGGGCATAGGATAGTGGCCATTGAAAAAATTAAGTTTTTTTAGAAATTGTCAATAAACGGCTATGACAATTTTAATTAAAATCATGTAGTTATAACTTTTAAGGTGTTTTAAACTCTCCCACTTCTTACCTCTGAAATTCCCGAAGAAATTCGATAAAGGCGTAACAAGTTGTAAAACGAATGTCTTTAACCTTTTCCTTTGAGCATTGTCCTTTAACGACTGTTACTCCTCTGTTTCACTTACCCCAAAGGAAACATGTAATGATTGACGCCAAACACATCGCTAATTTTACCTATTTGTCGCTTTTCTTCTGCTATTGTAATAAACATCGCCAAACAAGCCTTTTTTTATGAAATGAAAATATAAAAAGAAAACTGTAAATTACAATTATCCATGCCGGATATAAATGTAATGACCAGTATTATAGTGTAATTGAAAGTTATACGATGTTTCACACCACTAGTTTACTTCAAAATTGTTGTTTATGAGAAGTAAAAGCTGTGTGCTTTGAGATATGAAGACAGCAATGATTCCTACCATTTATTTGCAGGTAACAGTGCTAGAAGTGTGGGTAGGCGCGGTGTGACGCGTCCTCCCACTTTTCAAGAAAATACCCATGCGTCCCCCCCACTTCTAAAATCACTGAAATATATCCCCCCCCCCCCCTCCCACTTTTGAAAACACTCAATCCGTCTGAAAACTACTAATAAAATATGTATATATATTTTTTAAATATGAAAACTTTAAAACTATTTACGATGTATATAGTATCATGTTATTATAAAAATTTATTGTACTACTTTGGATAAAGATGTAAGTATTTTTACTAACAAATATAGTTACACTTGGTCAACTTTTAACTTTGGAATAACGTTCTTTTAAGTTAAATTTTTGTTCTTGCTTCATATAAAGACAAGCTATTTAAAAAAAAAAAAAAAAGAGAAAGAGTTTTTATCAATTTAATTTCATGAAAGCGTGCACATTTATAAGCACTATTTAAATCCAAATAAACAGTTTTGTGTATAACTTTGAATTATTACTTCACTTTATCTCTTACTTCAAAGTAAAAAAACTAAGACGCCGAATATTCATTAAAATAACAATACATTTTTGACTCTTGTTCACTGTTAGTGTTAGGAAGTATAAATTATCTCCTTACTAATTGATATTTTTTATAAGTTACGTAATTATAAAATTTATCGTTGAAATTGGGGAGGGGGAGGGTGCACTTGTCACCAACTTTTGGACATACCCCAACTTCTTTTCCACCACTTCTGCCACTGGCAGGTTATGACTTATTCCAACAATTGATGAATTTTAAAATGTTAACTTGAGATTTAATACATATTTTTGAGGAAATTAAGAGTTAATTGTGATGTTAATTCCGATGAATATTAATTTTCGATGTACTTCGTAAGCTGTACAGCTTCGATGCTGCAATTAGTCACATCAACGTTTATGCTCAGCAATTTAGAAGGTTAGTGAAGTCTTTCGTATTAAAAAAAAAAACAAAAAAAACTTACGCGAAAATTCTCTGTTGGAAATGTTTTATATCTATTTAATTTTACACATCACCTAGTATCTATCCACAATAGTTTACCAACAACAATTATATAATAGCTAGTTTCAATCAATAATATGTTCTTAAGCATAAAAACATCATAAAAGTCTGTTCATGTCTCTGGTACTTATAATTTATATTCAGAGAATCTCATGCTACCTAACTTAACAGGTTTTTTTCTGTATTCATGTCCTTAAAGCGTAAAACTTTTCTATCTACTGCTATAAATTCTTTACACGTTCAAGTGATAATAAAATTGATAGTACGATCATACATTATCTATAAATGTTTTATCTTAAAAATAAAACAAATAAAGTGATTATATTGCAGTCCAGTTCTTTTATTTCTTAGGAAACGATAATCATTCAAAAACTATAAAGCTCGTTCATGGCAAGCATTTGATGGTGTTCATAGTTAAATATGTTGGTGTTCACATGAGTGTGATGGTGTTCATAGAGCATTAAATATAGAAATAAAAGTTCCTAAATTAATATATATATATGTGTGTGTAACATATGTAACGTGTATATATATATATATATATATATATATATATATATATATATATATATATATATATAAATGAATGTTATGAAAAATATTAGTTCTTTTTATTTTGATTTTCAAAATTTGTATTAACAAAAATTTAAAATTCTTATTAATTTCAAACTTTGCATAATGAAGGTTTATATTTTCCTTCTTTCTTATTTATCTATTTAATGTGGAAATAGTTGTAATTGTATAAAAAATCGATCTCGATTTTTTTTTAACATAGATCTAATATATGTGTAGTAATTGTAATTAACTGAAGACAAAGGAAGAGATTTTCTGTAAATTTTTTCGCTAACACACTGGTGTTATATTGATTTTAAAATTACAAGAAGTTTAGTTAGCAAATATAAATATTAACTATAAATTTTGTTTACATATTAAAAGTTGTGCCGTAAGTAAAAGTTATCTAAAAACCATGATTTGCATAATTATACATGTACATTCGCCATTTTTCACACAGATCTTGCATATAAAACTAGTCAATATGTTTGGGGTATAAAAAATCGCTTTAAATAACTTTCTTTCTTTTTAAAAAATTAAAATATTTCGTATGCTTACATATCTCAAGCAATACCTTACTACAATTTCCAAAAAGAAAGTATTTGAGAATTTAGTTCAATTTTTATTGTAACACACATTTTTTACAGAAGTAAAAATACCTTTATTGAGGCAGAAATGGAAATTAACTAAAAATCGAAATATGACATAAAAAAACTATTGTGAAATCGATTACAAATATTTCCTGTTTAAATCTTACGAAAATATAAACACAGGTCAATAGATATCTAATGTAACAGAAAACAATTGAAGTAGATGCTAATATGGGTTTTTTTTCTGAAGAATTTCAAGAATTAGTGTCCTTCTGTTTCTTTATCTTTGAAATATTAAATAATATGACACATAAAAATTCGATTCAGTTGTCAGCTTGTGCTTGATGTTTGCATATAATTTTAAACATTAAAAACATCTCTCTGCAAAACATGCGTCAATTTAAACTTCAAAATTTATTTATTAATAATTAACATATAAAAACAGAGTTTTTAAAAAATCCTTTGTATGCATTGTCAATTTTTATATTCATTAACACAGCGCAGATATCAAAAACATTTCTGTAAGAAAAATGTGCATCAAACTACGTTTCAAAATTCATTTATTAAAAATGAACGTGAATGTATACTCTCGCATATCATTTAATATAATCTCAATATCATTTATTTATTCTGATAAAAACAATTTAGTTATTTATTTATTAAAACAATTTTAGCAACAGGGAAGAGTTTTGTTCAATAATCGTTTAAATGCTATTTCAGCACGATTGGATGACAGCAAGTTGGTTTATTAGTGATCCGTAAAAGTGAAAATTTTTAGTGACAGTTACAGCCGCAAAATTTGATAGAATTCATTGTTATCGACATCGAATATGTCTGCCAAGTTTCAGCCCGATTGGATGACGACAAGGGAGTTAATTAGGCCACCGCAGATTCCGCCGCCATCAACAAACATACACACAAAGTTGAAGTTAAAGCAAAGGATTTAAAAATAAGTGTGAATTTATACATTCAAGCCTAAATATAAAACTATTTTGGCATCAGGAAAGAGTTTTAACAATGATCATTTAAAATTCTTTCACTTAGCATTATTTCGCAACGCAATGTTGAATTAACTAGACTACACTTCATAACAAATTTATGCATTCACTTCCAATTATCTTTTATTTATTCTGATAAAAATAATTTTGACAACAGGAAAGAATGTCTATGATGATTGGTTAAATGCCATTTATTAGTATTCTAAAATGATTATAGAAACATGTGCAAATGCCGTTTCGTGACCATGACAGTCCTCCAAAACTTGATAAATGCATTGTCATCGACATCGAATCTATCTGACAAGTTTCAATCCGATTAGATGAAGGCAAGTGGGTTAACTAGGTATCCGCAGATTTGCCCACAGCCACACACACACAAACAAAATTGAAGTTAATATAAAGGATTTAACAATATAACTAATAGAAGAACATTGTTTTTAAAATCAGTTTCAGCTCAGTTAACTTTCTTTAGTTGGGACAGAAATAAAATGCTTTGATCACCTGTTAATAATATATCAGATAAAAACAAAGTTTTTAGTATAAATCATTTATATGCATTGTCGATTTTTAAGTAGAATCGCGACTTCTTGAGCTCAGTTCGAGTTTTCATAGTGCTTGACCACTAAGAACATAAGACCAATTTCGAACTACTTACTAACTTCTTTTTTGACCCCAAAATACGATTGAATGCATTGTTACCCACAACGAGTCTATTTGTCAAGATTCAGCTTGACTGGATGACGGAAAGTGGGTTAATTAGTCCTTCGAAAGTTTTGCCTCGTCAACCTTAATATTAGAAGGTTTCAGACATTATATACCACAAAATGTTTGAATTAAGCTTGGTATCTATATAATAGAAAGTTAATAAAAGCTGATAAGTCTGATGTAGGTTAATAGAAACGTGTATAAAAGTCGCCTTATGTATTCACATCCAAATATCTTTTATTTATTCTGATTAAAACAATTTTGGCATCAGGAAAGAGTTCAGCAATGACCGGTAAAATGAGATTTTAGCGAAATTGCTTGACGTTAAGAAAGTTTATAAGTATTATGTAAAAACGACCCTTTAGAGACAGCGACTGCCCCCCAAAACTTAATAGAATGCATTGTCATCGACATCGAATCTATCTTCCAAGTTTCTGCCCAATAAAATGACGGCAAGAGGATTAGTTAAGTTTTCGTAGATTCTCCAGGCAGCCCTCCCCCACAAAAAGTTAATATAAAGGATTTCAGAAGAAAAACAACTTTGAGTTCGAATAGTGATAATGTAAAACATTTACAAATTTTCTATGCTTAACGTGCTAAAACTAAGTATTACAATAAAATGACCTAAAAATAAGTTTAACTTCTTTTAAAATTTATTTGTGAGGACTAGTCATACGAAAATTATTTCTAAAATTCGCAAATTAGTGATTTCACTGACACTTTCAACTAGACAAACTTTTATGATTTTTTTCTGTAAGGCTGTAAAACCAGTTTTGCTACTAAGGAATTAAGCTCACAGAGAAGCCCTTTAAAAAAAAAAGTAGAAATTGCAGCTGTAGTGATGATAAAGTGATTTATTTCTGTATTTTTATTACAGTACTTGTGATCTATTTGTAATTTTAATTACCAGTCCTTTCAAGTATGATTTGTGTTTTATATTTTTAAATGTGTCCTATACTCATCTGAAGTTATCATCCATTTCAACATGCTATGGTCAGTAACTCTTAACTACGTGCCCATTTAGGAATTAGTTTGATTTCCTGTTTCTAAAAACAATTCTATAAATATCCAAGATTAACTTTCTTTGAAAATCACTATAAGTTTTCTAATTTATTACATTGAAAATAAAATAATCTGCTTTGAAAATTAAGTTATAAAATAATTTGCTTTAAAAATAGTTTTTTTTACTAAATAAGCAGTAACATAAAGGCTGTGATAGTCAATGAATAAATATGATGTGGAAACGTTATTTTCATGAAAATGAATAAATTGTAAATATTGATAAAATTTTGGCTTTATAATGCATTTTTATTACGTATTAAAATTGCCACTGTAGAACTCTTTTTGTAATGTGCTTTGCATGTTCTTGGGGAAATTGACCTTCAAATATTGCCTACATGTGCTGTTGTATAGTAGCTGAATGTACATAATAATTTGAAAGTAAAAGAATAAATAAATAAATAAATAAATAAATAAATAAATAAATAAATAAATAAATAAATAAATAAATAAATAAATAAATAAATAAATAAATAAATAAATAAATAAATAAATAAATAAATAAATAAATAAATAAATAAATAAATAAATAAATAAATAAATAAATAAATAAATAAATAAATAAATAAATAAATAAATAAATAAATAAATAAATAAATAAATAAATAAATAAATAAATAAATAAATAAATAAATAAATAAATAAATAAATAAATAAATAAATAAATTATTTCCGCATTTAATCTTTAGGGTTCTTGTACACAATGAACTAAATAAATAGAAATTATTGGGTGGAACCTCTCATAGGCAGTCAGTACTCGGTAGGCTAGAGTTTTTCGAGAATTAATATCAGTCTAGTGCAATGAGTAGAAAGTAGATCAAACATATGATGTAAGAATATTTGGAAATAGCTCTAGCCTGCCAAGTACTGATTGCCTATGCGAGATTCACACCAATAATCCCATTTTAGTTCATTGTGTGTAAGTAACCCCAAAGAAATTAAAAACAGCCGCTTTGAGGCAGCCATATGATTTTATAACTTTTTCTGGCTGATTATTTTATTTGGCGTAAGTTATTTTTTTTTTTTTTCCTTTTCTTTTCACAACGTCTAATTGTTTTTTGCTTGATATGCAGCTATAGGGCACAGAAAGGAGAAAGAATTTCCCATCCGTTTCCTCGTGGATAGTAAAAAAGGATGAACGGTATCTGCTACGATCATTACAGGAAGAAGATTAAAATATAACTTTTTGTATTTATATTTATATTGTATTTATCTATTTTTCAATATAATAGTTATAACTAGTTCAATAATCAAATCAAAAAGAATTACTTTCAGAATTAAATTTATTGCGAAATTGATTTAAATTAACAAAAAAGAATCCCCTTATAAATTAAATATAATCTCTCGTAATTCCTTTCTCTATACTGTATACACAATGCTCACCTAAAACCAAAAGATTATTACTTCCAACAGTAATATCCCTATGGGTTATTATTTGATTATCAATCTCAGATAATTTCCAGATTCAATTACTTAATAATTAAATTTATACTTCAAGGATTCTGATTGGATAGAAAAGTTTGGAACACATGCGCAATGTATTCTCTTCTAATGTGAAGCCACTCCTCCTTGTGGATAAAATGGAAGACAAGCCACAAAATTCGAATTGTTCCAGAATATATCTCTTAAGTTCAATTCTGCAAACGATTTCGCCCTTACCTTGTGTAAGTAATGGACATTTTTATTGTAATTCTTTGCTAAAGATTGTTAACATAATATTTGTTTGCTTTTTATAGATTTTTTTCGTGAATGTGTTAAATTTTAAAAAGATATGTTTTTAAAACTTTATTTAGGTTATTCAAGGTATTTTGATAATAATACTGATCGATTTATTTGAAGTTATTTTGATAATAATACAATACAATCATAGAAACCTATGTAATGGTATGATTTTCATAAGACTTGCAACGTGCTCGAAATTATTTCATGTAATAAAATTTAATTCTTACATTCTGCTTTCGACTTCAACTAAAAGTGTATAAAATTATAAAAAAGCTAAATCTGTAGAATATATATTTTCTGGACACCATTTTGAGATATAATTAATATGGCGGATTAAATTATACTAATATGATGACATAGCAAAGTTATCTTAGCATAATACAAAAGAGTGCAATTTTTAATGCAAAATTTAATTAATGTATTTTGAAAGTTTTATGAAAAGTATCTCATTGTATGAATATAGATATTGCTTTTCTAACCCAATTCCCTTTTGTAATATAAATATGGAGCAATTATAATAATTCGGTATAATTTACTTGATATTGATAAAAACAGGTTTTATGACTATTGGTTGATTCAGTCAAAAATCGTTTTAAAGGCCAGAAACCTATGCAAGCCATAATATCTGTAATTTTAGCTAAATTTTATTTTAAAATAAGAGCTGCATTTTAATTATATATTGGGTGAATCGGTAGAATAACTTGAAAATATACATATTGATAAATGTTAAAAATATTTTTTTTGTCAAATTAAATTTAATGACTTTGGTATTTACAAATTCTGCTCTTTAAATAAAAAAATATGTATTGGAATATTTTTAATTTTTAACATAGCTCCAATTTTCAATATACATTTTTAGTTCACTTGGATAGGATAATCCAATAGATAATCCAATCTTGAATATCGCTGCAAAACTTTACACACTTCTGAACAATCAGATTATTTACGGGTATAATAACATTCAGCAAAAATCGATCACTTCATTAGCAGACTATATGTCAGAATAAATCAATTTCTTGTCAAAGAATAATCTAATATGAAATTCGAAAAATGATTGTTTGGTATTTAAAAATATCATATAAAAAATAACTTTTCTAAAAATTTCTGAGAATTGTTTGATTTATAAGAATCGTTTGGTTTTTAGAATATAATTTTGTATTGAAAGAAAAATCATATTTTATTGATTTATGGAAATGGAAAGATTTAACAATCAAATTTTTGTATTTTCTTAAAAAATAAAGTAATCCACAATTCTGATTATTCGTCAAAATCTTTCACCACTTGTCGTTTGGTACGTTACTTATCAAAAGTGAATACTGGAAGAAAAATATGAAAATACTTTGAACCTATTGTTTTACAAAATTAAGTTTGCGGTTAATTGAATGATAAAATAATTTTTAATCTGATTATTAGAACTTACATTATTCTAAGTACTACATATTAATTAAGCAAACTAATTTTAATAACTTTTTTTAATCATTTAGGTATGAATTTTGTCATTTTTGAATTCAATATCACACTGATAAAATTTATAAAAATAATGAAGTAACGTTTATACATACTTTTTTTCTCTTTAAATGTTTTTACCATTAATTCTCTTTGAAATGTTTGAAAATGTTACTTTCTTTTTTTATTTTATTTGACACACCGAGTTTAAAGTTTCTGCGTTTGTGAAGTAGCCGTAATAAAATGCAAATAGTTTAATATGCTAGCTAAAATTTCCGGCGTTGCTTGTACTGAAACAAATGTCGCCCAGCGTTACTTAGCTCAAATTGGTTTAGTCGATTACAACTTATTAGCATGTCCCCCCCCCCCTTCTTTACCCTCTAACCTCGATTTCACCTCACCGCCTTAACTACACTAAATCATAATGAAATTACGTTCCTGATAATATGGATTAGTCCAGATATCTATAGAAAAAACCCCGGTTTAAATTGGTTTTGTAGATCTCAAGTTTTAATTATCGCCTTAAGGGGTGAAAAAGAGGAAGGGAGAACATTTTTCGACATTCCAAGCAGACAGATACTTTCCTCTTGCTTTGAAGATCAAGTATGCAAAATTACATAAAAATTGGAATAACACTGTACGACAGGGAAACTCAAAAACAAAATTACAGAATTTTCAATGTCAAAAGTAAAAAGGTATTATTTAAATATAATTATTTTAGTTAAAAACGTGAAATACAGCACTACACAAAAAGATGCACTTTTTAAAGTCAATTTTTTTTTTAATTTGAAATACCTGATACCCTTAATGAAACTTCAAAGAAAAAAAAAAAAAAAAAATATCTATGTTTTAAAATCCTTCATATTAACTTCGATTTTGTTTGTGTGGTTGCCGGGCAAACCTGAGGAAGTTTAATTAACCCACTTGCCTTCACCTGATCGTGTTGAAATTTGGCAGATAGATTCGATGTCGATGACAATGCATTCTATCAAGTTTTGGTGGTTGTAACAGTCACTAAAAGGTCGCTTTTGCATACGTTTCTATAATCGTTTTGGAATACTAATAAATCCCATTTAACCGATCATTGTTAAAACACTTTCCTGTTGCTAAAATTGTTTTAATCAGAATAAGTAAAAGGTATTTGAACGTGAATGCATAAATTCACATTCCTTTTTAGCTAAATATATTTTGAAACGTAGCTTGCCGCATATTTCGTTGATAGAGATGCTTTTAATATTTAAAATTAAGTAAACACAAAGCACACGCTGACAACATAATCGGCTCTATGTTAATGAAAATAAAAATTGGCAATGCATATGAAGGATTTATATGAAATACTTTGTTTTTATGAGTTATATATTTTTTTTATATATTTTTATATCGTTTGTTATGTTTTAGCTTGACAGTCAAATAATTCATTTTCTGAATAAAAATCCTCTCGAAGACCACCTGTTTTTATTTTGTCTTGTCATTGATATATTTCCTAATTGTAATTTGAATGACTTTTTTAAGATACTTTTTTGAGTACATAAGTGACATTTCTGTCGTTCAAATTTTTTTTATACATCTCTGTTAAAGATAAACGGCATGTGTTCATTTTTAACAAATATAGAAAAAATGGCTACTTTTTAATCTGCTCTATTAGCTCCGCATCATTTTGACAAGTACAAATCTCATCACAAAAGTGTCTGTAGTTAATTAAACTATAAAATAATAATAATTATAAAAAAAAAAAAAAAATAAGGTAGAGCGAGTTTTGAAAAAACAACATTAAAAATACAACACTGAATAAAAATAATAACACTTTAAAATAGCAAACGATAAATTAAATAATCCTTAAAGGAACAGCTTTAACTTTATACTTGCTGAACTTTATCCGAATAATTGTGTTATTTAAGCCAGATTTACACTCTACCAGTCGGATTTCCAGTTTAGATCACCAGTCCATGATGTCATGTGATGTCAACTGGCTACTGGTTCCAGTGAATCAAACATTTTCTATTTACTGCGCCGGCGACTCCCATCATCCAATCACGTGCACTCTGCTAGGGTCACCGACAGACGGCGCAGCTGTTGTTTAGCTGACGTCATAGAACTAGTGTTCTAAACTGGAACCCTGACTGGTAGCGTGTAAATCCGGCTTTAGACCAAAAAGAAACAATTTATCAAAGTTTTAAATACCTTCACTTCAAACTTTAATATATTAGAATTTATAATTAACAGTTCAACAATAAATTTAAAGTAGAAGTTGCTAATTTTAATATAATTCTTTAGACATCCAGGCTCAAAAGTGACATTCAAAGTTCATGGGTCAAAAGAAATATCATGAAAAGATTATTAGAAAAAGATTTCCAATAGTAATTTATGGGGTGATCAGAAAATTATAGATGTTTGAGGTCTGACATTATTAAAACAAATAGAAGCATGTCGCATTTGATCTAACGCATAGATTCCCAATCTTTTAATAGTCCGGACCAACTTTTTGTAGAAATTTTTTCTACCTAGTCACAGCTTTTCTTCTCTGGATTTTTACTCACACTTTAGAAAGTTTTTTTTTTAAGCGGTGTCTCTTAAAATTTCCATTCTGAGCACTTTCATATTTCTTCCTTACTTTCAATATTTGTTTTGACTTTTAAATCACATATAAAAAACCTGACACAATGGACAATTCTCTCATTTTTAATTTTTTTTTTATTCAATTCTAAATGTTTCGAAAATGCCATAAACACAAAAATTTCTGCTCACTGCGCTTTTTCTTTCTTTGTTTTTTAATTTGCAACCTGATTTCGCTTGTTAGTTTTGACGGGAAAAACGACACATTCAGTTCGAAGCTAATATGACGTCACTTCATCTGAAAGAACTTGGCTTGAAACGCAGCAGCGGAAACCAGTTTTGCAAGTTTCTCGCAAATCGCGCCAACCTGTATGGGAAATAGCAATTGTCTGCTAAACACACACCAAAAATTTGGCAGAAACCTCACGATAACCATAGAAACGGAAGGTTGTCGTGATGTCACAGCTATAGCGGATCGTTTTGATGGAATGGAGTTTCGGCGCCATTTCTTTTCTTAATATTTAAATAACTAATTTTTTTTTTAAAGAACTTTTGTTTGAATATTTGGAATCAGAAAGAAATTCTTCATAAATATAAACTAATTTAACTAGTTTTTAAAAAAAAAATGGTGGAATTGTCCATTCATAACTTTCTACGACCCACACGCTGGTCTAACATAATCTGATTTCCTATGACATAAATTGGCTTTCAAATTCATTCCACAGTTTCATTCTATTCTCATTTGTGTATTCTCTCTTTATAGAATAGAACAACTGCATCATGAATACCTGCTACCTTATCATCTCTCTGCTCCTCCTCTTTTCGGCATCCGAATGTGTACTCTCTGCTTCGGTCAGAACATGCATCATGTAAGTTGCTGCTTCAACATGCAATGCCCTATACTGCATTTATATTTTAGGTATGTCTATAAGTGGCGTATCTTAGGAGACCCTCGTACAGCTTCAGTTCCTCCCAAGTCAAAAACAAAAGTGTGAAACAAAAAGCTGTATGTCACTGAGAAATTAATTTTAAAGTTTTTAAATTGGTAACATCACCGAACAATACCAAAATTTTGAAAGAAAAGTATTTAGTCCGAGAGGCGACTGTAATTTTTGGATCCCATCGAACATCATCCTGAATTTTTTATAGGAATTGGAGAAAAGTGAGTAGATTACGAATCCACTGGTCTGCCTTGGCGAAAATGGCCGAAACTGATCAAAAATCGACTTGGAATGAGTTGAATTAAAATCCGATTGTCAAATATGTCATAACTTGCCAAAAAGGGAACACACTTTTTGGTCTGGCAACCCACTGCATTTTGATTTTCAATGAGAAAAAGCGCAAACGATTTCTGATCTCTGGCTCGGAAAACTTGTATCTTTTAAAAGTAAGCCAAATTGGCGTTATCAGTGACGAAATGTTCATTGCCAATTTGGCTCATATGTGAAAGATGCAAGTAAGCAATAGCCACACATCCGAATCGTCTGCAACCTTCTTAATTGAAAATTAAAGAGTGAGGGTTACCAAATAAATAAAAAATGCACATTATTTGACAAGTTATGGCGCATTTGGCAATTGATTTAGTTCAACTTATTAAAAGTCGATTTTTGACCAGTTTCTGCCATTTTTGCCACGGCAGACCAGTGGATTCGTTATCTACTCATTTTTCTCCAATTTTTAGAAAAAATTCAGAATGATGTTCGATGGGGTCTAAAAATTGCAGTCGCCTCTCAGTCTAATTCTTAAGGCTGCGAGGTACAATGTGAATGTTCTCTCTATTCTAGAAGACAGGCCTACTAACCCATTGACTACGCTGTAGAATTGACCCTTTCACGTTAATGATATAGTTCCGAGGAAATCACAACTTTTATTGCAATATTGATAACATGTACACATATTTTTGTATTAAACTTAAATATAAGTTGATAACAAAAAGAAAATAAGTGCTTTTAAGTTAAATTTTTTATTAATATTTTGTTTTTCTAATTACAGATACTATCAGAGTTTTAATGAATCCGCAACTCATCGTTTCAATCAGCCAATCAGGGCGCACTAAAACCGGTTCACTCCTCGCTGAAGCGTATTCAACGAACTCAAATAAGATTATCTCAATATAGAGTATGCGAGGTACTCATCGTAAATCAAGTAGTAGCGTGTAAAAAAAATGGCGTCATACATACGTTATGGAAGTGAAGACGTTTACGTAACGCTACATTCGTGCACAAAATCTAAGCATTTATCAGTTTTTAATAAAATTTTAATGGATAGCTTAGATACATGAAATTCATACCGAAAAGACATAGTTACGCATCAGAATGATAAATGAAACAACCCAGCTGCAAAATTAAATACAGAGTTCCGAAGGGGGATACATGTACAAGATTAATACATTCATGCCAAAAAGACATCTTTACGTATCAGAATGATAAATGAAACAACCCAACTGCAAAATTAAATACAGAGTTCCGAAGGGGGATACATGTAAAAGATTAATACATTCTTGCCAAAAACAAAACAACTTAAAAAATTGGTTTTTGGAAAAGAATGATTTACCGAATATGTCTTTCACTGTATTCTCATGCTCTCATACTTGCATGACGTTCTTTATAAGCTGTGGTGACAAAACTGTCCATCCCATCTTTACAACTGTTTTCAAGTGATGCGCAGTTTTGAATCTTACCACCAGGTGTCTCCTCGAAGCGTCTCACACATGGTTAGTAAAATTTGAATCAGAGGAATTGTGGTGTGCGTATAAAAGTACTGCTCATGTGGACACCTCAATCAGGAAGGTGTCAGGGGGAGGGGGGTGCACTTGCACCACTAGAATTTTAAAATTAAAATTAAAGAATCATTGGAAAACAGAGGTGTGAAAGAGGTTTTAAGCTATTCAATGGAACATAAATTTACTATATTTTAACTTTCCATTAGGAAATCTAATTAAAAATAATTAGAAAGACGGTTTTCAAACAACTTTTTACTTTCAATTACCCATATGTATACATAGGGTAATAAAAGTACAGCATTCGGCCAAAAAAAAAATTATTATTTTTGCATTTCTCCACGTTTTGGAACATCCTGATTTCAACTAGGGGTGTGGACCATCGCACAACTTTTAATTATACTTCAATACTGACGTGGATTTGTGTCATTCACCGTTTTTATTATTATTTAGGAAAAATGACCAGTTTGGCGATATTTTTTGCGATAATTCTTTTATGGATCTTAAAAAAAAAAAAGGGGGGGGGGACCTCCTCCAAAGTGGTGATTTTGGAGATATACTTTTAGATAATCTTTATATTATCCTTCATTATAAGTGAAAATGAGAAGAAAGAGAGAGAGAGAGAAAAAAAGAAAAAAAAAACTATCGTTGGTGAGGTATGCTCAAGGAAAGAGAACTCTGTTGAAGGCATGTGTTTTTCAACTTCTTACGACATTAAAGCATTTTTACAAGAAGTTCGGAGATGTTTAGAGTACCTTAAGAGGCATTACCGTAGAGATTTGGATCAAAATCATTAGAGGCGTTTTTTAGCATTAATTGAAAAACATTATTTTTTCAATGGATAGCCTCTACTGCACATCCCCCTCCCCCACTCCCCTGAAAATAATCCTGCAGGCACTTATGGCTGTTCACATTTTTTAATTTTTGATAAAAAGTATTATTGTGATAAAATATACCGTATATGTCATTAAGCCCAAATGAAGAGAAAGGAATTGAAACAACTAGAATATGTAACTACAGCTTGTGCAAAATATATTATATTTTCTTTCTGCAAAACTTCCTGTTTGGTTAAACATTTAAATAGTAGTTTTTTTCGTCACACAGAAAAATCCGAAAAGTTCAAATGTTCCCAATGTACTTTTTTACTAAATGGAAACTGTTATGTGCGTGTCTTTATATTAAGTTATAGAAAGTTGAGTCCTTGCATCATAATGCATCACTCAGTTTGACTCTGGAAATCCCATTAATGGTCCTCAAATCCATTTATTTGTAGGAAAATGAGTTTAAGAGATTTTTCTGAACTAACAAATCACCGCCTTGGTTCGGAGTCAACTGTAAGCAAAACTTTGATAAAAGAAGTAATTGTCCAAAAAATTTATTCAGAGCCCTGGCGCTTTAGTGTTTGTTTATTTAATTTATTTTATTTAATATTAAAAATTATTTTTTTAAACATAAAATTAATCATAATTAAGATTAATTTCGCAAGAATTTTACTGAACATTGCTTATAAAAAAAATAGGTTATCCAAAATTAATGATTCCTGGGATTACTTCTACCATATTTTCTATTAAGATTACAACTCAAAATATTTGTTTGGTCCTCTTTTTAATTAATACAATATAATCGATACATATCTAAATAGAAATGATTGCATTAAATATTGGTCCTCAGAGATAATATTTTGCCTTTTTCAGTTTTGTGATCACTATTTACAATTGGAAAATTTGCGTACAAATCCTCCTGATAAAAGCAAAACTCTGGAACATGCATGTTGATTGAACATTTGACTCGTCATCTTAGAAGATGTAAAAATATTCTTTATGAGGCGTTATGTAAGAAATGTTGTTAAGTATGCATTAAATGTAAAAAACGGTAAAAATAGTAGCGCCATATGTTTTCTCTATCACCAAAAATTTACTTTAGTTTATTCAGAATACTTTCTTGATTTATGCTTAAGGGCGACTTTTGTGACTTTAAATTATCAAAATTATTTTTAAATGTTACACTTTTCGTGATTATTTTAAAGATAATATATAATTTCAAAGAATTTATTTCTGCTTTGTTTGGGAATGAAATGTAAGTAAGGATTGGTAAAAAAAAAAGAAAACTATTAGTGTGGAATATCACACAACTTTCGATTTCATTGTAATGCTGGTCATTACATTTATATTTGACATGGAATAGCGTTATTACCGTTTTTATTTGTCTGAAAAAATTGCCAGGTGATATTTTTGGCGGTAATTCTTACAAGGGCAAAAAAAAAAAAAAAAAAAATCGCCAGAATGGCTAATGTGACAGTATTACTTTTCGATAATTTTTACAATATCCTTTCTTGTAACTGAAAAACAGGAGAGAAGAAAAACGGTTGTTGATAAGCAATGCTCAAAGGAAGAAAGTTCTGTATTAAAAACTCGTTTTTCAAATTTTTACACCTTTATAGAAATTTTATGGGAATGTAGAAGGAGGGGGTGGGGATGTTTAGAACACCTTAAGGGTCAGTACCATAGAGATTTTTATGAAAAATAGAATATATATATTGCGCAAGTGAAATATTGATGAAAACCTGAATGACAGGTCCCCATGGCCACCTCTTATCTGTACACTAAATTTGAACATCGTAGGTCAATTCGTTCGAGAGTAATACTCACACAGACACACGGACATACAGACACACGAGCAGGCATTTTTCTAGACCCCATTTTTTAATTCAGGATGTTCCAAAACGTGGAGAAATGCAATAATTTTTTATTTTTTTTACTGAAAATAATACTTTTATTACCCTATGTTAACATAAAGGGAATTAAAAGAAGAAAAAAACTAATTTTTAGATATCTTAGTTACCGATGTGCTTAATATCTATTTGATTAAATTAAAAAAAAAATGTAAAACCAAATCGTAAGCAAAACACTTATATTTCGTATAATATTCAAGTAGTAACCTCCTTTTAGTTTCAATTATCCATATAATATTAACATAGGGTAGTGTAAATATTGGATTTGGTAGGGGGGGGGGGGGGGAATCGATTTGTTTTCATATCTACACGTTTAGGAACGGGCTGGGTGCTGGGTGCGTGTTTGTGGGTACGTGGTCAGGATAGCTCTCGAAAGGATTGACTTAATGCCTTTTTAAGGTCTTTTATGCATCTCCTCCTCCAAAATTTTCGTAGAAATGTGATTAAGGCTTAAAAAGTTAAAAAACCAACGTCTGTAATACAGAATTCTTTTCCCTTGAGAATCAGCCATCAACGACTTTGTATCTTCTGTTTCACTTATCAAATAGGATAATGTAATATTTATCGAAAAGCATTACGCTAATTCAGCCATTTTGACGATTTTTTTTTTTTTTTTGCTATTGAAATAATTATTGCAAAAAATACATCGCGGAACTAATTAACGAAATAAAATTTAAATTAATGAAATTTTGAAATTAAAAACGGTAAATTATACCAATCTAAGGCAGATTTAAATGTAATGACTAGCAGTGAGTTTAATTAAAAGCTGTGCGATGCTCCACACCCCTACTAAGAAAATGTTAGTTATCCCACCACTAAAAGTGCTAAAACGCCATTTTTTTTTTTAATTGGCATTTCAGTTACACCTGAATAATAGAACACACATAAAATCCTTTCAAGGAGACAAGAATGCGTATTCAAGCTTGCAGTTCTTAAATTGATTTGCAAGCAAGGTAGTGTACACAATGATTGAATTTCAAACAGACCAAGGAAAAGTTGTTTGCAATAGTCATTTACGTTAAAAATGAAATCTCCGATGTATCTTTGTATCCTTTGCATGTCTCGAGGGGCAATACAATCCTAGAGATAATTGCGAGATAAATTACGTTCGAATTCAAATAATTGATTATCCTCCCCGTGTTTCTTCTTTTAAAGATCTTTTATTTGCCCCCCTAACTTCTAGTTAAAAATCTCTTTTAGGTTTCAGTATGAAGTGCACTGGAGCAAATAACGTGGTAATAATAAATACACTTTTTGCTTTCATATACGGGTGGAACAAGGTGCTTGTGCCCTGGGGGAGGGGGGGGGGGGCGAAAACATCTTCATCTTAAATTTGGCCATTTGGCAATGAAATAGTGTCACTTAGATTGGTCAAGGAAAGTGGCTGTGGAAGGGGGGGAGAGGAGATTGAAAACTCTTAAGATGTACGCAAAAACATTCATCAATGATGAAATATAACAATAATAAACTAGAGTTAAGGACAGCACAAAACTATATCCATGGTATAAGTGGATATCACAAGAATTTTTATTTGGTTTTTCAATTTTTCATAATTTTTATTTGGTTTTTCAATTTTTTATAATTTTTATTTGGTTTTTCAAAATGTTTGGCTAAATGTAGCTGAATTTAGGATTCCGCTATAGAATATAGTGTTACGAATTTTTTATATATGCTCTCCTGAGCTTTTTTTAGGGGAGGGGAACATACGTGAACCTTCTTGAAACTCCTAGAGGTAGATATTTGGAGAACTTTCCAGATCGTAGTCGAAAAGTCCTATACATGTACATGGGGACCGAAAATGTCGCCAAATGTTCGCCAAGTTTGGCGATATTTGGCGATAAAAATTAGTCGCCAAAACTGTCGCCAACTTGGCTCTATCTCGCCAATTTGCCGAGATTGCCCTTACCATAATGTTAAATGACCTGCTTCTTTAAACTCGCTTCCCAGAGTTACCTCTGTAAAACTCGTTATCAAGCATTAGTAGACACACTGCAGGGAAGCCAAGCTAACAACGAACATTGCACTGCCTTCTGCGAAATGTACATAAGTTTTACTATTTACAAAATTAACCCTACGAAATATTTACATATATACAAAAATTCGTAACAATAGAATGAAAATATAGCTAAATTTACGATTCCGTTCTAGTAAAATAAAATAAAGAATGGGAATAAATGTAGCTGAATTTAGGATTCAAGCTATCAGAAAAGTTTAATAGATGTATTAGAATTTAGGATTCTGCTATAGTTTAAATGTAGTTTATTTTAATCAACTAAAATAAAGTGGGGTTTAATTACTCCTCCACCCACTTCCCTTTCCCTACAAGAGGGAATTTTCCACTGGTTGCTGGAGGGCTTTGACTCCTATCTGGGAGGAAAGATCAGTGCACTTCAATCCTCATCTGTTTCCTCCACTATGTGTCTTCCACGGATTGTTGAAGATTGGGGGGGGGGGGGTAAGTATACTGATATATATAAATTAAATGCCGCAGTTAGACTTCTGAGTAAACTCAATTAAGGATTTATTTAAAAGCTCTGGCCATAACTGTGTCCGAAAGTGCAAATGCAGCAAAGGATTTCGTTCTAGCATCCTCAGAGAGAGAGTTTCGTAGGCGAAGATAGAATGAAATTCACCCTCCTCATCCATAGCCTCCTTGAAGAATTTGATATTTAATTTAGCAATGAATTCTGAGATCTTGCCAATCCTGAGGTCTCTATGAATGAGGTCGTTCCTTATGTATATAGTTGCATTAACGATCTCTCTAAGGATTTTATTTTGGTACGTTCGCAGAATGGCTATCTCTTTGGGGCTGGCAGTAGCCAGTACTGGTGAGGCATAGGTCAAGATTGGCCTTATGTTGGACATGTAAATAAGCTTTTTGGTCTTAAGGTTGAGCTTTGAATGCATTCCTATCAGGGGACGCAGTTTGGCCATGATAAATTTAGCTTTGCTGACAACATGCTTGCAATGGTCAGCAAGGTTTTGTTTCTTATTGAGAGTGTAGCCCAGATACTTGGCTTTGGAGACAATGGGAACAGTTTCTCCAAACAGCTGTACCTCGTTGGTGAGGGTCCTATTCCTCTTTTTGCCTCCCATTACCAATATATTGGACCTTCCAGCGTTTATGCTGACCTTCCAATTGCTGCACCAGTCTCCTATTTCGTTCGTGATATTAGCAAGCTCTTGTACTGCATTGTTACTTTCGATTGATTTGGAAATTATCGCCGTGTCGTCTGCATAAAACGCTGTCATGATGTTATGGTCATCCTTTAATATCAGGAAGTCTGATCTATACATGAGGTACAGTGTCGGACCCAAAACTGGACCCTGGGGAAACCCGACCTCAAGTGATCTCGTCGTGGAAGTAGATTCTTCGAATTTTACGTTAAACGTGCGACTATCTAGGTAAGAGTGAGTTGAAAGAATTATATCAGATGGGAACTTGAGCTTAATCATATTATATATTAGACCATTGTAATAAACTCTGTCAAATGATTTTACCAGATCTATTATTAGCATTGCAGAGGCCTGCCTGTTATTAATGGGCATTTCCTACAAATTCCAATACTCTGACAAGTTGCTTTGCAGTTGAGCAATTCTGGACAAACCCTAACTGCTCCTGTGGGATGCATTTCAGATAGGGACGATGTTTGTTCAAGATTGATCTTTCCAAAAAATTTCCAAAACATGGAAGCAGACTAATCGGGCGGTATGAGGTAGTCATAGCTGGATCTTTTCCAGGTTTGGGATTATTTAAGAATTATTTTAGCATTTTTCTAGTTATCAGGGAAGTACGAACCCTTGAGGCATGAATTGAAAATATTGATAAGCTCCAAGATGTACAATATTTATGGTTACAATACTTATAGTTATTAATAGTAAATAGTTGTGCAACTAGTTGCGAAAGTAATACTTGTCCCAACGAGGGAAAATGCTAAAATGGTGAGTGCGTTAGCACGGGCCAAATAATTTACCGAGTTTGAAAAAGTATTTTCCCACGTGTCGTATTTAATATCTTTTACAATCTCGTGCAAAAAATATTTTTAATATTAAATATGCTAACTAGCTAAATACCCGAGCTTCGCCACGAAATTTTATAATGTGCAATATTTTAGCCAGCTGTGAGGCCCCGCGTTGGTGAAATCCGTCATTGGTGTATAGGCCCCAATTTTTGGTGCTTCGCTCGCAGGAAGGTTCATCGCAACTTAAAATGAGCTCGCTGAAAAACTCATTGACACATAAGCACAGGCTTACTTAATTCGTTGAAAGGTTCATTGCTACGTAAACATAAGGTCGCTTCACACACTAAAAACTAATTTCTACGTAAAGCATTAATAATAGAAGCCCCTCCCTTGTCGAGAAACAATAAAAAAATTCCCAGTTAATAACTATAATACAACACCCCTTTAAGAGTATTTTAACACGTGATGTTTGTAAAAAGCAAAATTAGAAGGTCAAAACTACTTATGTTGAAACTTTCATAGCTCTAGGCCTATTAGAAATCGCTTTTTGTGAAAGTATTAATTAAAAATTCATTAAAAAACAAATTAAAATTTTGATGTTCTTTTTGTCAAAATTCCAATTAGAAGGCCAAAACTATATGTATGGAAAATTTCAGAAATGTAGCCCAGTTAGAAATCGTTTAGTAAAATATTTGTTAATTAATTAATTAAAAATTGAATAAAATTTCAAAATTCTGACTTATGTTGAAATTTTTTGAGCTGTAGCCTTATTAGAAATCATTTTGTAAAATATATATTAATTAATTAAAAAAATTAATTAAAAAGGAACTAAATGAAAATTAAAAATTCTGTTTTTCGAAAGTCCAATTAAAAGGCTAAAACTACTTTTGTTAAAATTTTCAGAGCTGTAGCCCAATTAGAAATCGTTTTGTAAAATATTTATTACTTAATAATTAAAAAAAAAAATTAAAAAAGAACTATATAAAATTTTAACATTCTGTTTTTCAAAAGACCAATTAGAAGGCCGAAACTACTTGTGTTGAAAATTTCAGAACTGTAACCCTATTACAAATCGTTTTGTAAAAAAATTTGTTAATTAACTAAGAAATTAATTAAACAATAGTTAATTGAAATTTTAACATTCTGTTTTTCAAAAATTCAATTAGAAGGCTAAAACTACTTATGTTGAAAATTTCAGAGCTGTATCACGATTTGAAATCACTTTGTAAATTAATTAAAAAATTAATTAAAAAAGAACTAATTAAAATTTTAACATTCTGCTTGACATACATAAAGTAAGAAAGCCAAAACTTCTTATGTTGAAAATTCCAGAGATCTACTCCAATTTTAAGTAGGTTTCTATGGATTCACAGAGCCACAGACAGACACACAGCTTGTTTTATTATTATAGGTGTTGCCAACTCTAATCTATGAATCTCTGCTGAAAATATGTAGTTTTTATAAATATTAATACCATATAAAATTTGTGCACGAAGCACGTGGTAAGGTATATTTTATCGCACTAGTGCGGTAAATTGCCTTCACCACACTCATCGCACTTTCCACGCGATAAAGTTACTTTACCGCACTCCTCATGGTAAAATTACTATATGTAACAAAGTGTAAAAAAATTAAACTTTATTTAATCATTTTTAATCAGAAATTAGCATTTTACAGCGAGGAGTGCGTGAAAGTAATTTTCTCGCACTAGTGTAAAAAGTCTCGCACTCCTCGTGCTTTACTTTCTCGTACTCCTCGTGCTCAAATTTTAAATAGTTTTGGTATAGAACACTGATCTCTACTACAGCTTCTGGATTGCTTATTAGCGGTTTCTGCTCCGTAAGCAGATGATGTTATTTGAATACTTCCCCTCATAATGATTTGAAATAGGTTGCCCATAGTTACACACAAATTTGAACTAGTTTTGGGGGAAGTATGGTATAGAAATGACATTTTTAGAAAATATTTATTAACCGGTGTTGTCAACTTTAGATTATATAGGCATTTAAGATAGTTTTTGCATAATAAAAAATATTGTATGTAACGTGTGGAAAATCACTTTTTCAAACGCCGCAAATTATTTGACTCGTGCTATCGCACAAGTCAAATAAGCATTATGCTTCTCTTGAAAAAGTATTACTTTCCCAACTAGTTTCATAAATAACTATTACTTTACTCTCCGCGATAAAGTGCATTATTTTCGTCACGATATATGACTTAAAAAAGTATAATATTTTGCACGTTATTATAAAAATATATTTTATATATGAGGGATGGTTGAGTAAGGAACTTGGATGTAAAACTAGTTTATTAAAGCTTGGCGTCCATTATCGCTAAGCAGAGCAGATCAGAGCGGAGTGGATTAGAGCCAATTACAAGGCTGTCAACGTCCATTGTAGCTCGAGGCTCGTGCTATAGTAGACATTGACAGCCTTGTAATTGGCTCTAATCCACTCCGCTCTGATCTGCTCTGCTCTGCTTAGCGATAATGGACGCCAAGCTTTAGTCATTTTTTTTCTCTGTAGCAATGCACCTGAAAATTCCTTCATTTTTGGGATGTTTTTTTGAGGCAATGGATTTTTTTTTTTTTTTGTCATTTGGTTCAACGTTAAAATCATCCATTTTCATTAAATTCCCCCACTAAAATATAGACCTAATATGTAACAACAACATACCACAGTTCTCCCAAACGTCTAGTAGAAAAAACTATTATTATTTTGTGATTGGTTAATTGAATTTGAAAATTAGAATATATTTTTAAATGTGTGTGATTGGTCATGAATTTGGTGTGACATGTGCGTTAATAGTTTTTTGGAAAAGGTACATGACATAATTAGTTTAAGAGAATTTACTACATGAAAATTCTCAAAATTTTTTGATTTTCTTCAGCTTATTAAAAAAAACAATACTTTTAAAATATACAATACTTTTTAAAAAGTACTTTAGGATCCCTAAAACACGCATTGATCTGATTAAAATAATACGACAATTGAATTTTATTCTATATCGAAGTTTTATTTTCGTACAAAATTAAGTTGTAAAAGCTTTAAAAATAGAGCACCGTACTTTCCTTCAATCTACTTTTTCTCAAAACTTGGTTATATACTTTTGCTGACATTTTCACTGCCGAAGATTTGTTCTTTCTCTGGCATAGGTATACAAAGATGAGTGTTCCATTAGAGCATGCATTTTTTTTCTCAAATTTTTTGTCAATAATTGTAAGAAGACAATAAAAAATGTAGTAATTTTCTTCCGACTTTCAGAAAAATTGTAACTTTAAAAGTTTAATTTTTTACTAAAAATATTAATGAATAAATTGTTTCAAACTTCAAGCTTCTTGAAATAAAAAAACTAAAAAAAAAAAAAAACTGCCAATACGGGTGTTTTTTTAGTGTAATACAAAAACTTTTTCCTAAGTTATTGAATTATTACATGTGCCTCAAATAATCCAAGCAAAATTTTTTTTTTAAAGTAAAAAAATAGAAAGAGAAAAAAAATCGTTTATCATGATATCTAACTTACTTAACAATTGTGAATTCTCGATTTTTCCTTGGCTTACATCAGACTTGCTTTGCTATGTATAATGGAATACAGTAATAATAATTATAGTAATAGTAATGGTAATAGTAATAGTTATAATAATAATAACAACAACAACAATAATAATAATAATAATAATAACAATAATAATAATAATAATAATAATAATAATAATAATAATAATAATAATAATAATAATAATAATAATAATAATAAACAGCAACAACAATAATAATAATAATAATAATAACAATAATAATAATAAAAATAATAATAACAATAATAACTACAATAATAATAATAATACAGGAAATATTCAAATATGGATTTTAAAGAACACCCTTTTGGGATTTTAACGGTTAATATTACACTAGAATTTAATTAGCAATAGTTTACTTCAGAATTCATTTTTGAAGCTTGTTTCTTGTTGCTTACTAAAATTACTATGATTAAGATACTAATTTCTTTTTTTCTCTTAAGAAATTGTGGCCAGTGCAAGAAGATGTACGGAGAATACTTCCTCGGTCAGCGATGCGCGGAGGAGTGCATCAAGACGAATGGTTACCTGGTTCCAGACTGCAACGAGCCCAACTCCATCATAAGATATCTCTCCAAACTTGCCTGATTTCCATTGTTAAAAGTCATTTTATTGTAAAAATTGTATCCACTTGCACTGGAATTAATTAGAGAATAAAAGTTTTTACGGAAGAGAATTTCTTTGTGTTTTTATTGTTGAACGACTTGAATAATACTGTTATGAATTTTTCCACTGAGGCAATGATTTTAAGCACAGTTTTTAATATAAAAACTATTATTTATTCACTTCAGAAAACTCACAAAAGTTATTCGAAGAACAGTGCAATCGCTATCAAGCTTCAACACAAGCTTCAATAAAAACAACTTCGAATACAGCGATTATACAAGCTCACTCCAATAGGTAAACAAAGCTATCCGCTTTCATCGAGTTTCGAAGTCTAAAACTGAAAACTTTCCCGATCTCCGGTCTTATTTATACAGGCGCGTCAGAACATTTCCGAAATATCCAGCCGATTCGCTGAAAAAGAAACATTTCGAAATTTCTTGATTGCTTTAGGAGTTGCTACCTTTTTCTAACCTGTATTATCGCTGTTAATAAATGAAATAAGATAAAATAAATTACAATAGAATTTTAAAGCAATGCATCACTATTTACAACTATTTGCAAATAATTTGTGCAACAATACAGACTTGAACAAGAGAAGATAATGGGGAACGGCTTTGTTCTGAAGATGTGTTTCTAACGTGACAGCGTGAAAGAAATTTAATGTGCTATGGAAAGCATAAATTAATGGTTTTGGTAAAATATGACTTATTTTAACTACAAGAAATCCCAGCATGAACAACTCAAAAATATATTTCATATTATCACCATTCATCTATTCTTTTTTCATTATTTTAAGTATCCATTATTTGGGACAATCTGTATTTATTATTAAGTTTAACCGATTCATTCAAACAGAATTTAGTGAGGATATCTTAAAATTAAATTATTTCACCAAAAACATCTTTATTTGTTGATATAAAGCTGGAATAGAAGACAACTGTAGATATTCACTAATTTGTGATTAAAACGAAAATACCTATTATGGTGATCAGTTTTACATTCAGAAAATTAGTGATGTTTCGAGCGCTAACAGTCAATAATGTTATTTTACTCACCCTAAACTAACGAGTAGGAATGATCCATATTAAGCAAATATCTTATAAAATGATACTACACCTTTTGATTTCAAAATACAAAATGTAACTACACTTCTCTTCAAAATTAATGAATATATGAGTTGTTCGCTAATTACTTTTCGGTGAAGGGTTATTTACTTTATATCTCATAATAATAAAAGAAACCACATAGTCCCCCAATTCAATACAAAGTTGAGTATATATAATAGAAGAATGGAATATCATTAGATTTCGCGTCCAAAATAAAAAAATATGTACAAAAATATGTTTTTTATCAGGTATGATGTCCCCTTACAACAGTATATACTTTGCACTGTTTTCCCATACTTATACTAGTTTCTTTAAGAGCTCTGGTGTTAATATAACTTTTCTCACCTCCAAAGCTGTTTTCCACTAATGAACGATTTCATAACGATTTTCAAAGAACCTTGTCATAAAATGCTCCAGTCCATACATGTTTAATGGTATTTTTGTTAGATGAGTGCCCTTGCATACTTATAGAAGTGGCGTCTATGCTTTTTAAGTGTAAACCTGTAGAGATGTAGTGATAAAAGGGACCTTAACTGTCCATAAACACGAAATCGAACCCCATGTTTCAGAAGAATAAACAAAGAAAGCTTAAAATTACAATATAAATATCTAATTTAAACAAAGTGCTCTGTTTAATTCATTTTTTTTTTTTTTTTAATTTTTGGAAGCAGCTTGAATTGTAAGATACAAATCTTGTGACATCATCTATCAAAATCTAAACTAATTGTCGATCTTTATTGCAATATACTTTCCCAAATTACAAATTTTCAAACGACATTCTTCTTTAAAAATGAGATGCGAATTCTGCCATATCCTACTGCTACTATAATCGAGCATTCTTCCCAGATCCATCATGATAGGCTCGAAATTGTAACTGTTAGGTGAAAGCTATTGCCCTTGTCCAAGAGAAGTTTCAGAGGTTTTAAGGTGACCTACAGGATATTTTTTATGCAAATTTATTTCAGTTCCTAAGTACTTTTTTACTTTCAATTACCCATACGTATACATAGGGTAATAAAAGTATAGCATTCAGTAAAAGGTAAAAAAAAAAAAATCGATTTTTTTATTTTTTTTATTTTTTTAACATTTCTCCTCGTTTTGGAATACCCTTATTTCAAAAAGGGACCTGAAAACTATGTTGTATGTGTGTGTGTGTCTGTGGTCAACATAACTTCTGAACAAATTGACTTACGATGTTGAAATTTGGTTTGCGAATTGCTGGTGGCCATGGGACCTACCATTAATGTTTTCGTCAAAATATTGCATGCGCATAAGGTAGCTGCCATTGAAAAAATCATGTTTTTCAATGATTGCTAAAAAACGACTCTAACGATTTTGATGAAAATTGCTGTGCTAATGCCTCTTAAGGCGTTCTAAATATCCCCACCTCTGAAATTCCCGTAAAAATGCTTTAATGACTTAAAAAGTTGAAAAACGAATGCCTTTGACACAGAGTTCTCTTTCCTTGAGCATACCTCGTCAAAGAACGTTTTTTCTTCTCCCCTCAGTTTCACTTATAATAACGGAAAATATAACGATTATCAAAAAGATTTTTTTTATTTATTTATTTATTTATTTATTTATTTATTATTAAGAACCATACAAGAATTATCGCAAAAAATATCCCCAAACTGGAAATTTTTTCTAAGTGAATGAAGAAAATATAAAAACGGTAAATGAGAGAAATTGACATCAGTATTATAGAGTAATTAAAAGTTTTGCGATGTTCCACACCCCTAGTTTACCCATGAATTGAAATTTTTTTTAACAAATCTAAATGTTGGAAAGTCTTTTCGTAGAGTAAATATAATACGTATGAAAAATATAATTTTCTTGGATTTTTAGTACTTAAATGAGCTTCACAGGTGTAGTTATTAAGATGATAATCCAAGGGGAGCCATGGGGAGGGATATGGGATATATCGCCTCCCGAAATATTTCTAATCGCTATTAGAAAGCAAAAAAAACAAAAGATATTTTTGTTTTAAGTGGTAAATGTATTTAAATGTTCTTAAATTTCAAAACATAAGAAAAAATTACCTGTCATCAGGATAACTAAACACATTCGACATTAATAAAACAAAATATTTATTATGATTTTATAAAATTATAATTTTATATCCTTCCCTATAAAACCTCTGGCAACGCTCCTGCTTGGGGTTGGTTTGTACCTGGTTCAAAGCAGGCTAGGCATTAATAATGTAAGATAAATTTAATTTTGAAATATCTAACTTAAATTTTAACTCGTGTATCTTACTTAAAATTAATACTTATGCTTTCTGCGATGTAATAATCAGTACACAATTCCTTTGAAAATATTAGTACATTTTACTTATTTATAAGTACCGAAACTGTTTTAAACATTTTATTCAGAGAGTAAAAATTATTTATTTACATCAATATAAACCAAACAGAAAAGGAAAGCAGAGCTCCTTCTATAAATATATATATTTTCATTTTCTTGTTTAAAGTTTCCGAATTTCAAGGTTTATTTCCGGGACATGGAAGTAGTCGTTCTAAATGAATCATAACCATTAATCGAGCCGAGAGTTTTTTGTAAAGAGAATGACCAAAATTTATTAAAGTATTTGGTATTTCTGATTGACAAAATTTTTGGTTAGAACAAAAAGCAAAGTATTGCACAATTTTGTTTTCAAAATTTCAACAAAAAAAAAATTCGGTGACTTTTTGAAAACATTTTTTACCATTTATTGTGTTCAATGTTGACAATTTTATTGTTTTTATTCGTCTATACCCTTGGGAAAACCGTAGACCTCTAACTGTAACTTTCATTACATACCTCATAAACGTTTTCTTCTCTGCAAGCATATGAAATCTCTTGATTGCTGCAATAGTTTACCCAAGTATTATATACTAGGTTGCCCTTTGTTCCCAACTAGAGGTCGGAAATATCGATCAAAATAAATATCGATACTATATCGTTGCACAGAAAAACATTTCAATAAAATATCGATACATCGATGCATGATTTTTTTTTTTTATTATTTGATTTTCAATTTTGCCAGAAACAAAGTTTTTCGGGGAAAATTTCTACTTTTCATGATTGCTTTTTTTGTAAGGTAACTACTGAATAGATCTATTACAAAAAAAAAAAAAAAAAAAAAAAGTGTTATATTTTCACTTAATTGGTGCAGTGATTTTAAGAAAAATTCGAATAATTTTCAATAGCTTTTAAGTGTATGGAAAAAATATTGAATACTGGTGCCATTTTAACTGTCTCTCAGCCAAGTTCAAATTTTAGTTTTGAAATTTTTGAAAAGGGAGTAAAGAAAATCAAAAAAACATATGGAACTACAAAACTATCATCAAATTACTAAAAATGTTTGAAATATCGATATATCGGTGACTTTTACCGATATTTTTAATATTGATATTTTTTTAGAAATATCGATACAAATATCGTCGTAATGATATATCGCCGACCTCTATTCCCAACAGATGCTAACTAGTTTGGAAGATAGATGGTTCTAATAAATTTCTAATGTGATTTTTAAGCTTTCTCCGATTTCAAGTTGGTAATTAGGAATGTACTATTAAGAAGTTGCAATTGGAAAATTGTGAAGACAGCGCGATGGCAAATAAATAAATAAATAAATAAATAAACAAACAAACAAACAAACAAACAAACAAATAAACAAACAAACAAACAAACAAACAAATAAATAAATAAATAAATAAATAAATAAATAAATAAATAAATAAATAAATAAATAAATAAATAAATAAATAAATAAATAAATTAGTAAGTAAGTAAGTAAGTAAGTAAGTAAGTAAGTAAATAAGTAAGTAAGTGAGTGAGTGAGTGAGTGAGTGAGTGAGTAAATAAATAAATAAATAAATAAATAAATAAATAAATAAATAAATAAATAAATAAATAAATAAATAAATAAATAAATAAATAAATAAATAAATAAATAAATAAATAAATAAATAAATAAATAAATAAATAAATTAGTAAGTAAGTAAGTAAGTAAGTAAGTAAATAAGTAAGTAAGTAAGTAAGTGAGTGAGTGAGTGAGTGAGTAAATAAATAAATAAATAAATAAATAAATAAATAAATAAATAAATAAATAAATAAATAAATAAATAAATAAATAAATAAATAAATAAACAAACAAATAAACAAATAAATAAATAAATAAATAAATAAATAAATTAGTTAGTTAGTAAGTAAGTAAGTAAGTAAGTAAGTAAGTAAATAAGTAAGTAAGTGAGTGAGTAAATAAATAAATAAATAAATAAATAAATAAATAAATAAACAAACAAACAAATAAATAAATAAATAAATAAATAAATAAATAAATAAATAAATAAATAAATAAATAAATAAATAAATAAATTAGTAAGTAAGTAAGTAAGTAAATAAGTAAGTAAGTAAGTGAGTGAGTGAGTAAGTGAGTGAGTGAGTGAGTAAATAAATAAATAAATAAATAAATAAATAAATAAATAAATAAATAAATAAATAAATAAATAAATAAATAAATAAATAAATAAATAAATAAATAAATAAATAAATAAATAAATAAATAAATAAATAAATAAATAAATAAATAAATCTTGTTTTTAGCTATAGTAAGGTTGGTTGGTTGCTTTACTGGAGCAAGGGCAACTCATGGGCCATACTGCGCAGTACAAATTTAACAATATCAACCATTAGCTATAGCAAGAGCTGAGCTGTAAGATTTCGAAAACCGACTTGAGTTCGTTATATACACTTGCAGGTTCAACTGCTTTGAGCAGAGGAACGCTGCCGAGTTTATAGATATTCTATTTACATTTTCAAACATGTACAAAACCTCGTTTCTCATTATATTCATCCAAAATCTTTTCTATATAAGCGTAATGGAAAGAACTTCATGATTCCGGCAAAAAAATGGATTTCGCACATACATATTGATTTGTTATCTTAAATATGGTAAAATTAATGTAATATAAACAAAAAATGTCTTATATTATAATGCACAAAATGACGAAAACTTTTCCAGAAGTTTATGTATAAAAAAAAATTCTAACATATTTTCTTGACAATGATCAAAATGATTTTGTACCTTTTAATAAATAATGAGTTTACTTAATACTAATTAAAAAAAAAACTCTCCAAGAGTATTCGTTAATTTTATTTCTATGAACTTTGGCTGATTGAAGAGAATCTAGTAAAACACATTATGCCATTAAATGACTGAATAGTCGAAGCTCTTCCACAAAAATGAGATGAGAAATATTTTTACTTTGCACACATTCTTCTTGATGCATTAGTGAAACATCCTCTAAAGTTTCATCTGATTTCTTTCTGCTGAAATTCCTTTAGTTGTGTTTTGCTATAGATCATTTAATTTAGTGTCTTTGTTCTTTAAAAATGTGAAGGTATGCCGTATAAATTAGTAATGATTTGTTTGTATAATTATATGAATCAGATAACTTAAAGCCGAAAGAATTCATTTTTATTAACCAGAAAGGCTTTCAACGCTTCAGTGGTTATAGAGAATTTTATTTTGTTTATATTTTTAACCACCCATAACGAAAGTTTACTATAAAATTTTGATAACTCAGTACAAATAAAAAATGAACAAACTATTTACAATTTTATTTTTTTGTTATGCGTGGTTTGAATGAAGTCGTTATAGCTTCATTTAGCAGTCTATCCAGCTGTGAAATGTAGTCTTTGCAAGTTTAGTTGCCATGAGATAGAAACACGAAATTAAATGGCCATTTACAAGAAATATATATATATATATATTTAATACCAACAACAATTGTAAAAGCCGACCAAATGGTATAGTAGTTAGCGTGCTAGTTTCTAGACCACGAGGTTGCGGGTTCGAGTCCCGTGTTAGGCATGGGTGTTTGTAAATGTATGTTGGCTTTTCTAATGACGAATGCTTCGGCGCATTATTGCCCTCGTGTTGCTGACGGCGCCATATAATCTGAAAACGACAATTGTAAAATTCATAAGTGCATAAAGCCAAATCGATGATTAACATTTGAAACTCAAAAAACAAAATATGCATTAATCTAACTTAAAACACAGGTATATGTGAGAATTTGATCTTTTTTTTTGGAAGATGTTCCTTCTCCTTGAAATGTAGGGCATGCAGAATGTACATATTAGTGAGATCACATGCAGTCACAAATTAATATACATTGTCAAACAGGAAATTTTTTGACATTTTTCTTTTCAATAGCTTAGTCAGTAAAAGAGTTTACATATTTTTAAATCATATTAGCTTGTCTTTTGTCGATGGAAGAGGAATCTGCGGAAGCCTAATTAATCCCCTTGCCGTCATCGAATCGGGCTGAAACCTGGCAGGTAGGTTCGATGTCGATGACGATGCATTCTATCAAAATTTGGTGGTTGTTACTGTCCCTGAAGGTCGCTTTTACAGAATACTAATAAAATAAAGTTAAAATATCATTGAACCGATCATTGTTGAAACTGAGTTCTGTTGCCAAATTTGTTTACTTAAATAAATAAATAAATAAATAAATAAATAAACAATCAACAAATAAATAAATAAATAAATAAATAAATAAATAAATAAATAAATAAATAAATAAATAAATAAATAAATAAATAAATAAATAAATAAATAAATAAATAAATAAATAAATAAATAAATAAATAAATAAATAAATAAATAAATAAATTAATTAATTAATTAATTAATTAATTGTATTTAATCAGATTAAATAAAAGATATTTGGATGTAAATGCATAAATTCACATTCATTATTAATGGAAATTTTTTGAAAATTAGTATACCGCAAATTTTACTGATAGAGGTGTTTTTAAAATTAGATGCCAACGCCAAGCACACGCTGGCAACACAAACTGCGCTTTGTTAATGAATATGAAATTTGGCAATGCATATAAAGTATTTGTATTAAAAGCTTATTTATGGGTTGTATTATTTAAACATAACTTAAAGACTGACATGAGCTCTTGAGCAACTCAGTTTCTATGGTAAGCGGTTGAACCACTTCGCTTGAAAAATAACCCTGCACTTGAACAGTTGAACCTAACTGTCCTCAAACACCAAGGAACCTGCTAAATAATTTCATTGAGTATTTTTTACTTTTAATTACCCATATGTAAGGGTAGTAAAAGTATAGGATTCGGTCAAATGCATGTGCATTTCTCCACGTTTTGGAACATCCTGATCTCAAAAAAGTGATCTAGAAAAAATGTCTGTGTGTACGTGGTCAGCATAACTCCCGAACAAATTTACCTACGTTGTTCAAATTTGTCGTGCTGATTGGTTGGGTCTCTAGGACCTACCATTAAGGTTTTCGTCAAAATCGCGCAAGCGCATAAGGTAGCTGCCATTGAAAAAATTATGTTTTTCAATGATTGCTAAAAAACGATTCGAATGATTTTGATCAAAAGCGCTGTCTTAGTGCCTCTTAAGGTATTCTAAACATCCCCACCTGCGAAATTAAAAAAAAAAAAAATGCTTTAATGGCGTAAAAAGTTGAAAAACGAATGCCTTCAACACAGAGTTCTCTTTGTTTGAACATAGCTTATCAACGCTTGTTTGTTCTCTTCTTCCCAGTTTCACTTATAAGAAAGGATAATATAAGAATTATTGAAATGTATACGTATCACCAAAATTCCCATTTTTATAAAGTTTTTTTTTTTTTTTTTTTTTTTTTTTTTTTGTGTGAAAAAAAGACCATATTACAATTATCGCAAAAAATATCGCCAAACTGGCCATTTTTTCGAAATGAATGGTGGAAATATAAAAACGGTAAATGACACAAATCAAAATCAGTAACTGAGTGTAACTGAAAGTCGCCCGATTTTCCACAACCCTAGTTTTGTATAAGATGATGGCTTTTATTGAGCTGGAACCAAGTTATATCAAGAGTAGTACTTGTATATTTAAGGATGTGAAAGGTGTTCAAAAGCGTAGTTAAAATATTACCCGTGATTTATTGTCTAACAGTTAAGATATAATTTCAAATATTTAGGAATTAATGTTTTTACCACCAATACCTAATACGTTCTATGAATTCAAAAGATGTAATATACTACACTGATTAAAAAGTTTTTTAAATATTTTTAATTACATTTTCCTTTCAGCTTATTTCCGGCGATTTTAACTCAATAGAACCTAAACTACAAGAACGCTATTTCATATCACCCAAACGATAAATTGCATTTAATTTTCTGAATTAAAGGACCAAATTTATTCCAAACTATGACAGGCTTTAAATACATTTTGTAGAGATAAACTGTTGCATTTACTCAAACGATAAATAATTGATTACTTAATTGATCTTGCCTTTCCACTTTCCTCGCAACTTTAAACGAAACCGCAATATCACTTATTGTTTAACAATGGAAGTTATTAAACAACATCAAATATCAACGTGTGGCTGAATTAATTACCAACTCTAAAATTCCTTTAAGAATTGATCTCTTGTATTAAAAAGTTGAATATGAGCCCATCTTTGTAATTCCTTGAAATTACAAGGTCAATTATTCCAAACGTAAATATGGAACCAATGCATTTAATTCATACACGTGGAACGATTTCATAAATGGGTGCAATTAAGATATCAGAAACCTTTGGATTTGGATATGAGAAGTTAATATTAATTATAGGGCAAAATCAGATTATTTCGCCATCAGAATTACTGGGAATTCGTTGGGATGTATATTGGAACATGAGATGATGCGAAATTTGGAATCTATAAAATGAATAAAACACAGTTGATAGTTTGGTTCATGGTTGGAACATAACAAAAAGTAATTTTTGTTGTTTATTTTATGTATAATTTTGTTTAAATAATTTTTCTCTTATTGCAATTTTCAAGGAAGCTTAATGTGAGATTGGTTAAACATTTTGAACAAATACTTGATCAAGTTAAAATAATTATTTTTTCATATAACTTTGTCATCAACTACACTATATAAAACAAAAACATAACTAGTAAATTAATCATAGTTTTGCTATTCTGATTTGTTTAAGAGTAGAAAAAAAAAAATTGCGAAATGTCCCGTGCGAAGATAAATCTATTGGAAAAATAACAATTGTTGTGTTGTAAAGAGCTTTCTTATATTCCCGATTCTAGATATGATATCCCTATACCAGAAGGTAGCTTTTTGTAAAAGATATAAAAATTATCTCTAAATAAAAAGGATAGAGAAATAGTAATTATCACTAGTACAAAATTACAAAACTATTAGGGTGCCCGAACACTTTTGCGACCCAATGTGCCAGAAGGATAGTTGCAATTTAGTTAATCGTCCAGCAAGTGAAAAGCAAAAACAATATTTGTAATACACATTAGAAAACAATTCACATAAGAAATAATCCGAATGCAATAGACAAGGTACAATAATTTCAGTTTATTCCCAGCATACTTGTAAAAAAGTCTACAAATGATAACATATTTGAACATTGGGTGGGATATTTTGACCTGAAATGTTGAGGAACGTTCATGAAAAAAATTATTTTTTAGAATAAGATAAGAAAGAAAAAAAAATCTAAAAGATAACTTCATGCACATAAAAGAAAACAGCTAATATCTGATTTGGATCTTTTTAATCCAGTTAACTGTTTATTGATGATTCCCACTAGTGTGGAAGAAAATTATAGTTTAGTCAAAGTCAAACAGAATACAACTTGCCAAAGGCCTAATGACGTTATCATTAAATATAAATAATGTTACTGCATTTTTTTTTTTTATCTCTAAATCCTGAAATGGGGAAAAGGGCAAGGAAAAACGGTATTTTTTTTGCCGTTGGATTTAGCAAAAAATAATCCAGAAAGGAAAGCCGCTCCTATCTTTGATCATAGGTAATTTTGAATGTTGAAGATTCACACCATGGAGAAAAAATCAGTATCTTTTTAGTCAAATCGAAAAATTTGTACAAAAGAAAGTAATCGATGTTCCCTTTGAAAAAAGTTCATTAAAAATTGATTTCAGTTTACTGACGACTGAAATTTGATTTTAGTTTATTGACAACAGATAGAATAACGCAAAAATGAAACCGTAATATCGTCTGATAATTCTGCAGAACAATGTCAGCAAAAGAAATAAAGAAAGGGGTATTTTGAAAGAATAGCTCCTTTTTCTGTTGAGCAATTCCAACAAGATATAATCGTAATGCCTACACAAAATAACCATAATAAATTAAAAAACAATAAATGTGCCTTGCAGCGCAAAACTTTCTACCCAAGAAAATAACTAACACCTTCAAAAAAAAAAAAAAAAAAAAAAATAGAGCATTCTACTGTAGTCTATTGGGAAATCTTAATATAAAATCACGAAAAAAGCAATCTTTTTCTATCATACAGTCCACAAAGTTTTTAAATGGACATCTAGGAAAACTCATTCGAGCTTGTTGAGGAATCCCGATATGGTGCTGATGTCATTGCAGTCCGGCATGAGCAGTCCCTTGTACTTGATGCAAGATTCTGCGCATCCCTGTCCTTCGAAGAAGGCCCCGTAGGTCCGCTTACACTGGGCACAGTTGTGGATGCAGGTCCACGTGGCACTGCGACCACTACGGCACATCACCATCACAGACAACAGTAGGGCAAGTAACATCCACAGCCATGTCAGACTCCACATCCTGTAATGATAATGCATGGGCAATGTATATGTTACTGCCTAAGTGCGGAAATCAGTTACTCTACAGATTATCTAGATAATGAGCAAATTAATTAGGGTGATCCGTTAAAGTGCCGAAAATTGTTTCAATTCTCAAATTACCTAGGTAAATATCCTAGATAATCTGCACATTACTTACTAGACACTAGTTAAAGTGAAAGTTGGAAGATCTTTGTTGGAACAATAACTATGTTACTGTGCGTTTAAATTAACATAATATTATTCATTTTTCGATATCTAAGCAATCTAATCAATACGGTCGAACAGTTAATTAACAAATTAGTTGATAGAATCAATCATCAATCAATTAAAAAACTATAGCACAAAGAATACAACGGTTTTAAATATTATTACAATTAAGGAAAATAACATAATGTTGTTTGTTTGTAATGAGAGAAAAAAAGTTTTGAGTTTTAACGACATGGAAGCCGTTGATGTGCAAACAATACCTAGAAAAAATGCGGGAAAACTTTCGATTCCTCACGTTAATGGAGCAAATCTGTTAATCTGAAGATAGTTAGCTAAAGTACACATTAACGGTTTTCGAACTTTAGCGGTAACATATGCATTCTTAAGTTGATCATATGACGCATATTTCATTTCATTGTGGATGTACATATAAGCTAACGTGTTTAACAATTTTGATAAGAAATCATTCTGGAAATGCCTCCTTCTGTGTATTCTCAATATCCCTACCACTGAAATTTCTGCAAAATGTATTAAGGCATAAAAAGATGAATAATTGTCGTCATATTGCAATGAAAATTTGCCAGCCGAACGTTTAGGCATAGGGCTAAGTAATGGTACTAAGTAATGGAACTACTGATTACCTCCTGCATTGGACCAATAATCAGACACTAAGAAGAGATATCCCCTTTTCACGTGCAATTTCCCTAAATGCAGTCTATCAAAATGTCGAACATCACTCCCTCAAGACTTGCGTTGACCCATCTCGATGGATTCCGAGAGTACACTTTAGACCGTCTTTGGTATTAAGCACAAATAAAACTTCAGACGTTCCTGAATTGCTACAACAGCTAGCTCTCAAGATAATAAACAGCATTCCAGAGGAAGGCCTCCTGGCTTATACAGGTTTTAGCAAGGATGATCGGAATCGTACTAGAAGTAAAGTCTACATCAAGAGATCTAATGTCAACATAAAAATGAGAAACCCGGATTCTTGTTTTTTCCGATAGGAGCTCAAAGCTATTGAGGCAGCACTGATCGTAATTGAAGAGGATTCGTGGTTAGACTCTATCTGGATCCTAAAGGATAGTAGAAGTTCTATCCAATATTTGAATGCATGGCTCAGAGTAGGTGTTAAAACTGGAACTGCAATCTTACATCTTTGTAAACTTTCCGAGAAGCGAGATATCTATTTGCAGTGGATTCCATCCCTTCTATGTATACATGGGAATGAGATCACCGACTCGCTGGCAAAACATGGCACAAATAAACCCTTTCATGATAACTTGGCAGTCACATTCTCGGAAATTCACTCCATTAGAAAAAACAGTGTACAGCTAGACAGGAAAACTCCCCCAGTTCATATCTGGTACTCTGGGAATAAACCTGTTGGCGCTTTGACCTTCAGGGGTAATAGAGGTGATCGGATTGCGTACACTAGATACATCAGTGGTCACCTCAAGTGCATGTAGTATGAACTGCAGCGAAAGATCTATCTTGCTGTCAATAAATGTTTATCCAGCGCAGTCAGCCCGGCTCACCTCCTTAGATGTGTGGATTTTGAAAAAGAGGATTTTTTGCGCGATCCGGTCTTGTTTTTTGATTTCCTGAGGGTGAATGGATTCATGGACCTGGTCTAGCTCCACTAGACCAGTGGGGATGAGAAACAACAACAACATGATACTCGGGTCCACGAAAGCCGGCTTAGTCAGCATATAATAGATATCGAAATAAAATAATCTTAATTCTAGATTTAGTACAACATTGTGATCAAAATAATTGTAATAATAGACAAGTCCTCTCTAACTCACAAACTCAAAATTAAAGTTAATGCCAGCTTGAACGTAAAATTTGAGCGAAAGTATATCAAAACATAAAATTGGAATTTAGACTTAAATATAACAGAGTTTTTCCTGAGCATAAAGTTGCCCTGAATGGAGATATAACTACTAAATTTTATTAAATTAGAAAAAGAACAGTGTTACTATTAACAGTCGTTTTTCAACAAAGTTGATTAGACAATTTTATCAACAATTTTGATTACCTTTAACATTTTCTTCGTTTTCTTCCTTCAGCCACCTTCTGATTTATAAACGTTGCTTCTTTGAAGGAAATTGGGTACTACCCATATTAGAAGCAAGAATAGCATCTTATGTGGTCTAAATTTATCAATGCAATTTTTGTACAGGAAACAGGAATGTTCTTGCACTTTTGGAAGCTATGTCCGACTTCCAAAAAGACTAAAATATATTTCTACTTCTTTGCAGTCAAGTGGCGTAAAACCACCCTCGAAAACCTTGTTTCCTTTTATGTATGGTTTTTTTTCTCCCCTTTTCCGATGTATATTAACTTTCTTTAACTTCATCTTCAGAATCAGGCGCGAGCACAGGGAGAGGGTTTTTAGTGTCAGAACCCCCCCTTAGGAACACCAACATCCCGAATTTTCCATTCTGGAAATACCTCTTCATCATTCTGGAAATGCCTCTTCATTATTCTGGAAATACCTCTTCATCATTCTGGAAATACCTCTTCATCATTCTGGAAATGCCTCTTCATCATTCTGGAAATACCTCTTCATCATTCTGGAAATGCCTCTTCATCATTCTGGAAATGCCTCTTTCAGAATATTAGCACTTCCCCGACAAACGTAATTCGCCCAAAATGTGATGAAGAAATAGAAAAACGAATAAGTATCGTCATATTGCAATGAAAATTTTCCAGCCGAACGTTTAGGCATAGGACTAAGTAATGGTACTAAGTAATGGAACTGCTGATTACCTCCTACATTGGACCAATAATCAGAGACTAAGAAGAGATAGCCTCTTTTCACGTGTAATTTCCCTAAATGCAGTCTATCAAAATGTCGAATATCACTCTCTCAAGACTTGCTTTGATCCATCTCGAGGGATTCCGAGAGTACACTTTAGACCGTCTTTGGTATTAAGCACAAATAAAACTTCAGACTTTCCTGAATAGCTGCAACAGCTGGCTTTCGAGATAATAAGCAGCATCCCTGAGGAGGGCCTCTGGGTTTATACAGATGGTAGCAAGGATGATCGGAATCGTATTGGAAGTGGAGTCTACATAAAGAGATCTGATGGCGATGTCAACATAAAAATGAGAAACCCGGATTCTTGTTCTGTTTTCCAATCGGAGCTTCTAGCTATTGAGGCAGGACTGAACGCAAATGAAGAGGATTCGTGGTTAGACTCCATCTGGATCCTAACGGAGAGTAAAAGTTCGATCCAATATTTGAGTGCATGGCCCAGAGTATGTGATAGGGCTGGAACAGCAATCTTACAATATCTTCATAAATTTTCCGAGAAGCGAGATATCTATTTGCAGTGGATTCCGTCCCGTGTAAGTCAATAGGGGAATGAGATCGCTGACTCGCTGGCAAAACTTGGCACAAATGAGTCCTTGCAGGATAACTTGACACTCACATTCTTGGAAATTCACACCATTTGAAAGAATAGAGTACAGTTAGTCTGGAAAACTCCCCCAGTTCATATTTGGTACTCTGGTAATAAGCCGGGTGGCGCTTTGACCTTCAGGGAGGATAGAGATGATCAGATTGCGTACACTAGATTCCTCAGTATTCACCTTAAGTGAAAGTAGAATTAACTGCAGCGAAAGATCTATTCTACTTGCAATAAACGTTTATCCAGTGCAGCCAGGCCGGCCCACCTCCTTAGATGAGTGGATTTTGAAAAAGAGGATTTTCTGCGCAATCCGGTCTTGTTTTTTTGATTTCCTGAGGGGGAATGAACTCATGGACCTTGTCTATACTAGAAGACAACCTTATTTGAACTCACTCAATGCTTTACAGCCGTAGGAGAACCGGTTCTACTGGGTATGAGAAAAACAACATCTACATGGTACTCGGGTCCACGAAAGCCGGCTTAGTTATAGCATGTAATAGACATCGAAATAAAATAATATTAATTTTAGATTTAGTACAACAGGGTGATCAAAATAATTGTAATAATAGACAAGTCGTCTCTAACTCATAAACTCAAAATTAAAGTTAGTGCCACTTTGAACGTAAAATTTGAGAGAAAGTATATAGAAACAAAAAATTGGAATTTAGACTTAAATATAACAGAATTTTTCCTGAGCATAAAGTTGCCCTGAATGAAGATATAACTACTAAAATTTATTAAATTACAAAAAGAACAAAGTGTTACTATTAAAAGTCGTTATTCAACAAAGTTGATTCGACATTTTTATCAACAATTTTGATTACTTTTATCCTTTTCTTCGCCATCTTCCTTTTGCCGCCTTCTGATTTACAAACGTTGCTTCTTTGAAGAAAATTGGGACTATCCATATTAGAAGCAAGATAGGCATCTTATGTGGTCTTGAATATATCAATGCAATTTTTGTACAGGAAACAGGAATGTTCTTGCACTTTTGGAAGCTATGTCCGACTTCCAAAAAGACTAAAATATATTTTTACTTCTTTGCAGTCAAGTGGCGTAAAATCCCCTTCGAAAACATTGTTTCCCCTTTTGAATTGTTTAACTCTCCCCTTTTCCATTGTAAATTGACTTTCTTTAACTTCATCATCAGAATTAGGCGAGCAATCAGAGGAAGGGTGTTTAGTGTCAGAACCCCCCCCCCCCTCCCAAGACCCCCAACATCCCAAATTTTCCATATGAATATGAAACACTTAGTAATCGTAAATGTTTTTATTTTTTTTATTATTTTTTTTATTTGATTTGATTTTCATCTTTTAGACAGAATGAGCCTACCGAAGTTATTCTATTAAGTGCGAGAACTTTGAAACAAATAACGGATTTGTAAATCTAACCATAAAAAATCGTTAAAAATTTTCATTGTTTTAATTAAGTTTAAAACATTAGCCGTTTAAACAAAGCCGTTTAAAAAACATTAAAATGTGGATGTTTTTGTTTTCAAAATGTCGGGATGGTGATTCCGTACTACGTGGCACTTATATTTAAAGCGTCATAAATTTCGAAGAAAATTGATCGCCATAAAATATTACTCTTTCTCTAATGTGATGTAAAAAAGCAACACAGTTTTCAGATTAATCAATTATCTAGGTAGTATGGATAATACAGGATATAGATAAAATATATAGTCCCAAGTTGAGGTGTTTTGTACAAAATGAATTCTCGTCGAACAACTTTTATTTATTTGGCATATGTAGGTACAGATAAAGAAACTGGAAAAATATTGACGATGTGACAAATGTGGGAGGAGGATTTATGCATAGATGTTGTTGTTTATTAAGAAACTAATTGAAAACCTGTGCTTCACTGCGAAATTTTAACATATGCAATATTTTAGCTAACTGTGAGGCCTCGCTTTGCGAAAATCCGTCATTGATGTATAGGTCCCAGTTTTTGGCTCTTCGCTCGCAGGAAGGTTCATCGCTACGCAAAATCGAGCTTGCTTCGTTCGCTGAAAAGTTCATTGACACATTAGCACAGGCTTATTTCACTCGTTGAAAGGTTCATTGCAATGCAAGCATAAGCTTGGCTCGCTTCACTCACTAAAATCTAATTGCTACTTAAATCTTTAATATTAAAAGCATCTTCCCTGTTAAAAAAAAAAAAAAATCCACTTTAATACAACACCCTTTTAAGATTATTTTAACACGTGTTTGTGGAGAGAAAAATTAGAAGGCCAAACCTACTTATGTTGAAACTTTCAAAGCTCTAGGCCTATTAGAAGTCGCTTTTTGTGAAAAATTAATTAAAAAACAAATTAAAATTTTAACATTATTTTCGTCAGTCAAATTAGAAGGCCAAAACTATTTGTGTTGAAAATTTCAGAGCTGTAGTCTTATTAAAAATCGTTTTGTAACATATTTATTAATTAATTAAAAAAATTAATTAAAAAAAACTAAATAAAAATTTAAAATTTATTTTTTAAAAATTCCAATCTTAAGGCCAAAACTACTTATGTTGAATATTTCAGAGCTGTAGCCCTATTTGAAATCGTTTTGTAAAATGTTTATTAATTAATTAAAAAATTATTAAAAAAAACTAAATAAAAATTTAAAATTCTGTTTTTCAAAACTCCAATCCTAGGGCCAAAACTACTTATGTTGAATATTCTAGAGCTGTAGCCTTATTAGAAGTCATTTTGTAATTTTTTTTTAAAATTAATTATGAAAATTAATTAAAAAAACTAATCAAAATTTTAAAACTCTGTTTTTCAAAACTACAATTAGAAGGCTAAAACTACTTATTTAGAAAATTTCGGAGCTGTATCTCTGTTTGAAGTCGCTTTGTAAAAAAAATAATTAATTAAAGTAACTAATTAAAATTTTAACATTGTGTTTAACATGTATACAATTAGATGGATAAAACTACTTATGCTGACAATTTCAGAGCTCTGCTTCAATTTTAAGTAGGTTTCTATAGATCCAAAGAGCCACAGTCTGACAGACACACAGCTTGTTTTATTATTACAGATTGTCGAGCAATAGAGGTCGGAAAAATCGATCAAAAAAAATATCGATACTGGATAGTTACACGAAAAAAAATATCAATAAATCGATATCCTACATATTTCATGATTTTTTATTTGATTTTCAGTTTTGCCAGAAACAAAATTTTTCGTGGAAAATTTCTACTATTTATGATTGCTTTTTGTAAGGAGACTACTTTTTACTTTTAATTACCCATATGTTTACATAGAGTAATGTGTTGGGATAATCACATGATGCAATATCCACCCACTTCCCTTCATAGTAAATCAATTGTCCTGCGTGGCAGTAGCTACCTCTAGCGGAACTCTTTATGGTACCACTTCTGCGCATGTCATATTCAGATAGTTTGTAAGCTCGCATCCTATCGGATGTAATGTTTTTCTATCCTTTCTATGTTCGTAATAAACCATGTTTGCTGTTATACCTATGTCTGTATGTCTGTCTGTGCGGTGTACCACTGCTGCTCAATATTCTAATATAATGAAAGTATAGCATTCAGTCAAAAACAAAAAAACTTTTTTTTTTTTTTTTTGCCTTTCTCTACGTTTTGGAACACTCTGATTTCAAAAAAGTGGTCTCCAGAAGTAATGTCTGTCTGTGTGTAATTGGTCAGCATAACTCCCGAAAAAATTGACCTACGATGTTCAAATTTGGTGTGCGGGTTAGTGGTGGCCATGGAACCTACCATTAAGGTTTTCGTCGAAATCGCGCATGCGCGTGAGGTTGAAATCATGAAAAAAATCATATTTTTCAGCAATTACTAAAAAACCGCTGCAACGATTTTGATTACAATCACTGTGCCAATGCCTCTTAATGCATATTAATCGTCCCCACCTCCAAAATTCCTTTAGAAATGCATAAAAGTGTAAAAAGTTAAAAAATGAGTGCCTTTAACACAGAGCTCAATGCCCTTGAGTATCGCCCATCAACGATAGATTTTTTTCGGTTTCATGCACATGAAAAGACAATGTAAGGTCTATCGAATAACATCGCCAATCTCACCATTTTGGCGGTGTTTTTTCCCCATGTGAAAACTATTGCCAAAAATATCGCCAAATTGGCCATTTTTATTTAAATGAGTGAAAGCATGAAAACGGTAAATAACGGTAATTTAAAATTTTAACGCAATGACCAATATTTTTGTTTAATTGAAAGTTGTGCGATGGTCCACACCCCTAGTTTCAAATGAAGTACTAGATCAATTACACAAAAAAGTTATGTTTAAGTTTAATTGTGTCAGTGATTTAAAAAAAAATTAATTTAGAGTTTTCTCAATTGCTTTTAATGGCAACGCTGAATGCTTAGCATAATATTTTTACAATGTACATAATTGAAAAATTAACAGAGGGATGAATATATATAAAAAAAATTGCATTGGAGTCATTTTATTTGAAACGTGACTTTTACTATAGCTGAGTTACTACTTGTAAATATAACATACAAAATATAAAACATGATTATGAAGTGTATGGCAAAATGTTAAATGTTGGTAAAATAATAGTTTGTTTTTTAAAAATTCGTGGCATGGGTACAATGGTGCAATGTATGCTCTATATACTAATCTACCATTCATCTTATGTATTTTTAAGGAAAGTCTGCTTATTTTTATTCAAATTAAATTCATATTTTTGGAAAGTATGTAATTTGAATTGCATAATAATCATAACTCGCCCCTAGGCTAGCCCAGTGCAGAGGCGGATTTAGAATTTCGCAGCCCATGAGGCTAAATCAGTTCCACTTATAGAATTCTACTTTTTATCTCAAGCATTGACATTTTTAATGTATAATTTCTTCTTTTCAAATTTAACTGTAGTGAGTTTTTGATTAATGAAATCTGCTCACTTTACATAATTGAAACTGATAAAGTGGTGATATTTAGTTAATATTTTGTGAGAGCAGTACAACTTCCTATTTCTTACAAAATGCATTGTAATTTTGTGAAAAACCATGACACAGAAAATTAAGGCATTCATCTCTTGATCAGGTTTTAATTTATATTATTAGGTGTAGCAAAACATGTAATAATGCATTGGGATGACTAGGAGCACAAGATTATCATTAAAAACACATATAATAATAAAACAAGCTGTGTGGCGGTCTGTGGATCTATAGAAACCTACTTAAAATTGGAGTAGAGCTCTGAAATTGTCAGCATAAATAGTTTCGGCCTTCTAATTGTATACATGTCAAACAGAATGTTCAAATTTTAATTAGTTCTTTTTTAATTAAAGTTTTTTTTTACAAAGCGACGTCAAACAGAGATACCAGCTCCGAAATTTTCCTCATAAGTAGTTTTAGCCTTGCAATTAAAGTTTTGAAAAACAGAATTTTAAAATTTTGATTAGTATTTTTTAATTAATTTTCTTAATTAACTATCAAATTTTTTTACAAAACGATTTCTAATAGGGCTACAGCTCTGAAATATTCAACATAAGTAGTTTTGGCCTTACGATTGGACTTTTGAAAAACAGAATTTTAAATTTTTCTTTTTTAATTAATTAATAAATATTTTACAAAACGACTACTAATAGGGTTAATCTCTGAAAATTTCAAAATAAGTAGTTTTGGTCTTCTAATTGGCCTTTTAAAAAACAGAATTTAAAATTTTTGTTTAAAATTACCAGTTATTAGTTTAGTTATTAATTTTTTTTTTAATTAATTAGTATATATTTTATAAAACGATTTCAAATAGGGCTACAGCTTTGAAATTTTCCACGTAAGTAGTTGTGGCCTTCCAATTGGATTTTTGAAAAACAGCATTTTAATTTTTTAATTTTTTTTTAATTAATTAACAAATATTTTACAAAACGAGTTATAATTAGTCTACATTTCTGAAATTTTCAACACAAGTAGTTTTGGCCTTCTAATTGGACTGACAAAAAGAATGTTAAAATTTTAATTTGTTTTCCAATTAATTTTTTCACAAAAAGCGACTTCGAATAGGCCTAGATCTCTGAAAGTTTCAACATAAGTAGTTTTAGCCTCTAATTTTGCTTTCCACAGACTCGTGTTAAAATAATCTTAAAGGGTTGTATTATTGTATTAACTGGGATTTTTTTTTCTCGACAAGGGAGAGGCTTCCAATATTAAGGCTTTATGTAGCAATTAGATTTTAGTGAGTGAAGCGAGTTTATGCTTATGTAGCAATGCACCTTTCAGCGAGCGAAGCGAGCCTATGCTTGCATAGCAATGAACCTTTCAACGAGTAAAGTAAGCCTGTGTTTTTGTGTCAATGAATTTTTCAGCGAAAGAAACGAACTTGATTTTGCGTAGCGATGAACCTTTCTGCGAACGAAGCGCCAAAAACTGTGACCTATACACGAATGACAGATTTCCGCAATGCGAGATTTCACAGCTAGCTAAAATATTGCACATGTTAAAATTTCGGTATTCAGCTAGTCCATTAATATGACAGAAAAAATGTTTTTCCGACAAACCATATGTTTGAAAGTATGTCAATTTTTCTCCTAACCTAATACAAAAAAAAAAAAAAAAAAAAAAAAAAAAAAAAAAAAAAAACCATGCAAATAGTTTTTAAAATTAATAATATATTTTTTATCAACTTGTTGTTTGTGCGCCGTAAGAGCGCAGTAGATTCTTTAAAATATCTTGAAGGAGGGAAAAAAGCATCCTCATCTGTTTCAGCTCTTGTGGGCTTAAAACTTTGTTCAAATTGAGTCTGTATATGGAGTGTATTTTTCCATATACCTCAAAGATAACGAAGTCACCTGGAGAAAAATCTTCTGGTACAACTGAATTTTCTGGGACGTCGAAACTAGGCTCCTCTTCTGACATTGATTCAAGTCTGAACTATTTCATCACGTCTCGAAAGGAGTAATAAGAATATTCTTCAATCTTTGAATCTTGCGTGGAACATAATCTTGCCAAAAAAACCCTCTTTTTACACCTTTGTTTTTGTTCCGATTCACCCCTCAAATCTGGAAATCAAGACAAGGCAAAACATCTCATAATTCGCAAATGAAAATTTTTATAACCAAATTAAAAAACGTGTGGCAAGCTGTTGGAGAAATTTCTAAAAAAATATACAAGTCTATAACATATTTATATTATTACTTATAGGAAAATTTTAGAGAGGTAAAAATTCTTTGGATTACATGCACGCATTATTACATTATTTTTTTTAAATGTTGAATATCAACATTTGCAGCTATACAGCATTATGCTTGGATTCAACGAAGGTGCTTGTTATTATTGCGCAAGTGTGTGCAACAATTTGTTCACAGAAATTTACTAAAAAAATAGCAAAATGTAAAAAAAAAAAAAAAAAAAAATATCTCTCTTGTACTTCCAAAACACCAAATGTTATGCTTGTAATTATTCTTTTCTAATTTTCAAAACAATAAGGACTGATTACTGACCGAGCGAGACCACCAGGGCAAACTTTTGAACATAGGACTATTGTAGTTATACCTAGGCATTTAACAAACCTACAGAGTACTAGGGTTTAATTTTCAGCCTCAATCGAAGTGCATCAACATTAATTTCGGCGGAAAATTGGGTTTACAACTCGATTCAAAATTAAAGCAGATATTAAACATTAAACTGATGCATATTAATTGACACAAAAAGTACCGCTTACCTTCTAAACAGACTAGAGTATAAGTCGGACGGAAGGTTAAAAACCTTTCAGTCGGAATGACCAAATACAAGTGCTCGCGACGTCTTTGCGACGACATTTTAATGGAGCGGATACACAGCTGGACACCAAACAGTGTCGCAGGAGGTCTGAGATTAAAATCCGTTTCTTTTTTCTGTAAAACTCTTTCGGTACTAAGAAACATACAATAAATATATAATGTAGCTGAATAAATATCATGATATCCTATTTTTAATTGAGATGTATGAAATATAAGCTATTAAATTAAAAAAAAAAAAATATTGGCAAATAGGACGTTATCCTCTTTCTTACAAAAGTATCACTTAACTACTAAAAATTAGAGATGTGGAACATCGCATTATTTTAAATTGCACTATATCACGAGTCACTACAATTAAATTTGACGTGGAATAGTGTTATTAACACTTTCATATTTTCATTCATTTGAAAAAATGCCCAGTTTGGGGAAATATTATTGGTGATAATTTTTACATGGGCAAAAAAAAAAAGAAAGAAAAAACCTTGCCAAAACGGGCGAATTTGTTGATACACTTTTCGATAATTCTGATATCCTTTCTTGTAAGTGAAACAGAGGAGATTAGAAGAACGGTCGTTGATGAGCGATGCTCTTGGGAAGAGAACTCTAGGTTAAAGACATTCGTTTTTCAACTTTTTAGAGGCATTACCACAGCGGTTTTGATCAAAATCGTTAGGGCCGTTTCTTAGTAATTGCTGACCATACTATATTCGTCGTATTATTTCGTCAGTATTGCGTATGCGCAATATTGACGAAAATCCTAATTACTGGTCCGATGGCCACCACAAACCTTTACGCCAAATTTGAACATCGGAGGTAACTTCGTTCAGGAGTTGTGCTATCCACATACACACAGACATACTTTTTTTCTACTACACTTTTTTGAAGTCAGGATGTTCTAAAACGTGGAGAAAAGAAATATATTTTTTAAACCGAAAACACTACTTTCATTTCAGTAAATTATGGGTAATTGAAAGTAAAAAGCATTGCAACTTGCAATTAAATATTGGGTATTTTGCATTCTGAAAGGGGAAAAAAAACAAAAAAAACCACATTGATATAAGTGGTTTAACCGTCTTTTAATCATGGGGAATTTCGCATTTGGTTATGAAAAAAAAAAATAATGCAAATGAAAAAAGGGATTCAAAGAATAGACAGGTCTCAATTCAAGTTGGGACTTTCTTTGAAAATCATTATATTAGTACAGCGTTCGCCACCAACTTTTAGAGGCGGGCCTTATTACTTATGTTGGAACTCTTCGCGGGCCGGATACACCAATATATGTATTTTTATTAGTGATTTAATAATACATGGCCTTTCTGAAAACTGAAGAAAAAAATGGATTTTATTTTTATCTTAATCAAATTACAATTGATATTTGATTCTTTTTTTTTCTTCTTCAAATAATTAAATATTAATTTTCATTATTAGTAAATTAAAGTCTAAAAGAGGAGTGAATCTTTTGATCCAACTTGACAATAGGTCTAGACCTAACTTTTAATAAAACTATTTAAACTGTACTTACAAATTACTTTCTTTTAATCGATACCAATTGTAACACGATGGGGGTCGGAATCGTCCAGTTTATTTTGTGATAGAGTCGATGTCTGTTGCAGCTAATCTTAATAAATTGCCCAAATGATATTCATTTAAGTTATTCCTGTATTTATTCTTGATGAAAACCATCTTGCTGAAAGCTTCTTTATATAGTTTCTTTGGGCACGTAGTGGAGAACTCTATTCTACACAGTTAACATATACTATAATATTTCAGAGAAATTACAATTATGTAAAAGAAAGTCAATACCGTGAAATTTTTTTGTAATCTTCTGTGCGAAAAATCAGTCGCGGGCCAAATCCGGCCCGCGGGCCGCGTAGTGGCTAACGCTGTATTAGTAGATACATAAACTACAATCATTTGATTTTCATTTCGCGCATTTCATTTGTAGAAAATTCGATATTTATGGTTCGGTATAATTTTTCCGATCCAAATAAACACACAAACTTAATTACGTAATCCAATTAATTTTTCTTGAAGGACACTTTTCTAAAAGTAAATTAGCAACAAGCATTTGCAATTGATTCTGCATTGACACTTCTAAATGCAGTCTATATATTGAAAGAAGGACATATTTAGACACGGCAAAATACTCTCTGGAATAGTAGCACTTAAGAGAACCTCGACTTTTGATTGTCGATTATTGTGTCTTTAAATATTTTTTACAAGATTAAGAATAATTTCTTTTCTTCAGCAATTCTTTATACTAACTGTTTTGTGTGTATGAGTATATGTGTTTGACGATAGAGGCAGAATTTGCGGAGGCCTAATTAACCCCCTTGAAGTCATCCAATCGGGCTGAAATTCGGCAGATAGATTCGATAACAATGCATTCTATCAAATTTTGGGGGCTTTTACTGTCACTAAAAAGTCGCTTTTACGGAATACTAATAAACCAACTTGTCATCATACAATCGCGCTAAAATAGTATTTAACCGACCATTAAAAATCTCCTTCCTGTTGCCAAATAATTTTTTAATAAATAAATAACAAAATTATTTTCATAGGAATAAATAAAAGATATTTGGATGTCAGAGCATAAATTCAAGTTCTTTTTTACAAATACATTTTGAAACGTAGTTTGTCGACATTTTGTTGTTTGAAATGTATTTGATATCGGCGCTGTCTTAATGAGTATAAAAATTGACAATGTATAAAAAGGATTTTTTAAAAACTCGGTTTTTATGGGTTATATTATTAGTATTCCGTACGCTCAAAGAAAAAGACGGACCAACTTTAAAATTACTTCGAAGTATACCTGTCCATCTGAAACGTGAAATTTTGAATATATATATTCGAAATTTCACGTTTCAGATGGTATAGCGTGAATTCACAAAACGATTACAATTAAGTTTGTCACACAAGTTCTACGAAAATTTGAAAAAAGTGGGCAAACAAAAAATATTTTTAAAACTTAAAATTTTTATCACACTATAGGGAAACTTTTTTTCATTACATTTTGTTTGGTAAGTGTATGTTACAAATATGCCCTATCATTGTGGTTACCTGTTGAAGAGTATCTGTCTATCTCCTCTCAATACTGACAAGTAGAAAACCCCCAAAATAATACAATAATTACGAAGAAATTATTTTGATTTTTTAAACTATCTTAGATTCAAAAAGATAAATTTTAACGTGTGTTATTAATATTCAATAGAATTAAAATTGCTAAAGTCTAAAAAACAAAAAAAAATCGGTTGAGTTCGGATACTTACAGTCCGAGGGTTCTGTTAGTCGAAAGCTTCTTTTTTTTTTCATATACATTCAAAATCACAAGAAGTTCACGAACAAACAGTTTTCAGTATGAACTCTTTAAATAGACACCTGTTCGTAAACCAATCATCAAATAAGATCTGTTGTTACTAGAACCGACACACTAAAAGTGTTTGAATATTTTTTACAATTAAAGTATTGTTTTACAAAATTCAGTTAAAAGTTGTATATTTATATTTGGTCATTTAGAATCACTATCCCAAAAGGTGAGGGGGGGGGGGAGGTTAATTAATTTTCGTTTACGAAATAGTATTAAAATGTTAGTCATCTTTGCATCGATTCAAACCAAACGTCGATTCGATCTCACCGGCACTAATCACGGATATAGTGATTATCACAGCAGCTTAGTTGAAATTTACTATAAGTTGAACATAAATATAGCTCACCACCGCGCAAATTACGGCAATAACGTTTATTACATTAGAACAGCTTTTCTCAATCTATTTTTGCTTATGTATCCTTTGAACTATCATCTATACTCCACGTACCCCATGTATAATTACTAGCATCTACAGGTAAGTAATAACACCATAATGCAGACATAATATCTACCATTAGACTTCTCAGCAAACAACACATTCAGGTTTAGTGACGTTTTCAAAAATTACGATTGTAATCAGCATGAAAATTATTTTTAAGAAGATTTTATCCCTTTTTCTGGTTGCAAAATTAAAACTGGAAGCTTCATTTCACTAATAAGTGGCAACTTCTCCTTAGGTTGCTCCTCACAAGAATTGGTAATCGATTATAAAACGAATCATTTATTTATTCAGTATTTTTACTTTCAGTTACCCTCTATGTAATATAGGGTACCCAAGAGTATTGCATTCGATAAATAAAAAAAAAAAAAAAATAAAAAAAAAACTTATATGCATTTCTACACGTTATGGAACGTGCAAAGTTCAAAAAAGTGATGTGGAAAAAATGTCTGTGGTGTCAAATGGGACACGTCATTGTGGAAAGTTGTGCATACTCAAAAGCAAGCTACCATTGAAAAATGTATGTTTTTAAGCAAAATCAAAGAGAAAAAAAAAAGGGCTCTAACGATTTTAATCAGAAAAGATAATGCAATAGTTATCGAAAAATATATCGCTATTTTGTCAGTTTTTTTTTTTTATTTTTTGCAAGGGTAATAATTATTTTTAAAAATATTGCAAAACCGGATTTTTTTTATTTTTTTTTTATTCATTAAAATTTTGAAACAATCTCAGAAAATTACACCAATCCATGTCAAATTTAAATGCAATGACCAATATTTTAGTGTAATTGAAATTTGTGCAATGTTCTACATCCTTAATTCTTTTCTTAATATAGTACCAAATTTTAACCATAGATTCATGACTAAAAACTGGAAGTCGCAATAAATATAAACAGGGTTTCTGCTAAATAAAATGTCACAAATCCATGACTTTTCAAGACTGAAGCAAATAATTTTCCATGACTCAAGAAATCAAATCACAATAACTAAATAATAATAATAACCTACATGAATTTTACTAACACGAACATAATCAGTAAATCAATGTACTATAAAAAGATTTTTATAAAGTTTTATTTTAAATTGAGTAAAAAATCCTTGTTTCAGGAACTTCCAAAACAGAAGAAAAAGGGAAAAATAATTTTCCATTCTTTAATATTTCAGGTGTTAAAAAAGCTAATCAATCTTTTATAATAAAGAACTATTTAAAGAAAGAATAAGTCAATAATAACAAATAGTATCACCAAAAATCAAATGTTTTGATACCAATGTAAAAAAGAAGAAAGATGGGGAAAAGAAAATGTAAACATAAGCTTATCAAAACTGTTCATTTCAGTTCTCATATTATGAAATTTTTTCCCCTACGAGACCTTACTCGCGAGATGACACAAATTATGAGTTCAGAAAGGTTTTCCTTGGCAGCGGTTTTTAACTGTGAACGTTGTTTCCGTCAAAACGTAAATAAAAATATAGATGAATTTTCCATGAGCTGAATAGCGATCATGGCGTTTATGACGTCACAGTTACGTGATTTTACTTAAAATGTTTAGAAATCCGTGAAATTCACTGTATTTCCTTGAATTAAGATCATTTGTTTGATCAAAATCCTGACTTTCCATGACAAAATTTGCCCAATGTCCAAATTTATGACTTTCCATAAGCGCGGAAACCCTGTATAAAACATGGCACAATTCACTTTGAATATTTTTGGTTAGATAGTGGTGTGAGTAGTTTCTTAAGTCCTAATTTAATGGTAATATTTTAAAGCAGGCTCTATGTTATAATATTCAGAGTTTACATATTAATAATATAAAACTATATCCACTTTCGAAATTTTATAGTTCATAAAATTTTAATCATTGTACAAATATTATTTTTATAGAACGATTGACAACACAGAGACAAAGAAAGTGACAAATTACAACCAACCCAACGACCAATACTGGCAGTATCTCAAATTCTTCACAGAAAACTATTTCGAATTGCCAACTCGCTTCGAGTAAGGATTATTGAAATATATAAATTATTGTTGGGTGTAGGCAAGTGGTTTTATCCTTCTGAACAGGGACTGGTCCTGTAGATGAAATATATACCTAAATTGAGATTTTAAAAATTCATTTATTTCTAACTTAACATTCTATCAATCACTTTTGTGAAATGGAAAACATTTTGCCATAAAAAGAAACTGCAGGTGTTCTAATTTTTACACTAGTGAAAGATCATCTTAGTTTACAATGACCATTTCACATTTTGCCACTTTTTCTGGATTTAAATTTTCCACTGTCTAAAAAAACCATAGCTGCCATTATACATGTCTGTAGCATTATAATTTTGTCTCAAATATTGGCCTCTGACAGAAAAAGCAGAAGTAGCCCTTAACATTTTCAACCTCTTCTCTCTACATGTAGAGAAACATTGAAAGGTAACTTTTCTACACAGTACAGTTAATATAGTATACTTCACTTTTCTAATAATAACTAGTGGAAACCTTGAAAGAAAATATGTAATAATCCTTTGAAGGCAATCAATCAGATAAATAATGAGACATATTTAACTTAAGATAATATTGATGAGCTTTAATGATGTGTATAAAACAAAACAGCATATATTACATATTTTATAATAAAATATAAAATTTGTTATTGAACTAGGTTGAAGAATTTAATGTTAATAGTCCCAGCATGCCTTGTACTGATTTCATTTGGGTGTCATCACAAACTTGTTGGTCCTAGAAAAAAAAATATATAAATTGCATATGAATATGTAAACACAAGCTTATCAAAACTGTTCATTTCAGTTTTAATATTATGAAAAAAAAAAATTCCACCTATGAGACCTAACTCGCGTGATATCAGAAATGTTTTCATTGGCCGCGGTTTTTAACTGGGACCGTTGTTTCAGACAAAACGTAAATTAAAACATAGATTTTTTCATGAGCTGAATAGCGATTATGGCGTTTATGACGTCACAGTTAAGTGAATTTACTTAAATTGATCCATGAAATGCACTGTATTTCCATGACTTATGGTCATTTTTTTGCTCAAAATCATGACTTTACATGACAAAATTTACTCATGACCAAATTCATGAATTTCCATGACATTTCCTGATTTTCCATTTGCGCGGAAACCTTGTATATCACTATTTTAAAATATTTTATTCGAACAGTATGTCAACAATATCTTTAAAAAAATTAAGGGAGTTTTATAGTCATTAAATATTAATGTTTAAAAAAGTATCCATACACGTTTGAAGAACAACAACAGAAGAATCTCATATAAATAAATATATAAGAGTAAATTTACAACCAAGTTTTTTTAATATAGTATATATAAAAAATGTTTTGGAAATCAGTCCATTTTTTCAATTATTTCATTAAGCACTTAGCACACCTAAAATGAATTAAGGAAGAAGGGAGAAATTTGAAGTGTGAAATAAATAAACAAACACACACAACACCAGGTTATACTAAATAAATAAAAAATCATTATTACTTACAAACAAGTCCATAAAATTAAAAAATACCTCATATTTTGCTCCGATCTTCAGTCCAGCCCAAGCTGCAAACTTGAGATTCTCCTTTTTCTTCAGAGCTGAACACTTTGGAGATGAAGCTACATTAGTGGCAGCCTGTAAATAACAAAAATTACCATATTGTTACAATCACATTCGTTACTTGGTTTAAAAAGAAACACAAAATTGTCAAGTAGAAGAATTCAATATAATGAAGTCGATAACCTACCAGAAAAAAGCCATATAAAGACCGCATATTTCGAGGATTCAGTTTGATCGATTGTGCAAAATAAGCTCTAGCTATTTCCATATTTTCCAAACCTCCAATTGTATATTGGATCTGAAACAAAACATAGTTTAGAAAAAAGTATATAAATAAAATATTATATTGGATCATAAAAGGTCTTTTATAAACTGCAATTTAAGACATATTTTTGAGTGAACTAAAATGACTCAAATGATCGGAAAGGGTCGCTTCCATTCATTAAAAAAATTATCAAATCGTAAAATAGCTATCACTTTCCCCTCATTGCAAATAACATAGGCTTTTATAACATTGAAGATATCTGAATACTGATATAAGAATTGAATGTGATTTATTAGATAAAAAGGTATAAAAACTTTATAAAATATTATAACTTAAAATATCTTTTTTAGGGGGTAATAATTTAGGCACAATTTTTTTTACAATAAATTTAAACAATGCTTTACACAGAGAAACAATTAGGATACAAAAAGTTAATTGTGTAAAATATGTAAAACACCATAAGCATATTTATTTAAAAACTTTCATTAAAAAGTGTAACAACATTTCTTAGTAAATTTAAAAAATCTATATGACTTCAAACTTTTTAATTATTGAATTAGTTCTACACTTTAAATACTTCAAGTTCTAATTTTATAAATACAAGAAATTAATTAATTTTGAAAATATTGCTTAATTATTCCTTTAAGAACACTAAAAACTAAGATTTGTGATAACAGTTACAAAATTATTCTAATTTAAATATGAATTTTATACATTTTCACAGCTCAATCAATCGAAACAAATAAAAATAATAAATTTTTAGCCACTATATTTTAAACTGAAGATTTGCTACTCTTTAGCTAAAGCCTTATAAACTATGGAACCAAATTATTAGACTTCATTAGAAATATTTTGAATAAAAAACCTTACAATTAATCTACCACAAATTTGGAATTGTCAATCAGTAAAGTCGAAGAAAAGGAATTACTTAATGGCGATTTTTGTTGTCAAACTTAGTTGTAATTAGTCTGGTTATACCAAAACTAACACAGCATCAAAATTAAGACGACCGCCTCCATATTTGCTTGGTATTTCTTCATAAATATGAAAACCACTTAAAAGTAATCAAAAAGGTGAATCCACCTATTGGTATAATTCTTTCATGCTGCATTTTAAAATTGCTACTTCAGAATATTTATATGTGTCCCCTCAAAACAATTAAAATCAAATATTATTTTAAAATTTTTAAACATTAACTATTGAATAGCAGAAAACTATAAACAAACATTCATAAAAATCAGTTGATTATGCTATCAATACTTGATTACCATATATTTCAAACTAATAAATCTAAATTAACAAGATTTTAGAACAATTTGAAATTGAATTATATTAATAATTGTGTAGAATTATAATAGCACTTACTTTATTAAAATTTTGTACAGGCAAATATTATTTTTAATTTAAGTTTGTAAACTTTCACAATGTACTTCAAGCTTAAAATAATAATTAATTATTTTTTTTCTGTTATAGTAAACAAAATTAAATACTGATTTTAAATTTTTTTTCTGAATTCTTTTAATTCCTAATACTAATTTTTCACTATTATTAAAATACATAAAAAGATGGATAAATTATGTTATATTGATAATATAGGCCACAATTACAATTTTTTTTTTTTTATTAAAAATTCCTAGACTGATCTGCATATTCAAAGCTCATTGTATATAAAGTTGATTTATGTAAAAACGTTTTGGTTTCTAAAATTTCAATTGAAAAATCAACAGAGCTAGAATCAAAACAATTGTTTGAATATTTACTTCTGCATATCTTTGGTGATATAAATGATTATGAGGATTGAAGAGAATGAGCTCTTCATAACAAAATGCCGCCTTATTGTAATCTTGTTCTGAGAGGTATAAATCAGATAGCTCCATCCAGGCTTCATGATCACTCATAAATCTAAACAAAATGTAAAATTATAATACTTTGGTTTAAAAGGATTTTTTGCCTAAGATATAAACATTTGTTACAAAAACTATACAAAAATGTTTACAAGCTCGGATAGTGACATTTTGTTAAACGTGGAATCTGGAAATTAATTAAAACACATTTTTTTTTAAATTGCAAGTCAGAAGCCTTCTATTTCTATTGGATTATTTATGAAAACAGGCTAATAAAATAATTAAAAATATGAATGGCAGTGATATTTAGAAATACAAATTTTATAGTTAATTTATAGTATTTTGTAGCCACATAAACATTTGTTACAAAAACTTTACAGAAACATTTATAAGCATGCATAGTAAACATTTTTTACACATGAAATCAGTAAATTATTTAAGATATACTTTTTTAGACTGCATGTCAAAAGCATTCTAGTTCTATTGGGTTATTTATGAAAACTGGCCAGTAAAAAATAAAAAATATCAATGGCAATGATATCTAGAACAAAAAAATGTATAGTATTTTGCAACTATTGAGAAATAAATATATTGTAAAAATTATAATAAATGAAAAATATGTTACAAGACGTTATTTTAGACTTCAGATTTTTTTTAAAGTTTTTCATTCAATTTAAAATTTAATTTGGCTAAAGAACTAAACATTAAATGATTTCAAATATATATCTATGAATATTATAACAACAAAAACTTGTCCAATAAAGTTAAAGGGACACAGAAAACTAAAAATGTAGAAACAAGTAGAGAATTTCTTACTTTTTTAAATAGTCTGTTAATTCTTTAACAGCCTCAGCAATTTTATTTTGGGCTTTCAAAACGGAAACTTTGCGCTTGTAAATCACAGAGTTAGATTCATCGAACTGAAGTATGGACTCGTACAGTTTCAAAGCATCATCATATCTAAAAATTATTAAATCAATATCACTGAATTATTAAATTGAACCAAAAAATGCATTAAACACCCACAATGCAAATTTATCAATCTAATTTATGTTCAAGTAATTTTGTAAATAGTTTTGAGTTCCCTACAGCAAATGATAATCGAAAATCAAAATATTTATTACCTTTCAAGAGCTTCAAACTCCATTGCTCTCAATTTACGCACTCTGAGGCTACCAGGAAACTGTTTGTCCAAAGCTTCAAGGCATTCCTTTAAACAGATAAGTTACATTAGAAGCAAGCATCAAATGTATACAGAAACAACAAACATTTCATACGTAAGTCTTTTGTGAAAAAAAACCATGCAGAACATTACTTTTTATATCAACAATACCAAAAAGCAAATGTGCTTACAGACCCTTACATTTATAACAGTTATATTCCTAATAATAGACTAAAGAATTTTATTAAAATGTTAATTTTGTTTTATAAACTACTCTTTAGTCTGTCGTTATGTATTTAGCTGCCATGGATGTAAGGATCGGTAAGCACATTTGGTTTTTACTATTATTGGTAAAAAGAGTTACAATACGTTTTTTTTTTTAAATATAAAAAAATATAACATTTTATTTTTTTAGTTGATTAGATAAGCTATGTTTTTGATTAATTTTGGCTTTACTAGCCAAAATGCAAAAGAGTTACAATGCGGGTCACCATTTTAGCGATGTGTTGATATTTGGTTTAGTAATCCGGCTCCATTTTAGTTTAACATAAATTTATTAGACTTTAATTAATTAAATAAACTCAAACAGTACAAGATGCTAAAATAATATTCATGGAATGAAGCTATCAATAAAATGCTTGCAAGGAAAAGTTATTCAGATGTTGCTACATAATGCAAAAAACCTTGTAAGGTCGTCCAACACTGATGGATTTGAGATATTATACCAATAGTTCGCGCCACCATGGTAACTTTGGGAATTGCCTCTCTTGAAATCACTACAGTCAATTGCCATCTTGGCCTTCTTTTTGTTTAAAAATTAGTCAAATAACAACTCCAGAATTTGGATTATGTCAGAGACACCGTCAGGAAAAATTTGGTCTTCAAAACAATTGTACCAAGAGCAGGTTATTTTTGCTTGGATTTATCAGATCTATTTTAGAGCTTTTACAGGGTTCCCACTCAAATCAAAAAATTAAAATCAATGACCTTTCAATGACTTTTAAGGACCTAAATAATGTTTTTAAGGACCTTTGAAAATTCGTTTTCAGGCATTATGTCTATATATAATTTGTTAATAAAGTATATTCTACCAAAAAAGTAAGTTGGCGGGAGTGTATCACAAATATGTCAGAGAATTCCGATACGATGCAGATAAGTGCTGGTTACGCGGGGATAGGAAGTCTGAGTCGTATTTTTATAACTTTTACAGTTGGGCACACAACATTTGCAAAAATTAAGGACTTTTAAGGACCTCTAGGTATTTTCAATGACTTTTAAGCACCTCTAAGCTTTTTCAAGGCCTTGAAAACAAGCTAAAAAATATTAAGCACTTTTAATGACTTTCAATGACCGTGGAACCTTGTTTTGGAATTTCCTGATCTTTTACCCAGGTTCAAAAATTTCCCAGTTACTTTCATAAAGCAAACTTTAGAAGTACTTGAAACAAAATAAAATGATAGTTAAAATATTTACACCAGTGATTCTCAACCTTTTTTTGTCGCGGCACACTTTTAACAATTTCAAAATTTGGCGGCACACAAAGAAAAAGATAAGTTTAAAAGTTGTTTACTTACCTATAATAACCTTTGTAAAATAGTTTATAATAATAATTTGGAATGTAAAATAAAATAATATAATTTATACTACAAAAACAACAGTACGTTTATTAAGAGATTAATTACAAATGAATAATAAGAATACTTTTAATTAGAAATTTGAGTTTAATGTTTTTTGATAATTTCATTTATATTTGGTCGTAAAAATGACATTGCTACTCTCATATATCGTCTTCTACATTTAACAGTCTCGATCTTTTTTTCGTTTTTATGTTGGTTAATACTGAAAATCCGAATTCACACAAATAAGATGTAGAAAATTGTAATAATATTTTTAAAGCTTTTTTGGCTATCATGGGATAATCGCATCTAATGTTAATCCAAAATTAATTAATTGATTCTTCTGAGTATTTTAAATTAAATCTCGATTATTAGAAAGCGAAATTAGTTCTTCCTCTTCATTCAAAGTTAATTCAAATACAGAAGTATTCGTTATCACAAATGGATTACGAACCCAATCAAATTTTTTTATATCTAAATTTGGGAAATAATGAATAATTCTCCTTCTCTAATGTTGTCAAATGGTCAATAACAATTTTATGAATAGTTTTATTAAAATCTTTTGGGTCTGACTCAAACTTTTCCAAATATCCTTCCTGAGCTTTATTCTTCCATAAAGTTATTTGTTTTTGGAACCCCCCAGTTTATCTGTTGAGTTTAATATATTTTATTTCGGCCCTTGCATACTTGAATTTATTTTATTAAAAATAACAAAAATGTCTGATAAGTGAGCTAGTTTAGCACACCATCATTTATCTTCCAACAAATGAACAAATCATAACTTTTATTTTGTTCAAAAAACATTTTCTTTTCGTCTTTTAATTCCAGTACACGAGATAAAACTTTTCCTCTGGACAACCACCTTACTTCCGTATGCTGTAACAAGGATTCGTACTTAGCTTCCAGAGCTTGGCATAAATTACTAAATAAGCGACTTTTTAATGGTCTTGATTTTATATAATTAACCATTTTAACACATTGTTCAAGAACTATTTTCAATTCTGATGGCAAATATTTTGTAACAAGTGCTTCTCGATGCAAAAAACAATGTGTAACTAATATATCCCCTATCAGTTCTTTAACATGTGCTACAAATCCTTTTAGACGTCCAGTAATAGCTGGAGCACCATCTGTGCAAATGCCAATACATGAATTCCACGAAACTTTAATTTCTTCTAAATATGAACTAATTACATCAAAAATATGTTTGCCAGTTGTAAAATTAGGTAACTTGCGACAACATAAAAATTGATTAATTATATCAATTTCGTGAATAAACCGAACGAATGCCATTAATTGAGCTTTTCCCGTAATATCTGTTGTTTCATCGATTTGTAGAGCAAAATTTGAATTTGCAAGTTTTTACAGTATTTTGTTTAATATTTTGCGACATATCTCTGATTCTGCGATGGATTGTGTCATTCGAAACTGGTATTTTACAAATATCAATATCTGCTGATCCACTAATCATTATTTTTACAATTTTGCGACAAGCTGGTAATATAATTTCTTCAGCCAAATTGTGAGGTTTTAATTTAACTGCAATCAATTCAGCTATTTCATAAGAAGCTATTTGAGATTTTTCAGACACACCGATTTGTTTTTCAAAAACCTTTACTTGATTGGATTTTGAAGATAAAGACTTTTGAAAGTAGTTTTTTTTTTTTTTTTTTGAAAGAGAAGGATGGTTAGTCAGCAAGTGACGTTGGAGCTTGCTCGGAACCATAGCACTATTTGATAATTTACAACCACATACCACACACTCGGGAACAACCATGTCATTTTCGATTGTAGATGTAAATCCAAATTTCAGAAAAATGTCATTGTATTTCCGATGAACAACATATTTTTGCACACTCACAGACGGACACTCACACACCTGCAGGGGGTTGTATGTTAAAATCTAGAGTAAAAAATAGGTCAAAACGAGACACAGAGAAATATGTAACAAAGCGGTGTAAGTGAAAAATCTTCGTTACAATATTCATATGTATAAGTACTTTTCTTTAATTTAAACTTTACTCGTAATAAAAAAAAACATTATAATTTTTACTATATACATTTCTAAATTTGGCGGCACACTTTAAGAATTTGGCGGCACACAAAAGTGCCGCGGCACAGTGGTTGAAAATCACTGATTTACACTAATTCAATACTAATAAAAATTGACATTTTGTTTTTAACTAAACATATAAATAAATAAATTTATATAACAAATTAATTAACGTACCTGAGCTATGTCTAAACGGTGACAGTCTAAAGCAGCCATACAAACTTGCTCATAAATAAGCCATTCTAGGAGAAAGCATATACTTAAATAAAACTGATTTTCAATACATTTTCTTAAAATATTTATTGAATATAACTATTATAATTGTTCAAAGGAAGACAGTTACATGGATTAACTTTCCAACAAACATGTCACTGTATATATAAATTTGTTTTAAAACTGTAATACTGCACTTAAAAACGACAAACTTTAACACAATAGTACATAAAATGTTATATTTGTTTCTAAAGAAATATCAAACTTAAATTGAGACATTAATATATTTGATTTTGCTTCCTTTTAATTTACAAATGCATTGAGTTGAGCATTCCATGTGCATCCATTATTGTTTCCTTTTACCCCTTTTTTATGAATATAATAATAGATATAATACATATATAGTAACAGATTTTAATTTTATAAAACTTTACACAGAGTAGAAAAAAACTTAAAAGTTCAAATTTGTAAGACATTTTGAAATTTAATGGTCAAAATATATCTGTTTGAAAATGGCTATTTTTAGAGAATGGCATACATTTTGAATTTAAAAACCTTTTTTTATGAATATAATATTTTGAGAAATAATGCAATTTCATTAATACTCATTTGCTTTTGAAACTATAGATATCAAGAATGTGTATGGTGCATTATTAGATTAATAATACAATTGTGCTTCCATAGTTTTATTGCATGAAAACTCGCCATCATAAAATGTTACAAATTACACCATAACACTATAAAAAAATGTAGCATAAAATTTTATCAAGAATTTTGTATGTGCACTAAATTGTAAACACACTTTAAATAAAAATACGAAAGAGTAATATTGCTTGTTATAGATGTAATAGAATTTATAAGTATATTTGTAAACATCTTACAAAAATCAAAATTATCATATTTTAACAAAATTATTAATTATAACTGATCTAATAACCATTAATTTCAGATTCAAATGAAATCTGAATTTAATTTCTAATAAATCCAAATTTTCTAATTAATTTTACTATTATTGGAGCTTGAAACTCATTTTCAGTTAATTTGAAAGCTTTTTTTAGACTTTTCAGATTTTCAGGGGAAAACCATTACATTCTATGAATTTTCCTAATTAAGTCATAATAGTGTTTTTATTAATGATTTATCCTCATTTCATATCAGTAACATGAAATATAATATATATATTTCATAAAAATGTACCCTATATTCCTTGAAAATCTATCCTTAAATTAATGTAAGAAGTATTGTAATTGGACAATTAATTCTGAAGCTATGGCACTTACAGATGATAGGAACAATATAAGATGGCTGATGTTGTGTAAAAAGACTCAATTTTGAAAACTATGTAACTTGACTATGATTTCATCCCATAGTAAAAATTTTATGTTATAGAGGTATCGAATGACCCAGTTAAAGAGTGAGAGATATTCAACATAATTATGATATTAATGTTTTTTTTTGTTTTTTTTATCCTATCTGTTAAGCATTATAGACAATAAATTCTTAACAATCAATACAACTCTCAAATTCATAAACAACATTCATACAACATAAGGTATTTAGCAGAATAATCCATGAACTTTAGTCCAGAAATAAACCAAATATTCAAGCAAACGACAAGCTATTGAACAAAATAGTGTTATGTTTTTTAAAAGAACATTACATGAAATTGTTCTCTTATCAGGAGCGTACTGGCCATAGGGTTGTCCGGTGCAATCACCGGGCTGGTCAGTGGCCGTAAAAAATGGGCCATGTTGGTACAGAATTTTCTCTTTTTTTAAAGTTTTTTTAATTTAATTTATCTTTCTCCAATATAATTGGTTCCCTTTCTAAACGTTTTTTAAAAAATTCAAAGCATTCAAATAGTTAAGGCAAGGAATAGTTTCAATTCATAATAAAAATTTATTCAATGTATAACATTACTTTAACTTTATAGATTATGTTGTATTTAAAAAATAGATGCACTAAGATTTATGTATCATTTAATAACTTTTAAGGTAAAATATATCAATGGTTTATGAAAATCAAATTCACTTAAAGAAGGTATAAATAGTTGAGACACAAAAAATTCGATCTATTTTAATAATTGAATTGTTTGAATAATCATTATTAAAACAATTCTATTTTTAAAATTGATGAATAAATAAAACTATTTAGTTATTTAAATTGATTATTAAATATAAATACTTAAATAATAAAATATATTAATTATTTAAAATATTTAATTATTAAAATATATTATTTAATAAATAGATAAATAATTAAAAATAATTATTAAAATAGTTATTGGAATATGTTATAATAAACAATAATTGTTAAAATTTTATTAATGATCGTATTGAAAATTTGGGCCGGAAGAGATAAAAAAAAAAAAATCACCTGGCCGATTTTATGTCCCAGTACACCCGTCTCTTATTAAAAAAAAATGTATCCTTTATAGTTGCATTAAGTTAAACATACTTACTTTAAGTTTCAGTGACAAATGTTTTATTTTTAGCTTATTTGATAATCATTGTTAGAGAATGTGAAATAAGAACTTGCACCAGATTTAGGCATTTATCGTACAAATTGCATTTACTTAACGTTTTAAAATGTATTTGTTTAACAAATTAAATAAAGTAAATATAAAAAATCTGGCAACTAATTGAAGTAACACTTTTATAACCATGAGAAATAACATCAGTTTTATCAACAGTTCCATCTAAAAGTTTAAAAAATTTATAACTAAGAATGTTAATCTATCATGTGACTAAAGAAATAAGTTTGGACAGCAAAAAAATTAAGTACTATAGCAATTATTCTGCCCCAAGAATTGTTTACATAAAACTGCACCAAATTATGGCAAACATAGGCAATTCTCTTGTTATTACAAAAAGGCGGTGGTTGCGATTTACTGGCAAAAATCACCTTGGCGCAGAATCTTTTTTACTTATATCTATAATAATAAAACAAGCTGTGTGTCTGTCTATCTGTCTGTCTGTCTGTGGCTCTGTGGATCTATAGAAACCTACTTAAAATTGGAGTAGAGCTCTGAAATTTTCATCATAAGTAGTTTCAACCTTCTAATTTTATGCATCATAAACAGAATTTTAAAATTTTAATTAGTTCTTTTTTAATTAATTAATAAATATGTTACAAAACGATATCTAATAGGGCTACAGCTCTGAAATTTTCAACATAAGTAGTTTTGGCCTTTTAAAAAACAGAATTTAAAAAATTTATTTTGTTCTTTTTTAATTAATTTTTTTAATTAATTAATAAACATTTTATAAAACGATTACTAATAGGGCTACAGCTCTGAAATTTTCAACATAAGTAGTTTTTGCTTTCTGATTGTATACATCACAAACAGAATGTTAAAATTATAATTAGTTATTTTTTAATTAATTTTTTTAATTAATTAATAAATATGTTACAAAACGATATCTAATAGGGCTACAGCTCTGAAATTTTCAACATAAGTAGTTTTGGCCTTTTAATCGGACTTTTAAAAAACAGAATTTAAAAATTTTATTTTGTTCTCTTTTAATTAATTTTTTTAATTAATTAATAAACATTTTATAAAACGATTACTAATAGGGCTACAGCTCTGAAATTTTCAACATAAGTAGTTTTTGCCTTCTGATTGTATACATCACAAACAGAATGTTAAAATTATAATTAGTTCTTTTTTAATTAATTTTTTTAATTAATTAATAAACATTTTACAAAACGACTACTAATTGGGCTACAGCTCTGAAATTTTCAACCTAAGTAGTTTTAGCCTTCTAATTAGACTTTTGAAAAACAAAATTTTAAATTTTTATTTAGTTTCTTTTTAATTAATTTTTAGAATTAATTAATTAATATTTACAAAACGATTTCTAATAAGGCTACAGCCCTAAAATTTGCAAAATAAGTAGTTTCGGCCTTCTAATTGGACTTTAGAAACACAGAATTTTAAATTTTTGTTTAGTTCGTTATTAATTTTTTTTTTTTTAATTAATATATATATTATAAAACGATTTCAAATAGGGCTACAGCTTTGAAATTTTCAACATATACAGTTATGGTCTTCTAATTGGATTTTTAAAAACAGAATTTAATATTTTTAAAATTTTTTTTTTTTTAATTATTTAACAAATATTTTACAAAACGATTTGTAATTGGGCTACATTTCTGAAATTTTCAACACAAGTAGTTTTGGCCTTCTAATTGGACTGACAAAAAGAATATTAAAATTTTAATTTGTTTTTCAATTGTTATTTCACAAAAAGCGCCTTCAAATAGGCCTAGATCTCTGAAAGTTTCAACATAAGTAGTTTTAGCCTCTAATTTTGCTTTCCACAAATACGTTTGAAAATAACCTTAAGGGTGTGTTGTATTATTGTATTAACGGGGAATTTTTTTTTTTGACAAGGAAGAGGATTCCAATATTAAGTCTTTACGTAGCAATTAGATTTAAGTGAGTGAAGCGAGCTTATGCTTGCATAGCAATGAACCTTTTAACGAGTGAAATATGCCTGTGTTTATGTGTCCATGATCTTTCAGCAAACGAAGGGATCTCGATTTTGCGTTACGATAAACCTTCCTGCGAGCGAAGCGCCAAAAACTGGGTCTTATACACGAATGACAGATTTCCGCTACGCGAGGTCTCACAACTAGCTAAAATATTGCACATGTTAAAATTTCGTAGCGAAGCACGGGTATTTAGCTAGTTTTATATATTGCCAAAGGAAAAGTACCCAGCAAACAATAAAATTTAAATTGTATGATAGAATTTTTCCCATCAAAATAAACAAAAATATGTTTAACAAACAAAAAACTTTTCTATTCTTTCATTATGTTGCTTTACACTTTATCCCTATTCCTGTAAATAATTATTCCAAAATATGATTTGAATTGTGATAGTTTATCATACAAATTGCTAAGCAACAAATAAATCAATGTCAAGATGCTGCGAATTTGGCATTAAAATTATATACAGCCAAAAAAGTTTAAACAAATTCTCATTCTGATAAAAATTGAGTTGCATTATAATGAACGTTAACTTACTTTCGTCACCAACTTTGTGAGTGTAGTTAACTAGAACATCTTGCCAAATCTCAATTATTTCTTCTGAACATCGTATATTATCATCCCGCCACTGCCTCAATGTGTCTCGAGCTTCTGTAATATAACAATGCATTACTATTATTATCAATTGTAAAACAAAGATAAGTACAATTGAAATAAAAATATTCTACGTTTACCGGTACTCTTCTGTAAGACGGGTGCAAGATAAATATCGACAAATTGTAGTGATAACTCATTCAATAAAATAACCTTCCAGTCATTTATAGCAATCCTATAGGTATCCGTGATAAAGGTATTTAAGAAACCAAATTAAATGTAATAATGTAAAAATAAGAGCCCACAAGATTCAAATATATTGTTCGAGCAAACATTTCAGCTTGATGAAAACTGAGCCAACTTTCAGACTTGTTGGCTTTTACCCATCTAACAGAAGAGTACACATTTACCTTATTAATGTAAAATGTATTATGCACTTAAGTCCATTCACAATTAAAAAATTGGAGAAAGAACTTAATTATTTGCAAAGTAACACAGCTTTTCTATAGAATTAACGTTTTTTGTCTCTGAACTATTATTGAATTTAGAATGCAAATACAAAGGAAAAGTCTTTAAAAAAGGACTCAAGGAAAGTATTCATCACTCATGTTTAAAAGCATTTTTGAAAAACAATTATGCAGGAATTATACTCAATTTATATGGATTTAATGATGTGCAATGGAAACTAAGGCTATACTCAATTTATATGGATTTAATGATGTGCAATGGAAACTAAGGCTATACTCAATTTATATGGATTTAATGATGTGCCATGGAAACTAAGGCTATACTCAATCTATATGGATTTAATGATGTGCCATGGAAACTAAAGGCACAGCTATACACTATCATATTTAATGCCGATTTCAAGAATATTTATTGATTAAAATTTAAAATGAATAAGGGCATAACTTGCTTCAAATCTTTTGACTCTAAATACAATTGAAAACTTTATTTTGTCATGCATAAAAAAACAGCACCATATACAATAAAAATCAACAAAACTGTACAATAAAATGCTAACTGAGGTTAATAAGGAATTATTTATTCATAGTATCCTTAAAACATAATCGATGAGAATACACTATTTATTGCAGGAGCTAAGATTGAATAACATTAACTTCAGCAAGTAACCTTCCCTCTGATTAACTAGGATGAATTTACAAAAAACGGAAGCACGTGAAATATATTTGAAAAAATAATTAGATCATTAAGTTTTCGAAATGAAGATCAGTAAAAAACTACTTCATATTGATTCACCAAAACAAACAAACCTTGCCAGTCCATTTTAATTTGTAAAAGTGAATGCGAAACCGATATCGTGAGAATGTGAACGGAAATCCCAAAGAAACAGCAAGAGTTGAGGTGTAGCAAAACTAATAATTGATAAAAAAAAAATTGGTATCAAAGGTTACAGTTAGGTCAAAAATGCGTTTGTAAATAAGCATTGTATGATATTTATAAACTTACGTCACACTTATTAGCTGAGCTCTGACGTCATTTGAATTTTTACTAGGGGAATTATTTAAGCACACGTGCTACTTGCTTATTAATTAAACACTATAAAACATGTTTTTAATTTCGAATAAATTATATGCAATTCTAGCTGGCTACATACTTCTCTATGAAATTTTTACCAATGTTCAGCGTCCTGCCTTAATGGAAACTAAGATGTTGGATTATTTTACATTTAGTACGTTTTGTTCCTTTTCGTTTGTGCTGTGTTTATTGTAAAATGTTTGCCAAGCACCAGAAAGTGCATATTTTAAATTGAACATATGGAATTGAAATTTTTGAAAATTAAATTAATTAAAATCGTATCAGATCATTCACATGGAACAGAAACAATATTTGTAGCATGTGATAAAGTTCGCCATATCATGTATTCTAATCTATAATAATAAAACAAGCTATGTGTCTCTCTGTCACGCTACCAGTCGGGCCTCCAGTTTAGATCGTCATTTCTGTAACGTCAGCTAGGCAACCGTTGCGCCGTGTATCGGCAACTGGAACCTCTACTAGTAGCGTGTAAATCCGGCTTAAAATTAGAGTAGAGCTCTGAAATTTTCAGCATATGTAGTTTTTGCCTTCTAATTGTATACATGTCCAACAGAATGTTAAAATTTTATTTAGTTCTTTTTTAATTAATTTTTTTTAACTCTAAGTAAAACTGAAGTTACTTACAAAGTGACTTCAAATAGAGATACAGCTCCGAAATTTTCAACATAAGTAGTTTAACCTTCTAATTGTAGTTTTGAAAACAAAATTTTAAAATTTTGATTAGTTTTTATAATTATTTTTTTTTTAATTAACTGACAAATATTTACAAAAACGATTTCTAATGGGGATACAGCTCTGAAATTTTCAACATGAGTAGTTTTTGGCCTTCTAATTGGACTTTCGAAAACAGAATTTAAAATTTTTATTTGATTCTTTTTTAATTAATTAATAAATAATTTACAAAACGATTTCTAATAGGGCTACAGCACTGAAATTTTTAGCATAAGTAGTTTTGGTCTTCTAATTAGACTTTTGATAAAAAGAATGTTACAATGTTAATTTTTTAAAATTATTTTTGTTAATTAATTTACAAACATTTTACAAAACGAATTCCAATAGGGCTACAGTTCTGAAGTTTTCAACATATGGAGTTTTGGCCTTCTAATTGGACTTTTGACAAAAAGAATGTTAAAATTTTTAATTGTTTTTTAATTAATTTTTTTAATTAATCTTTCACAAAAAGCGACTTCTAATAGTCCTAGATCTCTGAAAATTTCAACATAAGTAGTTTTGGCCTTCTAATTTGGTTTTTCTCAAACACGTGTTAAAATAATCTTAAAGAGGTGTTGTATTATTGTAGTAACCGAGATTTTTATTTTTTTTATTTATTATTATTATTATTATTATCGACAGGGGAGAAACTTCTAATATTAAGGCTTTACTTAGCAATTAGATTTTAGTGAGTGTAGAGAGCTTATACTTACTCAGCAATGAACCTTTCAGCGAGCGAAACGAGCTTATGCTTGCATAGAAATGAACCTTTCAGCGAGCAAAACGAGCTTATGATCGCATAGCAATGAACATAGCAACGAGTGATATAAGCTTTTGCTTATGTGTCAATGAACTTTTCAGCGAGCGAAGCGAGCTCGATTTTATGTAACGTTGAACCTTCCTGCAAGCCAATCGCGAAAAACTAGGACCTATACACCAATGACGGATTTCCGCAACGCGAGGCCACACAGCTAGCTAAAATATTCCACATGGTTAAATTTCGTAACGAAGCACGGGTATTCAGCTAGTTGATAAAATAAAACTCTAGCACTTTACAAGGTGTATCGCATTCCCATCCAACTATAAAAGTGAACTGTGATTGGTTAATCATCCCACCAACGTCATCGACCACCGGCGCGTTTTTTTCCCCTTGCATTGACCAAAGATACTATAATAACCCTTCGCTTCCATAGAGATAATGTAAAATAGTTGAGTTCACATGATGTCGTTGCAGGGTTTCACATTAGCAAGCTTATCGCTCCTTTTGGTTTCACTCGACGATTAAATTTTATGGTTTTCCAGAAATCTTTTATCCAAAAAAAGAGCAAATCTGTGTTGCTTATTAAACTTTTAACTGACAAAATTATACTTTCAACCAAATTTAAGTTAATTGATACTTTTAGCCTATTTAATTGAATACTTTTTTAAACAATATTAGCATTATATTGAAACCACTGATCTCTACTACAACTTCTGGATAGCGCATGCTTGGTTGCTGACTTGAAGTTGAAGAACGCTTATTAATCACCATACAAATCTATACTATCAACTTCCCCAAATCTAGTTCAAATTTATTTGTAACTATGGGCAACCTATTTCAAAGCATTATGGGGGGAAGTTTTCAAATGACATCATCTGCTTGCAGAACAGAAACTGCTAATAAGCGATCCAGAATTTGTAGTAGAGATCAGTGATTGAAACACTGTAACAAAAGTTCCATCCTGTTATAAAATACGATTCCTACTATTTGATATGGGTTTTTACAGCATATATTCCAGCAATGGTAAACTTTTAGTAAGTTTTCGTAAGAAGTATGAACATCAAGAATTAACAAAATTACTAAATACAAAATTATTGAAATACATTGTGGAAGAAAATGTTTCCAATAAAGTTTCCATGCATTCTTCGAAGCAATACATTTCGACTGGGAACCAAAAGATATTTAGTTATTGAGTGCACGAAAATTAAATCACATGCATCAACTACAAAAACCAATATCATTTACCATGTACTAGTTTAGAAGAATTTACTAACCAACAGTTAACAATAATCATTTATGGTATCACGCAATGGTAATTCAGATTTGCTTTAAATTTCAAAAAATCATAATTAACACATAATTCAGTTCATTTATATAACTAATAAGTGATAAACATTTTTTCAAGCGATATCAAAGTAAGAAAAAAGAAAAGTTTCTGCAAAAAAATAACCCATATTTGACATAAAACTAGTTTGCGGAATGAGGCGAAAAAATAACAACAGACAATTAAGAACACAAACAATAAAGTTTTATTACACTGCAATAAATTTCCTTCTGTTAAAATTTTCTAACGAAAATTTTATAATCTTCAGAACATTATTGGAATTTATTGCGCACAAAAGCGAACAATTTGAACAAACTTTAATGGAATAAATAATATGTTACTTTGCTATGTAGAAATCTTCCATTTCTGTTCTGCTATTTAAATCACCCACGAATTCGACGAAAATAGGGAATGCCTGCTTAATCATCAAGTCTCGTCTGTGACACAGAATTGGATCGGGTGTGAAAAACATGTCATCTATTCATTCCAACAGACAAAGCGAGCCTTATATGCATTTAACGACAAGCGGTATCTCTTGGAAGATAGCATAACTAGTTATGTATGGTCACTACAATTCCCTTAAATTTAAATTGTTTTAATTCATAAATTTTAATAATTTTCTCCATAGACATTAGCTTACATTTTTATGAAACTAACTTAACTTAAATTATTAATTTTAATTCAGGATTTTGTCTGTGACCATTGAATTTAATTCATGAGAGAAATGTACGTTCTCTCAAGTCTTCTTAAAAGACTTACTATGAACCCTCTTAAATTGAATTCATAAATCATTAATGTAAATTACTTTTTTTTTTCTAGAAATAGTTAGTGTCCATTAATTTTTTCGGCTTTAATTCTTCTTAAATTCAAAATTTGTTAGGATTTAAGGTGATTACGTCTTCTTAAAAGGCATCTTCGGATAGATGGTGAGTGACACCATGTTTAAAAAAAAAATATGTTCGTTGGAATAAAGTTTTTTTTTTTTTTTTTTTTTTTTTTTTAAAGGATGGAGTGAGGCTGTACCAATTCTTTTTAAAAGAGGTACTGGGCTGGAAGGTGGGGACTCACCTTTAAAAATAAAGTTTCTTTTTTTTCAAAATTAAATCAGCACAATTTTAAGCATTTAATTTAAGTTAACTTATTCAAAATTGGTTAGGATGAGTTATTATGAAGACAACGTCCGACATTTCGATATTTCACCATTTTTGAAAAATGCCCAGAGAAATACGGAAATGTTACGTATAGCTCGGGGATAGGGTTCTGGGCACCCATTGCAAATAGCCTAATCATCCCTAGTTGACGTCACTAATGTATTGTTTAATGTTTTAATTTTTTAACCATTGTATTTATTTAACTACTTATTTCTACAATACATGGCGCTACTACCTAAAATTTATTAGAAACCTACTGTCCTACTAATCAATTCCCGCTGTGTAGCCATTGAGAAGAGCGTTTGAAATCACTTGACATATTTCAACCAATCATAAGCTAGTTAGACCAAAGAATAAAGCAGACTGATCGTAAACCTCCAAATCCATGACCGAAACGCGCGAGGAATTGTGGGGCACACATCTCCAAAACATAAACGCATTTTGTATAGACAATGGCTGCTTGCTCCGCATTTGGATGCACAAATCACCCGTCAAAAATAGTATGTACAGCTCCAAAAATTTCATTTTACAGGTAAGTTCTTTTCTAACACTGTCTTATTATAGTTTGCATTGATTTTAGTTTCTAAAACTATTTATTTGTGTTTGAATGACTTCAAAATGAAAGTTCGTGTGGGTACTCGTTTCGTTTTCCTTCATTATTGTGTGTATCGCGGAATTTTCGATTAAATTTCAATTAGCCTACAGACTGCCATTTAATAATTAATTAATAACTACCACTTTAGAAGAGGCAATTGAGGTATATGAATTTTTAAGAATTGTTTTCGTGAAGTTAGTATTTTCTGGAGAAGAAGGATGAGTCACGTTAGGTGATCAAATTTGGAATGAAAGCACGTGTGCTCTTCTCTCCGGAAATGGAAAAACATAGTTGATTCTCTAATTTGGTTTCAATGTTAAGAAACCAGTCAATGATATGATACAGTGCATTCAATAAATAAAAGTCACAGTTCATAAAGAACTCGTTGTGTAAAAGAATTAGTTTCCCATAAGATGAAAAAGTGAAACCGAAAGTTATATTTACATATTTACCTAACAATACAAAATTTTTCAGCTATGTAATTGTGAATGTGTAATTATGTTATACATCTGTCCAATTCCTACAATATAGTTATTATAACATACATTAAAATTATGTGCTAAATATTATGCATTAACAAAATATGTTAAATTTTTGGAAAGATAATGAAAAAATTTAATTTCTTGAACATTTGTTAATTGTTAAATGGGATTTCCGTTTTATGAAATCGCTATTATCAATTTTTATCAATTATCATTAATTTTAGTCTTATGCAAAATAAGAGATGAAATTTTTCTTTGCACTTTTTCAAAGCCATGATATTCTACTGTGTTTAAGCTTCAACACAAAAACTTGGTCTTGGAAGGAAGATTAAAAAAAAAAAAAAATGTTAAATCAGTATTTTAAAAAAAATGTTAAACCAATTATTTGAATAAGCATTATGATACTTAAATAATGAGATTTTCATTATTAAATATTATTCCGTTTTTCGTTATCTACTAGTAATAAATAGTTTTTTATTTGTAATTATTGAAAGGTGAACTTAGTAAGAATATGTTCGCCTGTAAAATAACATTTTAAAGATATTAAAGTTCTTTTTAATAAAAGTGTACATTCATGCTAATGGGTTATTTGTTCTTTCATAACTAAACTAAATACCTTTTAAAATATCTAAAAAAACAAATAAAAATATGATACGTTTGTTTGCATCATGAAGACAGATCGAGATGATATTTTATGTGTTTTGTTGCCATTGTTGTTGTTTTTTAAAGAATTTTAATAAAGAATATTTTGTAATGCTGTTACTTTTTGAATTTCTTAAATATTATTCAAAAACATAGAATTACTATTCTTTGTTATTTTAATGAATAGTTAGAAATAAATGAACCTGTTGAGCCGAAACTTTTTCCTTTATTCAAATTTATAATTTCACCGGTAATTGTATGGCGAATGATGCGGCCACGATCCGTCACGGATGCGGGAAGAATGTGTTGGAAGAACCCCCACACTTTCCCGTTGACGGACAAATAGGTGAACTTCTTGAAGTCAAATTTATAAAATTATCCGAAACTTTCTTCTTTTCTTCTTAATGCAGCATAATGTATACATTCTAAGGAAAATATGTGAATTTTTTCATAAGATTTATTCATATATTAGTGGATAAAACGCTATTTTTAAAATGCGAAATTTTACACAGTACGCAAGGCGTTTGCTGTTTCTTTTGGAATTATGTTACCCATGATGCCTCAAAACATGTAATGTTTTTCTCCAATGAAGGTCAATGGGAAACGCCGCCTCTGCTCCTATTCTTTGCTCTATGATCTCAAGATGTTGCCATCCCTTAAATGCTAAACCTTAATCTATTCCCACTGTGACGTCATACGTAAAAAGCCTATAACTATAAGTTATTCGTTTAGAAGCAGCAGTAGAACTACTCAACTCTACCCTGTAAAGCCCAAACTATAAAGTAATACCACCGCCATAAAGTTAAAACTTCATAAAATAATTAATGACGTCATTCTTACTGTGAAGTCATAAATAAAAAGCATATATTGAAACTGAAACTAACAGCAGCAGGAGGGAAACAACTCTACAGCAGGAGAAGAACTCAACTTTCACTTTCAGGTCATGTGACTTCCGGTGACATCTTATCCGGTCACGCCCACTTCCTGTGACGTCACCATCCTTCAGGCCATCCATGGCCCCGGAGCCCGACATTTCATTTACTAACGTATTAGTACCAATATTGGCCCACGCAGTGCCACAGAACACACCTAATGATAAGTGTTTCACTTTAGATGGCATACTTACATTTTATCTTGTAATGGACACATCCTGGGAAAAAGATATAATAGATTTATCAATTGACCAAAATCCAACTGAAAACAAATCGTAACGGCACGAACAAGTAGTGGTAAATTATGTTGGTAAACGAACTTTTAGATGTTAGATATGTATGATAACTGCAATGCAGAAAATATTTGCTTATAAAATATAAGGGAATTTAACGAATTTATTTTGTTTAAATGTTATTAATACTCATTCAATAAAATCAAATTGTCAATATCTACTAACGACAACACAAAATGTAAACAAAACAGAATGAATTTAAAACGTAGAAAAACAAAACGATGCATAAAAAAATGCTACAGTTTATTTGTTAGGAACTTCCGGCAATCTTTTCTGCCACATTTAAGTGCTTACAGCCAAATACGTAAAAAAAAAAAAACTTTACTTATTAACCTTTATTATAAGTGAAACTGAGGAGGGAGGAGAAAAAACTATCGTTGAGGAAGCATGCTCAATGAAAGAGAACTCTGTGTTGAAGGCATTCGTTTCTCAACTTTTTACGCCATTAAAGCAGGTGGGGATGTTTAGAACACCTTAAGAGGCATTAACACAGCGCCGTTTATTAGCAATCAATGAAAAACATGATTTTTTCAATGGCAGCTATCTTATGCGCTTGCGCAATTTTGACGAAAACCGTAATGGTAGGTCCCATGGCCACCAGCAACCAGCATACTAAATTTGAACATTGTAGATCAATTTATTCGGGAGTTATACTGATCCCATCCATCCATACATGCACACAGACAGACATTCTTACTTTTTGACCAAATGCTATACTTTTATTTTTTACTAGCTAAATACCCGTGCTTCGCTACGAAATTTTAACATGTGCAATATTTTAGCTAGTTGTGAGACCTCGCGTAGCGGAAATCTGTCATTCGTGTATAAGACCCAGTTTTTGGCGCTTCGCTCGCAGGAAGGTTTAAAGTAACGCAAAATCAAGCTCCCTTCGTTTGCTGAAAAGATCATGGACACATAAACACAGGCATATTTCACTCGTTAAAAGGTTCATTGCTATGCAAGCATAAGCTGGCTTCACTCACTTAAATCTAATTGCTACGTAAAGACTTAATATTGGAAGCCTCTTCCTTGTCAAAAAAAAATAAAAAATTCCCCGTTAATACAATAATACAAAAAACCCTTAAGGTTATTTTCAAACGTATTTGTGAAAAGCAAAATTAGAGGCTAAAACTACTTATGTTGAAACTTTCAGAGATCTAGGCCTATTCGAAGGCGCTTTTTGTGAAATAACAATTGAAAAACAAATTAAAATTTTAATATTCTTTTTGTCAGTCCAATTAGAAGGCCAAAACTACTTGTGTTGAAAATTTCAGAAATGTAGCTCAATTACAAATCGTTTTGTAAAATATTTGTTAAATAATTAAAAAAAAAAAAATTTTAAAAATATTAAATTCTGTTTTCAAAAATCCAATTAGAAGACCATAACTGTATATGTTGAAAATTTCAAAGCTGTAGCCCTATTTGAAATCGTTTTATAATATATATATTAAATAAAAAAAAAATTAATAACGAACTAAACAAAAATTTAAAATTCTGTGTTTCTAAAGTCCAATTAGAAGGCCGAAACTACTTATTTTGCAAATTTTAGGGCTGTAGCCTTATTAGAAATCGTTTTGTAAAATATTAATTAATTAATTCTAAAAATTAATTAAAAAGAAACTAAATAAAAATTTAAAATTTTGTTTTCAAAAGTCTAATTAGAAGGCTAAAACTACTTATGTTGAAAGTTTCAGAGCTGTAGCCCAATTAGTAGTCGTTTTGTAAAATGTTTATTAATTAATTAAAAAAATTAATTAAAAAAGAACTAATTATAATTTTAACATTCTGTTTGTGATGTATACAATCAGAAGGCAAAAACTACTTATGTTGAAAATTTCAGAGCTGTAGCCCTATTAGTAATCGTTTTATAAAATGTTTATTAATTAATTAAAAAAATTAATTAAAAAAGAACAAAATAAATTTTTTAAATTCTGTTTTTTAAAAGTCCGATTAAAAGGCCAAAACTACTTATGTTGAAAATTTCCGAGCTGTAGCCCTATTAGATATCGTTTTGTAACATATTTATTAATTAATTAAAAAAATTAATTAAAAAAGAACTAATTAAAATTTAAAAATTCAGTTTATGATGCATAAAATTAGAAGGTTGAAACTACTTATGATGAAAATTTCAGAGCTCTACTCCAATTTTAAGTAGGTTTCTATAGATCCACAGAGCCACAGACAGACAGACAGACAGACAGATAGACAGACAAACAGCTTGTTTTATTATTATAGATGCATAATACATATGGGTAATTGAAAGTAAAAACATGGTATACAAAAATACGACAAATGTAGACAACACACTGCTGCCAGTCAATTATTAGTAGATTCGTATTCAATAGAGTAAAAATTAAAAATATTGGAATTTAACTAATTAATAAGTTATTTTGGTAGTTTTGGGAAATCTACAGTTCAATCTCTTTCAAATGACACCTTAATTATAAAAAATTTGATTGAGTAATTTAGGAGCAGTGATTATCACTAAAAGCCGTCTTGCCTATTGATATATGCATAGTTCTGTTATAGTTATTTTGTAGTTTATAGGTAAGTTTAATTAATAATAACTTTATGTTTTTTTGTAATTTGAAACTGTTTGCTTGAGCTACTTCATAGATGGTCCATAACGTTCTTATTAAAAGGTTTTGTCTATCTGAAGTAACGTCAGCAAACGAAACTGTAACTGTTACAGACATGTGCGATCTACCAAATGAAAGGTCTGGTCGTGATGTCTCATACCAACATTCATCTGGAAATTACGATCAAAAGAACCGGAAATGTCTGTACTGAAATAAATTTGCAAATAGCTAAGATAAATTATAACAGCTACATATAGAGACTTTGAAGGTCCTGATAGAAATAGTACGACACTTAAAAAGAATTTAACTGCTTTAAACGTTTCCTGATTGCTTAGTACAAGAATCGAACAGATTAACTAATTCAATTTATTGTGTAATTGTGACACTTTGTCTAGACTAGACGCATCGTGTATGTTCATCTTATAAGATGAAAAAGCTAAATATTCCTACCAAATACCAGTTAAAATATCTTGTTCGATCGGAAAGTTGAAAGTAAACTAGAGGTAAGTGAATTTTTTTGTCATTTTGAAGATTCTAAAGTAGAAGATTAGCTACTTGAATTTGAATGAAATAGTTTTTAAATAATAATACTCAGTATCTGGAATTAGTTGCAGAACTGTTCAAACAAGCAAATTTTTGCATCATTGGCAGCACCTGAATAAGGACAGAATTGTGTCAAACATTTTCTGTTTGTTTAGTCCAAGAATCAGACGTCTGATTTGCTAATGCAATATAGTATGTGTAAATGACACTTAATCTAAGTGCATCGTATATGTTCAGCTTAAAAATTTTCTATCGTGATCTGTCATAAAGCTGAAACTCAAGAGGTAAGTAAAGCACCTTTCATTTCGAAGATTCTGAACTAAAAAAATTAGTTACTTGAATTTAAAATACATATTTTTTTTTAGACATTAAAACATTAAATATCGAGCATATATTATGTAGTAAGTATTTGACAAATGGATGGTTTTATGAAAACTGCAGGTGAATGACAAAATGTTCGAAGTTGATATTTTATTATCTTTGGGAGCAGATTGTCAATATCTAATCACTTGTAGTTATTTTATTCCAATACATACACTATTTCATGTGTTATTTACAAAACATTTAAGCGACCTTCTAAATAGAAGTGGTACTTTAATTACTAGACTTCTGCAGTAGTTTTGCAAACTTCAGACAATCGTCGCTTACCTGATATTTGCACAAAGCCAAACAAATAGATTCATTAAGTCGGATTATTTACTGGATTTTTAATTTGATAGCTGCAAAGTTTGGACATTTCTCTGCTTTACGCACGGGACATTTTGGCTCATTTTTTAAATCTTTTATCTTAGCTTCGATTTTGTGTGAAATTTTTGTTGATGGCGGGAGAATCTGCTTAGGCCTAATTAACCTTCTTGGGATTCAATTGGGCTGAAACTTGGCAGATACATTCGTTGTCGATGGTAATGCATTCCATCAAAATTTGGCGGCTGTCATTGTCACTAAAAGGTCGCTTTTACGGAATACTAATAAACCAACTTGCCGTCATCCAATCGAGCTGAAATAATATTTAACCGATCATCATTGAAGAAACTATTTCCTGTTGCCGAAATTGTTTTAATAAATAATGAAATTGTTTTAATCTGAATAAATAAAAGATATTTGGACGTGAGTGCATAAATTCATATTCATTTTTAATTAATAAATTTTGAAATGTAATTTAACAGATATTTTGCGGATAGATATGTTTTTAATGCTTAAAAATAGATACCAAAATAAACACACGCTGGCAACAGAAACGGTGCTTTGTTAATTAATTTAAAAATTGTCGATGCATATAAAGGATTTATATTAAAAACTTTGTTTTTATGAGTTATATTATTTCTTCTTGTAAACGGATTATAATTTTAAAATTATGATGACATAAAATTAGTTTGTAACGAAGTTACACGAAAAAAATGGCATCTTATAATATCAACAGTGTCCCGCACGTTGGTGACATTATAAGCACATGCGTGATAAACACTTTGAATTTCAATAAGCTCATTTGTTTACATTAAACTGTTGCCAACACTGTTTCATTTCCGAAGAAACTTTTTACTCAGACATAATTAAAGCATGGACGGCAATACGGCAAAAATTAGTTTTTATGTGTAATTAACGGTTTTTTTGTGTTATTAAAGTATAGTAAAACTGTACTCTGTAGAATCCGCATCCAATAATATATCAATAGACACAAATTTTATCTAAATAGGTACAGTAGATTTTTAGTTATAGTCGTTCATACATACAGACAGATATATATATATATATATATATATATATATATATATATATATATATATATATATATATATATATATATATATATATATATATATATATATATATATATATATATATATATATATATATATATATATATATATATATATATATATATATATATATATATATATATATATATATATATCTGTCTGTATGTATGAACGACTATAACTATATATATATATATATATATATATATATATATATATATATATTGTTACGAATTTTTGTATATTTGTAAATATTTAGTAGTGCTAATTTTGTAAATAGGAACGTTTATGTACATTTCGCTTAAGGCAGTGCAATAGTTCTTCGTTAGTTGGTTTCCCGGCAATAGGGGTGTTATCGCTTGATAACGGGTTTTACAGAGGTAACTCTGAGAAGCGAGTTTCAAGGGGCAGGTCATTTAACATTATGGTAATGGGAATCTCGCCAAATTGGCGAGACAGAGCCAAGTTGGCGATGGTTTTGGCGACTAATTTTTGTCTCCAAATTTGGCGAGAAATAACTTGGCTACCATTTGGCGACATTTTCGGTACATGTATAGGTACATGTATCCCATGTACATGTAATTGGACTTTTCAACTACAATCTGGAAAGTTCTCCAAATTTCTCTCTCTGGAAGGTTCGTGAAGATTCGCAGCCTCCCCTATATAAACCCGGCCGTGAGTGAGTCAGTTAGTTAGTTGTCTCTCAACGTTCATTGTGAGAGCTGTATTCCTGACTTGAGTTAGTTCTTGGATTTTAAGTCACTGAATTAGTTGACTGGAGATACTGAGCGAACTGTATTGCATTGTCTTTTGCAGTGATTTAGCAGTTGTTGTCAAGTTTTTAACTGCTGTTTTGTGCTCTATTGAGGTGAAAAGAGCTGTATTGTGTCTACTAGAACGAGAAGTTCTGGAGCTGTAAGAGAACTGTGAAGAGTTATTTTGGAATAAATTTCTGCAAGTTTTGATCTGCTTTGGTGTCAAATATTTTGAACCCGTCCACGCAACAATATATATATAGATATATATACATTGCTAGAAGTGTGGGTAGACGCGGGATGACGCTTCCCCCCACTTTTCAAGAAAATACCCATGCGTCCCCCCCCCCCCCACTTCTAAAATTACTGAAATCCATACCCCCACTTTTAAAAGCTCGCAATCAGTCTAAAAACTAATAAAGAAAAATAACATTAACCTTTCAATGTAATGACACCAAGAAAAAGTGATTTTAAGTTTTCAAACGTTTAAGAAAAATTATGGTATATCAAAAATGCATTATTACTTTGTATAATAAAGATATAAATATTTTTATTATCAAATACTGTGACAATTGGTCAACTTTTAACTTCCTTTTAAGTTAAATTTCTATTCTTGTTTTTCATAACAAGACAAGCTATATATATATATATATATATATATATATATATATATATATATATATATATATATATATATATATATATATATATATATATATATATATATATATATATATATATATATATATATATATATATATATATATATATATATATATATATATATATATATATATATATATATATATATATATATATATATATATATATATATATATATATATATATATATATATATATATATATATAAATTTTTTTTTTAGAGTTCTCTATTAATTTAATTTAATGAAATTATGCGCATTATGAAGAACTATTTAGATCTAAATAAACAGTAATGTATAAAATATTGAATTATTACTTCACTTTATCACTTAGTAAAAAAATTTAGTCGCAGAATATTCATTAAAATAATGTTATGAATTTTTCCACTGAGGCAATGATGGCACAGTTTTCACGGTTTAAAAGTATTTACTCTCTCTTCAGAAAACTCACAAAATTTATTCACAGGCAACAGTTTAATTACTTTCAAGCTTCAACACAAGCTTCAACAAAAATAGCTTCGAATTCAGCGATTATACAAGCTCACTCCAATAGGTAAACAAAGCGATCAGCTCACCTCGAAGTCCAAAGTCAATCTGAAAACTTTCCCGTTCTCCAGTCTTTTATATACAAGCGCGTGAGACATTCTCGAAATTTCCAGCCAATTCATCGGAAACGAAATATCTCGAAACTTCTCGATTGCTTTAGGTGTTGCCACCTTTTTCTAACCTGTATAATCGCTATTAATAAATAAAATAAGATAAAAATAAATTACAATAGAATTTTAAAATAATACGTCTCTATTTACAATATATACAGACAATTTGTGCAACATTTCCCCCTTCTTAAAGACTGCACGTCCCGGTCAGTGAAGTCCTTAAGCCATTCAATGACTTCTACCATAATATGGGGCTAGCCTATTGTAGTGTACAACTCTAGGTTTACAGGAAGGTGTCCGTTGAATTCTCACCACGACGTCGTTGATCTTCTTAAGGACCCCATACGGCCCTTCCCAGTTCGTCTGGAGCTTAGGGGAGAGTCCTTTCCGACGTTTAGGGTTCCCTAACCACACCTTGTCACCTTCCTGGAATGAACGGTCCATGGCCTTGGCATAGTACTGGATCTTCATGCGCTCCGTCATGATGTTGTTTCTCTCTCTGGCGATCCGATGTACGGCTTCCAAACGTGCCTGCAGATCATCTAGATACTGGACAGGCGAGGAAGGTGTGTCCGGTGGCTGTCCAAAGAGGAGGTTGCTGGGGAGCCTAAGGTCTCTTCCAAACATCATTAGAGATGGAGAAAATCCGGTGGTCTCGTGAGTTGCACTTCCGTATGCCAACAGAAGCGGTGAAAGTTTATGATCCCCATCTTGCTGGTTATATGATTTTGAGATTGCGTCCGAATCATCCGCGGGAGCAGCTGATAGATCCCGGGACCTCCGTTCGATGCTTGTAACAGGAGCACGGATGTCGATTCCCTCTTCACTAACTTTGTCCATTTCCACATGAACCACTTCCTAGGAGGGTTTCATCAACGTCGCTTTCTTCGGTTCTCTTTCCGAGGCTGGAGAGGTACTTTTCATAGATGTGGACTCTTCAGCATTCTCTATGACATTGTCTTCATGAGCTACAATCCGATATACACACAGCTCTTTCATGTCTAGATCGTGCAAAGGAACTTCGCCTCTCCATGTTTGCAACTTGCTTTTCTCAAAATTCAGCGTAATTCCATTTTTCTTCAAAAAGTCTAGTCCGAGAATGCACGGATCTACAATTTCGGCAACATAAACGGTGTGCTTGTAGGTGTTAAATCCAAGGGCAATGTCCACTTGCAATTTCCCATGAACAGAGATATTACCACCAGACACAGTTTGTAGAGAAACAGAGGGCGCTGTGTAGAGGAGTCGGCTGTTCAGGCGACGAGCCACGTCCGTCCTTACGATCGTTACGTTCGCTCCCGAATCGACGATTAGACGACATGGAGTTCCGTTGATCTCCCCCTTCACGAATAAACCCTGGTTTCCTCCTTGTCGGGATGAAACGTGGAAACGACTGGTCGGGGCTTCACCTGTTCTACATTGCAGCTTCTGCCCTGCGAGATGACATCTTCTTAGATTCAGTTGTGGAGAATCCGTGGTAGTGTTATCCCTTCTCTTTTTCAAATCAAGGCAGTTTCGTCGTAGATGCCCTTCCCGTTTGCAGTGCCAGCAAACGACTCTGGTCCTTTGATCCCTGGCTCCGGGATAGCTTCTCATCATTCTATCAATTTTGCTTTCCAGTTCTCGAAGCTTACTGGTGACAAAGTCAAACGAATCCTCGGCTAATGCACCACGCACATATCGTCGGTCTTTTCCAGAAGCTAGCTGCGCGGCTTCCACTCTCATGGCGTACACGAGGGCCGACTTCAGGTTTTTGTTTTGGGATAACCTTACCGCCTGCTGCACATCGGGATCTTGAATAGCGTCGATGAAATACTGCAGAGAAAGATCGTCTCGTACATTCAAGGGACAGTCAGGGAAAGCGAGGAGCGACAGTCTTTCTATATCCGATGCCAATTCTTGAAGAGTTTCATTGGCCTTCTGCTGTCTCACTTTCAGTTGCAGTCTGTTGTAATCCTTTAGATGCTGCTCCCCAAACCTTAACTCCAACGCACTTGCCAGCGCCACGAATTCTCCCCGCTTCTCTTCAGGTAGTGTCTGTAAAATGTCAGCAGCTTCACCTCGAAGAGATGCTGCGAGATGGAATGCCTTCGAAGTATCGTCCCAACCATTCGCAGAAGCAATAATTTCAAACTGCGTTTGATAAACGCGCCAAGACGACCTCCCATCAAAAGTGGCTACTTTGATGTTGGAACGTGGCGCAATAAAGGGAGTGGAAACATTATCCCATTTAGGCGTTGCAACGGTCATAGCTTCCCCCGTTTCAATTTTCCGTAGCCTTTCTTCAACAGCGTCATGAAACTTTTCCTGTTCCTCTTTCATGGTGGAAACCTTTTCTTCGATTTCATTCCTCACAGTCACAAGATCTCCTTTCATTGTAGAAACCTTTTCTCCCAAGCAGTCAACTTTCCCATTAACCGCCTCAAAACTCTCACTGATTTCTTTTCTTACTTCACTCAGAACATCTTCTTTTACCGATTGTAGAACACTTGTAGTAGTCTCTATTATCGTAGATTCCACCATTGTAGTCAGTTCGGATTGCATTTTTTCTTTAATCCCAATTATAGCTGCTGATGTGGATTCTAGGCAGGTGACGATTGCAGCGGCGAGTTCGGCATTTGTCGTTTCTTGACGGGCTTGACCAGCGGCTATTGTAGCGGCGGTTAATTCTTGTCCGGCTTTTATTTCAGCAGCGGTTGATTCTTGTTCGGCTATTATTTCAGCAGTGGTAGCTTGCTGACTGGCTTTCATTTCGGCGGCGGTGGTTTCCTGTTGGGCCTTCATTCCAACAATCATTTCCATCAACTGCTTCATTTGGTCTTCCATCATTCCTCTAGTTGTCGGCATTCAAAATTACGAGATCCCACTTCTGACACCACTGTTATGAATTTTTCCACTGAGGCAATGATGGCACAGTTTTCACAGTTTAAAAGTATTTATTCTCTCTTCAGAAAACTCACAAAATTTATTCACAGGCAACAGTTTAATTACTCTCAAGCTTCAACACAAGCTTCAACAAAAATAGCTTCGAATTCAGCGATTATACAAGCTCACTCCATTAGGTAAACAAAGCGATCAGCTTTCAACGAAGTCCGAAGTCAATCTGAAAACTTTCCCGTTCTCCAGTCTTTTATATACAAGCGCGTGAGACATTCGCGAAATTTCCGGCCAATTCATCGGAAAAGAAATTTCTCGAAACTTCTCGATTGCTTTAGGTGTTGCCACCTTTTTCTAACCTGTATAATCGCTATTAATAAATAAAATAAGACAAAAATAAATTACAATAGAATTTTAAAATAATACGTCACTATTTACAATATATACAGACAATTTGTGCCACAATAACAATACATTTTGGACCCTGTTCAATGTTAGTGTTAGGAAGTAAAAATTGTTCCCTTACCAATTAATATTTTTATCATAAGATACGAAATTATAAAATTTATTGTCGTGGAGGGAGAAAGGATGGGGGGGAGGGGGAACACTTTTCTCCAACTTTTGGGTATCCCCCCCCCCCGCTTTTTTGTTTCCCACTTCTACCACTGTATATATATATATTTATATATATATATTTATATAAACTTTTATATAAACTCCTCATAATTTTTCAATTATAATCCATTTACGCGAAGAAAGAAGGACTAAAATGACTCGTGCGTCATCCAGAGAATTGAACTTTTAAAATATGCTGTTTCTATTTGAAAATTTTTCATTTGATGATATGTGTTTAAAAAACTTATAAATCACTAAAAATATATAATTTTAAAGTAGAATAATGTGACAGATAATGCAGTTTTTAAAGTTTGTTTACGAGTACAAATTGAAAAATACGAGTCTTCTTTAAAATGCATTTTATTAAAACTATTGTTTATGTTGTAACCACTATTTAAGTTATTATTTGTTTAAGTTACATTATTTAATAAACTTAGGAAATAACTTCTTAATTTTTTTTATTTTTTTTAATTTACCATTTACACATATTACACAATTTATAATGTTCATTGAATTGACATCATTTTTTTTTAATTAAGTTAATGCTTAATGTTATTAAGATTTTAGACAATCGTACGTGTAATTTATTATTATTTCATTATTTCTTGTAAATATTTTAACTATTTTTTCTTTAGACTTGTGCAGTCCGGAAATTTAGAAAACTAACACATCTAATTCTCGATGCGACATTGTAATCTATGTTTGTCATTTGTATATTTTTCTGATAATAAGAACAGTTAAAATACTCTCTCGCCTCATTTTTGAATGAAAACTGTATTTATCTCTAGAAAAATGGAATTGGAAAAAATCTGTTTGGTGGTTCTCTTCTCTATGGCAATTGCTGTTTTAGCCAGCAGAGGTGAGTAGATATAATAAAATAGTCTGAATTTGTTGAAAATTTTTCATACATATTTTTAACTAGCTGCGTGGCGCAACGTTGCGGAGACCCGTCATTGATGCATAGGCCCCAGCTTTTGACACTTCGCTCGCAAAAAGGTTCATTGCCACGCAAACACAAGCTCTCTTCACTCGCTAAAAGGGTGGTACGTAAACCCTTAATATTAAAACCCCCTCCCCTGTCGAGAGAAGAAAAAAAAAATTCCCTTTAATACAGTAATCTCCCCCTCTCCCTTTCACCCCTCACTCCTCTGAGAATATTTTAACATTGGGTTTGCGGAAATCAAAATTAGAAGGTCAGAACTGCTTATGCTTAAAATTTTATACCTCTACACTTATTAAAGGTCGCTTTGTAAAAAAATTAATTAAAAAGATTGGTTAAAAACTCATTTAAATTTTAACATTCTGTTTGTCAAATGTCCAAATAGAGGACCGAAACTACTTATGTTGCAAATTTCATATATGTACGCCTATTAGAAGTCGCTTTTTAAAAAACTTTATTAAAATGTTAGCATTCTGTTTGTCAAATGTCCAATTAATGGGCTGCTTATACTACTTATGTTGAAAATTTCAGAGCTCTACGCCGATTTTAAACAGCTTTCTATAGATCCACAGACAGACACACAGACTCTTTGTTTTATTATCTCTATATATAAAAGACAAAGTCCTCACTCGCACATAACTTATTCTTTCACTTTCCATAGTGTCACAATTCTGAAATTTGGAATAAATGCCAACAAGAATAAACATAGAAAAAGAAAACTATTCCCATCTCGATTAACCAACTTTAAGGGGTCGTAACGGAAACAAATGTTCGAAATGAGGGATTTTCAAATGATCCAGTTTCCATATAGTCACATCTCTAATATTTGGTACAAATATCAACAAGCTCAAGCATAGAAAAGTAAATTATTCTGATGTAGATTAACCTATTTTAAAGGGATCTAGATTGACTAATTTTAAGGTATCAAAATATTTCAAACGAGGAATATTCCAATGTCCAACTTCCAACGTAGTACTAATATCAGCAAAATCAAACATAGAAAATGTAAGATCTTCCGATCTCGATTAACTAATTTCAAAGCATCGAAAAGTGACGAAATGGGGAATGTCACTGTTAAGTTTCGAGACGAGAAAAATATATTATCACTATTGAAGATCGGGAAAGGTAACTGAGTGCGAGAGTAATAGATGATGTTCGGAAAACGACGCCATTTTTTAAATGGTAAAGGTTTCAGACTGGTGTTAAGGAATCTGTTTCATAGGCGCTCATTTTATAAATAGTACTTGTAAATATATCATGTAAATTTCATCTTAAGATTCATTAATATAGCTAGGCATCAAATAATGTTTTTAATTGTTTAAAAGTCTACTTTCTAATTTTAACTTTCAGCAAGTACTTTTATTCCATTCACATCTTTACACTTTGTTTTCCGAAACAAAACAATCACAATGCCCCACTTCCAATATAATCACAGTTATAAAATTTATAAAAACTGTCAACTAGGGGTGTGGAACATCGTACAATTTTCAATTACACTATAATTCTGACACGGATTTGCGTCATGTACCTTTTTAATATTTTCATCATTCATTTAGAATCTAGGGGTGTGGAACATCGCATAACAGTTTGTCAAAAGGTAGTTAACATGTAAACACGTAATAAATATGCGAAAGGATGTCATTACTTTACCCCAAAAAATCAAGATTAATTGCCTACCCCAATGCACTCCATATAGCAAATATATTATAAAATCTTGTCTTAGCTCAACATCTATTTAAAACTTTGGTTTTTGAACAGCATGAGAAAATATACATTAACAGTAAAATTATATAGCAATTTAAACTGCTTGATTGTTAAATAACAAAACATACGGGAAAAGAACTTCAGAAGAAGGGATCGTTAATGAGGTCAGGCAGTAACCAATGATCAAGTGTGACAAAAGTAGGACTTGCAACATATAAGCGCGCACAATTTCTCAGTTTAAGTCACGAATATTTAGTTCATCAACTTTTACTCTGAATCGTTAAACGTAAAAAGGAACATGTCAATATAAGTTTTCACTTGGATATGACTCCATTTTACATTTAGCGAGTGATATAAGCTGATGAATTCCTTTACAAATATATGTGAAAGGTGAACAGTTATTTTTCTTTTATTCTAACTTTCCAACTGTTGTTAACCAAGTTAAAGCTGACAGATGTCAGATCTACATTGCGATTTTTATGCTATCTCTTACTACTTTTTTCTCATCAGATCGCAACAACAAGAAGTACAAGGTGGTTTGTTATTCGAACAGCTCGGCACACTACAGGACAGGGGAAGGCCAGTTCCGCATGAACTACATCGACCCTTTCTTGTGTACTCATCTCATTTTCGCTTTCGCCAATCTTTCTAGTAACCATATTGTCACATTAGATCCATACCGCGACCTCAGAGAGAACAATGGACTTGGTGAGTATGACGTCGTCGTGGATATGCCATTTGTGAATCGTATATCTATTGCATGAATATCCCCCCACCAGCTTGTCTAATGTTGTCTGTTACCGTGGAAATGAGGATAGCCATTTCCCACAGATTTTTAGTAGACACCTATCCTTTAGGTTTTGGACGTCAATTTCTTGCATGCACATGCTAATTCAAAATCAATTATAGTTTTGTTTCTATGGAGTCCAATATCAGCCATGCTATCGGAGAGGGGGCGCTATTTTCCTGACAGGTAGGCTGATAGGTTGTAATTCAGGTACATGTGAGTAGTTAGAAAATAGGGCTCCGAAGCCATGGCGCAGCGCGCAGAAGGACGAGGGACGATGACGTCACCGGAAGGGGCGTGGTCGGATATGCCGTCACCGGAAGTCACGTGACCGGAAGTGGAGTGGAGTTGTTTCCCTCCTGCTGCTGTTTTAGTTTCGGTTTCGTTATAAGCTGTTTGTGTATGACGTCACAGTGGGTATGACGTCATAATGTGTTTTATATCAAAGTTTTGAGCGGTGGCAACACTTTTTAGTTTTTGTTTCCAGTTAAATGGGGTTGAGTTGTTCTAGGACTGCTTGTAAACGAATAAGTTAGAGTGATAGGCTTTTATTGAGTGACGTCACAATAGGTATGAGGTCATAATTTGTTTTATATCAAAGTTTTGAGCGGTGGCAACACTCTATAGTTTCGATGTACCTTTCAGATGGTGTTGAGTTGTTCTAGGGCTGCTTGTAAACGAATAAGTTAGAGTGATAGATATTTGTACTAGTGACGTCACACGGGGTATGACGTCATTCTATGTTAAAATTTACGTTTTAAGTGGTGATAACACTGGATATGTACCAAATTTAGTTTTCAGGTGTTGGCAACGAGTTCTGATCGGTCAGCTAAATACTCGCTGGTGATTGGTAAGTTTTAAACATGTGACCAAAAGCTAACTCCTGATTGACTGTTTGGTTTTCTAGCGAGTTACTTACATATCCTTTAGCCAAGTTAAAATACCTGCAACAAAGTTACACAAATAAAAATGTTAAATTTGAAAAGTTAATAAAAGGAAGGCCATTTGCTAAGGGTCTAAAGAACCCTAACCCCGAGCTACACGTGACATTTCAATATTTTACCAAACAATTGTTAAAATATCGACTATCGGACGTTGCCTTCATGGTAACTCATCTACCCACCCCCCTTCCCTAACTAATTTTGAATAAGTTAAGACTTTAGAATTACAATTAATAAATTTTGAAAAATTAATTATTAAAGGTGAGGACCCACCTCCAGCCCGATACCTCTTTTAGGAAGAATTGGTACCGCCTCACTCCACCCTAACAAAAAAAAAAAAAAAATCTTATTCCAAAGAACGTATGTTTCTTTGAAACTTGAGGTCACTAATCAACCATATGATGATATCCTTTAAGAAGATATCTTCACCTCTTAACAATTTTAAAGTTTTAAGTCTAAAAGATTAATGTTGGACACAAACTATTTCTAGAGTAGAGTTACATTAAAAATTAAATTTAAGAGTGTCCAGTTTTTTGAAGAAGACTTGTGGGAACGTATATTTCCCAAAATTAAATTTAATGGTCACTAACAAAATCCTGAAAATATACTAATTTTAGTTTTTATAAAAATTAAGTTAACGTAATATTTTAGTAAAAATAATGACTATAGTTAATGAATTGCGAAAAATTAAGTTAGAAGAATTAAATTTAAGGAATTTTGTAGTGACCATACGCATAGCTAGTTATACCATCTTCCAACAGGTATCGCTTGTCATCAAATGCCGAGAGCGCTCGCTTTCTTTGCTGGATGGAGAAAATGTGATGTTTTTCACTACCGATCCGATGCTGAACCACAGACGAAGGTTGTCGATTGAGAAGACAGTCTCTATAGGTCTGATGTTTTAGCTGTCTTTGAGCTGCTCTTGCGATTCCCTTGGCCGTTTGTTTCTCACCACACTCGCTTAAAATGGAATACATTTTGGAACGAAGCCCTATAAACTCCAAAGCAGATTTTCCGTTAAGTTCATCCTTAAAGTAACCGATCTTCTTCTTGTTAGACACATCGTGTAGGGGATGATCTGATGGGTAGTCAGAAAAGTCAAAAAATCCCTTTAATTGCTGTAAGTCAGCAGTCAGATCTGGGGTGGTGAGTCCATAAGTGAGTGAATCTGTGTCGGTGAATAGTAGGCGGGCATTACTTCCATACTTCTTCATGATGACATTATAGTGAAAATCATACATTAAAACCTTGCTCAGTTCTAAGATGGCGAAACCAGCATAAATGGGTCTATTAAGTGTGAGACTCTTCACTTTTCTTTGTACTGCTGCCAAGCTATTATCAAACTCAGTGAAGGCATGGAAGGCAGGAGACGCGACCAGTTTCTTGGCTTTATGCGGGTTGTTCACCAACTGAACATCCACTCTATTCCTCAGATTTTCCATAGTTTTCCCGAACACCGCATTGTTGAGAAGTTTGAAGAAATCTTTTTCAAACGATGTTTTGGCCAGTTTTCTCTGCTCCGTATTAAATGCTATGTAGTCCTTCAGCCAAGGTTGTTGGTAGAATTTTAGAATTCTATGAACTTTAGTTAGTTTCAGTCCCAAGGAAAGATATAGCTTCAGATTACGATAGTGTATAACATAATTCTTCTTTGACTGAAGATTCGGAACGAGTTTCTCGCTGGAAGAAGCTGGCTTCATCTGCATTTCTTCCAAAATCTCGAGGGCGGTAGGAGACAGCATATTTGGCTTTATGGTGAAGCGTTCGGGAGCCAGAGGATAATCGTTATGGAGATCGTGGAGTTCAGCAGGATAGTCGAGATCCACTTCTAGGATGAAGCCCTCATCTGCATCATCTGCTTGGTCCAAGATGGTTTTAGTAGAGATGTTTTCAGGGTCCACCCACTGAAAATCACCAACAGGTAAGTATTGAGACATGGCCCAACCTGAAAGAAAAATCCAATTAAATCATTCAATATTAACATAGAAGCTAAATAAAAAATAACAGTTTTAAAGTAAATTCATGCTTACCATAGAGGTTATTGGCATCCAGGTACAATATATGTTTCTTCTCCTCAGCAGCATTATATTCAGGACAGCCTGGATGGTTTGCCTGGCTATGACGATGGGTGATGACGGAGACTCCTCCCCGAATACCCTTCTCTATGAAGAGGTGCATGTCGATGTCGGTGAATAAATCCAAACCGACATCTGACATCTTGAGAGCGGCTTGCCACGCTAACCCCGGAGACGTCATCATGTGGGCGGCGTCTAGCTGGTAAAAGTCCAGAGTTAGGCGGCGGAAATTCTCGAATACGTCTGCGAGGAGGAGCACATCCGTCTTCACGTACAGGTCGTGATATTCGCCAAGGTCTTTGATGCCGAAAGCTTCCCAAACAACTTGAGCATGACCATAATCTGCATCGGTGATGGAGGAGTTTGTAAGGGTGCTATAGAAGGCTTGCTGAGGTGGCAGAGATGTTTGTTGAAATTTAGTGAACGAGTCCATATACTCATAAGGGTACACTCCCTTCTTCAGCAAGAGATCTAAGGGAAAAAAAATAAAAATTAAATGATATTGTTAAGAGAACATTTATATAATATTAACATTGACTATATTACGTACCATGGTTAGATGCGATAGATCTCTTCAAAATGTGAAACTTGTCTCTCTCCAGATTATCGACAAGTTTCTGAAGCGATGCGTTCAGAAACTGGAGACTGTCAATAAACTGGAGAGTCACCGGGATCTTGTCAAGTTTCTTAGTGATGGAGAAGGAGATGTATTTCTCCATCGTTGTAGGGATGACTCCAATGTCATGGTCAGCCACTTTCCCTAGCCCCTGCATGATCAAATGCGAATCATAATTCTTCAGGTTATGGAAGACGCAGGGAATCATTTTCCGCAACCTGAAGGCAAGGTTGCATTCATTGTGGAGCACTTGGCGGAACTGACCGGTCAAGTGATCGTGGTCGTTCACCCAATCAGTTCCTAGTCGGCCCTTGCAGAGGCCACAGTGCGTTGCAGCATTAATAGCATGCTGGTCTTGGGGAGTGAGTTTCATCGGGACAATGGTGGTCAACTTCACCGCCAGCTCGTCCTTCTCTGCAATGATACTACTGATGAAGTGGTCCACTGCATCTTCTCCCCTGTAGACAGAGATGGGCTTGGTCGGCTTACTATCTGGACCTACTATAACGTATGCATATCCACAAGGGACGTGGGTAGCTATCTTCATAGTGCTGGAGGGGGTGGTGTCATCCAACTTCTCTACAAGGGCCTCAAAGTCCGCGTATATGATATACGGGACTTTCTGGGTGAACTTGTACTGACTAAATTTCAGCACACAGTCCTTTGGAGTCGGCATCTTGATGCGTTGGGGTGAGTGCTCATTACAGTACGGGACATGTGCTTTGAGAGTCTCCTCCTTGGCAAAACGATGAAGACAGCTATAACAATAGAAACACTTTCCTTTATACTTAGTGAGGTTGGTGAGAAGCCTGGACATACTCTTAATTAGGCAGTAGTGCTGCCTCTCTCCTTCTGTGATATAGAGGAGGTTGATAACCTCAGGATCCTCCCTCTTAGAGATGTATAGGGGTAATATCTCCTCATCTTCATAGCCGTAGACGTTAATGCGGAGGTTGTTCAGTGCCTCCACAAAACGAACTTTGCAGGGTTGGACGGGACAGCTTACATTTCCCATTTTGAGCTCCTGCTCGAATTCCAGATAGTGAGAAACTCTGTATGGATGATCTGTATAGCTCATGGGGTGGAGGGCAGCCAGGACAGACCAGATGAAACATTTACTGTCTTCGTTCTGGATGTTGAGAACTGCTTGCTTCGCTGCTAACTTGTTGGGTAACTTGAAGTGGCTAGCAGGGGCTAGAGGTTGATATGTAGCAGTCTTCACCTCCAAATGAATAATTTCATCGAGGACCCATCCAGATCCCCGCTCGATGAATTCATCGAAGGAGGACTTGATTTTGGCGAAGGCTTGGTCGATGTGTTCAGGGAGGACGCTGTCATCCAGCTCCATCTGCACCTTACTCCGGAAATAGGGTGTGGCATATTCCTCGTCTCCCTCATCACTCTTACGAACGAACCGGATCTTGGACACAACATACCACTTAATGGCCCTCTTCTCTCCCAACTCCTCCTGCAGCACATCCTGAACTTGGGGAGTGCTTTCCCTAATGAAGAGAAGCAGGTCTCCAACTGCCTCTTCACTCGGGAATAAATGACGGGTGGCAAAGACATCAGACGTCTTCACCTCTACTCTCCTCCTTCTGGGTGCAGAGGGTGCAGGTTGAATTCCTCCTACTTGGGCAACTCGAAGGTGGGTGAGAAGATGTTGCATCATGACATCTTTACGTCCAAAACTCTTTCCGCAGTCAGGACAGGCATGAGAGGTGGCGGATTGATGAGTCTTCATGTGTCTAGTCAGATCGGAATTTCGATTGAAGGACTTGCCACATACTCCACAGACAAAGTCTTTCTTTCCAGTATGGGCTTTCAGATGTTGAATCAAATTCCGCTTCTCCGTGAAGGTCTTGTTGCAGATGGCGCATACCTGTTGAAAATAAAACTTTGATAAGTTTCGAGAAATTATTTCACTTTAATAGTAAAAAAAAAAAAAAAAAAAAAAAAAAAAAAAAAAAATACTTACATGACCAAGATTTGAAGCTTGTGCAAGATGGATGGCATGAGAGGGTCCAGCAACAGGAGTCTAAAAGAAAAGAAAAAATTATTTAACATTTAAATAAGCTATTTTAACATATTCTTAACAATATACCCTTTGAATGTAATACTTACAGTTTTCTGATGGATTTTCAAATGACGATTAAGATGTCCCTTATGATTAAAGTCCTTCTGACAGATGGTACAGACCTGTTGAAAATAAAACTTTGAGTAACATGTTTTTAAAGTTGTTATTCTTTCACTTAAATGATAAAAATAATACTTACATGCAAGTCTTGTGAGGTGGACGAGGCATTAGAAGGCCCAGCAGCAGTAGATTCAACAACAATCTCCTAAAATAAGATATTGAGAAATTATTCTAAGTTTTTTTTACGTCAGAGAAAAATTTTGGCATGAATTTGGAGCGACTTTGAATAGTTACTGCACTGACAATTACTAAGTACAAAAAGTAATGAAAATTTCAGCGTGAATTTGGGGTGACTTTGAATAGTTACAACATTGAAAATTACTAAGTATAAAAACATTAAAAATTTTGGCATGAATTTGGAGCGACTTTGAATAGTTACAATATTGAAAATTGCTAAGTACAAAAAGTAATGAAAATTTTGGCGTGAATTTGGGGCGACTTTGAATAGTTACTGCACTGACAATTACTAAGTATAAAAAGTAATGAAAATTTCAGCGTGAATTTGGGGCGACTTTGAATAGTTACAACATTGAAAATTACTAAGTATAAAAACATTAAAAATTTTGGCGTGAATCTTATACTAATATTCAAGTGAATGACATTTTGAAAAAATATCAAGTACAAAAGTAATATAAATTATGGCATGAATCTTATACTAATGAATAACATTTAGAAAAAGTTTTAAAGAACCCATTATTGACGAATTTCACATATAATTGAGAAAGTTTTAAGTGAAAAAATCAATTATGCGACACAAATAACACAATTTAAAATTTATCTTAGACATTAAACATTCATCTACTTAAAAGCAACAAGTTTAATGTTATTTAAAGAATATTCTTTAAGATACATAGTAAGTAATTTTAAAATAAATACAATCTATAAGCATTTAAACATAATTTAAAAATATATTACTAAAAGAACACTTACTTGGTCATTAAGACTAGAGACACCGACAACCATGGGAGAAGGAGAACGTGATGATGACATTATAAATAACTGAAATTGAAAAATATATATAAATATCGAAAGAAAAAACATACATTTTCAATACAAGTTGGAAATAATTTTTATGTAATACTTGAATCGACTACTTTAACATGATGCGATTGTTAAGCCTAGCAAATGCACGCGGTACTTAAGCCTAATAATGCACGCGATACTTAATCTAGCAAATGCATAGTCCATTTCAATATATAAATTTAACACACGATAAATAACTTCAGTTAGAATAATTTGTCTGCTAATATTAAATAATATATATACATCTTAAATTTACTGAACGAATAATTTAAACCTTTAACATGTAATACAGAAAAATATTTGAATGCACGCGATTCTTTGCCCTAATACATATAGTAAAATAATTTAACATTTAAATACACATGTTACTTAAAACATTTGAATACACATAGTACTTAAAAGATACTAACATTTCACAAATAATAAAAATTCACTTACCGAATAATTCAGTTGAAATCAGCAAAAAGCTATAGCAGTAGCAAATACAATAAGCAAGCACGATAAGCAAATACTAAGCAAACACGATAAACGTCTTTCGCACTCAGGAATCTAAGTAGAAATGGCGAGACGGCAACCGGTAGCGTCTATATATGAGGGGTGATCACGTGACTTCACCGACCAATCAGGTTTCACGGTAGAGGGTGCTACTGACTATCGACCCGTCAGAAGGGAGGGGAGCGAGACTAGGGATGTTTCAACACGCTTCAACGCGTTTGCGAGTTGAGTTGTTGCGTAACGATCTTGCTTGAAACAGTTAAAGTGATAGATAATTTATTCGTGACGTCATAGTGTAGCGAATGGGTTTTTAGCGTAGATAGTTGTTGCAATTGGAGTAATTATGAAATTTATTAAATATAAAGATAATATTTAGTAATAATTATCAGATTTTATAATTATTATAAAAGATAACTTGTAGAAAAAAGTTACGGCATGAATTATTTTTTTTATATATAATGTTATTATCTGTATTGTGTTAACATTTGACATTTAAGATGCTTTAAGGTAATGACGGTTTTAAATATGAGAGAGTTTTTTAGACTTTTAGTATTTGAGTCATGGTTTGAACCTTATGTTAAAATGACTTCATGGTTCAGTTACCGATCGTTTTAGTAATTAAGCCATATCCTTGATAAGATAATGCATCTAGTCGAATATGTCAGTTGTAAGTATGACTTTACCAAGTGAGGTTGTGAATGCTGCATACTTCTACATTTGCTTATGTGTAGCGCTATCATTCATTTATTATATGACCGATAGTGATCGATTCGCTATCGATTTTACGCTTCGTCTCAATGAAACCGGAAACTTATCTATTTCAATGTGAAAATGTTAGGACTTAGGATACAGATAAGAGTTAATAAAATTTCTTGCTGTAATGAATGCGACGTATCAAAACCCGGGTCACGTAGCAAGTTTCGGTGGTATCGATGCATTATACCGTGCCTCAGGAAGAAAGATTCCCAAGAAAACGATACAGAAATGGCTAAAGGGGGTGGATGCGTACACTCTACACAAGCCCATTCGTCATAAATTTCCTACGAATCGGGTGATTGTTTATAACATTGATCAGCAATGGCAAGCGGATTTGGTGGATATGTCAAGTCTTCAAAAGTTTAATGATGGTTATCGCTTTATTTTGAGTTGTATTGATGTGCTATCAAAGTTTGGATGGCTAATTCCTCTGAAACGAAAGAGAGGTATAGATATTGTTGAGGCTTTTCAAATAATATTCGATCAACGATCTCCGAAATCACTTCAGACAGATCAGGGAACGGAATTTAAGAATAAGCTATTTCAGACCTTGTTAAAAAAGAAGGGGATTAGATTTTTCACGACATATAATTTGTCGAAAGCAAACATAGTCGAGCGTTGGAATAGAAGTATTAAAACTAAAATGTGGAAGTACTTTACTGCTAAAAATACGCATAGATACATTGACGTATTACAAGATTTAGTGAAAAGTTATAATCATACTTACCATTCAAGTATAAAAAGAGCTCCCGTGGAAGTGAATGCTGAAAATGAACAAGATGTTTGGTTCACTCTCTATGGAGATATGGAGAATTTACCTAAACCCAAATGCGTATTTAATGTAGATGATGTAGTTCGCATTTCAAAGAAGAAACTAACCTTTGAAAAGGGGTATGAAACGAATTGGACGGAAGAATTGTTTGTCATCACAGAGTGTGTCAAGAGACAACCTGCAGTGTATAGAGTGAAAGATTTATTAGGAGAGTCTATAAAAGGGACGTTTTATGCACAAGAGTTGCAAAAGGTTACAATAAAAGATGAATTTCCAATTGAAAAAGTTTTAAGAAAACGCATGCGTAAAAAGAAAATGGAATATTTTGTGAAATATCGAGGATATCCCGACAAGTTTAATCAATGGATTCCTGCTTCTAACTTATTAGCCCTATAAATATGGATGGCACACGTTGCAAGTTTCATTTGTCATCATGAGTTTCTACATAACACTTATCTCGGATAGTTCCATGTCCTATTTCCCTGAAAACAAAATTTCCCATTTTATTACTCGCTTACCCATACCAATTGAACTGAAAGGAGAATGGGAAGTTGGAATCGTAGAGTTTTTATATCCTCATACTTGGTATAATATGAATCATCAAAATAATTTAATCGGGTTTGAAACGGATGGAAAGTTAGAGGTTGGAAGAAGATTACCTCCGGGTTGTTATGAGACGGTTCCTGATATTTTAAAGGCTATTTATGTGAAAGAACACGATGATAAGATTGTTACAAGTTATAATGCGGTAACGAAGCGTGTTCAGATAACTGTGAAAAATAATGCGAAACTCATATTATATCAAGGACTTGCAGAAATGCTTGGATTTGAACCTATGGAAATAACTTCGTTTGACACAAGTATAGAAACAACTGTTGTGGGTCCATTCGTAGCTGACCCCTCTGCACATTATCGCGTATTGATGATTTATACGGATATAGTGGAACCACAAATTGTGGGAGATGTCTTAGCACCTCTACTTCGAGTGGTTAGAGTGAGAGGACAAGATGGTGAGATGATTAGTGAACAGTATGATAGACCGCACTACTTACCTGTAAATCGGAAAATGATTGAGACTTTGGAAATCGTTATAAGGACGCACGCAGGGTGTTTAACGCCATTTGAACGTGGGCGCTCGTACGTGAAGTTACACTTTCGTCAGAAATCTCTCTCATGATGTATGTCCCTTACCAGTGTTGTCAAAAATCTTTCGAAGATTATTATGTGCAGCAGACGGGAAAAGGCTTGAATTATTACCAAGGAAGTTCTTATCAAAGAGGATACGGATTAGGAGGTCTATTCAGATCCTTTTTTCGTGTCGCAGCTCCGCTACTGAAATCAGGTGCTAAAGCTATTGGGAAACAAATGTTTCACAGCGGTGTTAACCTGATGAATGATATTTCCCAAGGTCAAGATTTTAAAATGGCCGCCAAACGAAGATTCAAAGAAGCCGGAAATGTGTTAACAGATAAAGCCGCCACCAAAGTCAAGACTATGATTGGTAGTGGAAAAAGACATAAAAAGCGTATGCAGAAGAAAAAATCAATCATTCCACGTTCAGCCAAGAAGAAGTGCACATCGCATGATATTTTCTCCTAATGGCTTCCTTCATCTACAAAGACTCTGCTCCTTGCGTCAAGTCGGAATTGGATTTATTTTCAATTCCCCCAACCCAGACTGTTATCGAAAAAGGACAATTTGTTGAATTTCATCCCCTTTCAAGTGCACGAGATGGTGGACCGATTGAATTTTCAATATCAGGAAGTAGTGAAGAATATGTGGACTTAGCTGCTTCCTATCTACACGTGAAAGTAAAAGTGACGAAAGCAGATGGAACTAAATTACCAGAAAAGGAACCAGTTGCTCCCGTCAACCTTTTCCTTCATTCGCTTTTCAGTCAAGTAGACGTTAGTTTAAACGAGAGAAATATTTCTTCTGCAAGCAACACTTATCCTTTTAGAGCCTATATAGAGACATTATTAAATTATGGAGAAGATGCCAAGAAAAGTTTACTTTCCTGTGAAGGATTCTACAAAGATACGCAACCTGATATCATAGACCCCATAGATGAGAATGCTGATGCTGGATTGAGGACGCGTTACAATCTTACCAAAGACAGCCAGACAGTAGAAATGATTGGTCAACTCCACTGTGACATTTTTCAACAAAATCGTCTCATGATTAACTTGGTGGATATCAAAATTAAAATGATACGCAGCAAATCCTCATTTTGCTTAATTTCAACCAAAGTGGATGGTGATTACAAGATAGTTCTAGAGCATGCTTCTATGTTTATAAGAAAAGTGAAGGTGAGCCCTGCCGTTGCTATTGGGCATGCCAAGGCTTTGGAGAAGACATCGTGCAAATATCCAATTGATCGAGTGATTTGCAAAACTTATAGCATTGCCAAGGGGAGTTGGTCCTTTTTACAAGATAATGTGTTTCTTGGACTCATGCCAAAACGTGTCATTCTCACCTGTGTGGGAAATGCTGCAATGAATGGGCAATATTCAAAGAATCCATTTCTCTTTTCTCATCATAGTGCAAACTTTGTATCTATTTACGTAGATGGGCAGCCGGTTCCCTGCAAGCCTTTAGAGCTTAATTTTGATTCCAACAACTACGTTCGAGCTTATCACAGTTTATTTTCCGGATTTAATCGTGATAAGGGAATTTACTTATCTCAAGAAGAATATGCCAGAGGTCATGTACTTTACGCATTTGATCTAAGTCCTGATCTTTGCGACGGAGAACATTTTAATCTGCAACAGCAAGGAAATTTACGTGTGGAAATTAAATTTTCCGAGGCTATTACGGAAACTTTATCAGTGCTCATTTATGCAGAATTTCAAAACGTGATTGAAATATCCAAATCACGTCACGTGGTGTGCGACTTTCCGAATTAATGGATACCCTACAAATAACCAGAATTCTTTCTGGAAATGCAAAAACCAAGAATATATTCTTGGGCGTTTTCTCAAGTGATCGATTGCCAACAAATGTTCAAAACTTTCCAGCCTGCTTTATTGCCAACACTGACAAGTCCAATCAAGAAGGTACCCATTGGGTGGCTTTTTATATAGAATCAGCTACAGAAATATGCTTCTTTGATTCGTTTGGAAACCCACCGTCTTATTTTCCCGGAGGAATATCAAGTTATGTAAAGCGTTATCGACATGTAGAGTTTAATCCTATGATACTTCAATCGAATGTGAGTTCCGTGTGTGGACAATATTGTATTTTTTATTTATATTCTAAATGTAATGGACGTTCTATGAACGATATTCTCTTGTCTTTTGTACCCAATCAAATATATAATGATATCAAAGTGCATCATTTTGTAATCAAGCGCTTTAGAATTGTAGCACCATTTTATCAATAAAGAAAGTATTTAAACAGTAACACTATGTCTCGTCTCTCATTCAACATGGAATTTCCAAAGTTGCAACATCCTTTTACGATGGTAATCGCCGGTCCAACAGGATGCGGTAAAAGTTATTTTGTGCGGGATTTGATAAGTGAAAAGCATGGGATGTTTTCAATTGTTCCCGATAAGATTGTTTGGTTTTATGGAATACATCAACCCTTATATGATGAAATTGATAATGTGACATTTGTAGAAGGTCTACCTGCGACATTTAAAGAATTTTTGGGCGAGAATACACTCTTTGTAATTGACGATTTAATGTCAAATGCTAACAGTCATTTAACTGATCTTTTTACAAAAGGCAGTCATCATTTAAACCTGAGTGTTATCTTCATAACACAAAATTTTTTCTACAAAGGGAAAGAAATGCGAGACATTACATTGAATGCACACTATTTAGTACTGTGTAAAAATAGACGAGACTTGAGTCGAATTTCACATCTAGGAAGACAATTATTTCCTCGACATGTCAAGTTATTTCAAGAAGTCTTTGAAGATGCAACGAAAAACCCCTATTCTTATTTATTTATAGATTTACGTGCCGAAACATCAGAGGAGTTACGCTTACGTACTAAAATTTTACCTACTGAAAGACAGATCGTGTATCAATTTAAATGATATAAAAGTGAATGACTTTGAAGATAAGTATCATTTAGCAAGATGACGCTTAAGAAGGAGCAACTCAATCAATTACGATTGTTGCAAATTTGTCCTTTAAGGTTACGAAAAACGTTATTAAGTAAACTCAATAAGAACTGTATAAAAGCCATATGCGAATGTTGCATTAACACATTGAATGGAAATATCCCATTGACTGCACGACAGAAGAAAACGCTCTCTAAACATAAGAAGATATTGCGTCATTTAAGTAATCGTAAAGTGTCTTTACCGAAAAAACGTCAAGTCATTTTACAGAAAGGAGGTTTCCTCAACATACTTATTCCTGCAGCCTTGAGTGTTTTAACTACATTATTTCATGGCTCAAATTAAGAAGTTTGCTCTTATACCCGAAGAATTGGTGACAAAACATACTGTTTCCAATAAAAGGCTTAGTGAGCTTGATAAGGCAATGATACAAATTTTACATAGTGACTTACCTGATCATGAAAAATTGGTCCTCTATCATGAACTGTTGAAGAAAAGTTTAAATCTGCAAGAATTTAATAATTCACATTCGAATGAACAAAGTAGTAAAACAGCTGAAGAGAAGAAGAAGGAAGAAGTGGAGAAAATAGAAGATAGGAGGAAAGTTGAAGAATCTGTGAAAGTAGAAGAAATAATGAAACTTCAAAAAGATGATAATTATCAAGAACTTATATTAGCATCACTTTCTAAACCTATGCGAAGAAAAGCTGAAAATACACTTGCTCTCATCAAGAATCAACCTGATATCTTATCATGGAATTCCAAGGGTCAAATCTCCATACACGGAGAAAAAATACCAAACTCTAACATTATCGACTTTTTCAATTATATGTACAATACCAAAAGTAATGTATCACGGAAAAGTTTATTTAATACTGTTTTGAAAGATTTAAATGTTCCGAAGCAGTTTATCGGAAATAAGAAGTTGCTAAAGTCACCTGTAAAAATTGTTCAAACAAAGTTGAGACGAAATGTAAAACCACCTAAAAAGTGGGAAAATTTATGATTCAATAAAGCGATATTACTTTAACATTTTTTTTTTTCTTCTATTATTTCACATAAGAAAATCACACACACACACATATTTCCATTGAATAATTTTTTATTTACAATTTCAAATAATCTTTCAAAGCACCATATGATATACATTTAAAGAAATCTTCATTAAAGAATTGTATGACATTTTTACATTGTAAGGTTTCAATCACATTTTTAACATTAAGTACAAGTATAGCATCGTCTCCAACACACCAAGACTGATCTTGCAATGAAGTAGTTATACAGGCATGATTTCCTTGCGAGGGGTCACCAATAGCACAAGCATCACAGCGAAACAATTTTAAAACATTACTTTCTAATTCACATCGAAAAGCACAAATATATTCATGAAATAAGTCTATATTGGGTGGTATATTTACATTTTGAACACAATGATTAAGAATTTCAACTCGCAGTAAATTTATAAGAGACTCCTTGATGGTTTCACATATTTCAGGCATGAGATCTCTAATTTTAGCAAGATTATTTTCATTTACTTTTAATGAACTTTCCTTAAGTTTAAAATAAAAGAGTTGTTTTAAAACTAACTCACCCTTATGTGATAGAACCAGGAGTTGATTGTTACACACAACACTACTAGCTGCGTATTTCGTGTTCACGTGTAAGAGTTTGTTATAAAAGTCCTGAAAGGTATCCATGTTCATCATAATTTTCTGAGTACTTCCTTGACTATTGTGTTGAGACATGTGGATGAAAAGACGAGAGTCATATTGATGAAGGGACACTATGAAACCAAATCCAAGGTTCCATTCCTTGAGGCATTCACTGGTTTTCTTTACAGAGGCATAAAGGCGAGTCATCCAGTCGTCATCGGGAATTGTTTCTTCTTCGACGATCACTTCATCCAATGGTCTCTTCCGAGAAAGGGACTTATGGGGGTACTCTACAATATCTTGCGGTCTCGCTATGATGTTCCGGAAAGTGATACTGATTCTCGGCTCCGTCACAGCAGGCTCGGCTGAAATTTCATGGGTCCAGAACTGATTGGTGGGTGGCTTCATGAGAAGAAGAGATCCACTTGGCAACGAAACTTTGATGGGCTGGAAATCAGGACGGGCAAACTGCATGGTTCTGATAGCTCCGAGACTTAGGGTTGGAATAGTGAAGTCTGGATCCAAATCTTTTTCGCTGTCTTTATGAGCTCCAATCTTGGCATTTCCATCTGCATAGCAGTTGAGAAGGGCATAGTTGTATTCTTGTCCAGTCATGTTTTCAACATCCTTCTTAATATCAAGCAGTGTAGAAGTCCACGGCTTTGCAAAGACGCACGTTCCGGAAAAGGCATAGTTAACGCCAGTATCACCAAAACCGAGCACTTTCCTTTGAGGCGTGTAACGTTTTCCATTAAAGTTCAATTGGAGATTCTCATACTCATAGTTCAACAATTCATGCAACAACTGCTGTGATTTAGCTGCATCGTAAAAACTTTCAACGAGTTCAATATGTAAATCAGACGACATTTTCACTTCAAACTAACACGCACAACTTCGAAGAAACGCACCTTCACTTGACAAAATCAGGAGAGAAATGGTGTCCTCGCTGAATACAAGTCCGTGAGTGACGCAGCTCATCCCTTCTAATTGGCTGGCAGTTGAAACAACGCCCTCTAGCGTGAAATCTGATTGGTTAACACCTATCCACCTTTATCGCCATGCAATATCCTGTCCTAAGCTGTTCAAACCTGTTCAGACAGGATGACTCATCCGATTCACACCTGCTCGAACCTAGACCTCTCATAAGATGTTGCCGTATCGTAAATGTTAAATCTTAACATAGAATGACGTCATACCCACTGTGACGTCACTAGTAAAAATATCTATCACTCTAACTTATTCGTTTACAAGCAGCCCTAGAACAACTCAACACCATCTGAAAGGTACATCGAAACTATAGAGTGTTGCCACCGCTCAAAACTTTGATATAAAACAAATTATGACCTCATACCTATTGTGACGTCACTCAATAAAAGCCTATCACTCTAACTTATTCGTTTACAAGCAGTCCTAGAACAACTCAACCCCATTTAACTGGAAACAAAAACTAAAAAGTGTTGCCACCGCTCAAAACTTTGATATAAAACACATTATGACGTCATACCCACTGTGACGTCATACACAAACAGCTTATAACGAAACCGAAACTAAAACAGCAGCAGGAGGGAAACAACTCCACTCCACTTCCGGTCACGTGACTTCCGGTGATGTCATATCCGACCACGCCCCTTCCGGTGACGGCATATCCGACCACGCCCCTTCCGGTGACGTCATCGTCCCTCGTCCTTCTGCGCGCTGCGCCATGGCTTCGGAGCCCTATTTTCTAACTACTCATGTGGCAAAATAAAATTCCAAGCTATGACTATAATTTTGACTTTAATAATCTTGGGATAAACTGCTTGCACCGATGTTTCTTGTTTACGATGTTCTAAGAAGTATAAATAAGGTAGGAGGTACACTAATATTATAAAGTAAAACTTAAAAAATAACTAAATACTTTTAATCAAAGCTTATCCACATACTGCATTCACTGGGTGAAAATAAAAATCAAACTCTTAAAAGATGCTGGCGTAACATCCGCAGGTATGGACTCGTGTGGAAAGGCACTAGTTTGAAGGGCCCGCATCGGCGTCCGCACCGTATGAAAGAACCCTTGGCCAGATAGTAGTGTGACCATTTGAATAGAAATTATCGATAAAAAATCAGTATACTAGTGATAAAATCAGACAGATTTACAAAAATATATGGTACGCTCAATGCCATTCTCGTATATATAACCTGTTCTTTTTTTTTTTTTTTTTTTTTACATAAAGCCGTCCAATTAATTTTTTTTTCCAATCAAAAGATATAGAACTACTACCTGGTCACTATTTGTATAACTAACTGTATAGAACAATGGAATCTGTTGAACTTTTACCAATGACTACGCATTGACGTAATGGCAAGTTTAAAGAGGGAAGAGTTTTGATGTCGTATTGGTCATTTGACTCTGATGGTTAAAAACTCAAAGGTGCATCCAAAAGAAATCTCAAAATTTTATTCCATTTTGAAAGAATTGGATTTCAAATATCTCTGTATGTTTCAAGTTAATCTGCTGGGATACTCCTTCCTCATATATTTGATTTCAGTGACACACAGCCCTGCAGTGCATACTGAATTTGCATTATCTTCTTTGTTTGACTAAGGCAAGCAATGCACGCAACTAAAACATGGTTTGGAATTTTTTAATTTTTTTTTTTTTAAGAGAGGCATTAATAGAAACTTTAAAAAAATATGCTGCTATTGATCAGTTAGCTCAGTATACGTTTGTGATAATATATATTTTGGGATGATTCCTACACTACAAACACGTTCATAAAAATATCATCTGATAGATGTGGTTCGAAGTTAGTTGTAAGATGTTTCGGATTAGAATTCTGGCGTCAAACTACAAGGCCCCTTGCCATTTTTATACCTAACGTATTATTACTGTTGTATTATTGAAAGGGTGAAATATTTAGTTCTCACATTTCCTGGGGCAGGTGCATACGAACGCTTCAACAATTTCAAGAAGCAAAATCCGAACCTGACCACCCTGATCGCCATAGGAGGGAGGATCGACGAATCCAAGAAGTTCGAAGAAGCTAAGAAGTATTCCGAGATGGCCGGAAACCCCGAAGCGAGGGCCACGTTCGCCAAGAGTGTGGTGGACTTCTGTCTTAAGTACAACTTCGACGGACTGGACATAAACTGGCTGTACCCGAACTATAAAAGGAAATATCCACAGGATAAGCAGAACTTCGTCACTCTGCTGAAGGTAAGGCCTCAAATAAGATTTGGAATTGTGATTTATGAAGGACCGGGGAGGTAAATTTTGCTCATGCTGCATTGCCAGATTCGAAAATTCATCGGTGAAAGCTGGCTTTTACATGACTTTTCTCTGCAAATTTACTATCATAGTCAGATAATAGAAATAAGTTCAGGTACTGCTACCGAATCGTGGTCAGATATTAATTGTGACCGATGTGTTTGGATCATTGGTCTAAGAATGGACAGTTCCCGCATTTTTTAAAAAAAAATTTTATTCGATTCTACATGTCTCGAAATGACAATTAGCACAAAAATTTCTATTCTCCACGCTTTTTTTTTTAATTTGCATTTTAAGTTTGCCTGTCAGATTTTTGCGGGAAAAAGGACCTTTTTTTTTGTGTGACTCCATTGTGACGTCACCGCTTCCTAAATATCTGCATAGGTCACGTAGCTGTTGCGGCTGTTAAAACGTTGTTATCATGGAAATTTCAAATACATGTTTCCTCGTCATTTTGTTTTGAGATAATTTGATTGAATTTTTTCTTAAAATGTCTAAAATTTTCTACAAATATTGTATCGTGCCAATGTGCAAAAGCACAACCATAACAACTCCTGACAAAATTTTCATTTAAGTACCACGGAATGAAAATACTCGAAAAAAGTGGTACCAAGCGATGAAAAAGGACAATGGAAAGTATATGCCACTCTTGACAAAGACTGTACATTATGTTTGTGAAGATCATTTTGAAATCAGTTACATTTATGATAATTTTTATATTAGGAAAATTAAAGAATGTTTGCCTTTTAAGTTTAAAACAAGCTACATGTTAGGAAAGCTATTCTATATTTTTGTAAACATCAAGTGCAAAGTAATGGGTCAAAATTGAAAGTCCGGTACTGATTCTGCATCAAGAATTGTTTATATAAAACCACGCCAAATTATGTTCACTTGTCATTAAAAAAAAAAGGCGGGGCAGCCATTTTTTGGCAAAAATTACCTTTGCGCAGAATTTGTACCGGACTTGGATGTTGACAACGGCCCCCTTTAACGAAAAAATACTAATATTTTCTCACCAAACTCTTTACTCCAAGCACAACAAAACCATTCAAGTTAATTAAAGCAGGGAATCTTGCCTATTGGCTTTTACGCCACAGGTTTCCGCTGTTACAAAATCCATATTCTTGCTGAAATAGACAGCCATCATTGTCGAGTCAATTTTTGGCAAATTGTCCAGTTGGCCTCTTACAAAACCAGGTTCCATTTTTGCAATTAAGTAAAAAACAAATACCTACAAAATAGGCGATCAAAAATATTTGATAAACGGCAGGTACTAAGTAGAAACTATAGAGTATATAGCTGACATTTTGTTTTGTGGTAGAAACCTCACCATAACAACAAGACGGAGTGATGGGATTACGTCCCCGAACCTTTCGGGACCTTGACGTCATATTCAAAATCGGCCCGTTTTGAATGGATCGCAATTTGAGGGTATTTTGCGCATTTTCTTTTCTTAATATTTAAATAACTAATTTTTTTAAAGAACTTTTATTTGAATACTTAGAATCAGAAAGAAATTCTTTATAAATATAAATCAATTTCATTCGTTTTTTAAAAATGCGGGAATTGTCCATTGTGATTCAGTGATTGCTTCTAGGTTATTATAGCATCTTGCATCAAAATCTAACAAATATTTGTGTTTATTACTTTAGGAAAAGCTAAATTGAGAAGTCCTGTTCTTTTGACCTTGTTTCGCAAATTTAGACGCTAATATAGACAACAAGAAGTCAGTTTAATAAAAACAAACGAGTTGAATTGCAACAATAATTGCGCTGTATAAAAGCCGCGGTCGCCATACCATGCATGTAAATTTTGGGGGAAATTAATGACTGAACTATCTTCTTGCTAAAGTTGACGAAATATAACTAAATCGCTCCCCATTTCGAGTCTATAATAAAAAATGTCACCCAAATGCCGATTTCAAACATCTTGTCAACAACACTTGACATACAAAAAAGCTCTAATAATATCTCTCATTTCAGTCAAGTGTGACCTTCCCATAGATTTACTTTCCTAAAATTAGCATTCTTCTGGTTTAACATTAAAGCTTTGGTGGTTGGAATTCTTGTCCAAATTTCTATAATCTTAATAGTTTTATCGTGGCCTTCAAACTGACATATGACACACGCTTAACCATTTACAAAGAGACTCCCAGTTGTCATTTGTTTCCTGTGAAATTTTGGATATGAGAACTTCTCTCTGTCAGAGCTTTCATTTGACATACACATACCAATAATTTCAATTTAGTTCGTTACAAAGAAATTAGATGCCACTGCTTGGCAGAACCATCTGATTTCATATCTTTTTCCGGCTAACCAATTTACTTGGGTTTTTTGTGCAACGTCTAGTTGGTTTTTAGGAAATGCGGAAAAAAAAATGTCGTTTTTAGCTTAAAAATTGTTATATTATTCAGTAAACAACTTATTACCCTGGGCCTTAAGCCCAAGGGTATTGTTTTCGTTTGTTCAAAAGTGTGTTCCGTCCGCATTTTTCAAAGGTAAGGCAAAAAAGCCGTCATCCGCTGCCGGGTCCCGATGAAGGAAGTTGGATGAACAAGTTTGCGCGTAGAACTACGCTGGTCGTACCGTTGACACTTTTTCTTGTGCAATTTCCATACTGACTGCTTTTTCATGGTGCAAGGACCAAACAGCACTACGCTGGTCGTATTGTTGAAACTTTTCATTGTGCAAGAGGCGCACTACACTCTGCAGATCTGTTAATCAAGTTAGCTTTGGCATATTGGATGTCGTAGAAAAGTTGAGCATGTTGGTGGTACCGAATGTATCGTCGGTGGTACCGTTTCCGATTTGTCATTTTTCGTGATAACTAGCTTGTTTGGTGTCGATGAACTCATCTTGAAGACCAATGACCGTAGGTGGTGCCGAGTGTACCGTCGGTGATACCATTTCCGGTTTGACACTTTTTAAGATAGCTATGGCATATTGGATGTCGTTGAACTCGTCTTGAAAAAAATATGACGGTTGGTGATACCGGATGTACCATCAATATTATCCCATTTTGTTGATAATTTTTCAAGATACCTATATCATGTTGGGTGTCGGTGACTCGTCTTAAAATATTACGTGGTGCGGAGTGTACCGTCGGTGATACCATTTTCGGTTTGTCATTTTTCAAGATACGAATGGCATGTTAGGTGTCGTTGGACACATCTTGAAATGTTATGATCGTTGGTGGTACCAAGTGTACCGTCGGTGGTACCATATTTCCGGTTTGTCATTTTTCAAGATACCTATGACATGTTGAATGTCGTTGGACTCGTCTTGAAGTATTTTGATCGTTGGTGGTACCGGATGTATCATCAGTGGTATCACATTCTGTTGGTCATTTTTCAAGATACGTATGGCATGTTGGGTGTCGTTGCACTCGTCTTGAAATATTATGATCGTTAGTGGTACTGGATGTACCATCAGTAATATCACACTCTGTTGATCATTTTTTAAGATACCTATGGCTTGTTGGGTGTCGCTGTACACGTCTTAAAATATTATGACCGTTGGTGGTACCATTTTCGGTTTGTCATTTTTCAAGATAGCTATGGCATGTGGCAGGTCCTTGAACTCGTCTTGAGGAGTCGAGTATGTTAGTGGTACCGGATGTACCATGTATGGTACCATTTCCAGTCGGTCAATTTTCAAGATAGCTATAGCATGTTAGGAGTCCCACTATGCTATAGCCTAAGGGTACTGTTTTCAACTGGTCAAAAGTGTGATCCGGTGTCCGTCCCTATTTAATGTTTGGGCATGCGCCGGAAAGGCATTGTGTGGGCATGCGCCTGCTTGTATAAAAAGAGATAGTATCCTGATGTTGTTCAGTTGTATCGATGTTTTATAAAATTCATATAAAAAAACGATCTTGTAATGGGCTTGGATTTAAGGCCCAGGGTAAACTTTAGACGATTAAAATGTTTAAATTTTTTTTTTTTTAATATTTTTTTTTTATTGTTTCATCTTGCAGGAACTTAAAGAGACATTCGAGCCTCACGGTCTGCTCCTGACAGCTGGAGTTGTAACAAGAAAACGCGCAATGGACGCTGCTTATGACATTCCTGGAATGGCCAAGTGAGTGATAACTCGAATGACATTTCTTCAAAGCGTAAACATTACATTTTATTTTTTCCAGCTAATTAAAATTTGGATGTGATATTTCTGTTTTCAAACTTTCAGCAATAAGTGTATACAACTACCTAATATCAATGCCGTTGAAAAAATCGCTGAAGCATCCTGAACTGTTTATATCTCTAAACTTCGTCAACTTGTGTCATTTGCAGGTACCTGGACTTCATCAATGTTGAGGCTTTTGATCTTCATGGTCCATGGGAAAACGTGACCGGGCTAAATTCCCCACTGTACGGTAGGGACGGAGAAAAGGACGAAAGTATATATTACAATGTGGTATGTAGAGTTACTTATTACGCTATGTTAATTTTTTTTTTTTTTAATGGCGGGCCGAAGTATTTACAGCCACTTTTATGCTCTCAGTCGCCGGTAGACCGGTCGGTACCCGTCACAAGATCGGTAGCGATGGCCACTTGTGAAGGGGCACCCATTGGGAAAACCATCGTTGCCCCTAACTTAGGACATCCATATCTTAACCTGGATTCGAACCGAGATCCATCAGCGTAATAGTCTGATGCGCTAACTACTACTATACAGAATGGGCGACTTACGCTATGTTATCACTATAAGGATTGTTTTTAATGTAAGTTAAAATCTATATATTTAAAACTGAGTTGTCTGAACCTTATACAAATCCACAGTTTTGCACCTAGAGCCACGAAATTTGGTACATAGAAGCTCTAGTACACGGAGATTGTAGATAACAACTTTTACATTCGATTAAAAGTTGCTTTCATTAAAAGTTATTGATATTTAAAAAAATTTCTTGGAATGGCAACGATATTTTTTTTACTACATCAGAATAAAACCAAAAAAGTTATTTTAATGTGTCCTCCTTATTTTTCTGATTATTTTTTATGAATTACAGTAGCCTTTCTAATGAGCTATTCGAATTTTATTGTAATATTGCAATATACTTACTGTCAGTCGATACCGTAAATAACTTCAGCGCATGTGCAGTTTTAAAGCATTATTTTTCATGCATTGTTTTGTTTTACTACTTTTTAAATTCATCCTGTTTTTGTTTACATTTTATGTTGTCATTAAAGATGTATTGTGCACAGCGGGTATTGGCATTTTGATTTTATTTAATGGGTAATTCTCCGGCTGATGCACGGGACATTTTGCGCTCTTTTTTGTACTCTAAAACAAATTAGAATGACAAATTAATGATGAATTTAGTAGTTATGTTTTCGTTTTCTATAATTTTAGTTGTTCACAAAATTTTATGTAAAAATAATTGTTTTAACTAGGTCAAATATGCATTTATAAGCAGCTGACGCACGGGACACGGAGAAACAAAAGAAAATTACGTTCAAGACAAAAGTTTAAATTTTCTCTGAATTCATAAGCACTAAAATTATGAAATTTATAGGGACATTTGGGCAAATATTAATAGTATTATATCTATTAAAAATTTTCCAAAGGTTATTTTTGTGGATTTTATTGGACTTGAAATATCTCAGAAATAACTTTAAGATGAAAAATGGTTATTTTATTTCCAGAAGAATTATTTTCTATTTTTTTAAACTTACAAACAGGTGAACAGAGTTGAGTTGTACAAATGCTGTATAAGGGAATAATAGGTAGTGGCTTAAAAATAGAGTTACATGAAATATTGAATTTAAATATTCTAACACTCCCCCTCAATATTTCTATCCCACCAACCCCATTCCTTTTGAAAATTTTGCAGTCTTAACTGCTTCAAGAGGCTTCGTCAATAAGTCAGCTTTCATGACATCAGTTGGGCAGTATAATACCGACAGAAAATTATTAGTTACAAGTTCACGAACAAAATGATACTTAATGTCAATGTGTTTGGTGCGCTGACTAAACCTTCCACTCGTAAGCATTTTGATGCAGCTCTGATTGTCTTCGAATATGGTTATAGGTACCGTAGCTGCTTCATGAAAATCCCTCAATAGTCTGTTTAACCATATAGCTTCTTGTGCTGATTCTGCAAGAGCTACATACTCAGCTTCTGCACTCGATAAAGAAACTGATGGCTGTATCTTGCTTGACCAACATATTGTCCCTCCATATAGTTGGAACAAATATCCACTCTGTGATCTTCTTCCCTCAGATCCTGCCCAATTGGCATCCACATACCCTTCTAAAATGCTAGTTTCACTGTGTAGATCTGAACCTAACTTTAGTCGTTTGTGCACTGTAGTTTTCAAGTATCGAAATACTCGTTTAACTTCTGTCCAGTCACTTTGAGTTGGTCTGCTAACTTTACTAGCTAGAATTGATGTACTAACTGATATATCTGGTCTTGTATTAGATGAAATGTAAAGTAGTGATCCTATAGCTGCTCGATAGACTGTATTTGTTTCCAATGGATCTTCAACTTCATTTCTCTTTAAGTATCCTGGCTCCAGAGGTATTCTTGATGGTTTCGAATCCTCTAACCCAAACTCCTTTATTTTTCGATTGATGTAGTTTGTTTGATGCAAATAGAAAAGTCCATCATCATCTCGATCAATTTGTAAACCCAAATAAAAATTTAAATGTCCCAGGTTCTTTATTTTGAATTGTTTCATAAGTTCCAATTCAAATTCCCTTAAGTTTAAACTTTCTTTGCTGGCTGCAATCAGATCGTCAACATACACAAGAATATAGGTCCAGGCTCCATTTGAATGTTTCGAATATAGACATGGGTCTGTCTTACTCTGCTTGAAGCTCATTTTCATGAAACTGTCATGGAGTTTCTTATTCCATTCGTTTGCACCCTGTTTCAAACCATATAAACTCTTCTGAAGTTTACAAACAAGATGTTGCTTTCCTGGTTCTTCATATCCTTTTGACTGTTTCATGTATACATCATGATGTAGATCGCCATTTAAGTATGCTGTCTGAATGTCATACTGATTAACTTCCATTTTTCTTTTTCCTGCAATAGTTAACAAAGTTCGAAATGTAGTCTGGCGTACAACAGGTGCGAAAACTTCATCATATTCTTCGCCAAATTTTTGAGAAAATCCCTGCGCAACCAATCTGGCCTTAAATCTGTCTACATGTCCGTTTTCATCAATTTTTCTCTTGAAAACCCACTTGCTGGCTATTGCTTCTTTATTTGGTGGAAGTTTTGTTAATTCCCAAGTTCTGCTTTCCTTCAGTGAATTTATTTCTTCTTTCATTGCATTACTCCAAGATTCAGCATCTTTAGACTTGATCGCTGCTTCATATGTTTTTGGTTCTGCTTCTTGAGTTTCACCTTCCTTAACCATTTGGATTGTTTCAATTAATCTTTCAGGTGCTTTTCTAACTCGATTTGATCTTCTGAGCATATTGGTTTCTTCATCTGTTTCATTTGTTTCTTCAAAATCAAAATATGCCGAAGAGTTGGTCTTCCCCTCAAGTTCGAATTGACATGGTTCTTCTTCAACTAAATTGTCTTGTATGGTTTCCTTTTGACTTTCAGACTCGAAATCGTCTACGAACTTCACATGTTTACTGATGGTAATCTTGTTGGTGTTTCTGTCTAACAATCTGTAGGCTTTAGATCCCTCTTGATAACCCACAAATGTCATCAATTTTGCTTTGTTATCTAACTTTAATCTTTGTCCTTCTGGGATTAGAGTGTAAGCTTTAATGCCAAATGTCTTGATTACCTCCAGACTTGGTTTTTCACCATGCCATAACTCGTAGGGTGTAACTTCATGGTGTTTTGTTGGCAGTCTGTTCTGTAGGAAGTTGGCAGTCTGAATAGCTTCTCCCCAATATTTATTTTCAAGACCTGATTCTAGAAGTAAACATCTTGTCATTTCAATAAGGTATCTGTTCTTACGTTCCGCAGTCCCATTCTGCTGAGGTGTATATGGTGCCGAGGTTTGTCTCTGTATTCCCTCATCAATAAAGATTTTATCCACTTTCGAATTCATGTATTCACCACCTCTGTCTGATCTTATGCACTTTGGTGTTTTCCCGAACATAGTCTGAACCTGTTTCACATAATGAATTATGTTTCTTGAAACTTCCGACTTATTCTTCAACAAATAAATTTTAGTATATCTGCTAAAATCATCGATTAGTGTAAGTATATATCTGTTTCCACTTGGTGTTGCAACATGAATTGGTCCGCAAACATCCGAATGAACCAACTCAAACAATTCTGAGGTTTCTGTTGTCGATTTCTTTGGAAACGATGTTTTCGTCATTTTCCCTTTAATGTAGATCTCGCATACATCAGTGTGTTTACAAGGTTTTATCTTTAATCCTGTGGCTAAATATTTATTCGCCACTTTCTTTATAGCTTGAATATCTCGATGGCCTAATCTTTTGTGCCATTCATGTATACAGAAAGAATTGCAATCAGTTGCACTTAATGCCTTTTGTGTATTTAGTACATACAAACTGTTTTTAGTATTTGCTACAGCAACAGTTTTTTCTTTTAACTTTATAGTACACTGTCCATTACTAAAGTCAATTTTAAATCCTTTATCAACTAGTTTCTTGACAGATAATAAATTTCCATGCAATTGTGGCACATAAAGGACATCTTGAACTTTTATTTTACTTACTTGATTCTGGTCATTTTCATAAAATATCCAGCCTTCACCCTTTCCACTGGTCACTATGATTTGTCCATCTGCAAGGTAGACTTTATCTTGAATGGTTTCATCGAGTTCTGTAAAGAAATCAAAGTTGCTGGTCATGTGGGAAGTTGCACCAGAGTCAATATACCACGTAAGAGTTTCTGTTTCACCCAAGATAAAACAAATATGTTCTTCATTGCTGATTGTAATTTCTGAACTGTTATCTGCTAGAGTTACTTTCTTAGCTGTATGTTGATTTTCTTGCTGATTTGTTCCTTTCCGTTGTAACCATGCTTTATACTTTCGACAATCTACCTTGTCGTGGCCTGGCTTCTTACAGAAAAAACAGCTTCTTTTGTTTGTATACTTCTGAACAGTAGAATTGACCTTTAATACCTTTTCATGACTTTGCTGGCTTCCATTGTTCTGTTCTTTTCTTCTTCTGTTTTCTTCGATCAACTTATTTTTAACCAGTTCTTGTGTCAAATCTGCTTCCGGTCTGGTCTCCAAAGCTGTAATCAATGTTGCATAGCTGTCAGGGAGGCTGCTCAACAATAATGCCACAGTTAGAGGTTCCGCCAAATTTTCACCCAATGCAGTCAGTTGATCAATTAGATCTGTCATAGTGTTGATGTGTTCTTCCATATCACTGTGTTCATCCAGTTTCAAACTACACAGGCGTTTCAGCAAGTTGACTTTGTTTGATAATGTTGATTTTTGATGATAGTTGAGAAGAGAATTCCACATACCATTGGCTGTATTTTGTTTCTTCACATGGCACAGTTGGTTATCTTCTACTAAAAGTCCGATGGTAGCCCGAGCCTTTCCATCTTTAGTAATCCAATCTTAATTTGCATCCGCAGGTTTCTGATTTTCTACAATATTCCAGAGTCCTTCTTTAATTAATAGAAGTTCCACTTTATACTTCCAAATTTGGTAGTTTGAATTATTAAGTTTTGTAATTGATATTCGAGCTCCTTCTGCCATTTTGTCTTCAGTGTAATCTGAATCAAAACTTCTGCTTTCGTAATCAATTTCAAATTCTTTAAAAATATTTCAAAACTACACTCAGTCTCATAATCTATTGGACTTGAAATATCTCAGAAATAACTTTAAGATGAAAAATGGTTATTTTATTTCCAGAAGAATTATTTTCTATTTTTTTAAACTTACAAACAGGTGAACAGAGTTGAGTTGTACAAATGCTGTATAAGGGAATAATAGGTAGTGGCTTAAAAATAGAGTAACATGAAATATTGAATTTAAATATTCTAACAGATTTAATAAACAAAAACGTGAACTGACGCACGGGACATTCTGAATCCAACCCACGAAAAATATTATTTTGCAAGTGGGAAACAGTGATATTTTACAGTTACAATTTTTGTATATTTTGTTAGACAAATTATACATACTTTATGCTACTTGCTACTCAAAGTGGGAATAATTTTGGAACATTTTGTTAGATGGGTTTGCTATTGTTATTCACCTATTGTATACACTTTGTGGTGCTTAGTTAATTATGTTTTTAAGAAAAAAATAAAAATAACTAATGATTTTTTTCAGTAATACAAATTTACCGAGGCACTTTAAAATTGCTTTATATATATATATATATATATATATATATATATATATATATATATATATATATATATATATATATATATATATATATATATATATATATATATATATATATATATATATATATATATATATATATATATATATATATATATATATATATATATATATATATATATATATATATATATATATATATATAAAGCATATATTAGCATTATATATATATATATATATATTTATCTTTATTGTGAATGGAGTAGTACTTGGTATTTATACAAACAACCTTATTTCTCGACAACTTAAAAATGCTTTGAAAATTTAAGATATCTTTTTTAAAAGAATTTATTAAGTTATGAAAAACAGTTAGAAATAAATAATATTTTTAGAAAATAGTTTTAAGTTAGAATGGGTTATGTCACAATGTTATGTGCTCAAACGCAAACACAAAAGCCTAAGACAAAGGTGTTCTACATAAAGACATCTCACGCGATAATACTATTTGGCAAAAGGCAGTTATAGTTAGTGGCGGTAGGGATTAACATATAACAAAACCAATGCATCGGGGGAAAAAAACACTCTTTCTTCAGAATACTCTAAAAATAACAGACAAAATACAAGGTTAAATTTTTGTAAATGTGTGCTTGTGCCATCTGAAAACAGAAAATATCCTGGATTAATAGTTTCAAGTTTCAAAGAACACTTTGAAATTTCTTTATTGGTAAAAGCAGGAAGGAAGACTTTAAAATGGCCAGTTAATGAACATAAACTTACCTATTCCGCTAAGGAAATTATTAAAAAATTAAATTCCTCAGAAGAAAAACCTCTCGTGGATATCTCGCATTCGAAAATCTGGAGTGATGATTGGGACACATGCATAAGTATTTAATATATGTGTAAGACTTATTTACTTTCCCTTTTTTAAGGAGTAAGATATTGATTTTGAACATTTTTAAAGTAAATATGGAATTTTACAAAAATTGTATTTAAAATAATTTGTATACTTAAAAATATTGCTTTGACACAATTGTCAAATTACTGACGCACGGGACACATGTGTTTACTAAAATAACAAATTTAATTAATTTTGTATTTTTTTTTAAGAAATTGCAAACCAGTTTATGATTAAATTTTAAAATAAAAAAATAAACTTTTGTAAAAATTAAAATTCAAAATATATTTTTATTTAAAAAAAAAAAAAAAAATGCATGTTTTTCACCTACGCACGGGACATGTGTGAGGACATGTACTTTGAACTTAATTTCATTACTTTTTTTTTTAACCTAGAATGCAATATTATTAGAATTTTATATTTCTACTAATTATAATGACTACATTAAGTATAATTTTGTTTGTTTTTCTTAAATTTGTTCCGTTAAAAAACGTCGATACTCTGTTTTACATAATTTGGATTCAATGTAATGAGTGAACTTTCAAGGTCAAAAATTTAAATAAATTTGAACATTTGATCCATTACTTTTACATTCCTTCGAGATCTTTTTTAGGTGTTGTGGTTTCAGTTTTCTGAGAATTGCCCAGATAATTGTTGTCGCAATAATTATGTACTTAGAAATCTTGCTTTGACGTAATTATTAAAAAACTGATCCACAGGACACACCTTTTTTCTACAATAATAACTGAAATATTTTTTGTGTTGTTTTAAGAATTTGCACAGCACTTCGTGATTGAATTTTAAAAGAAAAAATGAAGTTTTATAAAAATTGAAATTTAAAATATATTTTTATTAAAAAAAAAAAATTGCATGTTTCAACTAACGCACGGGACATGTGTAAGGACTTAAACTTTGAGCTTAGTTTCATAACTTTTTCTACTTAGAATGTAATATTATTGGACTTTTGTATTTCTACTAATTAGAATGACTATATTAGACACATTTTTTATAGTTTTCTTGAATTTTTTTCTTTTAAAAAACACCTGTCATACTCTGTTATACATAATTAAGAATCATTCAAATTATTGAACTTTCAATGTCAAAAAGTTAAATCAAATTGTGTCACTAATTTTTTTTTTCTGCATTTTTATGATACTTTTTGGACATCCAACTTTAATAACAATTCTTTACTTTTACATTCCTTCTATGTTTTTTTTAGGTGTAGTAATTTCAGTTTTCAGAGAATTGCCCTAATGAGTATTAATAACATTTAAGCAAAATAAATTCGTTAAATTCCTTTGTATTTTATTAGCAAATATTTTCTGCATTGCAGTTATCTATAATAATAAAACAAGCTGTGTGTCTGTCTGCTGTGACTCCTGTGGATCTATAGAAACCAACTTAAAATTCGAGTAGAGCTCTGAAATTTTCAGCATAAGTAGTTTTGGCCTTCTAATTGTATACATCACAAACAGAATGTTAAAATTTTAATTAGTTCTTTTTTTTAATTAATATTTTTTTTTTTTACAAAACGACTTCTAATAGGGTTACAGCTCTGAAATTTTCAACAAAAGTAATTGGCCTTCTTATTGAACTATTGAAAAACAGAATTTTAAATGTGTTGTTAGTTTTTTTAAATTAATTTTTTTAATTAATTAATAAATATTTTATAAAACGGTTTCTAATAGGGCTACAGCTCTGAAATTTTCAACATAAGTACTATTAGCCTTCTAATTGGACTTTTAAAAAACAGAATTTCAAATTTTTATTTAGTTCTTTTTAATTAATTTTTTTTTATTTAATTAATAACTATATTTTACAAAACGATTTCCAATAGGGCTACAGCTCTGAAATTTCCAACATAAGTAGTTTTGACCTACTAATTGGACTTTTGAAAACCAGAATTTTAAATTTTTATTTAGTTCTTTTTTAATTAATTTTTTAATTAATTAATATCTATTTAACAAAACGATATTTAATATTGCTACAACTCTTAAATTTTCAACATAGTAGTTGTGGCCTCCTAATTGGACTTTTGAAAAACAGAATTTAAAATTTTTATTTAGTTCTCTTTTAATTAATTAATATTTTACAGAACGATTTCTAATAGGGCTAAAGCTCTGAAATATTCAATATGAGCAGTTTTGGCCTTTTTATTGGACTTTTGAAAAACAGAATTTTAAATTTTTATTTAGTTCTTTTTTAATAATTTTTTTAAAATTAATTAACAAATATTTTACAAAACGATTTCTGAATACAGTTCTGAAATTTTCAACACAAGTAGTTTTGGCATTCTAATTGGACTATTGACAAAATGAATGTTAAAATTTTAATTTGATTTCTTATAAATTTTTTTAATTAATATTTTCACAAAAAGCGACTTCTAATTGACTTAGAACTCTGAAAGTTTCAACATAAGTAGTTTTGGCTTTCTAATTTTTCTTTCCACAAACACGTGTTAAAGTAATCTTAAAGGGGTGTTGTGTTATTGTATTAAAGGAGGGATTTTTTTGTGTGTCTCGACAGGGGAGAGGCTTCTAATATTAAGGCTTTACGTAGCAATTATAGATTTTAGTGAATGAAGCGAGCTTATGCTTACGCAACAAGGAACCTTTCAGCGAGAGAAGCGAACCTATTCTTGCATAGTAATGAATCTTTCAACGAGTGAAGTAAGCCTGTACTTATGTGTCAATGAACTTTTCAGCGAACGAAGCGAGCTTGATTTTGCGTAGCAATGAACCTTCCTGCGAGCGAATCACCAAAAACTGGGACCTATACACTAATGACGGACTTCCGCAACGTGAGGTCTTACAGCTAGCTAAAATATTGTATACGTTAAAATTTCGTAGCGAAGCATGGATATTCAGCCAGTCATACATATCTAACATCTAAAAGTTCGCTTATCAACAACGTCGATTTTGGTCAACTTAATAAATCTATTCTATCTTTTTTCCAGGATGTGTCCATTAAAAGATTAAATGTAAGAAGGTCGTCTAATGTGAAACATCTAAGTATATCATTAGGTGTGTTGTGTGGCATCGCGTTCACCAATATTGGTACTATATCCGTGCCATTTGGCAATAATTTTTCAGTTGGCGAACAATTTGGAATTTGGTAGATAACGCTATTGTTTCAATGCCTCCTAATTTTTCTCTTAGTACAGATTTTTTTTTATTTAAAAAAAAAAAATTAAGAACTTGGTACTGGATATTTTCTTGATTATTTTTAAAACAGAGGCTAGAGTTGCATTATAGACTCCTGGCATATTTTGTTGAGTATGTATACCGGTGTTTTGTAAAAAATTAAAAAAAAAAAAAAAATGAAATTGTCAAATTTTTTTGTTTGAATTAATTTAAATTATGTATCTAAGTTCATTTGATGAGAATGAGTCAAAATATATATAGAATCTAGTATAGCAACGAATTCTTTAAACTCAATTTTATTTCATACTACTTGCAGCCTCAATTGTAGATTCGCCAAAGATTACTGATATTCACTGAAAACTTTCAAATCATTTCGACATTTGCTAATATGCCGCCAAAGAGAAGAACGAATATAGATGCTAAGTAAATCGCATCTGTCACCAAGAGAGTTAGGGCATCACCGCTGCAAAAACAGCATCGACTGGAGAATGACCGAGAGCGTTATTACAAAATGAACGAAAATATGCATCTGTTACAGAACATTGAAAGCTGATCACCTACAACAACTAATCCGAAGAAATTCCGAGTCTATGTAACACAGAACTGACAGATGTCCTTCAACGGGTTCGCAGCAGCGCGGGGCCACACAGCTAGTGATTTTTATAATACTGAATCAAAATCCTGTTTATTTGCACATGATGCACGACTAGTAAAATAGTTTAATTATTGCAATATGAATTTAATAAGCCTTTTTTCGTTACACTAATCAGACTTTTCTCAAATAAAAAAGAATTCAAACTACCCAAAATTTGGAATTCATAAAATGCAGTGGCGTACTATAAATTATTATAATGTCATTTTGAAATTCACCTTTTTGGCATTGGTTTACTTTTTTTTTTACCTAAACAACTAACTATCAGACAATGGTTAACTTTTGATGGAAAGATGTATCAACTTGACCATCCAAAATAACATAGATAGAACCACTGCAAAAGCCATTTTCAATAGCTTTACGCCCGCCAACATAGACACGTAATGCCGATTCATTTTGCATTTTCAGGACTATGCCATCAATTACTGGATCGAACGGGGGGCTCCAAGGAGCAAGGTGATCTTAGGGATGGCTATGCTTGGTCGATCATTCATTCTTAGAGACACATCTAAGACTGGGATCGGAGCCCCTGCCATCGGACGTGGCACTCCTGGGCCTTTGATCAATATAAAAGGCGTGCTCGGATACAACGAGGTAAGCTCAATTTATAGAAACAACAGGTTGAGGAGGTGATTACTCTGCAAACTTGATAAATCAATACCTAAACTTGATATGAAACAATTCTCATTCTAACGGTTTTTCTTACATGATGTTGCTTTTTCAGATTTGTTCGTTATGGAAGGAGGGATGGCAAGAAGTTGTTGATCTTCAATCAAAATCACCTTACGCGTTTAAGGGTGACCAGTGGGTTGGATACGAGAACAAGTGGAGTATCGGAATTAAGGTGATTTGAAAAATAGTTCTTCACCTCTATTGATAAAAGCAATAGCTATCAATGTCTCACTTTTAATTCTCTCTCTTCTTATATAGCCACAACTCTAATATTAGGTATAAATAACTGCAAGGATGATAATAGAAAACGTAGGCTGCTCCGATATCAATTGACCATTTTTAAGGGGGAAAAAAAGATAAAACGTTCGAAATATAGAAAATTCTTGTTTCCTACTTGTTATTCAGAATTAGAAAGATGAAAATTCGTACTCATGTTGCTAAAGCTTTACATATTAAGAGCAAGATTCTGAGAAATTGAGCCACTTAACATTAAGGGGTATTTCACACCATCACCGATTGTCCCCAAAAAATTACCAGTTGCTAATACCCTTGTTAGAAGATAAAATCTGAAATTATTTGTTCCGTAGTTGCACCGCTCAAATTCTATGACCTGTCAAAGATCACCTTTAAAAATGAAAAAAATGATATTTTTGTGACACATTAAAACTATTTTTATCCGTCTAAAACTTCACAAGCAACTTGCCACCTGCATTTCTTCTGTTATGGAATGTACTAGAATAGATCTTTATAAAACATATAAAAATTCATGGCAAGTCAATTGCGCAAGGTCATTCAAGGTCATGAAATGTCCAGATTTTCATGTTTTTTACCATTTTCAAAATTGAATTATAACTTGCGCGTTTGATTTGTCACTTCAAACTAGGTGTTATTGGATAGATCTATATTAATACTATTTATTAATACATAAAACATTGAGGCAAGTTGAACACGTTGGAAGTTATTTGGCGCTAAAATCAAAAAATCTCCGAATTTGACACAAATTTGAGCTCGTATATCTTGATGCGGGAACAATATATTGATACAACGCTGAGACTATTTAAACACTCTTTTATTATACTTAATCATAAATTAAACTTTATTGAGGCAAGTTAAAGATAAAAAAATTAAATGCTTTTTTTTGTTGCACTCCATCCTTACATATTGATGCATTACTGTTTTCATTCATGTTTTCAAAAATTAATGGGTTTTCACTTCACTCTTCCTTATATTTATAACAATTGCTTGTTGTATGTCTTTTAAGCTAGGAACTGTGACTGGATTGGCTCCAGAAAGTTTCAAAAGACGGGAGATAAGACCGAACTTCGATGCACTATGTCGATAACATCAAGCAATGGTCACTCAATGGAACTTAACAGCTCCTCTCTGGTGAAGAAATTTCATTTGAAACACGTCATCCCCACAATTTTCTAGCAGTTTATCAATATAAAATCGTTTATCGTACAGGACTGCGTATAAAAAATGGGGCTGTATCTCATATTCGCAGTCCTGATCAGCAATTAGCTTTACCTCTTTTATGATATTCTCCATTTGTTGGGGAACAGTAATTTCGATTTCAAATGTGAATTCACCATGCAATCAGTTCCAGGCACAAGTCAGACCAAACCCTAAAGACGAAGATAATATCATTTAGCCAAAAATTTATAACTCTGATGTTTTGCCCATCAACGTTTGAAACTGCAAAGGATTTGTCGCTACATATTGCTAGAGGAGAACACCAAATTACTAAAACAATCACAGGTCAAGACAAAGCCAGGAGTGCATTTTCAAAAAAAATGGAAGCAAGGACAAAAAAGACTAATAATGAAATTACAGCAGATTTTGAAGAACCCACTATAGAGAATAGAAATTGCATCTATTCATGCCATCTACATACCTGATTGTCTCCAATGATTCCAAGATAAAATTCGTCATCTTGTTCAATGACTTCATCTTCAATAACACAGCATATTTCAATCGTACCTTTCATTCTGTGGAAATGTGACATAACTTGTTCCCGTGTCAAATATTCATTTGAACAAAATTTCTTCTTTCCATCAACTGAGAGATTTCTCATCATACTTGCAACAGTTTGGGTATTTCCTGTTTTATTTCCTTTGTTGAAGTATTCTAAACTGTTTTTGATTTTGGTTCTTGAACTTTCCTTTTGGGTTTCAATGCCTATCCTTCTTTGCGCACAAGACTTGATTAGATGTAATTTTTATAATCTGTAGTGGGTTCTTCAAAAGCTGCAGTAATTTCATAATTGGTCTGTTTTGTCACTTCTTCCATTCTTTTTGGAAATGCATTTCTGGTTTTGTCTTGACTAGTTATTATTTTAGAAATTTGATGTTCTTCTTTATAGCAATATGTAGGGACAAATCCTCTGCAGTTTCAAATGTTGATGAGCAATTTTTTTCTGGGCAAAACATCAGAGTTATAAATTTATGGTTTAGTGACATTGTCTTCGTCTATAAGGTAGGGTCTGACTTATGCCCGGAACTGATTGCATGGTGAATTTGCAGTTAAAATCCAAATTACTGTTCCCTAACAAATGGAGAATATCATAAAAGAGATAAAGCTAATTCCAGATAAGAACTGCGGATATGAAATTCGGACCCATTCTTTTCACCCTGTCTTATATACAATAAACGGATTTACATTAGTAAACTACTAGAAAATTGTGGTGATGACGTGTTTAAAAGAAATTTCTTAATCAGAGAGGAGCTGATGATTTAAGTGGCCATTGCCTGATCCGAAGCACAGTTTTCTTTGGTACTTTGCAACTTTCTGGAGTCGATCCAGTCAAAGCTCCTAGCTTAAAAGATATACTACAAGCAATTGTTATAAACATGAGGAAGAGTGAAGAGAAAGTCGATTAATTTTTGAAAACATGAATGAAAACAGTAATGCATCAATATATAAGGATGGAGTGCAACAAAAAAAGCATTTATTTTTTTATCTTTAACTTGCCTCAATAAAGTTTAATTTATGATTAAGTATAATAAAAGAGTGTTTAAATAGTCTCAGCGTTGTATAAATATATTGTTCCCGCATCAAGATATACGAGCTCAAATTTGTGTCAAATTCGGAGATTTTTTAATTTTAGCGTCAAATAACTTCCAACTTGTTCAACTTGCCTCAATGTTTTATTTATTAATAAATAGTATTAATATAGATCTATCCAATGACACCTAGTTTGAAGTGACAAATCAAACGCGCAAGATATAATTCAATCTTGAAAATGGTAAAAAACATGAAAATCGGGACATTTCATGACCTTGAATGACCTTGCGCAATTGACTTGCCATGAACTTTTTATATGTTTTATAAATATCTATTCTAGTACATTCCATAACAGAAGAAATGCAGGTGGCAAGTTGCTTGTGAAGTTTTATACGGATAAAAATAGTTTTCTTGTGTCACAAAAACACCAATTTTTTTGTTTTTAACCCTTTGCACTGCAGTGCACACGATTGGATGCCAAACCACGAGAGGATCATTAGGTGTGATGCGGAAATTCGACGCAAATCCAATGACTGTGTTTAATTTCTATGAAGCAAATCCATAAACTCCAGCCGAACCTAAAATGTCTCGAGTCTGATTCCTCCGCGCGAAAAAGGCTTGGAGTGCAAAGTGTTAAAGGTGATCTTTGACAGGTCATAGAATTTGAGCGGTGCAACTACGGAACAAATAATTTCAGATTTTATCATCTAATAAGGGTAGCAGCAACTGGTAATTTTTTGGGGATAATCGGAGATGGTGTGAATCAGAGGTGGTTCAACTTCTCAGAATCTTGCTCTTAAGACAAAGCTATCACAATTTCAATGTACAACTAATGAGGTCGAAGTAGGGTCCAACAGAACAGTTGTGGAACATTCGAATTTCTTATTTCTCATCTATCTTGGAAGCTGAAAATTTGTAGTAAATGTTTTCATAGATTATAACATAATGATGACAAATATATATATATAATGTCTTACTACTCTTAAAGTGTTGAAAAGGGTAAAAACGTTCTAAATATGCTATACCTCAACAGCCTTCTTTCATGGAAGCCTGGACCCTAAAAACTTAAAAACATTTTTCCAAATATGTTGACAGTGAAACAATGCTATTAAAATTCCGATTTGCTTGTCTTAATTGTTCAATCGAGCCAACTTTTCATAAAGTAAAGGGGTTCGCACTTTTTTCCAAAATAAAAATTTAGTAGTTTCTTGCATCATTTAGGTACAATTATTAGAGGTCATGAAAATCGATAAAAAAATATCGATATCCTACATACTTAATGATTTTTTATTTGATGTTCAGTTTTGTTAGAAATGAAGTTTTACGGGGCATATTTCTATTTTTCATGATTGCTTCTTTGTAAGGTGACTACTTTTTACTTTCAATTACCCATATGTTTACATAGTATAATGAAAGTATAGCATTCAGTCATTTTTTCATTCTGGTTTCAAAAAATGGTCCAGAAAAAATTTCTGTCTGTGCGTAAATGGTCAGCATAACTCCTGAAAAAATTGACCCATGATGTTCAAATTTGATATGCGGGTTAGTGGTGGCCATGGTGACCATTAAGGTTTTCGTCAAAATCACGCAAGCGCATAAAGTTGAAATCATGAAAAAATCATGTTTTTCAGCAATTACTAAAAAACGGCTCTAACGATTTTGATTAAAATCTCTATGTTAATGCCTCTTAATGTATATTAATCGTCCCCACCTCCGAAATTCCCGTAAAAATGCATAAAAAGTTGAAAAATGAGCTTGACCCATCAAAAATAGATTTTTTTCTTCTGTTTCATACACAAGAAAGTGCAATGAAAGGGCTATCGAATAACATCGCCAATTTTGTAATTTTGGCGGTGCTTTTTCTCCATGTAAAACTATTGCCAAAAATATCGCCAAATTGGCCATTTTCATTTAAATGAGTGAAAATATGAAAACGGTAAATAACAGCAATATCAAATTTTAATACAATGACCAATATTATAGAGTAATTGAAATTTGTGCGATGATTGCCCTTAGTTCCAAATGAAAGAGATCTATTACAAAAAAAAAGTTATTTTCGTTTAATTGTGGCAGTGATATTAACAAAAATTTAGAACTTTTCTCAATAGCTTTTAATGGCAAAGATGAATACTTAGCATAACATTTTTACAATGTGCCTAATTGAAAATTTAACAGAGGGATGAATATATATATATAAAAAATTGTATAGGGGTTGTTCTATTTGAAACGTGACTTGTACTATAGTTGAGTTACTACTTACAAATATAACATACAAAATATAAAACATGATTATGAAGTGTATGGCAAAATGTTGAATGTTAGTAAAATAATAGTTTACTTTTGAAAACTTCGAGGCAGGGTGCAATGTCTGCTCTATGTACTAGTCTGCTAATCATCTTATGTATTTTTAAAGAAAATCTGCTTATTTTTATTCAAATTAAATTCATATTTTCAAAAAGTATTTAATTTGAACTGTATGATAACCTAACTTGCACATAGGCTAGCCCAGTGCAGAGGCGGGTTTAGAATTTCGCAGCCCATGAGACTAAAGAAGTTCTACTAAGAATTCTCCTTTCTTCTGCATTGACATTTTTAATGAATAATTTCTTCTTTTCGAATTTAACTATAGTGAGTTTTTGATTAATGTAATTGGCTCATTTTACATAATCGGAACTAAGAAAGTGGTGATAATTAGGGAAAATTTTAAGAGAGCAGTACAACTTCTTAGGGCGATTCTGAAACTAAAGGGAATTTGAGGAGGTAAAAAAAAACCATAAAAATAAAAAATAGATAGCAAATTTGAAATTTTACTCTTATAATTTTATTAACAAAACTAATACATTTACCACTTCAAAAAAAAGGTAAAGGAGAAATATATTTTCTAATTTTGCTTGGAACCTCCGTGGTTAACACAATCCATGGAGGTTATAAATAAGTAGAAATAAGTAGATTCCCATGCTTAAAACTTAACCTAAAAGACTGAGGATACACTATCTTTGCTTTTAGAGAAGAAAGAATTGGCTGTTTGATAAAAGGTAACGCCGAAAGTATGTTTAACACTATAAAGAATAACAGTACTGAACATGGAAGTTACATGAAAAAAAGAACTCACCAGATTTTTGAGGATTGGATAGCTTTTTCACAAACAATATAAAACTATGCACATCCAACAACATCACCAGACAAAATAGTTGACTTGAGCTACACTTCAGCTCGGGTAAAGACGAATGTACTGCTATAAAGATATTCTGTGGAGGTTACCTCAGCACCCAGGGACAACTAATGTGCTTAAAATAAAGTGGTGAATAAATTAAAATTTATATTTCTTTGTGATTAGTTAATTATTTATATAATAAATAAAAGTTTAACCCAGATTTTTCTACAAATATACTATTAATTAGGTTTATTTCTTCAGTTAACACTAAAATATTCCTAGTAGAGCAGTTTGGCGGATTCTGTGCAAATAATTATTTACATAAAACCAACGCCAAGTTAAGTTCTGTTTTTAAATTCCATGTGTCCTGTTTCCTAACTTCTTGTGTGAATTTATTGCAAGTAGATATTTAATTATTGATATTGTATATTTCCGAATAAATTGGAATAAACAAAATCCCCTCAATCGATCTCCATTGCAGCAATCTCTTCTAACATCAAACCAACGACTTTTTTCACAGGTCGACTACCTCATCAAGGAAAACTTAGGTGGCGGCATGATATGGGCACTGGACATGGATGACTTTCGAGGCAGGTGCTTCGGAGAGAAATACCCCCTTCTCACCACCATCGCCAACAAACTCAACGGCCAAGGTGTGCAACTTCCACTTCCGACCTTCGACTATAAAGTTCCACAAAAACTGTACGCCGATCCTGGAATGGGATTCTGATGAACAGCTGATGGATATTTCAGGAATCCTCCCGACTGTTTTGCCTTCTATTACTGTGTGAAGCAGCTCACCGGAGAATTTAACAGATATATCTTCAGTTGTGGTGAGGGTTCTGTTTTTGATGAGACCATCTCTAATTGCAACTTCAAGGAAATGGTTCCAAGATGCTAGGGTGTTGTAGAAAATAATAATAAAAAAGTTTATATTTTTTGTTTTTATGTTGGTTGCTATTTTTTAAAAAAGGAAAGCATCATGAGGTTAATTCATACCAGGAACGGCCTAAGAACAAAATGCTGTGTGTGCAGGAATGAGTTTTGGCGCCCCTTACAATGAAAAAGGGCATAAAAACCCTCCAAAAATGGCATGGGTGATCTATAACTGAAATTTGCTGGAACTTAATACCTGAAGTTGACATATAATAGGAATTAAAAACCAAAAACAAGCAAGTAGTAATAAATAGTAAAGTATTTAGTACCTTTTCATTAATTTTATCTTTTAAAATGACTTTTTATAACAACGTGCAAAAAATTAAATTTTTTAAAATCATTTTGAATCAAAAATCGTAGAGAAAATAGCACTTTATCGCAAGGAGTGAAAGAAAGTAATTTTCACGCCCTATGGCGAAAAAGCACTTTCTTACTACCATCTCCCACGAGAGTGAAAAGCCCACACTCTTCGTGCTCAACTGTTATAAAGTCTTGGCATTGAAATGACATATCAGACGAAAAGGTCGTTTCGCCGCCAACCTTAAAAAGGCAGAAACGACAGTAAGTATCTATTCTCTGCACAACTTTCAGCGAAAAAGCCGAAATTGACTATTTTCTAGCACGCTTACGAAACTTCACATAATTATACAAAAAATACCATAGATTCATCTCGGTGATATCTTTCAAAGAAAAAAAAATTGAGTACATAGGATTAAAGACAAAGAAGAAAAAAAATATTGAAATTTCCAAAATGAAATAAAAAAACGAGTTAGACAAACGTCCAGCCCTAACTAAGCTATAGATCTTCAAACGGATTGAACTATAGGATGCGGAATGTTTCAACTTAAAATCCTACGCTGGTTTGAACTTCATTAAATATTTCTTTCTATTTTTAATTAATTTAAAACCACTTTTTTTTCATTTCATAATTTGGCGACAGATAAAGGCGATCAGCTTGTAATTGTGGTTCAGAAATATATGCCAAAAGTTGCCAAACAGGTTTGCTATAATTTCGAAGTTAGTTTTTCCGACATGTTAGGCTTAAGTGAGAATTAACGTAACGTTAAAGTATAGCAGAACGAATTAGACTATAATTATATGGCTTATAACATCTTTAAAATTGAAATAATTTAATTTGTGAAGAGACAGAATTAAAGATAAATATTTGTTCTTCAAGTTGCATGAGTTATTTGAACTGTATGATAATATAGAGAGAGTTAACTTTCAAAAACATTTTAGTTTCGGGAAATCTCCATTAAAAAATGAAAACAATCACATTTTGTTGCAAGATACTATGGGCTAAATACAAAGTATAAATGTGGAGGTTATGCGAGCTGACGTCACAGTCAATTCATTACAGAGGACTAAATGAAACACGCATTGCGATTGGCTAATGGAATTTGCACAAATGTCATTCGTTTTTAAAGATGTGTTGAGAATGAATTTCTGTTATAGAATGAAATCGTAGAATCATATATCCTCAAAATTGTAATTTCATAGTGAATTTTAAAATTGTTGTTAAGAAAATATTTAAAATTTTGTCAGATATCAATGGGTTATTATATGTGGAGATAGGGGGCGCACCACTAGAGAACCCCTTGTGGCGACTCCTAGCGGCAGAGGGAGGTATTCCTCATTCTGATGAGAGAGACAGATCACTGAACATTCTCGATGTGAATATACGTAAGAAAGGCGCTTGTGCCTAATGTAGTATGAGATAAGAGGCAATAAGGATTCATTAAAGCTGGATTCTACACTCAGCAAGTGTCCCTTCTCTGATCGTCTACTCCCACATGGGGGCTCGGCATCACGAACTGAGTAGGCGTCAGAACGTTACGTTAAGAACCAAACGACAGAAATAAAGGCAAACCAGAAGTACGAGTACAAATGAAACCGAACAGCCCCGTAGTCACCCAGCAGTGAACCGGAGATCGGAGAATAAGCCGTCGTATCACCTAGCAGTGTAAACGACATAACAGCGCAGTGACCGGGAAGGGAAACCACGTCTCACCGGAAAGCGAAACTACCACGTCGGAAAAGCGAAGTCAGCGCCGACGAAGAGGATTGTTTAGCGGAAACAACAAGCATTGGAACACCGCTAACGAAGCCAAGAAACTGCTCATCGAATAAAAGAAGTCGACATCACTGAGAAGTGGAGCAGCTAGCAACCGAAAAGTGAAATCACGTCTCATCGGAAAGCGAAACCACCACGTCGGAAAAGCGAAGTCAGCGCCGACGAAGAGGATTGTTTAGCGGAAACAACAAGCATTGGAACACCGCCGTCGAAGCCAAGAAACTTCGTGTCAAATACAAGAGGTCAACATCATTAAGGAGGGGACCAGCAAGCACTGGAAGACCATAACGAAACATAGGCACTGACTGTCACATGTCGAGGTAACAAGTCAACAGAAAAACTGTGAGTACAATTTTCGATTATACTAACATGGCGTTTCTTGCCAGAGCACGAAAGAATGACTTACTCGCTTTAATAGATGAACTGGGATTGGAACAACCCATTAACCCAAAAATCGCTCAATTATGTAAATTAATAACAGAACACGCCGATTATGATGAAAACTTTGTTAAAAATATGTTAAACACAATTGTAAATGACCGTGAAGAAAAGGAAGCGAAAGAGTTTGAGTTAGCAAAAGATAGGGAAGCGAAAGAGTTTGAGTTAGCAAAAGATAGGGAAGCGAAAGAGTTTGAGTTAGCAAAAGATAGGGAAGCGAAAGAATTCGAGTTAGCGAAACTGCGCATAGAAGCAGAAGTTCGCCAACATGGCGCTACTGTGACAAACGCACGGGAAAACGAAGTAGGCAGAAGCCCAAATATATTACAGTATATGAAACCGTTTGACGGTAGTGACATAAGCATCTACTTGACACTATTTGAGAGACAGATTAGTCGTCTAGAAATATCGAAAGATACTTGGGTAAATTATTTAATTACATTGCTTCCACTTGAAATAGCAAGCTTAATAACACGTGAGCCGGAAACACTAGCGAATAATTACGACCACATTAAGAGCATTTTGCTGAGACGATACCGACTTAGCCCAGAACAGTTCAGAATACAATTCTCCTTCCATAAAAAAGAACAATGTCAGACATGGAGAGACTTTGCTTTTGAACTAAACAATTATCTAACCGAATGGTTGAGCGGACTTGATGTCACAACATTTGAAGATTTAAAAGAGTTAATGCTAGTAAATCAAATAAAAAGAAAATTACCCAAAGAAATTCGAGAACACTTTATGGACGAACTTCCGAAAATAAAAAATAGGGAAATTTTGGTCAACAAACTCGATGACTTTGATTCAACTAGAAATAATTTTAAAAAGAGTACGATATTTCGCGAAAATAAATATGAAGAAAAAAACAGGAAGCACTGGCAGTCTAGAGAAAATATACAGGAACGTCCATTCGTTCGTGCTCAAACCAATACTAACCATTTTTATAAGGAAAGAAATAATGGTATTGTTGATAATACAGAGTGGCCTAATGAATATAACCAGTTTGAAGTTAAAAATCAAGATGCTTTAATTGTAATGAAATCGGGCACATACAGGCCTATTGTCCAAAAAAGAAGGCAAATAGAGCTGTAATTAGTAATTATCCTAATTATAAGAATAATGTGTATGTCAACAATGAAAGTTATAATAGTCCAATCAATAAAATTAGTGCATACACTGACAATAAAAGCACCACAAAGGTAATAATATTTGATCTTGAAATAGTTGCTATTAATGATACAGGGAGCCAAGTCACTTTCATTTCTGAGGACTTGTATATAAAAATAGGATCACCCCAATTAATGACAAATGACATATTACTAAAAGGGTTAGGTAATATAGAAGTACAACCATTAGGATATTTCCATACTGACATTAAAATCGACACTCATTCAGTCAATGCAAAAATATACGTCATCAAAGACCACACAAATGAGTTAATAATTGGAATGGATGTTATAGGAAAATTCGAAAACCCATCCTTTTACAGACAGCTTCGAGATCCAAGCCGAGAGGATCCACGTGTTTTTTATTTACAAGTTATCAGGCGCCAGTCTGGCGAGGCCAAAAGAGAAAATAAAAGCGAACCACTCCGCAAGATGTCAATCAAATCTATTCTGACAGTTGAGAAGAAGATCGACAGCCGCGGCAGCCAATCAGGAAGCAGAGCAGAGGAGAAATTTGTAGCTCCGCCTTCCGAATGCAGAAGCGCTAGTCATCTTACTGGTGTAACGGGAGAAAGATTAGACCTTGGCGGCGAAAGGAAGATTGAAAAGTCCGTAGCATATGCGAAATCACCTGGTGAAAAGCGTAGGATTGCTTCATGTTTACTTACAGAATGTACGCCTTTTAAAGAAAAACTTCCTGAAGTAGAAGCGAAAAAAGCTGTACCAAGAGGAGATGAAGATTTCAAGAGAGAAATGGAAGAATTTAATTGCAAACTGAACGAAGCTCAAAGCAAAATAAAAGAATGTGAAGATGAAATCTTACAGTTGCATACAGAAGGTGCTACTTTCAAAGTACAGTACTCTAAACTGGAAGCTAAGAATGATGCATTACAAGCTAAACTTGAAGAAATAGAATCGGAAAATTTAAAGGAACTGGCAGAAACCACTGAAATTCTTGAAAAATACAAAGAAGACATTGCAGGTTGTGAAATGGAAATTGGATCTGCTAAAGAAGAAATTATCCATCTTAAAAATGAATTGAAGCTAGCCAAGTTACTACAAGAACAGTTAGGTCAACGATGCCAAACTCTTGTAAAATGTGAGTTGATTACCACTAATAAAGTCTTGCAACCCTCAGTCTTAAGTTTAGAAGAAGGAGCAAACTTAAAAAGACAGCTAAAGGAGAAAAATCACAGCATTGAAGTGAAGAGAGAGTTATGTTCCAGACAAAAATAAGTAAAAGAAATGGATGTGAAGATAACTAAACAAGTAAGAGCAATGAAGGAAGATTCTATTCTCGTTGAACATATTCAGCATGGAAAGAAACTTCAAAAGCAGAAATTTCAAAGATTAAAATGAACCTTCAACAAGATGAAACCAAAAAAGAAGGACCGAAGGATGTCAAGGAAAAACCTAAAAAGAAGAGATCATTATCAGATGCAAATAAGAAGACTGAAGAAACCTCAATGAATAAGGAGAGCCTCAAACAGTTTAAGAAAAGACGCAAAAAACCCAGAACATTTAAAATTTACACTCAGCGAGCAAAATTTTTTGGCCATTACAAAGAGACACCAATCAAAAACAATCATAGATGTGACAATCAAAGTATCTGTGCATATTGCTTTCCTTGTGTTTTTCTATTTCAGATAACTTCAGACATAAACTATGAGGACATAGTTCGCCAAGATGACCGAGTGTGGAGATAGGGGGCGCACCACTAGAGAACCCCTTGTGGCGACTCCTAGCGGCAGAGGGAGGTATTCCTCATTCTGATGAGAGAGACAGATCACTGAACATTCTCGATGTGAATATACGTAAGAAAGGCGCTTGTGCCTAATGTAGTATGAGATAAGAGGCAATAAGGATTCATTAAAGCTGGATTCTACACTCAGCAAGTGTCCCTTCTCTGATCGTCTACTCCCACATTATATGTGAACCAAAATAATGCTTGGTATAGTAAAAATAATTTATATTACAATATTTAGACTGTAAAAAAACTTGTAATATTTATTTGTAACAATTTATTAGAATAAATGTTCAATGGGATGAATGATCTGGCCTTGTATGTTAAAGGTGCCGGATTTGATTCCTGGGTTAGGTGTGGATGTTCGTTGTGATTCGGAATCCACGTTAAGCTGTGGGTCCCGGACTGATTAGTCGTTATTATGCCTTAAAATAGGTCGTTGTGCGTACAAACTAACCAAACGAGCTGAAACTTGGCAGACAGGCTCTTTGTCGATGGCAACGTATTTCATTAAGTTTTGGGGGTTGAGTTACCATACACAAGTTTCTATTACTCGTTCGTGGTCGATTTTGATGGTTACTGCCATCCGCATTCAACCAATTTGTAAATTTTCAAGTAGATTTTAGCATGTAAGATATCATTGAACTCAACTTGAAGAATTATGAATATTCATGGTACCAGGTGTACCATGGGTGGTACTACTTCTGGTTTATCAATTTTGAAGATAAATATGGCATGTTGGGTGTCGTTGGGCTTGTCTTGAAAAATTATGAATGTTTAAGGTACCAGGTATAGCATATGTAGTACCACTTTCAGTTTATCAAATTCCAAGATAAATATGGCATGTTGGACTTGTGTTTTGACGAATTATGAATGTTTAAAGTACCAGGTATGCTATCTGTACCACTTCCGGTTTATCAATTTTAAAGATAATTATTGCATGTAAGGTATCGTCGAACTCAGTTTGAAGAATTATGAATATTCCTGGTACCAGGTGTACCATAGGTGATATATAGAAAAACGATTAAACGGACCAATTCTAAAAATAGAAGTCGCCAGTGTTTAAAAAAGTTCTGATATCCCCCCAAAAAAACACTTTTGAAAAGTAGAAGAACCACCAACCTCAAAAACACAAAAAACTTTCTTGCAATAAAAAAATCATAAACATGATGAAAATTTTCAGCCACAAATACAGTGATATAAAAAATGGCCAACCTCTGATTAGAACTCTCGGTTGTGACTCGCTTAAGAATGTCTGCTTACTTAGTTTATTTTTAAAATTTAAGTTCCGCTCCCATAAAAATTTACGCTGCTTGAGGTTGGCGCCCGTCTTAATTACTAACCTCTAAAGCCCCCAGACAATAAAAACTTTCCAAAATGTATGTATCAACCAAACAAAAGCTTACCACAAACACTTAAGTTTCCTACTTTAAAAATTCTGAATAAATATATTCAAATTCAAGCGTTTGCGCACAGTTTCTCTATACTATTTTGAAAGTTGCATGAACATGAAGATTTATACCACTTTGTATTTCCTACCTATGCAAATGAAATCATGTACTCGAATATCCGTATAATTTGCCATAAATTACTTTAAACGCAAGCATTGTTAATATTCCTATGACGAGCGCCAACTCAAGCAGCGTAAATTTTTATGGGAGCGGAACTTAAATTTTAAAAATAAACTAAGTAAGCAGACATTCTTAAGCGAGTCACAACCGAGAGTTCTAATCAGAGGTTGGCCATTTTTTATATCACTGTATTTGTGGCTGAAAATTTTCATCATGTTTATGATTTTTTTATTGCAAGAAAGTTTTTTGTGTTTTTGAGGTTGGTGTTTCTTCTACTTTTCAAAAGTGTTTTTTTGGGGGATTTTCAGTTCAGAAGAAATTCATTGACTGAAGTTGCCAATATTAATAAATATATGTATCAAAAATATGTTTTTCCCGTGTTTATAAAAAAATATTGTACGGAACACGTGGGAAAATACTTTTTCAAAATCATGCCATCCCACTTGCCAAATAAGAGTTTTACGTCGTTTGAAAAAGTATAACTTTCCCCATTAGTTGCATAAATAACTATTTTAAAAATGGAAAGTGAAAAACAAAATACCAAGGGAAATTCACAAATCGGAGTCAATGTACAAATTATGACAACGTAATACTATTTTTTTAAAGTGCAGATAAACTTGATGATTACAATAACATTTAAAATTAAAATAATGAAAGAAATACTGATGTCTAAGTGTAGCATGCAATAGGATACAATTGGCTAAAATAAACCACATAGGACATACATGTTTTCGGTGAAAAAAATTTAATTTGTCTTTTTTTTTTATTTCTCCATATTTGAAATATCCTAACTTTAAAAAAGTGCTCTAGAAAAAATGTATGTGTCGGTGTGTACGCGGTATGCGTAACTCCCGAACAAATTGACCTACGATGTTCAAATTTGGTGCATAGGTTAGTGGTTGCCATGGGATCTGCCATAAAGGTTTTCGTCAATATAGCGCATACGCAAAACATGAAAAACTCATGTTTTTCAGAAATTGCTAAAAAATGCCTCTAACAATTTTGACCCAAATCGCTATGGTGCCTCTTAAGGTGTTCTAAAGATCCCCACCTCCGAAATTTCCGTAAGAATGCTGTAAAGGTATAAAAAATTGAAAAACGAATCCAGATGAACCCACTGAAATAACGCGATAATGGAGATTCCTGCTTACTTCTTTCAAAACTGGAAGGTGATATTTCGCGTAGTAGCGGTGCTTGGCTATTTCCACATGTAGATGGATGAAATTGGTTAGGTATAAGCATTTGCACGTAAATTTATGAAGTTTGGCCATGTAAGTTTAATTTTTCTCGGTGAAAAGGAGGCTGATTGAGGGCATTAGAATATTGTTGAGGCTGATATTGAGTTGTAGTTGAAGGATGTATAAAATGGGGTTGAGTATAAGTTGAGAATTGCTGATGAGAAATATGAGGTGGCTGAGAATATATTGCTTTCTTTTTTTCGTTGGTTTTTCCTATAACTTTTAAAACTCCCATTTGAAATTCTAAGAATTGCTCGTCTTCAAATTTTTGCAGATGAGGCATGAGACTTAGTTAAAACGTCATTTTACTACAATGTTATTCTCTTTCTATTGCTTTTAAAAATCTTAGTTTAATTTCATCAGGTACCTTTCACATCCTAGTTTTTGGTGTACTTGATTTTATAACTACTAGAGTAGATACATCGAAAACATCAGCGGAAGCTGCGTTTCTATGTGCGTTATTATGTAAAAGTTATTAGTATTTCTTATGTATTAATAATTGATAAATAACCAAAATAATAAGTAATCAAACTGCAACTTCAGTGGTTCGAGGCCAACTCGCTATCCGACATAAGGTCGGCTAATGTGAAAGCCCCCAATTGGTTATGTGGACTACTGAATCATCCGCAGTCGGTCTGAAGCCGGATGTTTCAGTGGTCCCCGACCGCTGCAAATACGCGTTCTTCCGATTTTTTCACTCTGTCGAGTAATGTGAAAGGCGCAATTCACTTCTTCAACCCACTAAAAGAATTTGGTCTTCCTACTTTTTGTCGATCGACAAAAGTAGGATAATGTGAAAGGAGCCTTATTCTGACTACAATAACACAAAGAAAATACCATATTTTATCGGAATGTCCAGATTTTAACTCTATTCAAATGCATCTTTTTAAATCAAGAAACCCATCATTTTCATCACTTTTAAATTTACCCCATCATGAAAATCTTTTTAGTTTTTTTACCTAATTAGGGTTAGTAGTATACGCTTGATCGCATCTGTATCACTGCCAAGCTGTCAAGTCAAGGCTTCAAGTCTGATGGCCGAAATTCAGTTTTGAATGCTATTTTTTTATGAGGTAGGTCGTTGAGCTGCCTTGAATTTTGTATGTATGTGCGATATTTTCACAATGCGATATTCTTTTTTGAATGCTGTTTTTTTTTTTTTTTTTAGGATCAACGTGTAGTTTTAACATTGTGAGGCAGATGTTTTGATCGCATCTGTATCACAGTCAAGCCGAGCTGTCAAGTCTAGTTGAGCGTCTTGCCTTGAGCGTCTAGTCGAGTATTCTGACTGGCGCGTGCCAGTCAGGGTGAATATACTAAGTGTATTCTGTCAAGTTTGAACTTTTTTTTTGTCTTGATGTGGGTGACATGCGTGAGCTGACGCACGTTAGGCGATCGATAAAAAGTTTTATTAGATTCGCGACATGAGTGAATGATAATTTTTTTACGAGATTGTGTTCCACATGTGGAGGTGTGATTAGATCGATGTAGTTTATTGCGTGCGCTCGATAAGGTTTTGGTTCGGGTTTTTGATGGAGTGCAAAATCTATTTAAAGCGAAAATTAAAAATAAAATAAATCGTATCGGTTTAAATGTATGTTTTGACAAGTACAAATGTTATACTATAGGTAAAACACATGCAATTAATAATATATAGTAATGCTTAAAGAGTTCTCTTACTTAAGCCTTAAGACCTTGAGCGACGCCATAGGAGGATCAGTGTCATAGAATGAAAAGGAATGTAAACATTTTGTTTCCTTGAGTGTTTGAGAGATCAAGTACCAATTTTTTTCGGTACTAGTTTTGACAAAGGAAAATATCAAGGGTAAAAAAAAATTAAAGAAATATTATCTGGCTCGGTTAAAGCGGAAACTCGGATAACCGGGGCTCGGATAATCGGGGTTTTACTGTATTTATTGCACTATCATTTCCTGTTTTGTCGTCGACCATTTACTTAAAAAAAATTTGCGTTTTGTTGATTATTAGTAGAAAACCATGTATTTCTCCAACTTAACCATTAACTCTGATTCTAAACGGCATTTGTATTCGTAATCCATCTGGTACAAAACAAGATGAGATTGATATATTTGGCTTCAAAACTGTAAGAAAAATTACTCCGATACACTACAGAACGTTGAGGAAGGAGCAGTGAAAAATGTGCAAGTGCATCAAGTTGAAGAGACCTCGTGGAGAGAGAATCTAGCACGTGGCAGCAACAGTAAGCAAAAACGCACTGCAGTAATGATTATCCAAAGTATTGGACACAAAATGATACTTACCTTCAGAAATACAACGAGTATCCATGGCTTATTTGTGAAAAACAAAAACTTGGATGCAACACATACAAAAGGCTGCTAAAAGGCTTGGAACCAGAAAAAAACAAGGTTTGAAACTTTCTAACGAATGTGTAGGGTGTAACATTTTGCCACCTGGAGACAAGGAATTTGACTAACGAGAATCCTTAAGAAAGCAGATTTTTAAACACAAAACCAGTAAAACTCATAAATGTACAGGAAAAATTATCCATGAAGCCAAACGAGAAAGCTGAAAAATCCAAACATTTCCTTTAAGAAGGTAAAATATAATTTTGCAATTTTTTTACTTTCAATTTTTGAATGCACGATACAATACTTGTATATACTATTAATGCCAAAATTGTTGAAACGAATTCATCTTATCACTGTCTTTCGAGTCATGTAATTCAAGATAGTATAATTTTTTTTATTTATTCCCGACTATATTTTTCAGTTTTTATCACTAATTTTGTTTATAAATTTCTTTGAACACTAAGCAATACTGGGCATGGGATATTAGATAGTACTAAAATTAATTAAGCACAGATTTTCTTCTTAAAAAATATACCAAGCTTGTAGGGAAATGCGAAATGTAATGACAGTGAGAAAAAGTTTTAAGTCACTGAAAAAAAAAAACTATTTATGTCATAGTGGTTATAAAAATATATTATACTACTTTGTATAAAGATATAGGTATTTTCACTTGGTCAAATTTTAACTTTGGAGGAACTAGAAAAAAATATAAAGACAAAGTATTTAAAAAAAAGAAAAAATTAGAATTCCTTATTAATTTAATTTTATGAAAGTATGCTTATTTAGAAAATCGAAATTTTTTTTTGACCGAATGCTACACTTTCATTTTTTATGTATAATACATATGGGTAATTGAAAGTAAAAACATGGTTTACAAAATTACGACAAATGTAGACAACACACTGCTGCCAGACAGGTTATTAGTAGATTCATATTCAATAGAGTAAAGATTAAAAATATTGGAATTTAACTAATTAATAAGTTATTTTGGTAGTTTTGGGAAATTTACAGTTCAATCTCTTTCAAATGGCACCTTAATTATACAAAATTTGATTGAGTAATTTAGGAGCAGTGATTATCACTAAAAACCGTCTTGCCTATTGATATATGCATAGTTCTGTTATAGTTATTTTGTAGTTTATAGGTAAGTTTAATTAATAATAACTTTATGTTTTTTGTAATTTGAAACTCTGTTTGCTTAAGCTACTTCATAGATGGTCTATAACGTTCTTATTAAAAGGTTTTGTCTATGTGGTGTAACGTTAGCACACGAAACTGTAACTGTTACAGACATGTGCGATCTGCCAAATGAAAGGTCTGGTCGTGATATCTCATACCAACATTCATCTGGAAATTACGATCAAAAGAACCGGAAATGTCTGTACTGAAATCAATTTGCAAATAGCTAAGATAAATTATAATAGTTAAATATAGAGATTTTGAAGGTCCTGATAGAAATAGTACGACACTTAAAAAGAATTTAACTGCCTCAAACGTTTCCTGATTGTTTAGTCCAAGAATCGAACAGATTAGTTTATTAAATTGATTGTGTAATTGTGACACTTTGTCTAGACTAGACTCATCGTGTATGTTCATCTTATAAGATGATAAAGCAAAATATTCCTACCAAATATCAGTTAAAATATCTTGTTCGATCGGAAAGTTGAAAGTAAACTAGAGGTAAGTGATTTTTTTTGTCATTTTGAAGATTCTAAAGTAGAAGATTAGATACTTGAATTTGAATGAAATAGTTTTTAAATAATAATACTCATTACCTGTAATTAATTGCAGAAGTGTCCAAACAAACAAAAATTTGCATCATTAGCAGCACCTGAATAAGGACAGAATTGTGTCAAATATTTTCTGTTTGTTTAGTCCAAGAATCAGACGTCTGTTTGGCTAATGCAATATAGTACGTGTAAATGACACTTAATCTAAGTGAATAGTATATTTCAGCTTAAAAATTTTCTATCGCGATCGGTCATAAAGCTGAAACTCAAGAGGTAAGTAAAGCACCTTTCATTTTGAAGATTCTGAACTAAAAAAAATTAGTTACTTGAATTTAAAATGCATATTTTTTTAGACATTAAATATCAAGCATATATTACGTACTAAGTATTTGACAAATGAATGATTTTATGCAAACTGCAGGTGAATGACAAAATGTTCGAAGTTGATATTTTTTTATCTTTGGAAGCAGATTGTCAATATCCAATCATTTGTAGTTATTTTATTCCAATACATACACTATTTCATGTATTATTTACAGAACATTTAAGCGACCCTCTATGTAGAAGTGGTACTTTAATTACTAGATTTCTCCAGCAGTTTCGCAAACTTCAGACAATCGTTGCTTACCTGAAATTTGCACAAAGCCGTCCAAATAGATTCATTAAGTCGGATTATTTACTGGATTTTTAATTTGATAGCTTCAAAGTTTGGACAATTCTCTGTTTTACGCATGGGACATTTTGGCTCATTTTTTAAAAATCTTTTATCTTAACTTCGATTTTGTGTGCATTTTTGTTGATGGCGGGAGAATCTGCTTAGGCCTATTCAACCTTCTTGGGGTTCAATTGGCTTGAAACTTGGCAGATACATTAGATGTCGATGGTAATGCATTCTATCAAAATTTGGCGGCTGTCATTGTCACTAAAAGGTCGCTTTTACGGAATACTAATAAACCAACTTGCTATCATCCAATCACTCTGAAATAGCATTTAACCAATCATTGAAGAAACTATTTCCTGTTGCCGAAATTGTTTTAATAAATAATAAAATTGTTTTAATCTGCATAAATAAAAGATATTTGAACGAGAGTGCATAAATTCATATTCATTTTTAATGAATAAATTTTGAAAAGTAATTTAACGGATATTTTGCGGATAGATATGTTTTTAATGCTTAAAAATAGATACCAAAATTAAACACACGCTGGCAACAGAAACGGTGCTTTGTTAATTAATATAAAAATTGGCGCTGCATATAAAGGATTTATATTAAAAACTTTGTTTTTATGGGTTATATTATTTCTACTTGTAAACGGATTATAATTTAAAAATTATGATGATCTAGTAGTTATGTTTTTGTTTTACATAAAATTAGTTTGTAACAAAGTTACATGGAAAAAAATGGCATCTTATAATATCAACAGTGGAATAAGCTACCAATAGACACAAATTTTATCTAAATAGCTTATATATATATATATAAACTTTTTTTATAAACTCCTCATAATTTTTCAATTCTAATCCATTTACGAGAAGAAAGAAGGACGAAAATGTCCCGTGCGTCATCCGGAGAATTGAACTTTTAAAATATGCTGTTTCTATTTGAAGAATTTTCATTTGATGATATGTGTTTAAAAAACTTATAAATCACTAAAAATATATAATTTTAAAGTAGAATAATGTGACAGATAATGCAGTTTTTAAAGTTTGTTTACGAGTACAAATTGAAAAATACGAGTCTTCTTTAAAATGCATTTTATTAAAACTATTGTTTATGTTGTAACCACTATTTAAGTTATTATTTGTTTAAGTTACATTATTTAATAAACTTAGGAAATAACTTCTTAATTTTTTTAATTTTTTTTAATTTACCATTTACACATATTACACAATTTATAATGTTCATTGAATTGACATCATTTCTTTTTTAATTAAGTTAATGCGTAATGTTATAAAGATTTTAGACAATCGTACGTGTAATTTATTATTATTTCATTATTTCTTGTAAATATTTGAACTATTTTTTCTTTAGACTTGTGCAGCCGGAAATTTAGAAAACAAACACATCTAATTCTCGATACGACATTGTATACTATGTTTGTCATTTGTATATTTCGCTGATAATAAGAACAGTAAAAATACTCTCTCGCCTCATTTTTGAATGAAAACTGTATTTATCTCTAGAAAAATGGAATTGGAAAAAATCTGCTGGGTGGTTCTCTTCTCTATGGCAATTGCTGTTTTAGCCAACAGAGGTGAGTAGATATAATAAAATGGTCTGAATTTGTTGAAAATTTTTCATACATATTTTTAACTAGCTGCGTGGCGCAAAGTTGCGGAGACCCGTCATTGATGTAAAAGCCCCAGCTATTGACACTTCGCTCGCAAAAAGGTTCATTGCTACGCAAACACAAGCTCTCTTCACTCGCTAAAAGGGTGGTACGTAAACCCTTAATATTAAAGCACCCTCCCCTGTCGAGGGAAGAAAAAAAAAATCCCCATTAATACAATAATCCCCCCCCCCCCCCTTCACCTCTCTTAGAATATTTTAACATTGTGTTTGCGGAAAGCAAAATTAGAAGGTCAGAACTGCTTATGCTTAAAATTTTATATCTCCACACTTTCAAATGTCCAATTAGAGGACTGAAACTACTTATGTTGAAAATTTCATACATGTACGCCTATTAGAAGTCGTTTTTTTTTTAAATATTTAAAAAACTTCATTAAAATTTTCACATTCTGTTTGTTAAATGTCCAATAAAAGGGCTGAAACTACTTATGTTGAAAATTTCAGAGCTCTATGACTATTTTAAGTAGCTTTTTATAGATCCACAGACGACTCTTTATTTTATTATCTCTATATATAAGTGACAAAGCTCTTACTCACTCACTCACTCATCACTTATTCTTTCACTTTCCATAGAGTCACAACTCTGAAATTTGGAATAAATGGCAACAAGAATAAACATAGAAAAGAAAACTATTCCCATCTCGATTAACCAACTTTAAGGGGTCGAAACGGAAACAAATGTTCGAAATGAGGGATTTTCAAATGACCCAGTTCCCATATAGTCACATCTCTGCTATTTGGTACAAATATCAACAAGCGCAAGCATAGAAAAGTAAACTATTCTGATGTAGATTAACCTATTTAAAAGGGATCTAGATTGACAAATTTTAAGGTATCAAAACATTTCAAACGAGGAATATTCCAATGTCCAACTTCCAACGTAGTCACAACACTGAAATTTAGTACTAATATCAGCAAAATCAAACACAGAAAATGTAAGATCTTCCGATCTCAATTAATTAATTTCAAAGCGTCGAAAAGTGACGAAATGGGGAATGTCACTGTTAAGTTTCGAGACGAGAAAAAGATATTATCACTGTTGAAGATCGGGAAAGGACACTGAGTGCGAGAGTAATAGATGATGTTCGGAAAACGATGTAATTTTTTAAATGGCAAAGGTTTCAAACTGGTGTTAAGGAGTCTGTTTCATAGGCGCTCATTTTATGAATAGTACTTGTAAATATATCATGTAAATTTCATCTTAAGATTCATTAATATAGCTAGTCATCAAAGAATGTTTTTAATTGTTTGAAAGTCTACTTTCTAATTTTAACTTTCAGCAAGTACTTTTATTCCATCCACATCTTTACACTTTGCTTTCCGAAACAAAACAATCACAATGCCCCACTTCCAATATAATCACAGTTATAAAATTTGTAACAACTGTCATCTAGGGGTGTGGAACATCGTACAGTTTTCAATTACACTATAATTTTGACGAGGATTTGCGTCATGTACCTTTTTAATATTTTCATCAATCCTTTAGAATCTAGGGGTGTGGAACATCGCATAACAGTTTGTCAAAAGGTAGTTAACATGTAAACACGTAATAAATATGCGAAAGGATGTCATTACTTTACCCCAAAAAATCAAGATTAATTGCCTACCCCAATGCACTCCATATAGCAAATATATTATAAAATCTTGTCTTAGCTCAACATCTATTTAAAACTTTGGTTTTTGAACAGCATGAGAAAATATACATTAACAGTAAACATATATAGCAATTTAAACTGCTTGATTGTTAAATAACAAAACATCATACGGGAAAAGAACTTAAGAAGAAGGGATCGTTAATGAGGTCAAGCAGTAACCAACGATCAAGTGTGACAAAAGTAGGACTTGCAAACATATAAGCGCGCACAATTTCTCAGTTTAAGTCACGAATATTTAGTTCATCAACTTTTACTCTGAATCGTTAAACGTAAAAAGTAACATGCCAATATAAGTTTTCACTTGGATATGACTCCGTTTTACATTTAGCGAGTGATATAAGCTGATGAATTCCCTTACAAATATATGTGAAAGGTGAACAGTTATTTTTCTTTTATTCTAACTTTCCAACTGTTGTTAACCAAGTTAAAGCTGACAGATGTCAGATCTACATGGCGATTTTTATGCCATTTCTGACTACTTTTTTCTCATCAGATCGCAACAACAAGAAGTACAAGGTGGTTTGTTATTCGAACAGCTCGGCACACTACAGGACAGGGGAAGGCAAGTTCCGCATGAACTACATCGACCCTTTCTTGTGTACTCATCTCATCTTCGCTTTCGCCAATCTTTCTAGCAACCATATTGTCGCATTAGATCCATACCGTGACCTCGGAGAGAACAATGGACTTGGTGAGTATGACGTCTTCGTGGATATGCTATTTGTGAATCGTCTATCTATTACATGAATATCCCCCGCCAGCTTGTCTAATGTTGTATGTTACCGTGGAAATGAGGATAGTCATTTTCCACAGATTTTTAGTAGACACCTACCCTTTAGGTTTTGGTCGTCAATTTCTTGCATGCACATGCTAATTCAAAATCGATTATAGTTTTGTTTCTATGGAGTCCAATATCAGCCATGCTATCGGAGAGGGGATGGGGAGGGGGGGGGGGCTATTCTTTTGACAGATACCAGATAGGTTGTAATACCGGTATGTGTGACAAAATGCAATTCCAAACGATGACTACAGTTTCGACCCTAATAATCTTAGGATAAACTTCTTGCACTCATGTTTCTCGTTTACGATATTCTAAGAAGTTTAAGTAGGTAGGAGGTACACTTATATTATAAAGTAAAACTTAAAAAATAACTAAATACTTTTAATCAAAGCTTATCCCCATACTGCATTCACTGGGTGAAAATAATAATCGAACTCTTAAAAGATGCTGGAGAAACGTCCGCAGGTATGGGCTCGTGTGATTGGTTGTTTTCAGATTATCTGGCGCCGTTAGCAACACGAGGGCTATAATGCGCCGTAACATTCGTCATTTGACAAGCCAACATACATTTACAAACACCCATGCCTTTCACGGGACTCGAACCCGCAACCTCGCGGTCTAGAAACTAGCACGCTAGCCACTATACCGTTTGGTTGGCATGGGCTCGTGTGGAAAGGCACTCGTTTGCGGGCTTGCATCGGCGTCATGTGAAAAAGCCCTTTGTCAGATAGTAGTTTGACCATTTGAATAGAAATTATCGATAAAAAATCAGTATGCTAGTGGTAAAATCAGACAGATTTACACAAATATATGGTAAGCTCAATGCAATTCTCGTATATATAACCTGTTCTTTTTTTGCATAAAGCCGTCCGATTTATTTATCGTTCTAATAAAAAGAGATAGAACTACTACCTGGTAACTATTTGTAAAACTAACTGCATAGAACAATGGAATCTGTTGAACTTTAACCAATGACTACGCATTGACGTAATGGCAAGTTTAAAAAGGGAAAAGTTCTGATGTCGTATAGGTCATTTGACACTGATGGTTAAAAACTCAAAGGTGCATCCAAAAGAAATCTCAAAATGTTATTGCATTTTGAAAGAATTGGATTTCAAAATGTCTCTGTATGTTTCAAGTTAATCTGCTGGGATACTCCTTCCTTATATATTTGATTTCAGTGACACACACAGCCCTTCAGTGCATCCTGAATTTGCATTCTCTTCTTTGTTTGACTAAGGCAAGCAATGCACGCAACTAAAACGTGATTTGGAATTTTTAAATTTTTTTTTAAAGAGAGACATTAATAGATACTAAAAAAAAATAAAATATGCTGCTATTGATCAGTTAGCTCAGTATACGTTGTGATAATATATATTTTGGGATGATTCCTACATTACAAACGAGTTCATAAAAATATCATCTGATAGATTTGGTTCGAAGTTAGTGTAAGATGTTTCGGATTGGAATTCTGGCGTCAAACTACAAGGCCCCTTGCCATTTTTATACCTAACGTATTATTACTGTTGTATTATTGAAAGGGTGAAATATTTAGTTCCCACATTTCCTGGAGCAGGTGCATACGAACGCTTCAACAATTTCAAGAAGCAAAATCCGAACCTGACCACCCTGATCGCCATAGGAGGGAGGATCGACGAATCTAAGAAGTTCGAGGATGCTAAGAAGTATTCCGAGATGGCCGGAAACCCCGACGCGAGGGCCACGTTCGCCAAGAGTGTGGTGGACTTCTGTCTTAAGTACAACTTCGACGGACTGGACATAAAGTGGTTGTACCCGAACTATAAAAGGAAATATCCACAGGATAAGCAGAACTTCGTCACTCTGCTGAAGGTGAGGCATCAAATAACATTTGGAATTGTGATTTATGAAGGACCGGGGCGGTAAATTTTGCTCATGCTGCATTGCCAGATTCGAAAATTCATCGGTGAAAGCTGGCTTTTGCATGACTTTTCACTGCAAATTTACTATCATAGTCGGATAATAGAAATAAGTTCAGGTACTGCTACCGAATCGTGGTCAGATATTAATTGTGACCGATGTGTTTGGATCATTAGTCTAAGAATGGACAGTTCCCACATTTTTTTAAAAAAAAATTTATTCGATTCTACATGTCTCGAAATGACCATTAGCACAAAAATTTCTATTCTCCACGCTTTTTTTTTAATTTGCATTAAGTTTGCCTGTCAGATTTTTGCGGGAAAACGGACCTTTTCTTTTGTGACTCCATTGTGACGTCACCGCTTCCTAAATATCTGCATATGTCACGTAGCTGTTTCGGCTGTTAAAAAGTTGTTATCATGGAAATTTCAAATACATGTTTCCTCGTCATTTTGTTTTGAGATATTTGATTGAATTTTTTCTTAAAATGTCTAAAATTTACTACAAATATTGTATCGTGCCAATGTGCGAAAGCACAACCAAAACAACTCCTGACAAAATTTTCATTTAAGTACCACGGAATGAAAATACTCGAAAAATGTGGTACCAAGCGATGAAGAAGGACAATGGAAAGTATATGCCACTCTCGACAAAGACTGTACATTATGTTTGTGAAGATCATTTTGAAATAAGTTACATTTATGATAATTTTTATATTAGGAAAATTAAAGAATATTTGCCTTTTAAGTTTAAAACAAGCTACATGTTAGGAAAGCTATTCTATACTTTTGTAAACATCAAGTGCAAAGTAATGGGTCAAAATTGAAAGTCCGGTACTGATTCTGCGCCAAGAATTGTTTACATAAAACCACGCCAAATTATGTTCACTTGTCATTAAAAAAAATGGCGGGGCAGCCATTTTTGGCAAAAATCACCTTTGCGCAGAATTTGCACCGGGCTTGGATGTTGACAACGGCCCCCTTTAAAGAAAAAATACTGATATTTTCCCTCCAAACTTTTTACTCCAAGCACAACAAAACCATTCAAGTTAATTAAAGCAGGGAATCTTGCCTATTGGCTTTTACGCCACAGGTTTCCGCTGTTACAAAATCCATATTCTTTCTGAAATAGACAGCCATCATTGTCGAGTCTATTTTTGGCAAATTGTCCAGTTGGCCTCTTACAAAACCAGGTTCCATTTTTGCAATTAAGTAAAAAACAAATACCTACAAAATAGGCGATCAAAAATATTTGATAAACGGCAACTACTAAGTAGAAACTACAGAGTATATAGCTGACATTTTGTGGTAGAAACCTCACCATAACAACAAGACGGAGTGATGGGATTACGTCCCCGAACCTTTCGGGACCTTGACGTCATATTCAAAATCGGCGAGTTTTGAATGGATCGCAATTTGAGGGTGTTGTGCGCATTTTCTTTTCTTAATATTTAAATAACTAATTTTTTTAAAGAACTTTTATTTGAATACTTAGAAATCAGAAAGAAATTCTTTATAAATATAAATCAATTTCAATCTTTTTTTAAAAATGCGGGAATTGTCCATTGTGATTCAGTGATTGCTTCTAGGTTATTATAGCATCTTGCATCAAAATCTAACAAATATTTGTGTTTATTACTTTAGGAAAAGCTAAATGGAGAAGTCCTGTTCTTTTGACCTTGTTTCACAAATTTAGACGCTAATATAGACAACAAGAAGTCAGTTTAATAAAAACAAACGAGTTGAATTGCAACAATAATTGCACTGTATAAAAGGCCGCGGTCGCCATACCATGCATGTAAATTTTGGGGGAAATTAATGACTGAACTATCTTCTTGCTAAAGTTGACAAAATATAAATCTAAATGACTAAATCGCTCCCCATTTCGAGTCTATAATAAAAAATGTCACCCAAATGCCGATTTCAAACATCTTGTCAACACTTGACATACAAAAAAAGCTCTAATAATATCTCTCATTTCAGTCAAGTGTGACCTTCCCATAGATTTACTTTCCTAAAATTAGCATTCTTCTGGTTTAACATTAAAGCCTTGGTGGTTGAAATTCTTGTCCAAATTTCTATAATCTTAATAGTTTTATCGTGGCCTTCAAACTGACATTTGTCATTTTTCAAGATACCTATGACATGTTGAATGTCGTTGCACTCGTCTTGAAATATTATGATCGTTGGTGGTACTGGATGTACCATCAGTAGTATCACACTCTGTTGATCATTTTTTAAGATACCTATGGCATGTTGGGTGCCGCTGTACTTGTCTTAATATATTACGACCATTGGTGGTACCATTTTTGGTTTGTCATTTTTCAAGATAGCTATGGCATGTTAGGTGTCGTTGGACTCGTCTTGAAATATTATGATCGTTGGTGGTACCGGAAGTACCATCAGTGGTATCACATTCTGTTGATCATTTTTTAAGATACCTATGGCATGTTGGGTGTCGCTGTACTTGTCTTAAAATATTACGACCGTTGGTGGTACCATTTTCGGTTTGTCATTTTTCAAGATAGCTATGGCATGTGGCAGGTCCTTGAACTCGTCTTGAGGAGTCGAGTATGTTAGTGGTGCCGGATGTACCATGTATGGTACCATTTTCAGTCGGTCAATTTTCAAGATAGCTATAGCATGTTAGGAGTCGCACTATGCTATAGCCTAAGGGTATTGTTTTCAACTGGTCAAAAGTGTGATCCGGTGTCCGTCCCTATTTAATGTTTGGGCATGCGCCGAAAAGGCATTGTGTGGGCATGCGCCTGATGCTTGTATAAAAAGAGATATAGTATCCTGATGTTGTTCAGTTGTATCAATGTTTTATAAAATTCATATAAAAAAACGATCTTGTAATGGGCTTGGATTTAAGGCCCAGGGTAAACTTTAGACGATTAAAATGTTTAATTTTTTTTTTTTTTTTAATATTTTTTTTTATTGTTTCATCTTGCAGGAACTTAAAGAGACATTCGAGCCTCACGGTCTGCTCCTGACAGCTGGAGTTGTAACAAGAAAACGCGCAATGGACGCTGCTTATGACATTCCTGGAATGGCCAAGTGAGTGATAACTCGAATGACATTTCTTCAAAACGTAAACATTACATTTTATTTTTTCCAGCTAATTAAAATTTGGATGTGATATTTCTGTTTTCAAACTTTCAGCAATAAGTGTATACAACTACCTAAAATCAATGCAGTTGAAAAAAATCGCTGAAGCATCCTGAACTGTTTACATCTCTAAACTTCGTCAACTTGTGTCATTTGCAGGTACCTGGACTTCATCAATGTTGAGGCTTTTGATCTTCATGGTCCATGGGAAAACGTGACCGGGCTAAATTCCCCACTGTACGGTAGGGACGGAGAAAAGGACGAAAGTATATATTACAATGTGGTATGTAGAGTTACTTATTACGCTATGTTAATTTTTTTTTTCTAATGGCGGGCCGAAGTATTTACAGTCACTTTTGTGCTCGCAGTCGCCGGTAGACCGGTCGGTATCCATCACAAGTTCGGTAGCGATGGCCACTTGTGAAGGGGCACCCATTGGGAAAACCATCGTTGCCCCTAACTTAGGACATCCATATCTTAACCTGGATACGAACCGAGATTCACCAGCGTAATAGTCTGATGCGCTAACTACTACTATACTGAATGGGTGACTTACGCCATGTTATCACTATAAGGATTGTTTTTAATGTAAGTTAAAATATTTAAAACTGAGTTGTCTGAACCTTATACAAATCCACAGTTTTGCACCTAGAGCCACGAAATTTGGTACATAGAAGCTTTAGCACACTGAGATTGTAGATAACAACTTTTACATTCTATTAAAAGTTGCTTTCATTAAAAGTTAGTGATATTTAAAAAAATTCTTGGAATGGCAACGATATTTTTTTTACTACATCAGAATAAAACCAAAAAAGTTATTTTAATGTGTCCTCTTTATTTTTCTGATTATTTTTTATGAATTACAGTCGCCTTTCTAATAAGCTATTCGAATTTTATTGTAATATTGCAATATATTTACTGTCAGTCGATACCGTAAATAACTTCAGCGCATGTGCAGTTTTAAAGCATTATTTTTCATGTATTGTTTTGTTTACTACACGTTTTAAATTCATCCTGTTTTTGTTTACATTTTGTGTTGTCATTAAAGATGTAATGTGCACAGCGGGTATTGACATTTTGATTTTATTTAATGGGCAATTCTCTGGCTGATGCACGGGACATTTTGCGCTCTTTTTTGTACTCTAAAACAATTTAGAATGACAAATTAATGATGAATTTAGTAGTTATGTTTTCGTTTTCTATAATTTTAGTTGTTCCCAAAATTTTATGGAAAAATAATTGTTTTAACTAGGTCAAATATGCATTTATAGTATTAATATGCATATCTAGGTCATATATGCACTCAAACGCAAACTCAAAAGCCTAAGACAAAGGTGTTCTACATAAAGACATCTCACGCGATAATACTATTTGGCAAAAGGCAGTTATAGTTAGTGGCGGTAGGGATTAACATATAACAAAACCAATGCATCGGGGGAAAAAAACACTCTTTCTTCAGAATACTCTAAAAACAACAGACAAAATACAAGGTTAAAATTTTATGAATGGGTGCTTGTGCCACCTGAAAACAGAAAATATCCTGGCTTAATATAGTTTCAAGGTTCAAAGAACACTTTGAAACAGTGGCGTAGCCAGGATTTTTTTTCGGGGGGGGGGGGGGGGAGGCCGAAACAAAAATTGTAAATCATGATAAATGAATAATTTGGGTTTGTATACTTAGTAATTTCTGAGGTGCCAACTTCAGTTTGTAGACATGTGATGTCCTTAATAATCACAAGTATCCCTCTTCAACTTTTAGTAATATTCAGAAATGGTTATTTTTCTTTACACATTAAATTAAAATGTTAATAAATAGAATACCAAATGACACTATAACGATTCAACCTGCTAATAACACAAAATATTTCCAAAATTCAGAAACAAATCCCTAAAAATTCAGGACAATCCATAAGAACTTGCATTTCTCTGTATTTTCTCACTAGCCAATTTAACAACATGGCTTTTTTAACATAAAATTTTTGTTTTAAAGAATTCTTGTATAAGTCCACTTTAGCTTAGAGAAGGGCAAAAAAAAGAAGGGGGGGGGGGGAAACAGTTAGTGTCCAATTAAAAATAAAAATTGGGACTTCAAATCAGACACTATAATTAACACACATGTAAGCAATTTGGTTTGTACTCTTAGTGTTAATAAAATTCAGTTGTTTCGTGGGTTAGACACAGCTGATTTACACCAAATAATATTTTATTTTAATCCTTTCTTTAAAAGTTATAGGACATAATAGGTTCATTTATAAAAATCTTGTTTTATTCATAAAGTTCTTGTTTTATGGAAATAATGATGATAAAGAGTTGAAAACAACAGGATAATGACTGATTTTTTAAAAAACTTATTCTGTAATTACTATATGTAAAACTATAATTTAAAAATTCCCATTTCAAAATATCAATTCGACATACAAACTCATTTTACACATTGGTTTGTGTGCAATAAGTTAACTCGTGCAAATGCTTGTCTGAACGGTATTTCTTTGTGCACTTTTCTATCAGGTAGATTATCAAAGTATTAAAATATTATTGCAATAAAAATGTCGAATATATTTTTTCAATATTTTAAAATTACTTATTAATTACTTGCCATGTTCTTATACAAGTGAGTAGCAAAGATTACGAATTGTAAAGCGAGAGTTGCCATGGAGACTCTGGTGTAGTTTTAAAAAGAATATCTGTAATTCTAAAAATAATAATATCTGTTCGTATTCGAAAGATTGGTTGATGTTTGTCAAAATTAATGTGTTCGTCGTAATACTGTGGAATTCTTTATTAATAGTTATCCATAACTACGAAACTTCGAACCTGATCTGCTTGATGGTTTTAATTCAACAAGGTCAAGGAGGGAGAGGGTTAGGCCGCCATTGAGAACGGTCGGAAAAGAACAGCTCCCCCATTAGAAGTTCTTCATAAGTTTGAAATAAATATCGTTAAGTTTTTAAAAGACGGCAGTTAGAGTTACAGGAAGAACGAATAAAACTTGATAAATAAAAATAATGTACAATCATGATACTTAAAAAAATCGAATAAAATGTTTTCACTTTTAATCATTTCGGGGGGGGGGGGGGGGGCCCTCCCTGTCTTTATTAGTAAAAGCAGGATGGAAGACTTTGAAATGGCCAGTTAATGAACATAAACTTACCTTTTCCGCTAAGGAAATTATTAAAAAATTAAATTCCTCAGATGAAAAAATCTCTCGTGGATATCTTACATTCGAAAATCTGGAGTGATGATTGGGACACATGCATAAGTATTTAATATATGTGTAAGACTTATTTACTTTCCCTTTTTTAAGGAGTAAGATATTGATTTAGAACATTTTTAAAGTAAATATGGAATTTTACAAAAATTGTATTTAAAATAATTTGTATACTTAAAAATATTGCTTTGACACAATTGTCAAATTACTGACGCTTAGGACATATGTGTTTTCTAAAATAACAAATTTAATTAATTTTGTATTTTTTTTTTAAGAAATTGCACACCAGTTTGTGATTAAATTTTAAAATAAAAAAATAAACTTTTGAAAAAATTAAAATTCAAAATATATTTTTATTTTAAAAAAAAAATGCACGTTTTTCACCGACGCACGGGACATGTGTAAGGACATGTACTTTGAACTTAATTTCATTACTTTTTTTTTTTACCTAGAATGCAATATTATTAGAATTTTATATTTCTACTAATTATAATGACTACATTAAGTACAATTTTGTTTGTTTTTCTTAAATTTGTTCCTTTAAAATCGTCGATGTATTATACTCTGTTTTACATAATTTGGAATCAATGTAATGACTGAACTTTCAAGGTCAAAAATTTAAATCAATTTGAACATTTGATCCAATACTTTTATATTCCTTCGAGATCTTTTTTAGGTGTGGTGGTTTCAGTTTTCAGAGAATTGTCCAGATAATTGTTGTCGCAATAATTGTGTACTTAGAAATCTTGCTTTGACGTAATTATTAAAAAACTGATCCACGGGACACACCTTTTTTCTAAAATAACAACTGAAATATTTTTTTTGTTGTTTTAAGAATTTGCACAGCACTTCGTGATTGAATTTTAAAAGAAAAAATGAAGTTTTATAAAAATTGAAATTTAAAATATATTTTTATTAAAAAAAAAATTGCATGTTTCAACTGACGCACGGGACATGTGTAAGGACTTAAACTTTGAGCTTAGTTTCATAACTTTTTCTACTTAGAATGTAATATTATTGGACTTTGTATTTCTACTAATTAGAATGACTACATTAGACACATTCTTTATAGTTTTCTTGAATTTTTTTCTTTTAAAAAACACCTATTTGTCATACTCTGTTTTACATAATTAAGAATCATTCGAATTATTGAACTTTCAATGTCAAAAAGTTAAATCAAATTGTGTCACTAAATTTTTTTTTTTTGCATTTTCATGATACTTTTTGGACATCCAACTTTAATAACAATTCTTTACTTTTACATTCCTTCTATGTTTTTTTTTAGGTGTAGTAGTTTCATTTTTTAGAGAATTGCCCTAATGAGTATTTATAACATTTAAACAAAATAAATTCGTTAAATTCCTATGTATTTTATTAGCAAATATCTTCTTCTTTTTTTTTTTTTTTTTTTTTTTTTTTGCATTTTTATGATACTTTTTGGGCATCCAACTTTAATAACAATTCTTTACTTTTACATTCCTTCGAGGTTTTTTTTTTAGGTGTAGTGGTTTCAGTTTTCAGAGAATTGCCCTAATGAGTATTAATAACATTTCAACAAAACAAATTCGTTAAATTCCTTTGTATTTTATTAGCAAATATCTTCTGCATTGCAGTTATCTATAATAATAAAACAAGCTGTGTGTCTGTCTGCTGTGACTCTGTGGATCTATAGAAACCTACTTAAAATTGGAGTAGAGCTCTGAAATTTTCAACACAAGAAGTTTTGGCCTTCTAATTTTATGTATGTCAAACAGAATGTTAAAATTTTAATTAGTTATTTTTTAATTACTATTTTAATTAATTTTTTTACAAAGTGACTTCAAATTGACATACAACTCTTAAATTTTCAATATAAGTAGTTTTAACCTTCTAATTGGACTTTTGAAAAACAGAATGTTAAAGTTTTAATTAGTTATTGTTTATATAATTTTCTTAATTAATCAACAATTTTTTTTACAAAACGACTTCTAATAGGGTTACAGCTCTGAAATTTTCAACAAAAGTAATTTTGGCCTTCTTATTGAAATATTGAAAAACAGAATTTTAAATTTGTTGTTAGTTTTTTTTTAATTAATTTTTTAAAATAATTAATATTTTACAAAACGGTTTCTAATAGGGCTACAGCTCTGAAATTTTCAACATAAGTAGTATTAGCCTACTAATTGGACTTTTAAAAAAGAGAATTTCAAATTTTTATTTTGTTCCTTTTAATTAATTTTTTTATTTAATTAAATAATTATTTTACAAAACGATTTCCAATAGGGCTACAGCTCTGAAATTTCCAACGTAAGTAGTTTTGGCCTACTAATTGGACTTTTAAAAAACAGAATTTTAAATTTTTAATTAATTAACTAATATTTTACAAAACGATTTCTACTTGGGCTACAGTTCTGAAATTTTCAACACAAGTAGTTTTGGCATTCTAATTGGCAAAAAGAATGTTAAAATTTTAATTTGATTTTTTATTAATTTTTTCAAGTTAATATTTTCACAAAAAGCGACTTCTAATGGGCCTAGAGCTCTGAAAGTTTCAACATAAGTAGTTTTGGCCTTCTAATTTTGCTTTCCACAAACACGTGTTAAAATAATCTTAAAGGGGTGTTGTGTTATTGTATTAAAGGGGGGATTTTTGTGTGTGTCTCGACAGAGGAGAGGCTTCTAATATTAAGGCTTTACGTAGCAATTATAGATTTTAATGAGTGAAGCGAGCTTATGCTTACGCAATAATGAACCTTTCAGCGAGAGAAGCGAACCTATTCTTGCATAGTAATAAACCTTTCAACGAGTGTAGTAAGCCTGTACTTATGTGTCAATGAACTTTTCAGCGAACGAAGCGAGCTTGATTTTGCGTAGCGATGAACCTTCCTGAGAGCGAATCGCCAGAAACTGGGACCTATACACTAATGACAGATTTCAGCAACGCGAGGTCTTACAGCTAGCTAAAATATTGCATACGTTAAAATTTCGTAGCGAAGCACAGGTATTCAGACAGTCATCAGTTAACATTTAAAAGTTCGTTTATCAACAACGTTGATGCCGTTATGGGATGTTTTCAGTCGATTTTGGTCAACTTAATAAATCTATTCTATCTTTTTTCCAGGATGCGTCCATTAAAAGATCGAATGTAAAAAGGTCGTCTAATGCGAAACACCTACGTATATCATTAGGTGTGTTGTGTGGCACCGCATTGACCAATATTGGTACTATATCCTTTCATTTGGGTCGACCAAACGGTATAGTGGTTAGCGTGCTAGCTTCTAGACCGCGAGGTTGCGAGTTTGAGTCCCGTGCTATGCATGGATGTTTGTAAATGTATGTTGGCTTGTCTAATGACGAATGTTTCAGCGCATTATAGCCCTCGTGTTGCTGACGGCGCCAGATAATCTGAAAACAACCAACCATGCCATTTGGCAATAATTTTTCAGTGGGCGAACAATTTGGAATTTGGTAGATAACGCTATCGTTTCAATGCTTGCTAATTTTTCTCTTAGTACAGATTTTGTTTGGTTTAAAAAAAAAAATTAAGAACTTGGTACTAAAAAAATACAAAGGAACTTGGCTAATAAAATACAAAGGAATTTAACGAATTTGTTTTGTTGAAATGTTATTAATACTCATTAGGGCAATTCTCTGAAAACTGAAACCACTACACCTAAAAAAAAAACCTCGAAGGAATGTAAAAGTAAAGAATTGTTATTAAAGTTGGATGCCCAAAAAGTATCATAAAAATGCAAAAAAAAAAAAAAAAAAAAAAAAAAAAAAGGAGAAGATATTTGCTAATAAAATACATAGGAATTTAACGAATTTATTTTGTTCTTGATTATTTTTAAAACAGAGATTAGAGTTGCATTATAGACACCTGGCATATTTTGTTGAGTATGTATACCGGTGTTTTGTAAAAGTTAAAAAAAAAAAAAAAAAAAATTTAAATTGTCAAATTTTTTTGTTTGGATTAATTTAAATAATGTATCTAACTTCATTTGATGAGAATGAGTCAAAATATATATAGAATCTAGCATAGCAACGAATTCTTTAAACTCAATTTGATTTCATTACTTGCAGCCTCAATTGTAGATTCGACAAAGATTACTGATATTCACTGAAAACTTTCAAATCATTTCGACATTTGCTAACATGCCGCCAAAGAGAAGAACGAATATAAATGCTAAGTATATCGCATCTGTCGCCAAGAGAGCTAGGGCATCATCGCTGCAAAAACAGCATCGACTGGAGAATGACCGAGAGCGTTATTACAAAATGAACGAAAATATGCATCTGTTACAGAACATTGAAAGCTGATCACCTACAACAACTAATTCGAAGAAATTCCGAGTCTATGTAATACAGAACTGACAGATGTCCTTCAACGGGTCCGCAGCAGCGCGGGACCACACAGCTAGTGATTTTTATAATACTGAATCAAAATCCTGTTTACTTGCACATGATGCACGACTAGTAAAATAGTTTAATTATTGTAATATGAATTGAATAAGCCTTTTTTCGTTACACTAATCAGACTTTTCTCAAATAAAAAAGAATTCAAACTACCCAAAATTTGGAATTCATAAAATGCAGTGGCGTACTATAAATTATTATAATGTCATTTTGAAATTCACCTTTTTGGCATTGGTTTACTTTTTTTTTTACCTAAACAACTAACTACCAGACAATGGTTAACTTTTGATGGAAAGATGTATCAACTTGACCATCCAAAATAACATAGATAGAACCACTGCAAAAGCCATTTTCAATACCTTTACGCCAACATAGACACGTAATGCCGATTCATTTTGCATTTTCAGGACTATGCCATCAATTACTGGATCGAACGGGGGGCTCCAAGGAGCAAGGTGATCTTAGGGATGGCTATGCTTGGTCGATCCTTCATTCTTAGAGACACATCTAAGACTGGGATCGGAGCCCCTGCCATCGGACGTGGCACTCCTGGGCCTTTGATCAATATAAAAGGCGTGCTCGGATACAACGAAGTAAGCTCAATTTATAGAAACAACAGGTTGAGGAGGTGATTACTCTGTAAACTTGATAAATCAATACCTAAACTTGATATGAAACAATTCTCATTCTAGCGGTTTTTCTTACATGATGTTGCTTTTTCAGATTTGTTCGTTATGGAAGGAGGGATGGCAAGAAGTTTTTGATCTTCAATCGAAATCACCTTACGCGTTTAAGGGTGACCAGTGGGTTGGATACGACAACAAGTGGAGTATCGGAATTAAGGTGATTTGAAAAATAGTTCTTCACCTCTATTGATAAAAGCCATAGCTCTCAATGTCTCACTATTAATTCTCTCTCTTCTTATATAGCCACAACTTTAAAATTCGGTAATGATAATAGAAAGCGTAGGCTGCTCAGATATCAATTGACCATTTTTAAGGGAGGGAAAAAAGATAAAACGTTCGAAATATAGAATATTCCTGTTTCCTACTTGTTATTCAGAACTAGAACGATAAAAATTCGTACTCATGTTGTTAAAGCTTTACATATTAAGAGCAAGATTCTGAGAGATTGAGCCACATAACATTAGGGGGTGATTCACATCATCTCCGATTGTCCCCAAAAAATTACCAGTTGCTAATACCCTTATTAGATGATAAAATCTGAAATTATTTGTTCCGTAGTTGCACCGCTCAAATTCTATGACCTGTCAAAGATCACCTTTAAAAATGAAAAAAATGATGTTTTTGTGACACATGAAAACTATTTTTATCCGTCTAAAACTTCCCAAGCAACTAGCCACCTGTATTTCTTCTCTTATGGAATGTACTAGAATAGATCTTTATTAAACATATAAAAAGTTCATGGCAAGTCAATTGCGCAAGGTCATTCAAGGTCATGAAATGTCCAGATTTTCATGTTTTTTACCATTTTCAAGATTGAATTATATCTTGCGAGTTTGTTTTGTCACTTCAAACTAGGTGTCATTGGATAGAGCTATGTTAATACTATTTATTAATACATAAAACATTGAGGCAAGTTGAACACGTTGGAAGTTATTTGGCGCTAAAATAAAAAAATCTCCGAATTTGATACAAATTTGAGATCGTATATCTTGATGCGGGAACAATATATTGACACAACGCTGAGACTATTTAAACACTCTTTTATTACACTTAATCATAAATTAAACTTTATTAAGGCAAGTTAAAGATAAAAAAAAAAAAAATGTTTTTTTTTTTTTTTTTTTGCACCCCATCATTACATATTGATGCATTACTGTTTTCATTCATGTTTTCAAAAATTAATCGGTTTTCACTTCACTCTTCCTCATATTTATAACAATTGCTTGTTGTATGTCTTTTAAGCTAGGAACTGTGACTGGATTGGCTCCAGAAAGTTTCAAAAGGCAGGAGAAAAGACCGAACTACGATGCACTATGTCGATAACATCAAGCAATGGAACTTAACAGCTCCTCTCTGGTGAAGAGATTCCATTTGAAACACGTCATCCCCACAATTTTCTAGCATTTTACCAATATAAAATCGTTTATCGTACAGGACTGCGTATAAAAAATGGGGATGTATCTCATATTCGCAGTCCTGATCAGCAATTAGCTTTACCTCTTTTATGATATTCTCCATTTGTCCAAAATTCGTCATCTTGTTCAATGACTTCATCTTCAATAACACTGCATATTTCAATCGTACCTTTCATTCTGTGGACATAACTTGTTCCCGTGTCAAATATTCATTTGAACAAAATTTCTTCTTTCCATCAACTGAGAGATTTCTCATCATACTTGCAACAGTTTGGGTATTTCCTGTTTTATTTCCTTTGTTGAAGTATTCTAAACTGTTTTTGATTTTGGTTCTTGAACTTTCCTTTTGGGTTTCAATGCCTATCCTTCTTTGCGCACAAGACTTGATTAGATGTAATTTTTATAATCTGTAGTGGGTTCTTCAAAAGCTGCAGTAATTTCATAATTGGTCTGTTTTGTCACTTCTTCCATTTTTTTTTTGGAAATGCATTTCTGGTTTTGTCTTGACTAGTTATTATTTTAGAAATTTGATGTTCTTCTTTATAGCAATATGTAGGGACAAATCCTCTGCAGTTTCAATAGTTGATGAGCAATTTTTTTTTGGGCAAAACATCAGAGTTATAAATTTATGGTTGAGTGACATTGTCTTCAACTATAAGGTGGGGCCTGACTTGTGCTCGGAACTGATTGCATGGTGAATTTGCAGTTAAAATCCAAATTACTGTTCCCTAACAAATGGAGAATATCATAAAAGAGATAAAGCTAATTCCAGATAAGAACTGCGGATATGAAATTCTGACCCATTCTTTTTACCCTGTCCTATATACAATAAACGGATTTACATTAGTAAACTACTAGAAGATTGTGGTGATGACATGTTTAAAAGAAATTTCTTAATCAGAGAGGAGCGTTTGATTTAAGTGGCCATTGCGTGATCCGAAGCACAGTTTTCTTTGGTACTTTGGAACTTTCTGGAGTCGATCCAGTCAAAGTTCCTAGCTTAAAAGATATACTACAAGCAATTGTTATAAACATGAGGAAAAGTGAAGTGAAAGTCGATTAATTTTTGAAAACATGAATGAAAACAGTAATGCATCAATATGTAAGGATAGGGTGCAACAAAAAAAAAAATCATTAATTTTTTTTCTCTTCAACTTGCCTCAATAAAGTTTAATTTCTCATAAAGTATAATAAAAGAATGTTTAAATAGTCTCAGAGTTATGTCAATATAGTGTTCCCTCATCAAGATATACAAGCTCAAATTTGTGTCAAATTCGGAGATTTTTCGATTTTGGCGCCAAATATTTTCCAACGTGTTCAACTTGCCTCAATGTTTTATGTATTAATAAATAGTACTAATATAGTTCTATCTAATAACACCTAGTTTGAAGTGACAAATCAAACGCGCAAGATATAATTCAATCTTGAAAATGGTAAAAAACATTAAAACCTGGACATTTCATGACCTTGAATGACCTTGCGCAAAAGACTTGCAATGAACTTTTTATATGTTTTATAAAGATCTATTCTAATACATTCCATAACAGAAGAAATTCAGGTGGCAAGTTGCTTGTGAAGTTTTAGACGGATAAAAATAGTTTTCCTGTGTCACAAAAACACCAATTTTTTTTTATTTTTAAAGGTGATCTTTGACAGGTCATAGAATTTGAACAATGCAACTACGGAACAAATAATTTCAGATTTTATCATTTAATAAGGGTAGCAGCAACTGGTAATTTTTTGGGAATAATCGGAGATGGTGTGAATCAGAGGTGGTTCAACTTCTCAGAATCTTGCTCTTAAGACAAAGCTATCACAATTTCAATGTACAACTAATGAGGTCGAAGTAGTGTCCAACAGAACAGTTGTGGAACATTCGAATTTCTTATTTCTCATCTATCTTGGAAGCTGAAAATTTGTAGTAAATGTTTTCATAGATTATAACATAATGATGACAAATATATATAATGTCTTACTACTCTTAAGGTGTTGAAAAGGGTAAAAACGTTCTAAATATGCTATACCTCAACAGCCTTCTTTCATGGAAGCCTGGACCCTAAAAACTTAAAAACATTTTTCCAAATATGTTGACAATGAAACAATGCTATTAAAATTCCGATTTGCTTCTCTTAATTGTTCAATCGTGCCAACTTTTCATAAAATACAGGGGTTCGCACTTTTTTCCAAAATAAAAATTTAGTAGTTTCTTGCATCATTTAGGTACAATTATTAGAGGTCGTGAAAATCGATAAAAAAATATCGATATCCTACATATTTAATGATTTTTTATTTGATGTTCAGTTTTGCTAAAAACGAAGTTTTACGGGGCATATTTCTATTTTTCATGATTGCTTCTTTGTAAGGTGACTACTTTTTACTTTCAATTACCCATATGTTTGCATAGTATAATGAAAGTATAGCATTCAGTCATTTTTTTTTTTTTTTTTTTTTTTCTTTTTTTTTTTTTTTACATTTTTCTACGTTTTGGAACATCCTGGTTTCAAAAAAGTGGTCCAGAAAAAATGTCTGTCTGTGTGTAAATGGTCAGCATAACTCCTGAAAAAATTGACCCATGATGTTCAAATTTCATGTGTGGGTTAGTGGTGGCCATGGTGACCATTAAGGTTTTCGTCAAAATCGCGCAAGCGCATAAAGTTGAAATCATGAAAAAAAATCATGTTTTTCAGCAATTACTAAAAAACGGCTCTAACGATTTTGATTAAAATCTCTGTGTTAATGCCTCTTAAGGTGCTCTAATCGTCCCCACCTCCGAAATTCCCGTAAAAATGCATAAAAAGTTGAAAAATGAGCTTAACCCATCAACAATAGATTTTTTTCTTCTGTTTCATATACAAGAAAGTGCAATGTAAGGGCTATCGAATAACATCGCCAATTTTGCCATTTTGGCGGTGCTTTTTCTCCATGTAAAACTATTGCCAAAAATATCGTCAAATTGGCCATTTTCATTTAAATGAGTGAAAATATGAAAACGGTAAATAACAGCAATATCAAATTTTAATGCAATGACCAATATTATAGAGTAATTGAAATTTGTGCGATGATTCACATCCTTAGTTCCAAATGCAGTAGATCTATTACAAAAAAAAGTTATTTTCGTTTAGTTGTTGAAGTGATTTTAACAAAAATTTAGAACTTTTCTCAATAGTTTTTAATGGCAACGATGAATACTTAGCATAAAATTTTTACAATGTGCATAATTGAAAAATTAACAGAGGAATGAATATATATATAAAAAAAATTGTATAGGGGTCGTTCTATTTGAAACGTGACTTGTACTATAGTTGAGTTACTACTTACAAATATAATATACAAAATATAAAACATGATTATGAAGTGTATGGCAAAATGTTGAATGTTGGTAAAATAATAGTTGACTTTTGAAAACTTCGAGGCATGGGTACAGGGTGCAATGTCTGCTCTATGTACTAGTCTGCCAATCATCTTATGTATTTTTAAAGAAAGTCTGCTTATTTTTATTTAAATTAAATTCATATTTTTGAAAAGTATGTAATTTGAACTGTATGATAACCTAACTTGCACCTAGGCTATCCCAGTGTAGAGGCGAGTTTAGAATTTCGCAGCCCATGAGACTAAAGCAGTTCTACTAAGAATTCTCCTTTCTTCTGCATTGACATTTTTAATGAACAATTTCTTCTTTTCGAATTTAACTATAGTGAGTTTTTGATTAATTTAATCGGCTCATTTTACATAATCGGAACTAAGAAAGTGGTGATAATTAGGGAAAATTTTACGAGAGCAGTACAACTTCCTAGGGCGATTCTGAAACTAAAGGAAATTTGAGGAGGTAAAAAAAAAAATAAAAAAAAAAAATAGATAACAAATTTGAAATTTTACTCTTAGAATTTTATTAACAAAACTAATACATTTACCACTTCAAAAGAAGGTAAATGAAAAATATATTTTCTAATTTTGCTTGGAACCTCCGTGGATAACACAATCTATGGAGGTTATAAATAAGTAGAAATAAGTAGATTCATATGCTTAAAACTTAAGCTAAAAGACTGAGGATACATTATATTTGCTTTTAGAGAAGAAATAATTGGCTATTTGATAGAAGGTAACGCCGAAAGTATGTTTAACACTATAAAGAATAACAGTACTGAACATGGAAGTTACATGAAAAAAAGAACTCACCAGATTTTTGAGGATTGGATAGCTTTTTCACAAACAATATAAAACTATGCACATCCAACAACATCACCAGACAAAATAGTTGACTTGAGCTACACTTCAGCTCGGGTAAAGAAGAATGTACTGCTATCTAGTAGAATTTTAATCAAGTTAAAGATATTCTGTGGAGGTTACCTCAGCACCCAGGGACAACTAATGTGCTTAAAATAAAGTGGTGAATAAATTAAAATTTATATTTCTTTGTGATTAGTTAATTATTTATATAATAAATAAAAGTTTAACCCAGATTTTTCTACAAATATACTATTAATTAGGTTTATTTCTTCAGTTAACACTAAAATATTCCTAGTAGAGCAGTTTGGCGGATTCTGTGCAAATAATTATTTACATAAAACCAACGCCAAGTTAAGTTCTGTTTTTAAATTCCATGTGTCCTGTTTCCTAACTTCTTGTGTGAATTTATTGCAAGTAGATATTTAATTATTGATATTGTATATTTCCGAATAAATTGGAATAAACAAAATCCCCTCAATCGATCTCCATTGCAGCAATCTCTTCTAACATCAAACCAACGACTTTTTTCACAGGTCGACTACCTCATCAAGGAAAACTTAGGTGGCGGCATGATATGGGCACTGGACATGGATGACTTTCGAGGCAGGTGCTTCGGAGAGAAATACCCCCTTCTCACCACCATCGCCAACAAACTCAACGGCCAAGGTGTACAACTTCCACTTTCGACCTTCGACTATAAAGTTCCACAAAAACTGTACGCCGATCCTGGAATGGGATTCTGATGAACAGCTGATGGATATTTCAGGAATCCTCCCGACTGTTTTGCCTTCTATTACTGTGTGAAGCAGCTCACCGGAGAATTTAACAGATATATCTTCAGTTGTGGTGAGGGTTCTGTTTTTGATGAGATCATCTCTAATTGCAACTTCAAGGAAATGGTTCCAGGATGCTAGGGTGTTGTAGAAAATAATAAAAAAAAAGTTTATATTTTTTGTTTTTATGTGGGTTGCTATTTTTTAAAAAGGAAACCACCATGAGGTTAATTCATACCAGGAACGGCCTAAGAACAAAATGCTGTGTGTGCAGGAATGAGTTTTGGCGCCCCTTACAATGAAAAAGGGCATAAAAACCCTCCAAAAATGGCATGGGTGATCTATAACTGAAATTTGCTGGAACTTAATACCTGAAGTTGGCATATAATAGGAATTAAAAACCAAAAACAAGCAAATAGTAATAAATATTAAACTAAAGTATTTACTACCTTTTCATTAATTTTATTTTTTAAAATGACATTTTATAACAACGTGCAAAAAATTTAATTTTTTTAAATCATTTTGAAATGAAAATCGTGGAGAAAATAACACTTTATCGCAAGGAGTGAGAGAAAGTAACTTTCTCGCCCTATGGCGAAAAAGCATTTTCGTACTAGCATCTTCCACGAGAGTGAAAAGCATACACTCTTCGTGCTCAACTATTATAAAGTCTCGGCATTGAAATGACATATTTTCAGTTCAGAAGAAATTCATTGACTGGAGTTGCCAATATTAACGAATATGTGTATCACAAATATTTTTTGCCTGTGTTTATAAAAAATATTGTACGGAACACGTGGGAAAATACTTTTTCAAACTCATGCCATCCCACTTGCTAAATAAGAGTTTTACGTCATTTGAAAAAGTATAACTTTCCCCATTAGTTGCATAAATAACTATTTTAAAAATGGAAAGTGAAAAACAAAATACCAGGGGAAATTCACAAATCGGAGTCAATGTACAAATTATGACAACGTAATACTATTTTTTTAAAGTGCATATAAACTTGATGATTACAATAACATTTAAAATTAAAGTAATGAAAGAAATACTGATGTCTAAGTGTAGCATGCAATAGGATACAATTGGCTAAAATAAACCACATAGGACATACATGTTTTCGGTGAAAAATATTTAATTTGTCTTTTTTTTATTTCTCCATATTTGAAATATCCTAACTTTAAAAAATTGGTCTAGAAAAAAATGTATGTGTGTCGGTGTGTACGCGGTATGCGTAACTCCCGAACGAATTTACCTATGATGTTCAAATTTGGTGCATAGGTTAGTGGTTGCCATGGGATCTGCCATAAAGGTTTTCGTCAATATAGCGCATACGCAAAACATGAAAAACTCATGTTTTTCAGAAATTGCTAAAAAATGCCTCTAACAATTTTGACCCAAATCGCTATGGTAATGCCTCTTAAGGTGTTCTAAAGATCCCCACCTCCGAAATTTCTGTAAGAATGCTGTAAAGGTATAAAAAGTTGACAAACGAATCCTCGCTTCTTGGAGAGGTGAATCCACTGAAATAACGCGATAATGGAGATTCCTGCTTACTTTTTTCAAAACTGTGAGGTGATATTTCGTGTAGTTGCGGGGCTTGGATATTTCCACATGTAGATGGATGAAATTGGTTAGGTATAAGCATTTGCACGTAAATTGATGAAGTTTGGCCATGTAAGTTTAATTTTTCTCGGTGAAAAGGAGGCTGATTGGGGGCATTAAAATATTGTTGAGGCTGATATTGAGTTGTTGTTGAAGGATGTATAAAATGGGGTTGAGTATAAGTTGAGAATTGCTGATGAGAAATATGAGGTGGCTGAGAATATATTGCTTTCTTTTTTTCGTTGGTTTTTCCTATAACTTTTAAAACTCCCGTTTGAAATTCTAAGAATTGCTCGTCTTCAAATTTTTGCAGATGAGGCATGAGATTTAGTTAAAACGTCATTTTACTACAATGTTATTCTCTTTCTATTGCTTTTAAAAATCTTAGTTTAATTTCATCAGGTACCTTTCACATCCTAGTTTTTGGTGTACTTGATTTTATAACTACTAGAGTAGATACATCGAAAACATCAGCGGAAGCTGCGTTTCTATGTGCGTTATTATGTAAAAGTTATTAGTATTTCTTATGTATTAATAATTGATAAATAACCAAACTAATAAGTAATCAAACTGCAACTTCAGTGGTTCGAGGCCAACTCGCTATCCGACATAAGGTCGGCTAATGTGAAAGCCCCCAATTGGTTATGTGGACTACTGAATCATCCGCAGTCGGTCTGAAGCCGGATGTTTCAGTGGTCCCCGACCGCTGCAAATACGCGTTCTTCCGATTTTTTCACTCTGTCGAGTAATGTGAAAGGCGCAATTCACTTCTTCAACCCACTAAAAGAATTTGGTCTTCCTACTTTTTGTCGATCGACAAAAGTAGGATAATGTGAAAGGAGCCTTATTCTGACTACAATAACACAAAGAAAATACCATATTTTATCGGAATGTCCAGATTTTAACTCTATTCAAATGCATCTTTTTAAATCAAGAAACCCATCATTTTCATCACTTTTAAATTTTCCCCATCATGAAAATCTTTTTAGTTTTTTTACCTAATTAGGGTTAGTAGTATACGCTTGATCGCATCTGTATCACTGCCAAGCTGTCAAGTCAAGGCTTCAAGTCTGATGGCCGAAATTCAGTTTTGAATGCTATTTTTTTATGAGGTAGGTCGTTGAGCTGCCTTGAATTTTGTATGTATGTGCGATATTTTCACGATGCGATATTCATTTTTGAATGCTGTTTTTTTTTTTTTTTTTTTAGGATCAACGTGTAGTTTTAACATCGTGAGGCAGATGTTTTGATCGCATCTGTATCACAATCAAGCCGAGCTGTCAAGTCTAGTTGAGCGTCTTGCCTTGAGCGTCTAGTCGAGTATTCTGACTGGCGCGTGCCAGTCAGGGTGAATATACTAAGTGTATTCTGTCAAGTTTGAACTTTTTTTTTGTCTTGATGTGGGTGACATGCGTGAGCTGACGCACGTTAGGCGATCGATAAAAAGTTTTATTAGATTCGCGACATGAGTGAATGATAATTTTTTTACGAGATTGTGTTCCACATGTGGAGGTGTGATTAGATCGATGTAGTTTATTGCGTGCGCTCGATAAGGTTTTGGTTCGGGTTTTTGATGGAGTGCAAAATCTATTTAAAGCGAAAATTAAAAATAAAATAAATCGTATCGGTTTAAATGTATGTTTTGACAAGTACAAATGTTATACTATAGGTAAAACACATGCAATTAATAATATATAGTAATGCTTAAAGAGTTCTCTTACTTAAGCCTTAAGACCTTGAGCGACGCCATAGGAGGATCAGTGTCATAGAATGAAAAGGAATGTAAACATTTTGTTTCCTTGAGTGTTTGAGAGATCAAGTACCAATTTTTTTCGGTACTAGTTTTGACAAAGGAAAATATCAAGGGTAAAAATTAAAGAAATATTACCTGGCTCGGTTAAAGCGGAAACTCGGATAACCGGGGCTCGGATAATCGGGGTTTTACTGTATTTATTGCACTATCATTTCCTGTTTTGTCGTCGACCATTTACTTAAAAAAAATTTGCGTTTTGTTGATTATTAGTAGAAAACCATGTATTTCTCCAACTTAACCATTAACTCTGATTCTAAACGGCATTTGTATTCGTAATCCATCTGGTACAAAACAAGATGAGATTGATATATTTGGCTTCAAAACTGTAAGAAAAATTACTCCGATACACTACAGAACGTTGAGGAAGGAGCAGTGAAAAATGTGCAAGTGCATCAAGTTGAAGAGACCTCGTGGAGAGAGAATCTAGCACGTGGCAGCAACAGTAAGCAAAAACGCACTGCAGTAATGATTATCCAAAGTATTGGACACAAAATGATACTTACCTTCAGAAATACAACGAGTATCCATGGCTTATTTGTGAAAAACAAAAACTTGGATGCAACACATACAAAAGGCTGCTAAAAGGCTTGGAACCAGAAAAAAACAAGGTTTGAAACTTTCTAACGAATGTGTAGGGTGTAACATTTTGCCACCTGGAGACAAGGAATTTGACTAACGAGAATCCTTAAGAAAGCAGATTTTTGAACACAAAACCAGTAAAACTCATAAATGTACAGGAAAAATTATCCATGAAGCCAAACGAGAAAGCTGAAAAATCCAAACATTTCCTTTAAGAAGGTAAAATATAATTTTGCAATTTTTTTACTTTCAATTTTTGAATGCACGATACAATACTTGTATATACTATTAATGCCAAAATTGTTGAAACGAATTCATCTTATCACTGTCTTTCGAGTCATGTAATTCAAGATAGTATAATTTTTTTTATTTATTCCCGACTATATTTTTCAGTTTTTATCACTAATTTTGTTTATAAATTTCTTTGAACACTAAGCAATACTGGGCATGGGATATTAGATAGTACTAAAATTAATTAAGCACAGATTTTCTTCTTAAAAAATATACCAAGCTTGTAGGGAAATACGAAATGTAATGACAGTGAGAAAAAGTTTTAAGTCACTGAAAAAAAACACTATTTATGTCATAGTGGTTATAAAAATATATTATTCTACTTTGTATAAAGATATAGGTATTTTCACTTGGTCAAATTTTAACTTTGGAGGAACTAGAAAAAAATATAAAGACAAAGTATTTAAAAAAAAAAAAAATTAGAATTCCTTATTAATTTAATTTTATGAAAGTATGCTTATTTAGAAAATCGAAATTTTTTTTTGACCGAATGCTACACTTTCATTTTTTATGTATAATACATATGGGTAATTGAAAGTAAAAACATAGTTTACAAAATTACGACAAATGTAGACAACACACTGCTGCCAGACAGGTTATTAGTAGATTCATATTCAATAGAGTAAAGATTAAAAATATTGGAATTTAACTAATTAATAAGTTATTTTGGTAGTTTTGGGAAATTTACAGTTCAATCTCTTTCAAATGGCACCTTAATTATACAAAATTTGATTGAGTAATTTAGGAGCAGTGATTATCACTAAAAACCGTCTTGCCTATTGATATATGAATAGTTCTGTTATAGTTATTTTGTAGTTTATAGGTAAGTTTAATTAATAATAACTTTATGTTTTTTGTAATTTGAAACTCTGTTTGCTTAAGCTACTTCATAGATGGTCTATAACGTTCTTATTAAAAGGTTTTGTCTATGTGGTGTAACGTTAGCACACGAAACTGTAACTGTTACAGACATGTGCGATCTGCCAAATGAAAGGTCTGGTCGTGATATCTCATACCAACATTCATCTGGAAATTACGATCAAAAGAACCGGAAATGTCTGTACTGAAATCAATTTGCAAATAGCTAAGATAAATTATAATAGTTACATATAGAGACTTTGAAGGTCCTGATAGAAATAGTACGACACTTAAAAAGAATTTAACTGCCTCAAACGTTTCCTGATTGTTTAGTCCAAGAATCGAACAGATTAGTTTATTAAATTGATTGTGTAATTGTGACACTTTGTCTAGACTAGACTCATCGTGTATGTTCATCTTATAAGATGATAAAGCAAAATATTCCTACCAAATATCAGTTAAAATATCTTGTTCGATCGGAAAGTTGAAAGTAAACTAGAGGTAAGTGATTTTTTTTGTCATTTTGAAGATTCTAAAGTAGAAGATTAGATACTTGAATTTGAATGAAATAGTTTTTAAATAATAATACTCATTACCTGTAATTAATTGCAGAAGTGTCCAAACAAACAAAAATTTGCATCATTGGCAGCACCTGAATAAGGACAGAATTGTGTCAAATATTTTCTGTTTGTTTAGTCCAAGAATCAGACGTCTGATTGGCTAATGCAATATAGTACGTGTAAATGACACTTAATCTAAGTGAATAGTATATTTCAGCTTAAAAATTTTCTATCGTGATCGGTCATAAAGCTGAAACTCAAGAGGTAAGTAAAGCACCTTTCATTTTGAAGATTCTGAACTAAAAAAAATTAGTTACTTGAATTTAAAATGCATATTTTTTTAGACATTAAATATCAAGCATATATTACGTACTAAGTATTTGACAAATGAATGATTTTATGCAAACTGCAGGTGAATGACAAAATGTTCGAAGTTGATATTTTTTTATCTTTGGAAGCAGATTGTCAATATCCAATCATTTGTAGTTATTTTATTCCAATACATAACTATTTCATGTATTATTTACAGAACATTTAAGCGACCCTCTATGTAGAAGTGGTACTTTAATTACTAGATTTCTCCAGCAGTTTCGCAAACTTCAGACAATCGTTGCTTACCTGAAATTTGCACAAAGCCGTCCAAATAGATTCATTAAGTCGGATTATTTACTGGATTTTTAATTTGATAGCTTCAAAGTTTGGACAATTCTCTGTTTTACGCATGGGACATTTTGGCTCATTTTTTAAAAATCTTTTATCTTAACTTCGATTTTGTGTGCATTTTTGTCGATGGCGGGAGAATCTGCTTAGGCCTATTCAACCTTCTTGGGGTTCAATTGGCTTGAAACTTGGCAGATACATTAGATGTCGATGGTAATGCATTCTATCAAAATTTGGCGGCTGTCATTGTCACTAAAAGGTCGCTTTTACGGAATACTAATAAACCAACTTGCTATCATCCAATCACTCTGAAATAGCATTTAACCAATCATTGAAGAAACTATTTCCTGTTGCCGAAATTGTTTTAATAAATAATAAAATTGTTTTAATCTGCATAAATAAAAGATATTTGAACGAGAGTGCATAAATTCATATTCATTTTTAATGAATAAATTTTGAAAAGTAATTTAACGGATATTTTGCGGATAGATATGTTTTTAATGCTTAAAAATAGATACCAAAATTAAACACACGCTGGTAACAGAAACGGTGCTTTGTTAATTAATATAAAAATTGGCGCTGCATATAAAGGATTTATATTAAAAACTTTGTTTTTATGGGTTATATTATTTCTACTTGTAAACGGATTATAATTTAAAAATTATGATGATCTAGTAGTTATGTTTTTGTTTTACATAAAATTAGTTTGTAACAAAGTTACATGGAAAAAAATGGCATCTTATAATATCAACAGTGGAATAAGCTACCAATAGACACAAATTTTATCTAAATAGCTTATATATATATATATATATAAACTTTTTTTATAAACTCCTCATAATTTTTCAATTCTAATCCATTTACGAGAAGAAAGAAGGACGAAAATGTCCCGTGCGTCATCCGGAGAATTGAACTTTTAAAATATGCTGTTTCTATTTGAAGAATTTTCATTTGATGATATGTGTTTAAAAAACTTATAAATCACTAAAAATATATAATTTTAAAGTAGAATAATGTGACAGATAATGCTGTTTTTAAAGTTTGTATAAGAGTACAAATTGAAAAATACGTGTCTTCTTTAAAATGCATTTTATTAAAACTATGGTTTATGTTGTAACCACTATTTAAGTTATTATTTGTTTAAGTTACATTATTTAATAAACTTAGGAAATATTTTTTTTTTTTTTAATTTATCCTTTACACATATTACACAATTAATAATGTTCATTGAATTGACATCATTTCTTTTTTAATTAAGTTAATGCGTAATGTTATAAAGATTTTAGACAATCGTACGTGTAATTTATTATTATTTCATTATTTCTTGTAAATATTTGAACTATTTTTTCTTTAGACTTGTGCAGTCCGGAAATTTAGAAAACAAACACATCTAATTCTCGATACGACATTGTATACTATGTTTGTCATTTGTATATTTCGCTGATAATAAGAACAGTAAAAATACTCTCTCGCCTCATTTTTGAATGAAAACTGTATTTATCTCTAGAAAAATGGAATTGGAAAAAATCTGCTGGGTGGTTCTCTTCTCTATGGCAATTGCTGTTTTAGCCAACAGAGGTGAGTAGATATAATAAAATGGTCTGAATTTGTTGAAAATTTTTCATACATATTTTTAACTAGCTGCGTGGCGCAAAGTTGCGGAGACCCGTCATTGATGTAAAAGCCCCAGCTATTGACACTTCGCTCGCAAAAAGGTTCATTGCTACGCAAACACAAGCTCTCTTCACTCGCTAAAAGGGTGGTACGTAAACCCTTAATATTAAAGCACCCTCCCCTGTCGAGGGAAGAAAAAAAAATCCCCATTAATACAATAATCCCCCCCCCCCCCCCCTTCACCTCTCTTAGAATATTTTAACATTGTGTTTGCGGAAAGCAAAATTAGAAGGTCAGAACTGCTTATGCTTAAAATTTTATATCTCCACACTTTCAAATGTCCAATTAGAGGACTGAAACTACTTATGTTGAAAATTTCATACATGTACGCCTATTAGAAGTCGTTTTTTTTTTAAATATTTAAAAAACTTCATTAAAATTTCCACATTCTGTTTGTTAAATGTCCAATAAAAGGGCTGAAATTACTTATGTTGAAAATTTCAGAGCTCTATGCCTATTTTAAGTAGCTTTTTATAGATCCACAGACGACTCTTTATTTTATTATCTCTATATATAAATGACAAAGCTCTTACTCACTCACTCACTCATCACTTATTCTTTCACTTTCCATAGAGTCACAACTCTGAAATTTGGAATAAATGGCAACAAGAATAAACATAGAAAAGAAAACTATTCCCATCTCGATTAACCAACTTTAAGGGGTCGAAACGGAAACAAATGTTCGAAATGAGGGATTTTCAAATGACCCAGTTCCCATATAGTCACATCTCTGCTATTTGGTACAAATATCAACAAGCGCAAGCATAGAAAAGTAAACTATTCTGATGTAGATTAACCTATTTAAAAGGGATCTAGATTGACAAATTTTAAGGTATCAAAACATTTCAAACGAGGAATATTCCAATGTCCAACTTCCAACGTAGTCACAACACTGAAATTTAGTACTAATATCAGCAAAATCAAACACAGAAAATGTAAGATCTTCCGATCTCAATTAATTAATTTCAAAGCGTCGAAAAGTGACGAAATGGGGAATGTCACTGTTAAGTTTCGAGACGAGAAAAAGATATTATCACTGTTGAAGATCGGGAAAGGACACTGAGTGCGAGAGTAATAGATGATGTTCGGAAAACGATGTAATTTTTTAAATGGCAAAGGTTTCAAACTGGTGTTAAGGAGTCTGTTTCATAGGCGCTCATTTTATGAATAGTACTTGTAAATATATCATGTAAATTTCATCTTAAGATTCATTAATATAGCTAGTCATCAAAGAATGTTTTTAATTGTTTGAAAGTCTACTTTCTAATTTTAACTTTCAGCAAGTACTTTTATTCCATCCACATCTTTACACTTTGCTTTCCGAAACAAAACAATCACAATGCCCCGCTTCCAATATAATCACAGTTATAAAATTTGTAACAACTGTCATCTAGGGGTGTGGAACATCGTACAGTTTTCAATTACACTATAATTTTGACGAGGATTTGCGTCATGTACCTTTTTAATATTTTCATCATTCATTTAGAATCTAGGGGTGTGGAACATCGCATAACAGTTTGTCAAAAGATAGTTAACATGTAAATACGTAATAAATATGCGAAAGGATGTCATTACTTTACCCAAAAAAAATCAAGATTAATTGCCAAACCCAATGCACTCCATATAGCAAATATATTATAAAATCTTGTCTTAGCTCAACATCTATTTAAAACTTTGGTTTTTGAACAGCATGAGAAAATATACATTAACAGTAAACATATATAGCAATTTAAACTGCTTGATTGTTAAATAACAAAACATCATACGGGAAAAGAACTTAAGAAGAAGGGATCGTTAATGAGGTCAAGCAGTAACCAACGATCAAGTGTGACAAAAGTAGGACTTGCAAACATATAAGCGCGCACAATTTCTCAGTTTAAGTCACGAATATTTAATTCATCAACTTTTACTCTGAATCGTTAAACGTAAAAAGTAACATGCCAATATAAGTTTTCACTTGGATATGACTCCGTTTTACATTTAGCGAGTGATATAAGCTGATGAATTCCCTTACAAATATATGTGAAAGGTGAACAGTTATTTTTCTTTTATTCTAACTTTCCAACTGTTGTTAACCAAGTTAAAGCTGACAGATGTCAGATCTACATGGCGATTTTTATGCCATTTCTGACTACTTTTTTCTCATCAGATCGCAACAACAAGAAGTACAAGGTGGTTTGTTATTCGAACAGCTCGGCACACTACAGGACAGGGGAAGGCAAGTTCCGCATGAACTACATCGACCCTTTCTTGTGTACTCATCTCATCTTCGCTTTCGCCAATCTTTCTAGTAACCATATTGTCGCATTAGATCCATACCGTGACCTCAGAGAGAACAATGGACTTGGTGAGTATGACGTCGTCGTGGATATGCTATTTGTGAATCGTCTATCTATTACATGAATATCCCCCGCCAGCTTGTCTAATGTTGTATGTTACCGTGGAAATGAGGATAGTCATTTTCCACAGATTTTTAGTAGACACCTACCCTTTAGGTTTTGGTCGTCAATTTCTTGCATGCACATGCTAATTCAAAATCGATTATAGTTTTGTTTCTATGGAGTCCAATATCAGCCATGCTATCGGAGAGGGGATGGGGGAGGGCTATTCTTTTGACAGATAGCAGATAGGTTGTAATACCGGTATGTGTGACAAAATGAAATTCCAAACGATGACTACAGTTTCGACCCTAATAATCTTAGGATAAACTTCTTGCACTCATGTTTCTCGTTTACGATGTTCTAAGAAGTTTAAGTAGGTAGGAGGTACACTTATATTATAAAGTAAAATTTAAAAAATAACTAAATACTTTTAATCAAAGCTTATCCCCATACTGCATTCACTGGGTGAAAATAATAATCGAACTCTTAAAAGATGCTGGCGAAACGTCCGCAGGTATGGGCTCGTGTGATTGGTTGTTTTCAGATTATCTGGCGCCGTTAGCAACACGAGGGCTATAATGCGCCGTAACATTCGTCATTTGACAAGCCAACATACATTTACAAACACCCATGCCTTACAAGGGACTCGAACCCGCAACCTCGCGGTCTAGAAACTAGCACGCTAGCCACTATACCGTTTGGTTGGCATGGGCTCGTGTGGAAAGGCCCTTTCATGTGAAAAAGCCCTTTCTCAGATAGTAGCTTGACCATTTGAATAGAAATTATCGATAAAAAATCAGTATGCTAGTGGTAAAATCAGACAGATTTACACAAATATATAGTAAGCTCAATGCCATTCTCGTATATATAACCTGTTCTTTTTTTGCATAAAGCCGTCCAATTTATAGCCGTCCAATTTCCTCTTTCTAATAAAAAGAGATAGAACTACTACCTGGTAACTATTTGTAAAACTAACTGTATAGAACAATGGAATCTGTTGAACTTTAACCAATGACTACGCATTGACGTAATGGTAAGTTTAAAAAGGGAAAAGTTCTGATGTCTTATAGGTCATTTGACACTGATGGTTAAAAACTCAAAGGTGCATCCAAAAGAAATCTCAAAATGTTATTGCATTTTGAAAGAATTGGATTTCAAAATGTCTCTGTATGTTTCAAGTTAATCTGCTGGGATACTCCTTCCTTATATATTTGATTTCAGTGACACACACAGCCCTGCAGTGCATCCTGAATTTGCATTCTCTTCTTTGTTTGACTAAGGCAAGCAATGCACGCAACTAAAACGTGGTTTGGAATTTTTAAAATTTTTTTTAAAGAGAGACATTAATACAGCGTCAGCCACTAGGTGGCCCGCGGGCCGGATCCGGCCCGCGACAGCTTTTTCTCCGGCCCGCCGGCAGTACAGAAAAGCAAAAATCAAATTTTGCGGAAATAATTTTAATTTTTCTACAATAGTATGTGTTTACTTCCAAAAACTACATTATCTATTAAGTGACCCCCGCCAGTAAGTCTGAAAAATCCTTTTTTTTCCTGAGACTGCCAAAAAAAATTTAAAAAAAAAAAAAAAAAAAAAAAAAAAGCGCAATAGTTTGAATTATTACCAATGACGCTTTCCTTCGCATTGCTTAGTTTTGTACTTATGATAACCTACCTCCTCGATTTGTGAGTGGCACAATTCGATTTCTGCTTTTCTGAATGTGATGGGCAGGAGTTGGGTGCTTTAATGAATCTCTTTTGTTTTGACGTGAAAAGAAGTATGGCGATCTCTATGATTCCAGTGCAATAATGGCGTCGGAGACTAATTTTCAATCCTAAGTAGAGAGTGAAAAGCGGACCGGCCGTCATAGCCACTCAATAAACATCGACTAAAATTGAAGATTTAAGAGGTATGGTTTAATTATCTTTATTGATTATGAGTTTATGTCAAGTCACATTGTAATATTGTCACTATAGATTAATTTCTATTATGACTTTGATTGACGATGTAAAGAAAATTATTTTTTTAATTATTTGAAACAAGAATCAAATATCAATTGTTTTTTATTAATATAAAAAAGTTAAATTATTGTTTCAGTTTTCAAAATTGTTTTGTATTGTTGAATCTTTAGTAATTGTCACATTTCTAACTTTGAGCATATATGTAGTAAAGCAATATATTTATTGGCTTATTCGGTATAAATCTGCGGCCCGCGGAAGGTTCTAACATAAGTAATGCGGCCCGCCTCTAAAAGTTAGTGGCGAACGCTGCATTAATAGATACTAAAAAAATAAATATGCTGCTATTGATCAGTTAGCTCAGTATACGTTGTGATAATATATATTTTGGGATGATTCCTACATTACAAACGAGTTCATAAAAATATCATCTGATAGATTTGGTTCGAAGTTAGTGTAAGATGTTTCGGATTAGAATTCTGGCGTCAAGCTACAAGGCCCCTTGCCATTTTTATACCTAACGTATTATTACTGTTGTATTATTGAAAGGGTGAAATATTTAGTTCCCACATTTCCTGGAGCAGGTGCATACGAACGCTTCAACAATTTCAAGAAGCAAAATCCGAACCTGACCACCCTGATCGCCATAGGAGGGAGGATCGACGAATCTAAGAAGTTCGAGGAAGCTAAGAAGTATTCCGAGATGGCCGGAAATCCCGACGCGAGGGCCACGTTCGCCAAGAGTGTGGTGGACTTCTGTCTTAAGTACAACTTCGACGGACTGGACATAAAGTGGCTGTACCCGAACTATAAAAGGAAATATCCACAGGATAAGCAGAACTTCGTCACTCTGCTGAAGGTGAGGCATCAAATAACATTTGGAATTGTGATTTATGAAGGACCGGGGCGGTAAATTTTGCTCATGCTGCATTGCCAGATTCGAAAATTCATCGGTGAAAGCTGGCTTTTGCATGACTTTTCTCTGCAAATTTACTATCATAGTCAGATAATAGAAATAAGTTCAGGTACTGCTACCGAATCGTGGTCAGATATTAATTGTGACCGATGTGTTTGGATCATTGGTCTAAGAATGGACAGTTCCCGCATTTTTAAAAAAAAAAATTTATTCGATTCTACATGTCTCGAAATGACCATTAGCACAAAAATTTATATTCTCCACGCTTTTTTTTTAATTTGCATTAAGTTTGCCTGTCAGATTTTTGCGGGAAAACGGACCTTTTTTTTTGTGACTCCATTGTGACGTCACCGCTTCCTAAATATCTGCATATGTCACGTAGCTGTTGCGGCTGTTAAAAAGTTGTTATCATGGAAATTTCAAATACATGTTTCCTCGTCATTTTGTTTTGAGATAATTTGATTGAATTTTTTCTTAAAATGTCTAAAATTTTCTACAAATATTGTATCGTGCCAATGTGCGAAAGCACAACCAAAACAACTCCTGACAAAATTTTCATTTAAGTACCACGGAATGAAAATACTCGAAAAAAGTGGTACCAAGCGATGAAGAATGACAATGGAAAGTATATACCACTCTCGACAAAGACTGTACATTATGTTTGTGAAGATCATTTTGAAATAAGTTACATTTATGATAATTTTTATATTAGGAAAATTAAAGAATATTTGCCTTTTAAGTTTAAAACAAGCTACATGTTAGGAAAGCTATTCTATATTTTTGTAAACATCAAGTGCAAAGTAATGGGTCAAAATTGAAAGTCCGGTAGTGATTCTGCGCCAAGAATTGTTTACATAAAACAACGCCAAATTATGTTCACTTGTCATTAAAAAAAATGGCGGGGCAGCCATTTTTGGCAAAAATCACCATTGCGCAGAATTTGTACCGGACTTGGATGTTGACAACGGCCTCCTTTAACGAAAAAATACTGATATTTTCCCACCAAACTTTTTACTCCAAGCACAACAAAACCATTCAAGTTAATTAAAGCAGGGGATCTTGCCTATTGGCTTTTACGCCACAGGTTTCCGCTGTTACAAAATCCATATTCTTGCTGAAATAGACAGCCATCATTGTCGAGTCAATTTTTGGCAAATTGTCCAGTTGGCCTCTTACAAAATCAGGTTCCATTTTTGCAATTAAGTAAAAAACAAATACCTACAAAATTGGCGATCAAAAATATTTGATAAACGGCAACTACTAAGTAGAAACTATAGAGTATATAGCTGACATTTTGTGGTAGAAACCTCACCATAACAACAAGACGGAGTGATGGGATTACGTCCCCGAACCTTTCGGGACCTTGACGTCATATTCAAAATCGGCCCGTTTTGAATGGATCGCAATTTGAGGGTGTTGTGCGCATTTTCTTTTCTTAATATTTAAATAACTAATTTTTTTAAAGAACTTTTATTTGAATACTTAGAAATCAGAAAGAAATTCTTTATAAATATAAATCAATTTCATTCGTTTTTTAAAAATGCGGAATTGTCCATTGTGATTCAGCGATTGCTTCTAGGTTATTATAGCATCTTGCATCAAAATCTAACAAATATTTGTGTTTATTACTTTAGGAAAAGCTAAATGGAGAAGTCCTGTTCTTTTGACCTTGTTTCACAAATTTAGACGCTAATATAGACAACAAAAAGTCAGTTTAATAAAAACAAACGAGTTGAATTGCAACAATAATTGCACTGTATAAAAGGCGGCGGTCGCCATACCATGCATGTAAATTTTGGGGAAATTTAATGACTGAACTATCTTCTTGCTAAAGTTGACAAAATATAACTAAATCGCTCCCCATTTCGATTCTATAATAAAAAATGTCACCCAAATGCCGATTTCAAACATCTTGTCAACACTTGACATACAAAAAAAGCTCTAATAATATCTCTCATTTCAGTCAAGTGTGACCTTCCCATAGATTTACTTTCCTAAAATTAGCATTCTTCTGGTTTAACATTAAAGCCTTGGTGGTTGAAATTCTTGTCCAAATTTCTATAATCTTAATAGTTTTATCGTGGCCTTCAAACTGACATTTGTCATTTTTCAAGATACCTATGACATGTTGAATGTCGTTGGACTCGTCTTGAAGTATTTTGATCGTTGGTGGTACCGGATGTATCATCAGTGGAATCACATTCTGTTGGTCATTTTTCAAGATACGTATGGCATGTTGGGTGTCGTTGCACTCGTCTTGAAATATTATGATCGTTGGTGGTACTGGATGTACCATCAGTAGTATCACACTCTGTTGATCATTTTTTAAGATACCTATGGCATGTTGGGTGTCGCTGTACTTGTCTTAAAATATTACGACCGTTGGTGGTACCATTTTCGGTTTGTCATTTTTCAAGATAGCTATGGCATGTGGCAGGTCCTTGAACTCGTCTTGAGGAGTCGAGTATGTTAGTGGTGCCGGATGTACCATGTATGGTACCATTTCCAGTCGGTCAATTTTCAAGATAGCTATAGCATGTTAGGAGTCGCACTATGCTATAGCCTAAGGGTATTGTTTTCAACTGGTCAAAAGTGTGATCCGGTGTCCGTCCCTATTTAATGTTTGGGCATTCGCCGGAAAGGCATTGTGTGGGCATGCGCCTGCTTGTATAAAAAGAGATATAGTATCCTGATGTTGTTCAGTTGCATCGATGTTTTATAAAATTCATATACAAAAACGATCTTATAATGGGCTTGGATTTAAGGCCCAGGGTAAACTTTTGACGATTAAAATGTTTAAAAAAAATTTTTAATATTTTTTTTTATTGTTTCATCTTGCAGGAACTTAAAGAGACATTCGAGCCTCACGGTCTGCTCCTGACAGCTGGAGTTGTAACAAGAAAACGCGCAATGGACGCTGCTTATGACATTCCTGGAATGGCCAAGTGAGTGATAACTCGAATGACATTTCTTCAAAACGTAAACATTTCATTTTATTTTTTCCAGCTAATTAAAATTTGGATGTGATATTTCTGTTTTCAAACTTTCAGCAATAAGTGTATACAACTACCTAATATCAATGCCGTTGAAAAAATCGCTGAAGCATCCTGAACTGTTTATATCTCTAAACTTCGTCAACTTGTGTCATTTGCAGGTACCTGGACTTCATCAATGTTGAGGCTTTTGATCTTCATGGTCCATGGGAAAACGTGACAGGGCTAAATTCCCCACTGTACGGTAGGGACGGAGAAAAGGACGAAAGTATATATTACAATGTGGTATGTAGAGTTACTTATTACGCTATGTTAATTTTTTTTTTCTAATGGCGGGCCTAAGTATTTACAGTCACTTTTGTGCTCACAGTCGCCGGTAGACCGGTCGGTACCCATCACAAGATCGGTAGCGATGGCCACTTGTGAAGGGGCACCCATTGGGAAAACCATCGTTGCCCCTAACTTAGGACATCCATATCTTAACTTGGATTCGAACCGAGATTCACCAGCGTAATAGTCTGATGCGCTAACTACTACTATACTGAATGGGTGACTTACGCCATGTTATCACTATAAGGATTGTTTTTAATGTAAGTTAAAATCTATATATTTAAAACTGAGTTGTCTGAACCTTATACAAATCCACAGTTTTGCACCTAGAGCCACGAAATTTGGTACATAGAAGCTTTAGCACACGGAGATTGTAGATAACAACTTTTACATTCTATTAAAAGTTGCTTTCATTAAAAGTTAGTGATATTTAAAAAAATTCTTGGAATGGCAACGATATTTTTTTTACTACATCAGAATAAAACCAAAAAAGTTATTTTAATGTGTCCTCTTTATTTTTCTGAATATTTTTTATGAATTACAGTCGCCTTTCTAATAAGCTATTCAAATTTTATTGTAATATTGCAATATATTTACTGTCAGTCGATACCGTAAATAACTTCAGCGCATGTGCAGTTTTAAAGTATTATTTTTCATGCATTGTTTTGTTTACTACACGTTTTAAATTCATCCTGTTTTTGTTTACATTTTGTGTTGTCATTAAAGATGTAATGTGCACAGCGGGTATTGACATTTTGATTTTATTTAATGGGCAATTCTCGGGCTGATGCACGGGACATTTTGCGCTCTTTTTTGTACTCTAAAACAAATTAGAATGACAAATTAATGATGAATTTAGTAGTTATGTTTTCGTTTTCTATAATTTTAGTTGTTCCCAAAATTTTATGGAAAAATAATTGTTTTAACTAGGTCAAATATGCATTTATAGTATTAATATGCATATCTAGGTCATATATGCACTCAAACGCAAACACAAAAGCCTAAGACAAAGGTGTTCTACATAAAGACATCTCACGCGATAATACTATTTGGCAAAAGGCAGTTATAGTTAGTGGCGGTAGGGATTAACATATAACAAAACCAATGCATCGGGGGAAAAAAACACTCTTTCTTCAGAATACTCTAAAAACAACAGATAAAATACAAGGTTAAAATTTTATGAATGGGTGCTTGTGCCATCTGAAAACAGAAAATATCCTGGCTTAATATAGTTTCAAGGTTCAAAGAACACTTTGAAACAGTGGCGTAGCCAGGATTTTTTTTTCGGGGGGGGGGCAGAAACAAAAATTGTAAATCATGATAAATGAATAATTTGGGTTTGTATACTTAGTAATTTCTGAGGTGCCAACTTCAGTTTGTAGACATGTGATCTCCTTAATAATCTCAAATATCCCTCTTCAACTTTTAGTAATATTCAGAAATGGTTATTTTTCTTTACACATTAAATTAAAATGTTAATAAATAGAATACCAAATGACACTATAACGATTCAACCTGCTAATAACACAAAATATTTCCAAAATTCAGAAACAAATCCCTAAAAATTCAGGACAATCCATAAGAACTTGCATATCTCTGTATTTTCTCACTAGCCAATTTAACAACATGGCTTTTTTAACATAAAATTTTTGTTTTAAAGAATTCTTGTATAAGTCCACTTTAGCTTAGAGAAGGGCAAAAAAAAGAAGGGGGGGGGGAAGAGAAAAAAAAAGGGGGGGGGGGAAACAGTTAGTGTCCAATTAAAAATAAAAATTGGGGCTTCAAATCAGACACTATAATTAACACACATGTAAGCAACTTGGTTTGTACTCTTAGTGTTAATAAAATTCAGTTGTTTCGTGGGTTAGACACAGCTGAATTACACCAAATAATATTTTATTTTAATCCTTTCTTTAAAAGTTATCGGACACAATAGGTTCATTTATAAAAATCTTGTTTTATTCATAAAGTTCTTGTTTTCTGGAAATAATGATGATAAAGAGTTGAAAACAACAGGATAATGACTGATTTTTTAAAAAACTTATTCTGTAATTACTATATGTAAAACTATAATTTAAAAATTCCCATTTCAAAATATCAATTCGACATACAAACTCATTTTACACATTGATTTGTGTGCAATAAGTTAACTCGTGCAAATGCTTGTCTAAACGGTATTTCTTTGTGCACTTTTCTATCAGGTAGATTATCAAAGTATCTATATATTTAATAGGCAATACGTTTTTGGGGTTAGTCCGTCCGCCTAAACTGCTCAACCAATTTCAATGATCAAGGTGTCATTTTAAAGGAAATAAGCTGTAGATTTGCCAAAACGTGCCAAAATAATTTATTAACACTTCATTAATTAGTTAAATTTCAATATTTTTCCTCATTAAGCTACTACAAAGCCTCAATGATTTTGAATATATGAATGGCAACATCCTTACGTATGTAAACAACAAACCCGACGACGCGACGTCCAACGCGAGGCATTTTCTGGATAGAAATACTTCAAAATAATAATTACTCTAATACAAAAATGCTTCAGAAAAACAGAAAAAATCAACTTTGAAACGAAGAGTTTAAAAAAGCTTTAAAATTAGCAACGGGTTTGTTGTTGGTTTGAAATTGATTGAGCAGTTTAGGCGGACGGACTAACCCCAAAAAACGTATTGCCTATTAAATATATAGATTAATTTAATAGTTACGATGATGCAAGAATAAATAGGTCCAAGATATGTACATATCTTTTGGATTAGAATTTCGGATAATCCAGACTTTTCGAGAAAGTTATCTGCTGAAACATGTTCCGGAGGTCGCCGGGTTGCATTCAGCGCTAAATCAACAACTTTCAAAAAGTCGCTAAGAGGTATTGTGCAGTAAATCTGAACCTATATTCATTTCTAATCAGTACAAATTCAACTATTACGAATTAAAAACTATCAAAATAACGACTAAAACCACCCAATCAACTTCAAAATCTCATATGAAATTTAAAATTTTTTTTTACAAAATAGGGTTAATTTTCTCGCCAAATTTGATTTTCGAAAAATTCCGGTTGATTGAATGCCGGATAATTGGCCTTTCTTTGTTTTATTTTATCTTCTAAGAATCGCAAAAAAGATTATGCGAACATATAATTCCTTCGATAGGAAATTTCGATAAGCAACTTTAATTATTTTGGCGCTTCATACGAAACCAGCCCGTAAATTTTAATTGTTCAATGAAATAACCGATCTTTTTTAAATATATGTACAATATTGTTTATTTTTGGGGTTTTCCAATAACTTTTTATTACGTTGCCACACTGTCCCTGCTTAAAGCGTCTCGGCAGCAGTAGGATAATGACGTGGTAAGTATTCTCTTCATAAATAACAAAACGTTTTCAGTTTCATGGCATTATGCAGCTGACGCTTCACTTTGAGGCGAGCAAAGCGAGCCAAGGGGATTGCATAGCAATCCAGGGGGTTGGCGAGCGTCAGCGAGCAGGGGGCTGAGCCCCCTAGTTAAAATATTATTGCAATAAAAATGTCGAATATATTTTTTCAATATTTTAAAATTACTTATTAATTACTTACCATGTTCTTATACAAGTGAGTAGCAACGATTACGAATTGTAAAGCGAGAGTTGCCATGGAGACTCTGGTGTAGTTTTAAAAAGAATATCTGTAATTCTAAAAATAATAATATCTGTTCGTATTCGAAAGATTGGTTGATGTTTGTCAAAATTAATGTGTTCGTCGTAATACTGTGGAATTCTTTATTAATAGTTATCCATAACTACGAAACTTCGAACCTGATCTGCTTGATGGTTTTAATTCAACAAGGTCAAGGAGGGAGAGGGTTAGGCCGCCATTGAGAACGGTCGGAAAAGAACAGCTCCCCCATTAGAAGTTCTTCATAAGTTTGAAATAAATATCGTTAAGTTTTTAAAAGACGGCAGTTAGAGTTACAGGAAGAACGAATAAAACTTGATAAATAAAAATAATGTACAATCATGATACTTAAAAAATCGAATAAAATTTTTTCACTTTTAATCATTTCGGGGGGAGGGGGGGGGGGGCGGTGGGCCCCTCCCTGTCTACGCCGCTGCTTTGAAATTTCTTTATTGGTAAAAGCAGGATGGAAGACTTTGAAATGGCCAGTTAATGAACATAAACTTACCTTTTCCGCTAAGGAAATTATTAAAAAATTAAATTCCTCAGATGAAAAAACCTCTCGTGGATATCTCACATTCGAAAATCTGGAGTGATGATTGGGACACATGCATAAGTATTTAATATATGTGTAAGACTTATTTACTTTCCCTTTTTTAAGGAGTAAGATATTGATTTAGAAATTTTTTAAAGTAAATATGGAATTTTACAAAAATTGTATTTAAAATAATTTGTATACTTAAAAATATTGCTTTGACACAATTGTCAAATTACTGACGCATGGGACATATGTGTTTTCTAAAATAACAAATTTAATTAATTTTGTATTTTTTTTTTTAAGAAATTGCACACCAGTTTGTGATTAAATTTTAAAATAAAAAAATAAACTTTTGTAAAAATTAAAAAATATTTTTATTTAAAAAAAAAATGCATGTTTTTCACCGACGCACGGGACATGTGTAAGGACATGTACTTTGAACTTAATTTCATTACTTTTTTTTTTTTTACCTAGAATGCAATATTATTAGAATTTTATATTTCTACTAATTATAATGACTACATTAAGTACAATTTTGTTTGTTTTTCTTAAATTTGTTCCGTTAAAAACGTCGATGTATTATACTCTGTTTTACATAATTTGGAATCAATGTAATGACTGAACTTTCAAGGTCAAAAATTTAAATCAATTTGAACATTTGATCCATTACTTTTATATTCCTTCGAGATCTTTTTTAGGTGTGGTGGTTTCAGTTTTCAGAGAATTGTCCAGATAATTGTTGTCGCAATAATTGTGTACTTAGAAATCTTGCTTTGACGTAATTATTAAAAAACTGATCCACGGGACACACCTTTTTTCTAAAATAACAACTGAAATATTTTTTTTTTGTTGTTTTAAGAATTTGCACAGCACTTCGTGATTGAATTTTAAAAGAAAAAATGAAGTTTTATAAAAATTGAAATTTAAAATATATTTTTATTAAAAAAAAAATTGCATGTTTCAACTGACGCACGGGACATGTGTAAGGACTTAAACTTTGAGCTTAGTTTCATAACTTTTTCTACTTAGAATGTAATATTATTGGACTTTGTATTTCTACTAATTAGAATGACTACATTAGACACATTCTTTATAGTTTTCTTGAATTTTTTTCTTTTAAAAAACACCTATTTGTCATACTCTGTTTTACATAATTAAGAATCATTCAAATTATTGAACTTTCAATGTCAAAAAGTTAAATCAAATTGTGTCACTAAATTTTTTTTTTTTTGCATTTTCATGATACTTTTTGGACATCCAACTTTAATAACAATTCTTTACTTTTACATTCCTTCTATGTTTTTTTTAGGTGTAGTAGTTTCAGTTTTCAGAGAATTGCCCTAATGAGTATTTATAACATTTAAACAAAATAAATTCGTTAAATTCCTATGTATTTTATTAGCAAATATCTTCTGCATTGCAGTTATCTATAATAATAAAACAAGCTGTGTGTCTGTCTGCTGTGACTCTGTGGATCTATAGAAACCTACTTAAAATTGGAGTAGAGCTCTGAAATTTTCAACACAAGAAGTTTTGGCCTTCTAATTTTATGTATGTTAAACAGAATGTTAAAATTTTGATTAGTTATTTTTTAATTAATATTTTAATTAATTTTTTTACAAAGTGACTTCAAATTGACATACAGCTCTTAAATTTTCAATATAAGTAGTTTTAATCTTCTAATTGGACTTTTGAAAAACAGAATGTTAAAGTTTTAATTAGTTATTGTTTAATTAAATTTCTTAATTAATCAACAATTTTTTTTACAAAACGACTTCTAATAGGGTTACAGCTCTGAAATTTGCAACAAAAGTAATTTTGGCCTTCTTATTGAACTATTGAAAAACAGAATTTTAAATTTGTTGTTAGTTTTTTTTAATTAATTTTTTTAAATAATTAATATTTTACAAAACGGTTTCTAATAGGGCTACAGCTCTGAAATTTTCAACATAAGTAGTATTAGCCTACTAATTGGACTTTTAAAAAAGAGAATTTCAAATTTTTATTTAGTTCCTTTTAATTAATTTTTTTATTTAATTAAATAACTATTTTACAAAACGATTTCCAATAGGGCTACAGCTCTGAAATTTCCAACATAAGTAGTTTTGGCCTACTAATTGGACTTTTAAAAAACAGAATTTTAAATTTTTAATTAATTAACCAATATTTTACAAAACGATTTCTACTTGGGCTACAGTTCTGAAATTTTCAACACAAGTAGTTTTGGCATTCTAATTGGCAAAAAGAATGTTAAAATTTTAATTTGATTTTTTATTAATTTTTTCAAGTTAATATTTTCACAAAAAGCGACTTCTAATGGGCCTAGAGCTCTGAAAGTTTCAACATAAGTAGTTTTGGCCTTCTAATTTTGCTTTCCACAAACACGTGTTAAAATAATCTTAAAGGGGTGTTGTGTTATTGTATTAAAGGGGGATTTTTGTGTGTGTCTCGACAGGGGAGAGGTTTCTAATATTAAGGCTTTACGTAGCAATTATAGATTTTAATGAGTGAAGCGAGCTTATGCTTACGCAATAATGAACCTTTCAGCGAGAGAAGCGAACCTATTCTTGCATAGTAATAAACCTTTCAACGAGTGTAGTAAGCCTGTACTTATGTGTCAATGAACTTTTCAGCGAATGAAGCGAGCTTGATTTTGCGTAGCGATGAACCTTCCTGAGAGCGAATCGCCAGAAACTGGGACCTATACACTAATGACAGATTTCAGCAACGCGAGGTCTTACAGCTAGCTAAAATATTGCATACGTTAAAATTTCGTAGCGAAGCACAGGTATTCAGACAGTCATCAGTTAGCATTTAAAAGTTCGTTTATCAACAACGTTGATGCCGTTATGGGATGTTTTCAGTCGATTTTGGTCAACTTAATAAATCTATTCTATCTTTTTTCCAGGATGCGTCCATTAAAAGATCGAATGTAAAAAGGTCGTCTAATGCGAAACACCTACCTATATCATTAGGTGTGTTGTATGGCACCGCATTGACCAATATTGGTACTATATCCTTTCATTTGGGTCGACCAAACGGTATAGTGGTTAGCGTGCTAGCTTCTAGACCGCGAGGTTGTGAGTTCGAGTCCCGTGCTATGCATGGATGTTTGTAAATGTATGTTGGCTTGTCTAATGACGAATGTTTCAGCGTATTATAGCCCTCGTGTTGCTGACGGCGCCAGATAATCTGAAAACAACCAACCATGCCATTTGGCAATAATTTTTCAGTGGGCGAACAATTTGGAATTTGGTAGATAACGCTATCGTTTCAATGCCTGCTAATTTTTCTCTTAGTACAGATTTTGTTTGGTTTAAAAAAAAAATTAAGAACTTGGTACTTTATATTTTCTTGATTATTTTTAAAACAGAGATTAGAGTTGCATTATAGACACCTGGCATATTTTGTTGAGTATGTATACCGGTGTTTTGTAAAAGTTAAAAAAAAAAAAAAAAAAAAATTTTAAATTGTCGAATTTTTTTTGTTTGGATTAATTTAAATTATGTATCTAACTTCATTTGATGAGAATGAGTCAGAATATATATAGAATCTAGCATAGCAACGAATTCTTTAAACTCAATTTGATTTCATTACTTGCAGCCTCAATTGTAGATTCGACAAAGATTACTGATATTCACTGAAAACTTTCAAATCATTTCGACATTTGCTAATATGCCGCCAAAGAGAAGAACGAATATAAATGCTAAGTATATCGCATCTGTCGCCAAGAGAGCTAGGGCATCACCGTTGCAAAAACAGCATCGACTGGAGAATGACCGAGAGCGTTATTACAAAATGAACGAAAATATGCATCTGTTACAGAACATTGAAAGCTGATCACCTACGACAACTAATCCGAAGAAATTCCGAGTCTATGTAACACAGAACTGACAGATGTCCTTCAACGCGTCCGCAGCAGCGCGGGGCCACACAGCTAGTGATTTTTATAATACTGAATCAAAATCCTGTTTACTTGTACATGATGCACGACTAGTAAAATAGTTTAATTATTGCAACATGAATTGAATAAGTCTTTTTTCGTTACACTAATCAGACTTTTCTCAAATAAAAAAGAATTCAAACTACCCAAAATTTGGAATTCATAAAATGCAGTGGCGTACTATAAATTATTATAATGTCATTTTGAAATTCACCTTTTTGACATTGGTTTACTTTTTTTTTTACCTAAACAACTAACTACCAGACAATGGTTAACTTTTGATGGAAAGATGTATCAACTTGACCATCCAAAATAACATAGATAGAACCACTGCAAAAGCCATTTTCAATAACTTTACGCCAACATAGACACGTAATGCCGATTCATTTTGCATTTTCAGGACTATGCCATCAATTACTGGATCGAACGGGGGGCTCCAAGGAGCAAGGTGATCTTAGGGATGGCTATGCTTGGTCGATCCTTCATTCTTAGAGACACATCTAAGACTGGGATCGGAGCCCCTGCCATCGGACGTGGCACTCATGGGCCTTTGATCAATATAAAAGGCGTGCTCGGATACAACGAGGTAAGCTCAATTTATAGAAACAACAGGTTGAGGAGGTGATTACTCTGCAAACTTGATAAATCAATACCTAAACTTGATATGAAACAATTCTCATTCTAACGGTTTTTCTTACATAATGTTGGTTTTTCAGATTTGTTCGTTATGGAAGGAGGGATGGCAAGAAGTTTTTGATCTTCAATCGAAATCACCTTACGCGTTTAAGGGTGACCAGTGGGTAGGATACGACAACAAGAGGAGTATCGGAATTAAGGTGATTTGAAAAATAGTTCTTCACCTCTATTGATAAAAGCCATAGCTCTCAATGTCTCACTATTAATTCTCTCACTTCTTACATAGCTACAACTCTAATATTCGGTATAAATAACTGCAAGGATGACAATAGAAAACGTAGGCTACTCCGATATCGATTGACCATTTTTAAGGGGGGGGGGGGGAAGGTAACGTTCGAAATGTAGAATATTCCTGTTTCCTACTTGTTATCAGAATAAGAAAAATGATAATTCATACTCATGTTGCTAAAGCTTTACATATTAAGATAAAGCTATCACAATTTCAATGTACAACTCGAAGAAGGTCCAACAGAATAGTTGTGGAACATTCAAATTTTTTATTTTTCATTTATCTTGGAAGCTGAAAATTTGTAATAAATGTTTTCATAGATTAACATAATGATGACAAATATATATAATGTCTTACTTCTCTTAAGGTGTTGAAAAGGGTAAAAACGTTCTAAATCTGCTATACCTCAACGGCCTTCTTTCATGGAAGCCTGGACTCTAAAAACTTAAAAACATTTCAATTTGCTTTTCTTAATTATTCAATCGTGCCAACATTTCATAAAATACAGGGGTTCGCATTGTTTTTTCCAAAATAAAATTATTAGGTGTTTCTAACGACTTTTTAAGGACAAAGATTTGTTTTATAAGGATCAGTCAAAACATGTGCGTGATTAACAAGTGGTTGTATAGGAGATATTCTAGTGCGAGTACTACAGGAGGGGGTCTAAATTGTGCCAGAACATTGTTTGGGAACATCTGATCAAGGAAAAAGGCCTTGCATTTTGAGTTTCGAATGGGAGAAAGCCCTTGTATCATTTAGGTGCGATTATTAGAGGTCGGAAAAATCTATGAAAAAAATATCGATATTGTATCGTTGCATGGAAAAATATATCGATAAAATATCGATATCCTATATATTTCATGATTTTTTATTTGATTTTCAGTTTTGCTAGAAAAGAAGTTTTTCGGGGCATATTTCTACTTTTCATGATTGCTTTTTAGTAAGGTGACTACTTTTTACTTTCAATTTACCCATATACTTACATAGTATAATAAAAGTATAGCATTCAGTCAAAAAAAAAAAAAAATATCCCTTGCAGGGAATTTTTTTTTTTTCCCCCTGCATTTCTCCAAGTTTTGGAACATCCTGGTTTCAAAAAAGTGGCCCAGAAAAAATTTCTGTCTGTGTATAAATGGTCAGCATAACTCCCGAACAAATTGACCTATGATGTTCAAATTTGATGTGCGAGTTAGAGGAGGCCATGGTACCTACCATTAAGGTTTTCGTCAAAATCGCGCAAGCGTATAAGGTTTAAATCAGGAAAAAATCATGTTCTTCAGCAATTACTAAAAAACGGCTCTAACGATTTTGATTAAAATCTCTGTGCTAATGCCTTTTAAGGAGTTCTAATCGTCCGCACCTTCGAAATTTCCGTAGAAATGCATAAAAAGTTGAAAAATGAACTTGAGCATAGCCCATCAACGATAGATTTTTTTTTCTGTTTCATACACAAGAAAGTGCAATGTAAGGGTTACCGAATAACATCGCCAATTTCGCCATTTTGGCGGTGCTTTTTCTCCATGTAAAAACAATTGCCAAAAATATCGTCAATTTGGCCATTTTTATTTAAATGAGTGAAAATATGAAAATGGTTCATAACAGCAATATAAAATTTTAATGCAATGACCAATATTATAGAGTAATTGAATGTTGTGCGATGATCCACACCCTTAGTTCCAAATGAAGTAGATCTATTACAAAAAAAAAAGTTATTTTCGTTTAATTGTTGCAGTGATTTTAACAAAAATTTAGAACTTTTCTCAATAGCATTTAATGGCAACGATGAATACTTAGCATAACATTTTTACAATGTACATAATTGAAAAATTAACAGAGGAATGAATATATATCTAAATAAAAAATTGTATAGGAGTCATTCTATTTGAAACGTGACTTGTACAGTACCCCCCCCCCCAAAAAAAACAGAACGATGGTTATATCTTCGGTTCTAATTATCGTAGAATCTTACGGTTTGCACCAAAATGTTTTGCATACGATTTTCTATATATCTAATGCAATTTTTTTTTCTTGAGGGACCGTTTACTAAGTAAAAGTAACGCTATCTTCGAAAATTTCAATACGAACCCATATTTTTTATCATTTCATTCGATTCAGAATACATCATTTACTCTATATACCAAATTTCAATGCATTATGTTGAAAAACACGTCACTTATGAGCGAAAATGTTTCGACCATTTTTTGACCGATCTTCAGGGAGAATTTCCATAAAACGAAAGGTATTTTTAAGGTTCTTCTTCACAGCGGGAGAATCGAACGGCGTTTCACGACGTTATAAAATACAAATATTAGTCTAAAATTGCATAGAAACTACTTGAATTTATAGGGACATGTTTAAGATTAATACAAAAATAGCAAGTAAACGCAAAAGTAACATAATTTATTTACAACGTTAAAGATGTGCATTCTTTACACGAAATAAATAAAATATCGAAAACTGTAATTGCAGAAGTATAACGTATACTACTGATAATTAGAAAATTAATAAATATAAAATGTAGGTATTAGCAAACAGTATTCAGCAAAGTGTGATTATTTTACAGAAACATTTCAATGTAAACACAAATGTAACTTGATCGTTGAAATTATTTATAAAATGAAAAAATCACATGATTCCGTAAAATGTTTAAAGGATGACTTATTGAAATTGCTTAAAAAATGTTGTTTTAAATAAATGTAATTTAAGGAAGGAAATTTAAAAAAAAAAAAGATCACTGTTGAAAACCACACAAAACACATGTTCCACGATTCCAAACACGTTAGACAGATTAAAAATATACATACAAAAAATAAAACTGCTTTGTTTGTATAAAATAATATATATTTTTTTTGTAAACTCAAGAAATTCTGTTCCGATTTACCCCGCTGTTCCTATTCACCCTATTTTACGATAATTGAACGTTGTGCGATTTTCCACACCTCTAATTTATCTTGAATCTTTGATAGTTTTCAAAAGTCGTCTACTATACGGTCCCTTTAAGTGAGCGTTTTTTACATTTTCGCTAAAAAATCGAGAACTAAAAGTCAAAATGAAAAGAAAAAATTGTGGTGGGGTTTTAGACCATGGTGAATCTAATAAAAGCAAAAAAATATATGTTTCTATTCAAAAAAAAAATTTAAATTGTTTTATTAATTAATAATTAATTACTAAAAAAGAAATTGATGCAAAAGTTGATTGCTATTTATGTTTGGTCATTTACAAACTATCTTTTGAAAAAAAAATTACTGAAATATATCAATTATTTAAGTATTTATGGCCAAAACACCAACTTTTTTATTTAACATTAATTTATCATTTTCGTTTTATCATTTAAATTACAAACCATTCATTAGAAAATTACGAATTTTTGTATTTCGCATTATTTTTTAATGCTGAATCCAAATATGGAATAATATTATGAGGTTGCTATTGAACTTTTTAAAGTTTGGTTCTGTTTTAGTATGCAAATGACCCCTCATGATAAAAAAAAAAAAAAAACTACATACAATTATTAAAAACCTTCCACGATTTACAACGCTACCTTTTGTTTGTTATTTCAACAATTAGAACAAAAGATATAGCCATTGTTCTGATTTTTTTGGGGGGGGACTGTACTATAGCTGAGTTACTACTTGCAAATACAACATACAAAATATAAAACATAATTATGAAGTGTATGGCAAAATGTTGAATGTTGGTAAATTAATAGTTTATTTTGAAAACTTCGAGGCATGGGTACAGGGTGCAATATCTGCATAGTCTGCCATTTAACTTATGTATTTTTAAAGAAAGTCTGCTAATTTTTATTCAAAGTAAATTCATATCTTTGGAAAGTATGTCATTTGAACTGTATAATAATCATAACTTACACCTAGGCTAGCCCAGTGTCAGAGCAAAGGTGGATTTAGAATTTCGCAGCCCAAAAGGCTAAATCAGTTATTTAGAATTCTCCTTTCTTCTGCATTGACGTTTTTAATGAATAATTTCTTCTGTTCGAATTTAACTATAGTGAGTTTTTGATTAATAAAATCGGTTCATTTTACATAATCGGAACTAAGAAAGTGGAGATGTATAGGGAAAATTTTGCAAGAGCAATGCAACTTCCTAGGGCGATTTTGAAATTAAAGAGAATTTGAAGAGGTTAAAAAATAGATAACTAAATTGAAATTTTACTCTTAGAATTTTATTAACAAAACTTAAACATTTACCACTTCAAAAAAAGGTAAAGGAAAAATATATTTTCTAAACCAAAATATTAAAAAAAAAAAAAAAAAAAAAAAAAAAAATCTAATTTTGCTTGTAACCTCCGTGGTTAACACAATCCATGGAGGGTAGAAATAAGTAGATTCCCATGCTTAAAACTTAACCTAAAAGACTGAGGATACACTATCTTTGCTTTTAGAGAAGAAAGAATTGGCTATTTGATAAAAGGTAACGCCGAAAGTATGTTTAACACTATAAGGAATAACAGTAATGAACATGGAAGTTACATGAAAAAAAGAACTCACCAGATTTTTGAGGATTGGATAGCTTTTTCACAAACAATATAAAACTATGCACATCCAACATGGAAATATCACCAGACACCAACATGGCACATCACCAGACAAAATAGTTGACTTGAGCTTCACTTCAGCTCGGATAAAGACGAATGTACTGCTATCTAGTAGAATTTTAATCAAGTTAAAGATATTCTGTGGAGGTTACCTCAGCACCCAGGGACAACTTATGTGCTTAAAATAAAGTGGTAAATAAATTAAAATTTATATTTCTTTGTGATTAGTTAATTATTTATATAATAAATAAATGTTTAACCCAGATTTTTCTACAAATATACTATTAATTAGGTTTATTTCTTCAGTTAACACTAAAATATTCCTAGTAGAGCAGTTTGGCGGATTCTGTGCAAATAATTATTTACATAAAACCAACGCCAAGTTAAGTTCTGTTTTTAAATTCCATGTGTCCTGTTTCCTAACTTCTTGTGTGAATTTATTGCAAGTAGGTATTTAATTATTGATATTGTATATTTCCGAATAAATTGGAATAAACAAGATCCCCTCAATCGATCTCCATTGCAGCAATCTCTTCTAACATCAAACCAACGACTTTTTTCACAGGTCGACTACCTCATCAAGGAAAACTTAGGTGGCGGCATGATATGGGCACTGGACATGGATGACTTTCGCGGCAGATGCTTCGGAGAGAAATACCCCCTTCTCACCACCATCGCCAACAAACTCAACGGCCAAGGTGTGCAACTTCCACTATAAAGTTCCACAAAAACTGTACGCCGATCCTGGAATGGGATTCTGACAGGGCCTGATTTACCATTAGGCCCGGTCCTAGCCGGCCCCCAAATTTTGAAAGTTTTCTGAAAATTTTAAATATAATGGTCTTTTTATGGGAAGTACTGAACAAAAATAATAAAAAAATTTTAGTTTCACATCCGCAAATTCCATATTTTTTATAGTCACAGAGAGTTAAGTTAGATAGATTAACTATAAAACCTAATTAAGCAAATCTTTCCGGTTCAGCCAATCATATACAACTTCTTCATATGTACACGGAGACAAGGGCTTTACGCCGCTGTTCTCCTTCTCTCGCCTCTTGTAAAGAGATGTTCACCAACCAACCAACCATATACAACTTGTTATATTATGAAATGAAAGAGTCTTTGTGATTGATTGGTTTGCAGGCGTTTCCGTATACTTTTTTGGCCCTCCTTTTTGGTGAGATCGTGGAAACAGTGGAAAGGTTACTTTGTATTATTTACAATTATTGTTATAAAATTAAGTAATCTTTATTATTATATAATTTGTGGACCCTGTGGTAAAATGTAAGTTTAAAATATAGGAAAGTGTGCTTTAAATCAGTGTTCATGGGGGTCTTGATTAATTCAAAAGTTTTGAGCAAATCAAGATCATACTAATTATAACAAAAAAATAGTGTGAAAGTAAACTATGAGTTTTAATTGTAAAAAGTTAGTCTTAACGAATGTAGCTTGATCTGGTAATATTTTGACATAAGGAAATAAATACTTGCTATTGGGGCCCCTCTCTGAATGTTAGACCTACAGTAAAAAATTTTCTAAATCAGGCCCTGGATTCTGATGAACAGCTGATCGATATTTCAGGAATCCTTCAGACTGTTTTGCCTTCTATTACTATGTGAAGCAGCTCACCGGAGAATTTAACAGATATATCTTCAGTTGTGGTGAGGGTTCTGTTTTTGATGAGACCATCTCTAATTGCAACTTCTAGGAAATGGTTCCAGAATGGTAGGGTGTTGTAGAAAATAATAATAATAAAAAAAAAGTTTATATTTTTTGTTTTTATGTGGGTTGCTATTTTTTAAAAAGGAAAGCATCATGAGGTTAATTCATACCAGGAACGGCCTAGGAACAAAATGCTGTGTGTGCAGGAATGAGTTTTGGCACCCCTTACAATGAAAAAGGGCATAATAACCCTCCAAAAAGGACACCACCCGAAGTTGGCATATAACAGAAATTAAAAACCAAAAACAAGCAAGTAGTAATAAATATTAAAGTAAAGTATTTTCTACCTTTTCATTAATTTTATTTTTTAAAATGACTTTTTATAACAACGTGCAAAAAATTTAATATTTTTTAATCATTTTGAATCGAAAATCGTGGAGAAAATAACACTTTATCGCAAGGAGTGAGAGAAAGTAACTTTCTCGCCCTGTGGCGAAAAAGCACTTTCGTACTAGCATCTCCCACGAGAGTGAAAAGCATAGACTCTTAGTGCTCAACTATTATAAAGTCTTGGCATTGAAATGACATATTTTCAGTTCAGAAGAAATTCATTGACTTCAGTTGTCCATATTAATAAATATATGTATAAAAAATATTTTTTGCCCGTGTTTATAAAAAAATATTGTACGAAACACGTGGGAAAATACTTTTTCAAACTCATGCCATCTCACTTTCCAAATAAGAGTTTTACGTCGTTTGAAAAAGCATAACTTTCCCCATTAGTTGCATGAATAACTATTTTAAAAATGGAAAGTGACAAACAAAATACCAGGGGAAATTCACAAATCGGAGTCAATGTGCAAATTATGACAATGTAATACTATTTTTTAAAGTGCATATAAACTTGATAATTTCAATAACATTTAAAATTAAAATAATGAAAGAAATACTGATGTTTAAGTCTAGCATGCAATGAGATACAATTGGCTAAAATAAACCACATAGGACATACATGTTTTCGGTGAAAAATATTTAATTTGTCTTTTTTTTATTTCTCCATATTTGAAATATCCTAACTTTAAAAAAGTGGTCTAGAAAAAAATGTGTGTACGCGGTATGGGCGTAACTCCCGAACGAATTTACCTATGATGTTCAAATTTGGTGCATAGGTTAGTGGTTGCCATGGGATCTGCCATAAAGGTTTCCGTCAATATAGCGCATACGCAAAACATGAAAAACTCATGTTTTTCAGAAATTGCTAAAAAATGCCTCTAACAATTTTGACCCAAATCGCTATGGTAATGCCTCTTAAGGTGTTCTAAAGATCCCCACCTCCGAAATTTCCGTAAGAATGCTGTAAAGGTATAAAAAATTGAAAAACGAATCCTCGCTTCTTGGAGAGGTGAACCCACTGAAATAACGCGATAATGGAGATTCCTGCTTACTTCTTTCAAAACTGGGAGGTGATATTTCGCGTAGTAGCGGTGCTTGGATATTTCCACATGTAGATGGATGAAATTGGTTAGGTATAGGCATTTGCACGTAAATTGGTAAAGTTTGGCCATGTAAGTTTAATTTTTCTCGGTGAAAAGGAGGCTGATTGGGGGCATTAAAATATTGTTGAGGCTGATATTGAGTTGTAATTGAAGTATGTACAAAACGGGGTTGAGGATAAGTTTAGAATTGCTGATGAGAAATATGAGGTGGCTGGGAATATATTGTTTTCTTTTTTTCGTTGGTATTTCCTATAACTTTTAAAACTCCCATTTAAAATTCTAAGAATTGCTCGTCCTCAAATTTTTGCAATATGAGGCATGAGACTTAGTAAAAACGCCATTTTACGATGTTATTCTCTTTCTATTGCTTTTAAAAATCTTAGTTTAATTTCATCAGGTACCTTTCACATCCTAGTTTTTGGTGTACTTGATTTTATAACTACTAGAGTAGATACATCGAAAACATCAGCGGAAGCTGTGTTTCTATGTGCGTTATTATGTAAAAGTTATTAGTATTTCTTATGTATTAATAATTGATAAATAACCAAACTAATAAGTAATCAAACTGCAACTTCAGTGGTTCGAGGCCAACTCGCTATCCGACATAAGGTCGGCTAATGTGAAAGCCCCCAATTGGTTATGTGGACTACTGAATCATCCGCAGTCGGTCTGAAGCCGGATGTTTCAGTGGTCCCCGACCGCTGCAAACACGCGTTCTTCCGATTTTTTCACTCTGTCGAGTAATGTGAAAGGCGCAATTCACTTCTTCAACCCACTAAAAGAATTTGGTCTTCCTACTTTTTGTCGATCGACAAAAGTAGGATAATGTGAAAGGAGCCTTATTCTGACTACAATAACATAAAGAAAATACCATATTTTATCGGAATGTCCAGATTTTAACTCTATTCGAATGCATCTTTTTAAATCAAGAAACCCATCGTTTTCATCACTTTTAAATTTACCCCATCATGAGAATCTTTTTAGTTTTTTTTACCTAATTAGGGTTAGTAGTATACGCTTGATCGCATCTGTATCACTGCCAAGCCGTCAAGTCAAGGCTTCAAGTCTGATGGGCGAAATTCAGTTTTGAATGCTATTTTTTTATGAGGTAGGTTGTTGAGCTGCCTTGAATTTTGTATGTATGTGCGATATTTTCACGATGCGATATTCATTTTTGAATGCTGTTTTTTTTTTTTTTTTTTTTTTTTTTTTTTTTTATGATCAGCGTGTAGTTTTAACGTTGTGAGGCAGATGTTTTGATCGCATCTGTATCACTGTCAAGTCTAGTTGAGCGTCTAGTCGAGTATTCTGACTGGCGCGTGCCAGTCAGGGTGAATATACTAAGTGTATTCTGTCAAGTTCGAACTTTTTTTTTGTCTTGATGTGGGTGACATGATTGGGCTGACGCACGTTAGGCGATCGATAAAAAGTTTTGTTAGATTCGCGACATGAGTGAATGATAATTTTTTTACGAGATTGTCTTCTACATGTGGAGGTGTGATTAGGTCGATGTAGTTTATTGCGTGCGCTCGATAGGGTTTTGGTTCGGGTTTTTGATGGAGTGGAAAATCTATTTAATGTCTATTAACGTGCGTGCGGCTTCATTCACAATCATGAACTTGATATTAGAGACTTTCGGAGAACGCTTGGACGTTTTTATCAAAAGTGTGCTTGGTGGACGAAAGTTTGTTTCGTGTGGTGTCAGAGAGTTTATTTGGAGGCAAGATTTCTTTAACCAAAATTGGAGTATTTTTAGCCTATTGCACGAAACTGATAGAAAATCATCCTATGAGAAAAACATTTATAAAATGTAAAGCTTTTGAAGTATTAACGCGAAAGATGAAATATTTTTGATGGATAAGATGAAATGTGACCATTTTTTCCAAACAGCATGTTTCAAAATAGGTATTTTTTTATGTGTGTTGATTGTGTTGTGTGAACTGTCCTCTTTTATGTGTTGGCGTATGGTTTGCAACGAGGATGAAGGCGTAGTCGATCTATCGAATTCAACTTGTATTTATTCCGAAAACATTGGTAGACGAATATTTTTCCACGTATGTTTTGAAGAGAAGTCTAAAATATATGATCTTCGTTATTTTTTCGAAGAAGAGTTGAAACCGCAGATTATCGGCGTGCAATTGAGCAAAAGCGAATTTTTTTAATTTGTAAACAATGTTACATTTAAAGTCTCCATCTGGAACGATTATTGTCGGTGGTAGTCAGAGTGGGAAAACGACATTGGTTCGCAAAATGATAAAACATGACATTTATGGTGAGAATTTGAAAAAAAATAAAATGGTGTTATTCACATTCCCAGCCATGGTTTTTGGAGGAGCCAGACATTGAATTTGTGCAAGGATTACCCGAAAGCTATGACGATGCGGACTTGATAGTTCTCGATGACTTGATGAATCCATTAAATAACAAAGTGGCAGAACTTTTTACTATCATTTCACATCATCGTAATGTCAGCGTAATACTGTTATTGCAGAATTTGTATCCCAGATGTAGAGTTATGCGTGATATTTCGTTCAACGCTCACTATATAATTTTGTTTAAGAACTCGAGGGGCGTGAGTCAAATAAATTGTTTTTCCAGACAGCTCTGTCCACGGAATTCTCGCTTTTTAATAGATGCGTATATAAAAGCGACTGCTTTACCGTATGGCTATTTAGTTGTGGACATTCATCCGACGACGGAAGAAGATTTCCGACTGCGTGACAATTTGTTTCCCGATAATAACGGAGTATATTGGTTTTATTGTCCAAAATGAAAAAGTATTTTAATTTTCTACAAGCACTCTTGCTAGCTTCTTCTTCTTCTTCTTCTTCAAAAAAAAAAAAAAAAAAAAAAAAAAAAAGCTTTTGCTGAAAAATGCCACTACGCCTGAGATCAGGGACGACGGGAACGGGGGGCGTAGGGGGCGACTCGCCCCCCCCCCCCCAAAGTTTTGAAAAGTTGGACAGTCGGCAAATTTTCAAAAATGTTATCGAGATATTTCTTTTTCTAAAGTCGATCCACAATAAAATCGAATTAAATGGGGGGAAATAAAATGGAACAAAAATATTAAAAATATCTGAATGCAGCGTGACCCGAGTTTGACGAATCGGCAGTATAGGGGAGTCGGTGTCTTTTTTTCGGCTACAATGATGGACTGCGAACGCAAATATTACCATATAAATATTACCATAAATTTTTAGAAAGGCTGGTAGTCGGCAAATTTCTGAAATTTCATCCCTTCTTTTAAAAATCCCTACTGACGCATGTTTCAAAACATATTGAATGGAAAAAGTACAAATAATTAAACTCATCATTAGTATTATAAAATTGTGATCACAATGCAGCCTCAGTTGACGGTCGACAATTTTGAATTGGAGTAAGTATATCCTTTTTGACAGGAGCATTAAAATAATCTAATCATTGATATCTTCACTGACATTAGATAACTTTGATGTGTTACAGTCAATGGTATACTTGTACTTGTGGTACGTAAGACAAGGCCTCAAAAACCATGACATACACATTAAACGTCATTTATATAAAGTATGTAATGTATACATCATATGAGTTAAAGGTTTTATACAAAATTTCAAAACACCAAAATTTTGTATACGAAAATTGACCCCCATTTTACAAAGTTATTGCAATTAATGTCAAGTAGAACTCCATAAATAATGTTATGTACAGGATGGTCATAAAGAAACTTGGCCGATATATGGATATCTAAAGGCAGTCTCGTTCAACAGATCGAGATGAGATTTCAGGTATAGTTATTCAGAGATATAAGGTCGGAATTCTGTGAATTTCGGCAAAATGGCGCTCACTATTACCCCGGTTATAGTTACGAATAGTAACGCCTATTTTTTCCTATCTAGAAATGATCACCGCATGCGAAAACCCTAGAGAGCGTTGGAATGGTACGTGTATCACAAAAAAATGGACGCACAAAATACAGATCTGTGAACTGCCAGCAAAAACACTATCGGAGCAATGGAGGCCGCTCTCCAAATATTCAGCTTAGAAAACCGATTAAATTGCCTGTGATGGCACTCGTGAACTTTGGCCTCTGTCAAATGCAAATTTCCATCGTGCGCCTTAATCGAGTTTTTGTTGGCCGTTCGCAGAGCTTTTTTTTGGGGGGGGGGGGGTGCGCATAATGCGTCCGTTTTTTGTGATACACGTACCGTTCCATCTCTCTAGGGTTTCCTTATGCGCTGAACATTTTGCGACAGGAAAAAGTAGACGTTGTCATTTGAAAATGTCGTGCATGTAACTAACCATAACCGTGAGCGCCATTTGTTGAAATTCACAGATTCTCGAGCTCATACATCTGAATAACTATACCTGAAATCTCATCTCGATATGTTAAACGGAACGAAAGCTAAAGGCCCATATATCGGCAAAGTTTCTTTATGACCACCTTGTACTTCATATATTGAAAATGCATTCCCAAAATAATGCATGCCACTTGTAAACTGGAAGGCGATATCGAATTTATTCTAACAAAATAATCTTTGGAAAAGTGTTGAAAGGTTTATTATAATACTATCTAAAATTCTTAATGTTCCCCGTGCTCAAATAGCTGTGGACCGACATTGTCCAATACAAACAACCAGGTTCAGTGTATTGCAAATTGTGAGTATCCTTTCACTCCTATCCTCGATTTCTGACGCAGTTTGGCCTTTGTGTTGCCCTTGCGCCTAATAAATTTGAAAAACATCCAACCAACCTATCCTGGATTTCACCACTTTAATATTCGAAACACCGGGAAAAAATTGTCTTTCAGATAAATTAAGATTTTTTAGTCTAAATACCTTTAAAAATATTTCATATTGGATCAATAAATCTCAAATTAGGATCATAACCATTACAAGTGGGTAAGGGAAATGGGGGTGGGTTTTTGGAAATTTCATGTTGACAGTGATGTTTCTCTTGCTTTGAAGATCAAATGTGCAACTTGTTCTTCCTCAAGATCGGATTAACACTGCAGATTTGAATAACTTCCCCCTTTCTCCACACCTTTCCCAAAAAAACTCACACGTACTATTCCTTATATAGTTTGGTATGTTGTGCTAAAAATTATGGCATGCTTTTTTATAGAGTATTTTGTCTCTAAATTCGAAGTTCAATTAGTTGCGAATAACTTACCTTTTTGCACATAAATATTATAGTTTGGTTTAATGCTAAAGTAATCCATTTCATTTTTAATCCCGCTTAGGAAAAAAAACCTTGCATTTTCAAGTATACTTTCCTTCTTGAACAAACGATTATTGTTCAAAAAATGAGTAATATTTGCAGAAATTATTGCTGAAAAACCATACAACATCAGTGAAAAACCACAAAAAAATCATTAAATTAAATCCAGCAATTTTGATAAAAATATATACTCGAAGTAACTACTTTTAAGAAGTAGGTTCCTGGATTGAATTGTTACAAAAACATTAAGTTTTACTATTAACACACGTTTCAAGAAAAATCAAAATCTTTTCTTTTTTAGTTAGGAAAAGTGTTAAAAAGTATTTAAAAATTAAATAATTAACAAATTGTTTTTAATAACAGTTGTCTTTTGCAATGCAATTATAGTATCCATGAATGCCTATATGATTACTTGCAGGGAGATGTAAGGTGACAAAAGTTTTTGTTTAATCCTTGATTTTTCGAAGATGGGAATTGGATTTCCTAATTGGATGTTAGTTAATAATTGTTCATTAATGTTCTGTTCAAATTGATGAATCCATATATATATTTTTCTTGTAAATTTTACAATTTTTTTCCCACGTTACTTTATTTTTCGAAATCCAGAGGAGAAGGAGGGCAAGTGCATGTTTCTTATGTCCCTGACATTGTATCTATTATAAAAATTGCATTGCTTCGCGTAGGGAATTTTCTGTAGTAGCAATAGTCCACCAGAATTTTAAAAAGAAGAATTTTTTCAGAATTTGTTTTTTAATCAACCTTTATACAATTCATTATACAAAAGTCATAAATTTGATCAATAATTTTCATTTATTTAATTCCGTGTTAAAGTGCTATTTTCCAACCACTTTTACACGTTTAATTTTTTTTCTTTTCGAAACTGCAATTTGAAAATATATAAAAAAAAAAAAAAAAAAATGTATCGAAATGAAAATTCAGTAAACTGATAATCAGTTTACTGAATTGGTTTAAGATTGTCGGGGAAACTTCTATCTATCTGCAAGGTATAAAAGTCCCCCCCCCCCCCTACCCCCAAATAAAAACGCTTCCAAAAATAATCTCCTTTGTTTGGAGAGGAAGGGTTAATTTACTAAAAAGAAATGAAAAATTAAATGTATTTGAAAGAACTTTAACTATAATGTGATGGGAATTAAAATTTGACATTAGGTACGTATTAATAAAATGCCATAAAATATTAAAAATTGTTTAGACAGTAATTTAAAAATAATTTAAACTAATTTCCCATTAAATAAAACAATTCACAATTAAATAAAAAAAAATGCATTAACAATTAGTTTTACATTAATTAATAATTAATTATGCAGGAATTATTCATATATTAATTAAAAACTAGGGGGCTCAGCCCCCTGCTCGCTGACGCTCGCCAACCCCCTGGATTGCTATGCAATCCCCTTGGCTCGCTTTGCTCGCCTCAAAGTGAAGCGTCAGCTGCATAATGCCATGAAACTGAAAACGTTTTGTTATTTATGAAGAGAATACTTACCACGTCATTATCCTACTGCTGCCGAGACGCTTTAAGCAGGGACAGTGTGGCAACGTAATAAAAAGTTATTGGAAAACCCCAAAAATAAACAATATTGTACATATATTTAAAAAAGATCGGTTATTTCATTGAACAATTAAAATTTACGGGCTGGTTTCGTATGAAGCGTCAAAATAATTAAAGTTGCTTATCGAAATTTCCTATCGAAGGAATTATATGTTCGCATAATCTTTTTTGCGATTCTTAGAAGATAAAATAAAACAAAGAAAGGCCAATTATCCGGCATTCAATCAACCGGAATTTTTCGAAAATCAAATTTGGCGAGAAAATTAACCCTATTTTGTAAAAAAAAAATTTAAATTTCATATGAGATTTTGAAGTTGATTGGGTGGTTTTAGTCGTTATTTTGATAGTTTTTAATTCGTAATAGTTGAATTTGTACTGATTAGAAATGAATATAGGTTCAGATTTACTGCACAATACCTCTTAGCGACTTTTTGAAAGTTGTTGATTTAGCGCTGAATGCAACCCGGCGACCTCCGGAACATGTTTCAGCAGATAACTTTCTCGAAAAGTCTGGATTATCCGAAATTCTAATCCAAAAGATATGTACATATCTTGGACCTATTTATTCTTGCATCATCGTAACTATTAAATTAATCTATATATTTAATAGGCAATACGTTTTTTGGGGTTAGTCCGTCCGCCTAAACTGCTCAATCAATTTCAAACCAACAACAAACCCGTTGCTAATTTTAAAGCTTTTTTAAACTCTTCGTTTCAAAGTTGATTTTTTTTGTTTTTCTGAAGCATTTTTGTATTAGAGTAATTATTATTTTGAAGTATTTCTATCCAGAAAATGCCTCGCGTTGGACGTCGCGTCGTCGGGTTTGTTGTTTACATACGTAAGGATGTTGCCATTCATATATTCAAAATCATTGAGGCTTTGTAGTAGCTTAATGAGGAAAAATATTGAAATTTAACTAATTAATGAAGTGTTAATAAATTATTTTGGCACGTTTTGGCAAATCTACAGCTTATTTCCTTTAAAATGACACCTTGATCATTGAAATTGGTTGAGCAGTTTAGGCGGACGGACTAACCCCAAAAACGTATTGCCTATTAAATATATAGATTATGTATACGTTAATTTTACATTAATAAAAATTAGTTAACAATTTATTAGCACCTTAATTTATATTTTCTACATTTACACCGGACATGCCTTGATTTCAGTCGGCAAAAGGATGTCTACGCCCCCCCAACCAAAATTCTTAGCGACGGCCCTGCCTGAGATAAAAGCTGTATGCGAAGTCTGTCTAAATCTTTTGGAAGGTAAATGTGTAATAACTTAAAAAGTATAAATCGTTGATTCGGAAAGTGGCATGTCGTTCGACGGGACTGAAAAGCAAGACGGGACTGAAAAGTAAGGCTATTAATCAATCAAAGCGGTGTTTTCCTTCCTCTGCTATTGCCTGCTGCCGTTTCAGCTTTAGCTGGAATAGTTGGTCGTGCCATTGGAAACAGGATTTGAAAAAGTATATAAGTCGGCATTTCTTTTTATTTCCGACATCATTTTACTTTCACACGTGGATAAGTGTACGTCATTTTTGTGAGAAGATGGCCAAGCGGATGATGTTCATTCCCCCGGAATTATTTAGTGGTTATCAAAGGCGATAGTAAGATCCTGAAGTGAGACTGGAAGATGATATAGTGAGTTTGTTGGAACGTGAAAAAGTAGCCGACGGTTTTAAGGCGAAACTTCTTGGACATTTGATTACTCGCTTTCAAAAAGTGGTTCACGCACCGCCGCAGCCAATACCTGTTAGTATAGCGAAGAGTGAAAAGGAGGCTGCGAAAAGCTCCAATGGAAGGGATTATTATAATAAAGAAGAAAAGTGGCAGCAGAAGATCCCATCGTGAGTGATATCTTACAATCAGTACCCTCTGTCCCATGCGAAATATGTTCCTATAATTTTGGAAAAATTCCAAACGCGGTTGTATTCCTGGAATCCTGACGGTGAATTCGTAAAACACGACTCTCCCATAAAGAATTCGAAAATAGTAGATATCTTTTCATACATGATGAGAAATATTAAAAGGTAGGAGGCGCCAACGCATTTTAGCAAGTTTTTACCCGCTATAAAAGAGATTAACATACCGATCTCTTGGATAGGAAATCCCAAAGTGGTAAAACTTTTACAGAAAAAAAAAATGGATTGGACGAGTCGATAAATAGCGAGGTGGGAGAGTCTCCTGCCAAACGCACTGCATCGACTCCTCGTAAAAAAACGATCTTTGGTTCCACAATATTCTGCAAACGGCTTTCTGCTTCTGAAGGTGTCACGCCATAGAGACAGAGCAAGAAGTGGGTGAAATACTGAGCAACATTTACTACGACGTAGAAAATATAGCTTCGTTTGGTGGATTAGCGAAACTTTCCAAAGCTAGTGGTGTACCACAAAAGAATGGCTTATGAAACAAGACACATATTTACTCCATAAGCCCATCCGATTGAATTTCCCGCGTCGAAACGTTGTCCTATGGCATCGGTGAGCTGATGCAATGTAATTTAGTCGGCGTGTCAAAGTTTGCGAAGCAGAATAAAAACTATCGGTTTTTGCTGACGTGTATCGATGTATTTAGTAAAAAAGCTTATGTCATAGCCATGAAGAAAAATAATGCAGATTTTCTCGTGGAAGCGTTTAAGAAGCTCTTTCGCCAGACAAAAATAATCATCAATTTGCAAACGGACGAGGGCGGCAAATTTTATAATCGTAAAGTAAAATCTCTTTTTAAACAACATGAGATTCATCCCTACTTTTCTCATTCAGAACAAAATGTGAGTGTCATTGAAAGATTTATTTTAACGCTTCGAAATAAATTGCACCGCATATTCACGTATAGAGGTTCCTACAAATATATCGACATATTGGATAAAGTTTTGAAATCTTACAATGAAAGCACTCATCGAAGTATTGGTCATGCACCAAACGACTTCACATCCGAATTAGAGCCAGCGATTTCTAAAAAACTTTATTCTTTCCAGCCGTTGACGAAATATACATTGGAGCTCGATGACCAGGTTAGGATCACCAAAGCAAAAACACCATTTCGTCGAGGTTATTTACCAAATTGAAGTGACAGAATTAATATTAGCCATAGTTAAATTATAATTGATGGGAAATATGCCAGAAAATCAAATTTGTTACATGCAAAAAAACATTTTAGTACAATTTAGTGGTATTCATTTTATTACATCTTTTTTTCCAAACCTTTGATTAACATGGCTGCCCAACAGGTTTTATTACATACTAGCTGAATACCCGTGCTTCGCTACAAAATTTTAACGTGTGCAATATTTTAGCTAGTTGTGAGGCCTCGCATTGCAGAAATCTGTCATTCTTGTATAGGTCCCAGTTTTTGGAGCTTCGCTCGCAGAAAGGTTCATCGCTAGGCAAAATCGAGCTCGCTTCGTTCGCTGAAAACTTCATTGACACATAAACACAGGCTTACTTCACTCGTTGAAAGGTTCATTGCTATGCAAGCATAGGCTCACTGAAACGTTCATTGCAGAGTAAGCATAAGCTTGCTTCACACACTAAAATCTAATTGCTACGTAAAGCCTTAATTGAAAGCCACACCCTTGTCGAGAAAAAAAAAATATTCCCCGTTAATAATATAACACAACACCCATTTAAGATTATTTTAACAAGTGTTTGTGGGAAGCAAAATGAGAAGGCCAAAACTTCTTATGTTGAAACTTTCAGAGCTCTAGGCCTATTAGAAGTCACTTTTTTTGAAAAATTAATTAAAAACAAGTTAAAATTTTAACATACTTTTTGTCAATAGCCTAATTAAAAGACAAAACTACTAGTGTTGAAAATTTCAAAACTGTAGCCCAAGTAGAAATCGTTTTGTAAAATATTTGTGAGTTAATTAAAAAAATTAATTAAAAAAGTACTAAATAAAAAATTTAAAATTCTGTTCTTCAAAAGTCCAATTAAGAGGCCACAACTACTTATGTTGAAAATTTCAGAGCTGTAGCCCTATTAGAAATCGTTTTGTTAAATATATATATTAATTAAAAAAATTAATTAAAAAAGAACTTAAAAAAAAAATTAAAATTCTGTTTTCAGAAGTCCAATTAAAAGGCTAAAAGTACTTACGTTGAAAATTGCTGAGCTGTAGCTTTATTAGAAGTCGTTTTGTAAAAAAATTTGTTAATTAAGAAAATTAAATAAAAAGAACTAATCAAAATTTTAAAATTCTGTTTTTTAAAACTACAATTAGAAGGCTAAAACTATTTATGTGGAAAATTTCGGAGCTGCATCTCTGTTTGAAGTCGCTTTGTAAAAAAAAAAAAAAAAAAAAAAAATAGAAAAGAACTAATTAAAATTTTAACACTCTGTTTGTGAAGTATACAATAAGAAGGCCAAAACTACCTATGCTGAAAATTTCAGAACTCTATTCCAATTTTAAGTAGGTTTCTATAGATCCACAGAGAGACAGATAGACACACAGCTTGTTTTATTATTATAGACTAGCAGAATACCCTTCGCAACGAAATTTTAACATGTGCAATATTTTTGCTATCTGTGAGGCCTTAACTTGCGGAAATCCGTCATTGATGTATAGATCCCAGTTTATGGCGCTTCGCTTGCAGGAAGGTTCATCGCTTTGCAAAATTGAGCTCGCTTTGTTCATTGACACATAAGTACAGGCTTACTTCACTTGTTGAAAGGTTCATTACTATGCAAGAATACTCTGGCTTCTCTCACTGAAAGGTTCATTGTTGCGTAAGCATAAGCTGGCTTCACTCACTAAAATCTAATTACTACGTAAAGCCCTGATATTAGAAACTTCTCCCCTGTCGAGATACACAAAAAAAAATCTCCGTTAATACAATAATACAACACCCCTTTAAGATTATTTTAACACGTGTTTGTGGAAAGCAAAATTGGAAGGCCAAAACTACTAATGTTGAAACTTTCTGAGCTCTAGGCCTATTAGAAGACGCTTATTGTGAAAATATTAACTGCAAAAATTAATCAAAAATCAAATTAAAATTTTAACATTCTTTTTGTCAATAATCCAATTAGAATGTCAAAACTACTTGTGTTGAAAATTTCAGACCTGTAGTCCAAGTCAAAATCGTTTTGTAAAATATTTGTTAATTAATTAAAAAAATCAATTAAAAAAAACTAAATAAAAATTTAAAATTCTGTTCTTCAAAAGTCCAATTAGAAGGGCAAAACTACTTATGCTGAAAATTTCAGAGCTCTACTCCAATTTTAAATAGGTTTCTATAGATCCACAGACAGACAGACACACAGCTTGCTTTATTATTATAGATTGAGAAAACACATTTTTTAAGATAATAGCAGATTGGAAGGAGTATTCATTTGAACTTGATAAGATAAAAGTTAAACCAGTTTTTTATGGCATAGCAATTTATTAAGTTTATTAAGTAAAGTTACTTTTTAGTTTATTAAAATAACTTTCTAGTAGATTTATTTGTAGAAGTTGTTCTTTTGTGATGGAAGGCTTCGCATTTTAAATAATTTAACAAATATTTAGTAGACAGTAAAATGAGACACAGTTTATTGCAGTAAATTTAAAATCTGTAATTGAAAAAACATTTCAAAGTTAAATAAGCATTTACTGAAATAAAAAAATTATTTTAATTTTTAAATCTGTAATTGAAAAAACATTTCAAAGTTAAATAAGCATTTACTGAAATAAAAAAATATTTTAATTTAATTAATTATTTTAATTTTTTAGTGTTATTGTTTACAATAATAACACAATAACAGCATTATTTTTGTTTGACAAATTTTAAAGAGAGATACACACACTCGTTTCAAAGTGAGGCATTTAATATATGCCCTAGAAAAAAGCTATTTCAGCTGTATAATCAATAAAATCCTTGAAAAGTGATATTGTGCCATGAAACTGTAAACGTTGGATTATTTATGATTAGCTATGATACTTTGGACATCATTATCTTACTACTTATGTCGAGACGCATTAAGCAGGGACAGTTAGGCAACGTAGCAGAACGTTTTTGGAAAACAATAAAAATAAACACTCTTGTACATATATTTAAAAAAAGATAAGTTATTTCAGCAAGCAATTTAAATTTATGGACTAGTTTTGTATCAAGCGTCAAAATAATTAAAGTTGCACATTGAAATTTCTTAACGAAGGAATATTAGCAATCATATGTTTGCATAATCCTTTTAACGATACTTAAAAAATAACAGTCAAATTGTTTATCCGCAATGCTGAAGTATTTATTCAATCGGTGTGATTGTGAGCTTGGAAACCTTAATACTTTTAAAGGAAATTCTGTACTCAGTTTTTATAGTCAAGTATCAGGGAAACGTTCATAATAAATATGATATGGTTATTTGCCGAATCCAAACAAATCTGGCTTGTTTTAATTGTATAAGAAAGAGAGTTCCCGGACTTCTAATCCAAAAGAAATGTACACATCTTATATCATTGTAAATATTAAATCAATACGTATTAAATAGGCAATAATTTGTTTCTGTAGACTGTAATAAGCAAAACAAAATATAGTAAATCCAAGTTGTTTTCTGTTGCCAATTATATTAGTCGAATTTCGAAAGATATATTGTGATTGGCTGAATTGCTGAATTTGGAAATTCATGCATAAAATACATTTAGAAGATTTGTGATTGGATGTTTGAAGTTGTTGCCATTCTACTAACAGAAATACAGCCGAATTTGGGCGGCATGCAAGAGAATTATATATATAGATATTTAATAAGTATATTTAAACATTATTTTTAGCAACAACTTTTATTGTGTGTTTGAGTTATTGACAAATGAATAATTATTAAAAATAGTAAAACAGAGCAACTTCAGTTGACTTTACAGTACTATCTCTAAGCTGCATATTCAAGGCTGCCACTGACTATAAAATTTAAAAATAGTTGCTTTAGTAGCCCCAGATGTTAAAAATAGTAGCCAAAATAGTAGTCTCAGAGATTGAAAATAGTAGTATCAGAAGTTGAAAATAGTAGTCCCTTTTTTCAAGTCGACAATTGTCTTGCTTTGAAGGTTTAAGTGTTTAACAAGATCGGAATAAAATATTGATTAACATAAAACACGAAAACCCAGACACACTCCCCATTATATATGGCCTTTCGATTCAAAATAGTGTCTTAATACCAAATAAACACGACATCCCATACGCTAAAGACAAAGTGTCATAACACTCTTAAAGATACTTTATCCGGTAAAACGCTCAAAGAATCGAATATCTAGACTCTTTTTCATGCCCTTTGTTTTTTATTAAAAGCAAATTTTTTTTTTTAAACCTTCAAAGCAAAAAAAGTTGAGCTTCACTCAAAGGCGATGGTAAAAATCGACTGGCAAAAAACATGTGTATATATTTTTTAAATTTCCTAAATTCAAACAACTTTTTGGCAAAAAAAGTTGCAAGCTTAAGCAATTATACTGTATTGACATTAACAGACGGAATAACTGTCGGACTGAGATTTCTTAAAAAATAGTCGCCTTAGCCCAAAAATAGTTAAAGGTTTTGCTTAAAATAGTTGTTTTAGGCCCTTTTTTCATAAAAATAGTAGCCATAGTCGCCTGTCCACTAAAATAGTCGCTTTAGTAGCCTTTTTAGTCGCCTTTGGCAGCCCTGCATATTCTATTTTTAGCTGCATATTCTATTTTTAGGTGTTGAATCCAAAGAGCGAAACCGACGAAATGCTGATAAATCGTCCAAAAGTTGCCAATGCAAAAGGGTAGATTTTTACATATATTGGGAAGAAATTGGTTTGGGTAACTACAACTTAAACCCACCATGGATCAACATAGGTGCTTGCATTGGTGAACCAGTAGTGATCAGAGATAGGATTGTAAGAAATAAATCCCGCTCATATGAATTAGTAATGCAGATGAGAAAGAAAGTATTGATGCCAAAATCTTATGATGAAAAGAAAAGTACAGGTAGAACCTTTTTAATACAATTCAAACAACAAGTTGAAAACTCAGATTCGGTAACTCATTATCATGAGTTTTTACCTGGTTCCACCTTAAGATCTGAGCTGATAAATATAACAAATAAAAAGGGTGATAGTACTATTAGTCTTTTTTCAAACATTGCCATTGATTCCTGTAGTTGCATCTGAAGATGTTCTTTTAATATACAACTTAACCAAGTTTCAAAATATTGAATTTGTACTCTTTTTGATATAAAATAAAAAATTTCAAGTTATAGTGCTTTTAAGATTTCTTTTCAGATAAGGCCTTGCAGCTTTGTATAACATTTAAAAACATCTGCTAATTTTTTTAATTTCATAAGTTAAAATTTGTTTTAAATTTATATATCCTAATAAAAAAATTTCATATGCCCCAATTTGTATGATTGTGGATTTAAAGATAAATCTCATCCATATTAAATACCACATCAGAATACACATAAATCTTGTTATTTAGATGGTTAAATTGGTTTTTGTAGTGTAAAAAAATACAATAAATGAACACAAAATAAAAAAAATAAAAAAATTATATTATCAACCATTTTCTTCATAATCAGCCTCTGAAGAGGGTTTGCTGTCTGTTTCTGGTGCTGGTGGAAGGGTTGAGGCAACGACATTAAGTATTTCATTCAATCGATCTTCATCGAAACGCTCTTCACTTTCTTCTATAAGCTGTAAAACAGTATACAAAATATTAAGAACTGGTGAATGCAGAGTTGGCAAAAATGATATTCACATGATATTTTAAGAGTAAGTTGCTAAAATTATAAATGTGCATGAATATGTATCGAAAATGGTACTTTTTTAGCGAATTTCGGAAATAGGTTAGCCTGTATGTGGGAAAGTTACCTTTCATTATTATTTCAAAAACAGAACAAAAAAATAATTTCTGAAGTGATATCTTCTGCTGCTCCAATGACCTTGAAATATCAATGTTTACATAAAAATATGTATATTTCATATCTTCTAGTATCAGAAACTTTTCTATGATAATGATAAGCCTGTTTGAATTTTTTTTTATTAAAATGTAACCTGAAATAAGCAAGCATTTTTCACAGATGTTGTGAACCTTCTTGGCAAGATCACTTTGTTTTTATGCTAAACCAAACAGGTGCATGTACTTTAATGACTCATGCAGAAAGCATTGATAGATTCTTTGAAGGATTCTCATATGCCATATTGAGACGTATTAACCTTGATGCTGTTGTAAGCCATCTGGAATAGTTGACAAGACCTGGTTAATACTTTCTAGGTCAGTGGTACATACACCATTTGACAGCACAAATCATATAGGTAACTCTGATCAGTACTAAGGTCTTGTAATTGTGAACGAGGTGGTAACTGTTCACCAGTAATTGGTATAAATGTAGCTATCTGTAATTTTTCGCAATGTTGAATCGCTTTTCCGATAACACCAGCGAAAGCTTTTGGTCCTGTTGTTACCCATCAAGTGCGTGGCAAAGGCTGTACAACAGAAGTTCATTAATATGCAACATGAATATTAACCACTGAAGTGAACTTCTAAGGATATTTTCTAGTAATCTTATTGCACCTGCATTAACTCCTGTATTCACATTTGTACCATCCCATCTTACAGCATGGATATGTTCCAAGGATGTTTTATGCTGTGAACAAAAATTCATAATCCCTTCCTTTAAAGCAATTATTTTGAAGGCTCTTGAACTAAAGTTATGTGTTCTTCCTTAACAATACTAGAGTAAAACTTGCATACCTGCCAACATTGGCATTTTCAAATTAGTACAATTTTTACGGAACAAATATTTGCATTCCTATGACTCATGGAAAGTCAAATAGCAACAATATTTATGAATGTAATATAGAAATAATAGTAATTCTATTAAAAATGCAAAAAAAAAATAAAAAAAAATTGCATAATATTAAATTGCTCTCAAATATAACAAATTGTTACATTTTAGCACAAAATGGAAATTATAAAATAAAAAACTAACTTGGATTTAAAAATAAATCAAATTTAAACTTTACGATGAAATCTCTGATGAGGTTTATGATTTAGTCTACATTACACCTAAATAAAACATGCTTTATGACACAAAAACTCTAGCGAAACATACAATGAGTTGGTGGTATTCAAAGTGTTTAATCACACGCACAAATATCAATTATGCAGGCTTTCGAATTCTTATTATTACATTTGATGTTGTCACTGTGCTTTTTAGAATTGATATGAACTTCGACATCAGTAAATCCTCCATGAGAAATCTTAATATCAGATGCATAGATAGAAACAAATTTTGCATTCTGCTCTTTGTTTGAATTTTTGATGATTAGAAGTAAACTGCTTGGTTTGAATTAAACTCCAAAAAAACTTGATATTTTCTGGAGTCTTACACCAGGATTGTTTAACTTGGATATTTTAAAATAAATAATTAAGACTAACAAAGAAGCTGAAAACCGAAAGTGCTTTAATCTCCAAGTCCGAGAAAACGAAACAGTCATTCGGTGAGTGCCACCAAAACAATTGAAAATGGCGGCGGCGCGATTATCAGTTGATGAGAAATCGGAATAATATCACTATCAGTTTTCTTAACCCTATATCTTTTCCTTTGAACTTTATTTCTGTGGATGATGTTCTTTTTTGTGATTCTCATGAATTATATTGGTATCTTGTAGAATTGTACTGGTAAGTTTCGCAGCAGTACTATCAAATACCCCATTCCTATCGCATTCTGTAGCAAAATATTTCAAAGGAATTCCTATTTGGGCTATTAGTTTACTTTGGCTGGTTGGAGTTAATAAAGATGATGGCAAAGAATTACAACTATAGCTGATATCCAAATTAGAAGTTTCCTATACTTCATAAAGAGGCAAAATAAGAGTATCACTTTTCTATCAAACATAATTTTGTGAAATTGAAATTAAAAATTGTTATTAATTATTTAAATAAAAAATTGTAATGCATTAATAAATTTGTGTTTATTAATCACAATTTTATATAATAATATTTTATCAACAATAATTAATTATATATTAATATTTTATCATTAATAATACAACCATTACTAAGTAATTATAATTTTTATATAATTTATGTATTGTACAGGTGGTAATGTAAAGGAGGCTTTGGGGCAGGACAAAACTTTACACTAGAGGTTCAAATTTTTTTTTTTACTTAATTACTATAACAACAAAATGCAACTTTGTAATATACAGGCTAATGAAAATAAAAAAATTAATTTTTTCGATCCACCCTAGTGTATATATTAGACGCTAAACTTGATTGTCCTGAAAGCGAGTCCAACTAGTTTTTCCTAGTCAAATTTTAAAATGTTTATACTTGTATTCACATTCAAACTAAAACATATACTCTTTAAGGATAAGCTAGTTAGTTTAATAAAAACTAGTCTGGCAACATATACAAATTTCAATGCTGAATCAATGGGCGTAGTCTAAATTAGTTTAACTTCAATTAGAATTGTCATAAAATGTAACAATTCAAAAGAGAAGTTTTGCATAGTTACATTAATTATATTATAACAGACATTGAATTCATCACTTTAATAACGATTTAATGTTTGTAATGATAATGAGTAATAAAATGCATTTAAAGTTTAAAAATAAAAACAGCTTAGGTTTTTTCTTAAGAAATAAAAATCAAGTATGTTTTTTTTTTTGTTAAATACTTTGAATTTTTATCAGAATTTTGAATAGGCTTTGAAATTGCATAAAGATTCAACATCAATGGCTCCAACTTGAAAAATAATCATATGAATTACTTTTCGTTATCAATAAGTCTATCAGCATCCGACAATTGAAAAGATTTTGTAATATAATTTTGTTTTTATCTTCAGCAACATGAACAATATATTTAAAAAAAGAACCAAGTTAAATCAATCCCAAAAATACTTAAAGAATTTAAATATAAATGACAAGAAATACTAATTTAAGAAGAAAAGAAAACATAATAGTACTACTGACTGGAACTACTATTACCATTGAGGGGCTCAAAAATTGGTCCAAAATCGGTTGACCTTTGCTTGTCTCCTCATCAGTTATACAGAATCCCAGTATACTATACATATTAAACTATAGTTTAAATTATGCAGGGATGGGAGTGATCAAAGAGTAAAAAGGAGAAATTCAATTTTTTTTTTTAAATAAGCAAGCGGAAGGGACGTTACCCAAAAGTTTTTCAAAAAAATCTTGCAGAAGGAATAATATGCAGAAATTCGACAAAAAAGTATGCAGGAAGGATGAATCACCAATTTTAGAGACACAATAATATTTCTCATAGTATGTAATAATTACATTTCAAATATCAGGGAAGAAATTAACATGTGACACATATTGATCTCAAAACATCATACTCCAGTATTTCCAAATTTTAGTTATAAAAAAGATTTCATTTGTAACCAATCACAATACGAAGTGCACCCCGAGGAGCTTGTGAAGTAATCTGAAAGGAAAGGGGAGAGAAGAGGCAAAATCTTTTGTTTAGATACGAGGAAGAAAAAGTATACTTTTTGCAGAAAAAACTGGTTCAGATGAGAAAAATGTGGATCCTTGAAACAGGAACAAAAGGAAGAAAATGTTACGTAAAAAGCAAAAAAGGAGGAAATCCTCCATAAGGAGGAAAAATATCATGCCTGATTATGAAATTGTATCATTCAATTGCAATGACACCTAGTAGGTGCACTTACCAACTGAATTTCAACAAGACTTGAAGGACGCATATTCAACAGCTGCAATTTTTCTGCCCTGAAAGAAAATGAATATACACATAATTTAAAAGCAACAAACCCATATTTCAATACTAGCTAACATACTTAAAAATATATATATATATATTTAAAAAAAAAAAAAAAAAAAAAAAAATGTTGTATAGACATAGTCACTAAAAAGCAGTTCCTATAAAAGTTCTTATTGCAGTATATCCGGCCTAGATATATAAAGCATATACAATTTGGTTATACTTAAGGATTGAAATCTTCCCTTGTAAAAGGTAATGACTTACAACAGCGGTTGCCAAACCTTTTAAGTTGTACGGTTCAACTATTTTATTAAAAAAAAAAAATTATAGGCCCACTAGTAAATAGAATATGTTAGTGTGTCAGTAATTAGTAAAAGATAAAATACAAGAAGGATAAACAAAAATTTTAAAGGAAGGAACTTGATTGCACTTTGCTGTCACATCTATAAGAAAACTAAGAAACAAGTGGACAAAGTTAAAAATAAATAAATAATGGATTTGTTTACATTATTTGTCCCCCACAAGAGAGTCAATATCTGGATTTAAATCTGATAGTTTTAGCCTTGCTGTTGTATTCACTCATTACACCATCGAAGAATACAATTGAATAATTCGATTGTTGTTAACAATCAAGTAACTCGATTATTCTTATCTCTACTCCTGAATCTTTTATAATATTTATCTTGACTTAGATTCTTGACAAGTGTCCATGACCCAGTACCACTCTACTCGAGGCCCACTTGTGTGTCGTGGCTCATGGGTTGGGAACCACTGACTTACAATAACAAAAACCATGCCAATTTGAAATTTTTATAAGCAAAAGTGTCACCAAGTTAGAGAAAAACTTATCACCAAATATCCAAGTTCTAATTCAAGACATCTACTTGAGTCCAAGATGCATACTCATCACAGAATTTATATGGAAGCATCTTCAAGTTAAACATTATATAATTTTACTCCTACTATTAAAACCTTCAATATGGTATAGGACACTTGCCTGTAACACATATTGTATAGGCTTAACAAACTTTAAATTAACTTTCGGTTGCCATTCTGAGTACTTTTGTCCAAATTTTTTAACAAATTTCGGCATGGAAACTTTTGTATAAGTTTTTAATCAATGCAGGGCTGAAGCTCAAATTGTTCTTGACAGATTAATTTTAGCTTTCAAGAAAACATTTATTTTGATACAAATTTATGATTATCTTTTAAACAATTAGAAACTACAAAATTAGATTTTTACCTACTAAACCTTCAATTTGAAAGTTGACTTAATTTTTAAGTATAAATAACACAAATTGTAAATTTCATGATGCACAGCCAAATTTTTTTTTCTATGTGTCAATTTGAAATGAAGTGTCATGAATAAGTGCTGTTAACTTTTTAAGTCAACAGTGAAAATGAAACTAAATATAGTAAATACTTACTTAGTCAATCCATATGGTGCAATGGCAATTAAAAAATTCTTCACAGATTCAGGGGTCTGAGTGGCACAAGGCATTTCTTCCAAATACTTCACTGTCTAAAATAAATTAAAGAAACAAATTTAAAAAACTAAAGATTTTCTGTGGATAGAATATATTGATTCTTTAAGTACTTCCTTTTCTTAATTTTTTTAATAGAAATTAATTACATTTAAGGAAGATTGCACAGTAAATAATATATTTGTTTCAGAGATTGAGCTTTGAATGAGAAATACTTCATTCTCCATATTCTACTGCATTTATTACTTTTAATTGCCTTTGGTATAAAATAAATGATAAATAATCACATGCCATGGCAGTGACAGTAGTTGAATGGATTTTTTTGTATCTTTAGAGAGCATTTACAGCAGTGATCTATTGCACATACATTTACATTAAGATTTCCAAATGGCCAATGGGTTGGGCTTCAAGCTTTATTTTGATGAGAAAATGTGGTTATTTGATGAAGAACTGAAATAAGCCACCTAAAAAATAAATGTCTGTCTTGCAAGGTACACGTAATGAAATAATATATAATCTTGATTAAAAACTGTGCATTCTCCAGTTATGCCAGACAAATTACCAATAAACTACTTATTGAAGGTGTTAGGAATAACTCAACTTTTTTACAATTTGCACTCAATTAGTGCAGCTGACCACATTTAAAATAATTTACCAATCAATAGATTGAGTGGTGGCTGCAAGTTTTTATGCAACTTCAAACTAGGGATGAGCCATATTTTAATAACAGTTAAAAGTTATTGATACTTAAACTCACGCGAATTAACAGTTACCTAATTTTCTAAGTAACAGTTATTCATTTATTATAAATGCAATAGATGGCGCTAGTATGTCCATATATTTCTGTTATTGAAGATCATAATATCAGAATCACGAAATAAAAATATATTTTTCTAATAACGGTGATTCGGAAAAATATATTTTTCTAATAACGGTGAACGGAAAAATATATTTTTTTATCGTGATTCTGATATTAGGATCCTGGTCGTTATTCCTGGAATAACTAACTGTCCGATTGGTATCAGTTGATATTGACATAATTTTCAATAAAAGTAGATATAACTGTTATAAGATATTGACAGAAGTTTTTGTATTGGAATAACTTTTGGACCATTCTTTGTTAGCGCTGCTTTTCAAGATGGTATTTTAAATTTCGTTTCGATTTTTTTTGTTGTTTTTTTTGTTTTTTCGTTGATTTTTGTTAGTTCGTTATGATTTGATGCACATTATGAGTGGTAGGGTGAAGAGGAATGTGCGTGGGGGGGGGGGGGAGTATCTGACGCAACATTCTTTGGGTTTAAATGACAGAGATGGGGGAAAGAAGGTGGGGGATTAGGATTAAGGATTTAGGAAGAAATGCATGCGTGTTTTTGCTGAAGGCTCTTTTTTTTTATGTTATAAGAATTCCTTTGGTGGGAGAGGTTTTGAACGTTACGTTCGCATTTCATTTCAGTCTTCTTATGAGACTTTTAAAGACTCGCTGTGTTTCTTTCGTATTGGTTGGAGGTAAGAAAATTTTTCGCTATTGTTTTAGAATAAGAAAATGATACTATATATAAAAAATAAAGAGAGCGTAGGATTTGAGTTTTTCCTTTTGATGGAAAATAAATTATGTTCTTTTCCTTGTAAAGCAAGCTTCTAATTTCAAATCGATATAATCAAAAGATTGTGTAGTAAATTTGGAGCGTAGTTAAATAGGTTTTAATGTTAAACAAAAATTTGTTTATGCATATATTTTTTATATTTAACGCATTACCTGAGAAGTTTTTAATTTTTTTATGATCATTTTTCAATTTGAACTAAATAAAGGGAATTTATTATTTGTAAAATTGCTTTTCTTGATTAATTATGAATTGAATTTTTTAAATAAACATGACATTCATCTTTTTTAGTTTGATTAACTTTATAATATTTGAATTTTACTTCAAATTTTTTATTAAAAATATTTTTATTCGGGTTTAATATCGTAACTTAAATTTATAATTTTTGTTTATAAATTTTTATTTCATGAATTTATGTATACATAAATGTGGTCGTGACGGCACAATTATTTATAAAATACATAATTTCTGTAAATAGTTTTAACGCGCCATAATTAATTTACAATAATTTCAAAAATATAGTTATTGAAATAATAATAATATCCCTATATTTAAAACATATATTTTTTATACTTCAAAGATTCCTCTGAAAATGTACATTTTTCTCACAATATTACATAAAATTTATATGTAAGTAATAATTTTAAAGCCTGTGCACGTAAAATGTTTCAAAATGTGTTTTCATTTAAAAATCACTTTCATTTTATATGTATCAGTTATGAATTATGTTGTATTGTAAATTCTTTCTCCAATTTATTGTTAAATCATAAAAATAAAAAAATTAAAAAACGAAATTCTTATAAAATAACCTCAAAACTATAAATGATTTCTTTTATTTTGATATTTTTACAAATTTATATTGAAAGATGTTCTAATTTAAAATCGATTAACTGATATCTAAAGAGAATGTTGTAGAAAAACAGGTATGTTTTATTTATTCCATGTATTTATTTTTATTTACCTTTTACTTTAAAAATAACGGATAATGGTTATAATATTTCGTTATTTCCTAATAATTTTAATGTAACTGCAGTTATTTAACAATAACTGTTAAGCTCATCCCTACTTCAAACATCAATTTGAATTTTTTTTTTATAAATTTATATTTTTATTTATAAATTTAAAGAAATACTAATATAGTTTAAAAATATACAGCTCTGCCATGTAAAGAAAAAGTCTGAAGAGTTTAAAAAATGACTCCTAAGTTGAGCTACAATGAAATAGCAAAAACTGCTATTACTCGACAAATAATGAGCAAATTTTTTTTATGACAAATACCACTTGAAAAGGAAAAGAACAACCAACCTTTTCGCCAAATAGGTGTTTCTTTTTCAAACTGAGCTAAGTGATATATTACATCATCAATGAAAGAAACTAATGTATAAAAACAGTACCAACTTGGCCCAGTTTGTAAAGGAAGCAACTATTTGGCATAAAACAAAAAAAAAATTATGTTCCAACTTCATTGAAGATTAAAATGACGGTTGTAAGACAAAACTTATTGGCAAACGTTTGATTAAATAAATTATGATAGTTTCGGTTATCAGCTTGTAATTCAACCAATTAGGAATAATTATTTTTAAATTTTTTTTTGCCATTTTTTGGCAGTTGATAGGTTTGGTTATCAGGTCGTTTAACCAATTAAAATGAATTTTTATAAATTTCTTTATGTATTTTTTTAAAAACTAGTATATTCCTATGCTACTAGTATTTCTCTAAATTCTTTAAAAAAAAACTCAGAATAACTTTTAACAACACATTCAAACTAACAGAACCAGAAACGATAACCTAAACTCAATTCCAAAGGAATAATGTTTATAAAATCTGAAAGCCAAATTGTGGGAAAAGTTGTGGATACTGGTTGTAGTAATTGCTGTCGTGAAAAGCACTAAGAAGGTTTAGAAATTAATTATTCGGGAACTATAAGAACATAGTAGTTTTGTTAAGTAGGCAGCAGGCTCAAGAGGGTTAAACTTGCTTCTCATAAAATATGTATCTTGTGAAATAATGAAAGCTCAAGTGCATTTTATATATCAGGGCTTTTAAGTTTCAATGTTACTGTGGTGAAGAAGCTTATATTATTATGGGATGCTAGCTCAGATGATGATTTTGTTGCACAATTATGGCTAAAAATTATGTAATGTATTCTGTTGTGGAAAGCAGATTGTTAAGTCTGCAGAAATAAACAGGTAAAAGTATTCTAAACACTCAGTAAAAAATAATAATAAAGTTCAACACAAAAGTTGATAAAAATACAATTGTAAGAAAATATGTTACTCACTTCGTAAACAATGGTATTTAAACGTTGCAAGCCTTTTTCTTTTTCACTTAATTCTTCTTTCACTTTCAAGTGCTGAGCATATTTTGATTCTTTTAGATCAGTCTTTAGACTTTCAAGTAATGTCAACACCTTTAAATAAAAGAAGGTTTATTTGTTACAGTAAATTTTTATTCTAAAAGGTTATAATATCATAAATATATCTAAAAACATTTATTAATAACTAGAATCGCACATAAAAGCTCAGATTATAAGTCACAATTTTTCTGCTTGAAATTGAACCAAACAGAAAAGCAATTAAATTAATTCCATTTCTGTTTGATTCAATTTGTTCAGTAATAAAATTAATTTTTGTTACCATCCCTGAATAGTAGGCAATCTTGAAAGATTTTTAATAAGTGGCTGCAGTAATTAAAATAAAAAAGTACCAACAATACAAGGCACTTTCCCAACATGGCTTTATGAGTCAGGGGAGTAGTGATAGTGATTCACGATTTTTTTTACCACAGTAGGGGAGAGTGGCAGGGAGTCAGTACAGTGGTATCTTTGCTTCCTGAAATGTTTTTAATACTGATTAATGTGAGGCTGGATACGTTTTAGGTCTGAATTTACAGAGCAAACTTTTAGGAATTGCATCCTCATTATTTGTAAGGAATAACAGTTACTTTGAAACCATAGTTATCAATAAAATTCACTCAATTTTTATTCCTTACCTATTAATATGTGTGAAAATCAATACTTTTAAATTACATTATGTGGCATCTTTGTAGAAAAACAAAACAGATTGAAAATTATTTTGTTTTTGAAAGTTGGACAGAAGTAATGAACACTATGACCTTCACAGGACAATTGAACTTGAACTCAAGATTATAGAGGGGGATCATTCAATAACCTCCGAGAGTATCACTAGGACAAATTACCATATATTCCTGAAAAAACTTTAAAATACTTTAACCCAGAAGGCCCACAATAAACAAAGTCTATAGCAGGGATTTGTCTAAGAACTTTTATAGGGTACTATTTTTGTGAATGTTGAATAATTTTTGTGAAGAGATGAAAGGTGAAGTAAAAAAGAATATGTTTAGATTTTGATGTAAGTTTTTTTTTTTTTTTTTTTTTTTTTGAGATATAGATTTTTGTAAAGGGTAGTTTTTTCAAGCTTCTCTTATTTAGGGAGAGGTTCTCTTTTCAGACATTAAACAATGGGAAGAGTCATTTTTTTTCTTCCAAATTGGAATTTTGTGAAGGGTCAGTAAAGGGGAAGGGGGTCTTTTTTGCCAGCGTTCCTATTTTTTGTAAAATATATAAAATATGTGAATGGATACAACATGCAGGTGAGCTTTGGTATAAGAGTAATTTAATACTAAAATTAGCATGATTAAAAGTGGAAGATTTTTTTAGTTGATTTGAAGATTTTAAACAGACTCCTTCATAACCATATCATGTAAGGAAGTAGGACATACACAACTTTTCTTTCCCCTTCAGATAATAAGTTTAACATATATTAGACAAAAAAAAATTCATCAAGCATAAAAATTATATTAAAAACATAGAATAAAAAATATATTTGTATCCTATTTGAATGTATATATCATGGTTTATATAATATAGTGAAATTTTATATATTCATAAAGAACAGCACATAAAGCATTTTAATCTAAGGTCAATACAACTTTAATGCCAGTATGAATAAATAGTATTTACATCACCAGTTTTAAATACAATGTATTATATTATATGTAATTCATCAGTTTTTTAGCTAAGCCTGTAAGAAAGGATGTTATCTTACTTCTGTATTTGACAGTAAAGCAGCACTTTCTTTGAGACTGAAAAAGATTAATAGAATAATTGTAACAATTACTCAAATTTTACAAAAATAGTCAGATAAACATTACCTAAATAATTTAAATGGTTAGGTAAAAGTTTGTTTTTGAAAATAAAATTTAAAAATTTGCCAAATTCATGTCTGTTATTAGTAAAATATCGCTCATTTCTAAAATAGTACACATGTCTACAAGATTTTGGTCTATGATATATAATTTTTACATAAGTTCAAAGGGGGAAAAAATGGTTTGTTTCCAGTAACCCTACCTACCCTAAAATTACATTACAAAAAATTCGACCTTGAAGTTTTTTTAAACTTTAAAAAAAAATTATATAAAAAAAACAGTTATTAAAGCATTTAGTAATTGATTATCACGTAATGAGCAGTTAAACCTGAAGAAAAATTATAAATACTACTCACTAAAATACCCAATTTCAGTGAATATCTAGTTATGTATACTCAGGATATTGAACTACAAAAATAAATACACCCAAGAATTTTACATCACTGATCAATTTTAAATCTTGTGCAATAATAGTCCGATAAGATTAAATTTTGTGTATTTGCTAAAAATATTTAGCACAATTTTTTTTTGGCCTAAGCATAAATTTTTTTAGAAACAAAAATACATTTGAAATGAAGAAATACTGTTTGGCAAATGGTTGGTTGGTTTTATTTCTGGAGCAAGGGCTTCATGTGGGCCATACTGCGCCGTTTGGCAAATGGAAATGGGTATTCAATAGAAAAATCTTCTTGGAAGCTGCACTGGGACAAATAACCCTAGATAAAGATTGCATAGAAAAGTACTATATTTGGGAAGAAAGGAAACAATTTATTTGTTTTTTTGTAGCCGAGTTAAAAAAAGTACTGAAAACAGTTAAAGTTAATAAACAGTATAATCATCCAACAGCAATGTTCAAAAAGCAAAAAAAAAAAATTAAAAAAAATGGTGTAAATTTTGACCAAACATAATGTGCCCAGATTTTTCTGACTAAAAATCAGGACACATCTTTTCCAATGGGAAAGGGGTACTTTTTTCATATTATATATATGGGATTCGGAACACACAATTCTTAAATCTTCTATGTTCAAGGTTTTTCTGAAGATATACAATATGCATTGTAATTCATATATTTATTTAACTTTATTATTAACTTTCAGTCATACTTTACATGTACTCATGGGTGAAAGTAATGAGAAAAAAATTTACGGAATATTTTTTTTTAGAAAGTTGTGTTACAAAAGTAAACCATAGTGAAGAAAACAAAGGCTCGATTTAATGATGTTTTAAAGGAACACAAGTTACACATAAAACATTTATAAACCAATACATCAATTCATCTAATACTAATCAAAACAATTTCCCCATTGCTGGAAAAAAAAAAATTTAATAACAAGGTGTTCAACAAAATTTCTGATAAAAATTCAAGCATACTTCAAGGTTTGTCCCAGAAATTATAAAAATTTATGAAATTAAGAAATAGCTAATCATCATATAATAATTAGGTTGTTATTTTAAAAATAGGGTGAGGATTTTTTGCGGACATCAGAGGAAGTCTAGGCAAATAACACCTAAACGACGTTGCAAATCTCAGCAATAATTGTTTTAAAATGGCTTAAACCTAGGTGAAAATAATCACTACTCCAAAGTAAATATCAACGATAATAGCCACCATACCGACGTATATTACATTAAAGTAACAATCGAAATTTCTCAGAAGTCCAAATTTTATTAACAATATAGAAATTGTCCTTTCAACGACAGCAGTTGTTCCTGGCATACCACGATTTTCATAACTTTTGCATTTCAATTGGGTGCTGGTGGAGATTGGTAAAAACCTCTACCCAAAGCCTATCTTCAGAAACTTCATCAGTTACCCTCTCTGTTAGTTTTTCTTGATAAACGAAATTCTAAGGAACATTTTGGTTTTGATAAGATGGATCTTAGAGGGACTCTGTAGCGGGAAAGGGAGGTAAAAAGAGGGACTGTTCTGCCAAATCGAGACATCTGGTCACATTAACTAAACAAGTTGAATATTATGTAAAAATGTGATAAAGTTGTACATTAGAAAATTTTAGTCACTATGACAAGACACATTCAGCTTAACATTCCAAAGATTAAATAGAAAACTCATATGAAAATTGTAAGATTAAATAGTATAAAAGTGATATCGTAAGGGCAGGGTACTGTCTTCTTAATTTTGTTTATTGAATATTGATTATTTTTTGCAATCAGTCATATGTACACAAAACGTAACTTTATTTTATTATTATTTGTATTTTTGGTTATTATTTTATAATTCAAGGAGTGTTAAAAGAGTGCTTTAGATGCACTGTAGGGACCTGGCAATTTTTGGTAACTTTTATTAGAGCTAAAATAAATCAGTTCTACTATGAATAGTTGCTTCAAAAAAATTTAGACAGATTAAGGTATTACAATTTGAAAACGGTTATCTTTTTAGAATTGCAGGTCCCTAGAGTGCAGCTGTACCAACTGCTTAAAAAGAAAAATGCTTACACTTCCATATTACTTTTTTGAAAAGGTAAACAAAAATAGATTACTCAGAAACGTGTTTGGAGTTGAGTTGAAGCTATACTTCTAGAAAATTATAAAAATAATGTTTATTTCACAAACAATACAACAAAATGCACAAGAAATTTTTTCAAAATGACTTCCTTTGTTTCAATTTGCAATTTTCGTTTTAATAAAGCATTATTTCTTCCTAAAATTGGAAGCATGACGCATATAATAATGACGTATTTCAGATCATTCATCGTTCCTTAGTTGGCGTCACCTAGCGGTATCTTAAAAATCATTGAGAAAACAGTTGACTAGTGACTCATTTTTTATATATTCGTAGACGTAAAGTTGTGTCAAGTACGTACGAAATGTTTGTGATTGACTTGTGTTTTGACTGTTTTCTAGTAATTTGAGTTTGTTGTTTGAGTTTTAAATTAATTTACGGAGTATTTACTTGGTGACCTCGCTCTCTATCATCAAAACGAGCCGTTTTAATTCAATCTATAATTTTTTGGTTGTTTTCTCGCAGAAGATAAATCAGCAGACCGGTTTCGTAATAAAGTGGTCTGCTATTTTTACGAACTGAACTAAAAAATATTGAAAAGAAGGAAATTTTTTGGTTAATCAAAAATGGAAGATCTTGGTAAGTTTTATTTTCAGCAATTTTTTTTTAATTTATTCTATTTCCTATTTTACAAAATGATTTTACTACATCAAAACAAATATATTCGGCTGTCAAAAACAAATTACCTGAAATCGTAGAAATATTAAGAATTCTTTTATTTAGTTCTATTTTCTGAAAGTGTTTGAAATTCATTGAAATTTATGAAGGTTTATGTGTTTTATTTGTACAATATTTCACTTTCTATGCAGAAGTACTTGAATTTAATTAATAGTGTTAAATATGTTATATCAATGAACAATGCTATATAATAATCATAACTTTATGTTGGCAGTCTTGATATACAACTACACTATTACAATACTGTTATCTTAAATATGAGCAGTCAATGCAATACATCGAATATAAGTCCATTCAAATATTTCAAATTGTAAGGCAAAGAAATTCCAAGAAAACTGTTTACCAAATCATTAGGGAATTTCTATTGTTCAGAGATAAGAATTTTAGTATGAGCAGTTGAAGTTTTAATATGGTCATTCAGCTTTCCAGAAAATCGCAATGGATCATTAATCCTAAATGTATTTAGAATCGGATGTCACTTCAAATATCGAAGCTAGGTGTTCTGATAGAATAATTCATTTTATCTTTCAACAAATGGTACGACTCATTCTTTTGTATAAGGGAGTATTTCCAAAATAATTCAAGACTGAGTTAAGACCTTCATTTTTACACTACATCATGGTGCAGACCAAGCCCTTATCTGTCAGTTTTCTCTATTAGGCTTGATCACTCATTATTGTCCTCCGTCGGTTCATTTTCATCTTTTTCAGATCTTCCTTGGTGTTGTCAGTCCATTTAAAAAGGCTGTTCTTTAATTAGATTTGTTTCATTGTATCTTTAAATATATTTGGGGCAGGGGGGGGAGGGGGAGGTCTGTGCTTCATTTAAAATATACTCTTCGATTGTATTCTAAATGGGTTCCAGATAGAAATTGCTGAATTGCAGTAACTAAAAAAAATTAACTTCCTTATCGGACCTGCCCATTTATTACAGACTCTGACCGGCTCGGTGATTGCACTAGATTTGTGATTGCACTAGATTGACACTATGGCCAGTATGCCCCTACCCAAAGTTATGATTAGTTAAAATCCTAATAAGGATAAAATTAGTTTTTCTTCTTTCTCTGCAAATTCATTTAAGACCCAAATACAAATATATATAAGTAACCAAATCCAGTAAGCTGACAGATTTCCTCTAACTAGTGTTATATTGATTTATGTATAATATTATGTTTATTGCTATCAAATGCATCCATATTATCCAAAAAAATGCAAATCGTAACACCTTCTGTTTATTGTGGCTGGGTAATCAAGGAGAAAAGAAGTACTTTAAAGCAATTTTTTCTTATATGGAGAGAATGTTCAACAACAGATAAAATGTGGAAAATATTATCAGGAAATTCTGTAATTATGAAGCATTTTAGGTACACTTGCATATTACAGTTAAACCTCGTTAACGCGAAGTCGACTGGGCCATCGAAGTAGTTCCCGCTAACCGAACCTCATGTTAAATGAATAAATTAATGTTAAGTTTAAAGTACTGAGACCTTCTTTTATTTTACGTTAGACAGATTTCATGTTAAGCAATTTTGCGTTTACAGGGTTTGACTGTACTCTTAACCATTTACAGCAATATTGAAATTGTCGCCAAAAGGCAGCTCCAGCACTTGTTTACCATAGCAAAAGTGCAGTGATTCAGTAGCTAATGTTTGACAGTTTATTGTGATGTCACTGTTATCCATTATTGAGGTTAAAAGTGCTTGTGATTTTTTTAAAATTTGTTGACAGGATAATACACAAGTACTGCATTTTACAAGTCTGATATTAAAGCATTTTTGAAAAATTTATACTAAATTATGTATTTTTTTATAATAATAACCCCTATAGCCGCTGGCCCGTCAGTTATGTCACTGGTTTTCATATATATTCGAGACCAGAATCATTAAAAATGTATGGGTAATAACTATAAGCATGAAATCCTTGGAAAGAGGACAGTTAATTAACGGATGGGTTACCCTGCTGGAGTACATGGGCACCAGAAGAGATATTTTCAAGGAGGAGCAATGTATTTAAATTTTTGTTTTAATCTTGATTTTTTACTTGTCTATCATAATGAAATTTTGATTAAAAGTTAAATCTTTAATTTTTTACCCATTGGATATTTTAATCTCTCTTTCCAGTGAATCATACCACTTTCATACTCATTATTTTTAATTTTAAAAATTCAAGGGGATGCAAGTGAACCCCCTTGCACTTTTCTAGTGACGCCCATGATGGAGCAGGAAGCTCATTGTATCTTGATTAAAATTAGGATATTACACCTAAAAAAAAATATTGAAGTTTTTCTTTATTTCTATGTTTAAAATAAAAAGAAATTCCATAAAAGGAAGAAATCTCATTTTTGTGAATATAGCATTAATATTTATAGAAATTTACTAACAAATTCATTAGATTTTCATGCAATGCATTTCTGTATATAGTACTTAGTTATTAGTATTTGACGTTTGCATCATTGTAAAAGTATGAATGACCAAGAATTGTGATAGAAACTTTGGGTTTTCTCTCTACTGTGGTATGAAATTGAATGATAGCATGGCCCTAGTGTGCTCTACCAGTAAACTCAAATAAACTAATCTAACTGATTCGTTTATTGCAAATCATGAATATCGCAAAACTAGTGGGGAGTAATTTTGCTCAGGTGTTCCTTATAAGATAATTAAGAAAACTATTAAAAATATAAACCACCCCTGAAAAAATGTTGTTTTTCATCTATTGAAAATTATTAAAAGTATGTACATAAAAAGTTATAACAAAGCATTTAAAATTATACCTGTACCTTCAATTTCCATCCCCTATTCAATAGCACCCTGATTGTCTGAAACAATTGTGGCCAGAGGTGTTCGGATGAATCACTTTTTGGATAACTTACCACTAAAAAGAATTATGCAACAAAGAAACAAGAATATTAAACTCAAAACTGTATGTGTCTTGCGTCACAAGTCTTTCAAATAACTTTATTTAGAGTGTATTACATTAAAATAGCCCTGAAGTTTTAAAAAGTCAACAATTAAAATTAACTGACATTATTGATTGGTATCTGGATAATCGGCTTTCTTCTTTACCAGTGACCATTCTTATTTTGTCCACTAATCTCTTACTGCAATTAGCTGCAGATAATGCGTGCACATTCACAAATGTTAATTATAGTTTCAATTATACGACTTATCTTGGCAATTTGTCTTATTAACTAAATTTAGTGCACTTGGGATCGAGTAGTTTTAAAAAATATATACATACAATTATTTCTGTAGGTTATATTGTTTTTAATGCTATTTTCCCGGTTTTTTAAATTTTTAGTTTAAGTAATAATTGCAGGCTTAAAGGCAAAAGCCATTTGCTTAATTAATGGTTTGTTCTGAATGTTGTTTCAGACTATAAACTAAAAACTTTCAATTATTAAGTTTAAAAAATAATTAAAAAAAAAATCCATTTAAGTTTTTTTTTATATAAATTTAACAAATATAATTTTTTTACAGATTGTATAAAAATATAGGTTACTTTTCTAAATAGCTTTTAATTTTAATTTATCAATTGACTTGTGAAGGTCTGAAAACTTTCACTGAAAGCCTCCAAATAAGAATTTTGCAATTGTATGCTAATGAATGTTATAAAAAATGATTGCTGAAATATTTTCTTGAAAGTCAAACATGCCATGTGTGATTTTTTTTTTTCTCTCTTTTTCTATGAAGTATTTTTAAAGACATGATTTGTTTTTCTCAAAAATCCTTTCCTGTTAATTTAAAACATCATCGATAGAAATAAGCGAAAACGATTCAGCACTGTAGAATATTGAGGGTAATACAAAGGTTAATGGCCTTAGTTTATCCTGTTATCTTAGATGCAAAGTTATTCATAGCAAAGTAGTTATCATTGCTTGCTTATTATGCCTTTGTATATTATATTTTATTGGCTTGATTTATTATTTATTTAATATGGAGGGTTAGGGGGGAAACTCGTCATGTGAACTTTCTCCTAATTGTATACTTGGTCTACGGAAGTATTCAAAAAGGTGAGGAGAATGATTTGTGTCTGACAAGTAACTCACTTAAAATGGGGATGGCGTTAGCAAGCAAAAGTGCTGTAAATTTCCAAATAGAAATTTTACTTCGATATACAGTGTAGATTATGAAACTTGCTTTCGTACGTGGTGTTTACTTTCAATTACCTATATATATACACATAGGGTAATGAAAGTATAGCATTCGGTCAGGGGAAAAAATCGATTTTTCCCCCCATTTCTCCACGTTTTGGAACATTCTGATTTCAAAAAAGTGATCTAGAAAAAATGTCTGTCTGTGGTCAGCATAACTCCCGAACAAATTGACTTATGATGTTCAAATTTGGTATGAGGGTTAGTGGTGGCCATGGACCTACCAATAAGGTTTTCGTCAAAATCACGTAATTGCATAAGCAGGTAGCTGCCATTGAAAAAATCATGTTTTTCAATTATTGCTAAAAAACGGCTCTAACGATTTTGATAAAAATCGCTGTGGTAATGCCTCTTCGGGTATTCTAATCATCCCCACCTCCGAAATTCCCGTAAAAAAGTTTCTGGTGTAAAAAGTTGAAAAACGAATGCATTCAACCCAGAGTTCTCTTTCCTTGAGCATACCTCATCAACGATCGTTTTTTCTTTCCCCTCAGTCTGGCCTATAATAAGGGATCATGTAAGGATTATCGAAAAGTATATCGCCAAAATCACCATTTTGGCGGAGTTTATATTTTTGACCCATACAAGAATTGTTGCAAAAAATATCGCCAAACTGGCCATTTATTCTAAATGAAGGATGAAACTATACAAACGACACAAATCCACTTCAGTATTTTAGTGTAATTGAAAGTTGTTTGATGTTCCACACTCCTAGTTAAATTTGTAACGACTTATTTTGTAATAATCTGTAATGTCTTGAGAGCCAAAAAGCTTATAAATACGGTACCTGTTTAATGCAACAAAAAATATCGTTCAACTTCTGGCATTCAGAATTTTTTTAATTTCCTTTTTTTTTTTTCAATGTTGATGAACAATTACCCAATAGGTTTTGTAGCTCAGTGTAAACGCAAAATAAAGGACGAACTCGGAGATTTAGCTGCTCAGCTAAAAAGGGCGAATTGGAGATCCGCAAGGGGAGATAGAGCACGTACCCCTCTCCCCGTTTCTTTGGAATTCCAACAAAAAGCTTGCAGTTTTTTAATATGATTTTTTTTTCTACTTGCGAGGAAGAGAGAAGTTACTCCTTACATTTATTTTTTTCTATCGCCGCGTAGTTCTTATTCAATCGGGGTTCAATTTAATTTTTAATCAAATCTTGTCATTTCCGAACGTGAATACTGAATATTTTTATCCATTCTGAACTAGTCGAAGAATAATTCCCCAATACATTTGCATCTTTAAAGCGATACGGGGGCGTTAATAGTTGACGGTTTGTGCATCTTCTTTCTAATGTAGGCGTATCGAACCTGTTCAATGCATGTTTGTGTGGGAGTGAACTTTCGAGTAACGTTTTATTAATTTTCATGTTGTAATGTTTTTATTGTTGCATTCCTTTCAATCCCTGCTGCGTGTTTGTCTGGCTCCCGTCTGCAAGTAGCCACCAGCTGTTTTAACTGTTGGTCTGTCGCAATTCAGTCAATTCTCTTTGTTAAAAGCAAATATGTCAGAAACCTTTTAAGAAGCCATGGTTTGTTTAGGGAATGGTTTATGTCCAAATATTATTAAAAGAGAAAATAGCTAAAATTACTTGTGCTCCGTCAACATCAGCTTTTCAAATTAAAAGGAAAAGAGTTTTTGCGTAATGCTTGCCTTAGAAGAGAAAGAAAACGAATGAGTAATTTTTTATGTATAGGGTTTTGGTAATTTCTGTGTGTGTGTGTGTGTGTGTGTGTGTGTGTGTGTGTGTGTGTGTTTTGCGTTTATAAAAGGCTTCCGAAAATCGATTGATGCTTATACACCGATGTCGTGTACGAACATGTAATGTAAAGTGGTAAAATGCAGTACTGTCATTTGAATAGCATGATTTTTTAAAAAAATTATTTTTTCCGTTTAAATGAGGAGGACTATTATTATTTATATATAACTTATTATTTTTTGTGTTTTAGAGAAAGCTTTGAGAAATTTTAAGATTTACAGGATTTAAATGATTTTCTAAAATGAAAAAAAATTGTAAAAAAGTTGTTGGATATTATAGAACTCTACATTTACTATGGTAATAACCAGTGACGTAACGATAGTGATTCACATAATTAATTTTTTTTATAAGGGGGGGGGGGGAGGTCTTTTTTTTTTTTTTTTTGAAGATGAGTCTTGTTATTTAAACGAAGAGCTACTTTTTTCTTTGCAATACGGTTGCTGGTAAGAAAATAAATGTGGTGGTAGTGTGTCAAAATATTGCCGTCTATTGTTTTTAGCAAAAGTCCCTATACTAGTTTGCAAAATTCATTGTGCTCTTTGGATATTGTTTAATTATCAGGAATAATTATGACATGAAATACGTTCTTGATTAATATTCTCCTAAAAATATTATCAGTTTAATCTGTAGGTACTCACATTTTCTACTATCCCATTAAGATATTCTAAAGACATCGCTACACTTTAATTCTTTGGAGAATTCTTTTCCGTTTTTTTCCTTCTTTTTTCTCCTTATTATGTAACAAGGTGTCACTTAAAAAAAAAAAAAATCGAACTATATTCTAAAAGAATAGAATCAATGAAACAATTCATAGCTTTTCATTGCGAAATAAACTACGTATTTCTTTCATCCAATAAAACAACCTTTGCCGACAATTTTCTTTGTCTCAGCCAGTTTTCAAAAGGAAGGACCTAGGGCAGCGTTCGCCAGGGCCGTATGACTTATGTTGGAGCTTTTCTCGGGCCCGATACATCAAAATATGTATCGTTAGTTTTTATTGATTTAACAATATATAGCATTTCAGAAAAGTGAAAAAAAAAAAAAAAAAAGGAAAAAATATTATCTTAATAAAATTACAAGTGATATTTTATTCTTTTCCTTTTTCAAATAAATAAAAAATAATAGTTTTCATTATTAGTAAATCAAATTCTAAAAAAGAAGTGAACCTTTGTTTTGTGCTTTAATAACTTATTTCTAAACATTAAAAAATATCATTTTGTACAACTTATCATCATTACTGATGAATATAAGAGCAATATTCCATATATTATGCAGTAAACAATTACTATTGTATTATATTGTATACATTGAATTTAAAGAATTGTATCCCTAAGTATAATATTAAAATTTTATATTATTTATTATTTGAATGTACATATTAGTAACAATTGTTTGTTTACTTTGTTTAAATTATTTGCAGAAGGAATATTATTTGTTATTTGGACATTAATTATTCTAGTTAATTCCAAATTTTATTTATAAAATATGTATACATGTAATTAGAAAAGGATTTAAAAAAAAAAAAAAAAAAAAAAAAAAAACTTTTTTTCCGACCCTGGTTTAAATAGCCCGCATCAGAGTGGCCATGGCTTCTAAGAACCAAAAGTATATGTATACTTCTCGAACTTATTTTCAGATTAATACAGTTGTCATTAACAACCTTGTGATAAATGCTGTGAAAGTGATAGTCTGAAATAACACTGATCATACCTTATTGTAATTGAATATCTGTACGTGTTTAAGAATGCTGCAAAATATCTGCAAAGTTGGAGTAAGGAGCAAGCATACTTCTTAACTCCCCCTCTCCTTGTAATTTATCCCCTTTGGGCCCCTAAAGCGCAGGATGACGAATGACTCACTTAAATCTTTTCTGTGACACTCCATTCCGAGCGTATATTTATTTGATGGACTGCATGTGTCGACCCTGCGCTGGAGTTCCTTTAGATTGGGATATTTACTTTCTTTCGCATTAAAAAAAAATAAAAAAAAATAAAAAAAAAATGGCAATTTATTCACACATTAGTAAATCATTTTCATACTGTGTGGATTGTGCTTTGACACCAAAGTGATGCTGTTATGAATATTGTTGTATATATATGGTTGACATTTTTTATTATCTAGTAACGGGTTAATAGCGGTGTTAAACACTTTAATGAGGAATATTGAAAGGTTTTCAAACGATTAAATTTATCAACTGCCTCTTCTGTCTTTAAACACGACCTCACTGATTTTTAATTTATTGACTATCATTGTTCATTCAAACTTCCAGCCATAAACTAATCATTAAGTTTCTTATTAGCAAAATACTCGTTTGAAGATAAAATAATGAAATTTCAGAATCGCTGCCTCTTTTTTAAAATTCTTTATATTAACTTCGATTTTGTATTTTTGTTTGTCGAAATCGATGTCGATGACAATGCATTCTATTAAATTTTGGGGCTATAACTGTCTCTAAAAGATCGCTTTAACGGAATACTAAAAAACCAACTTGCCGTCATCCAATCGCGCTGAAGTAGCATTGAACCGACCATTATTGAAACTCTTTTCTGTTGCTAATTTTTTTTTTATAAATAAAATTGTTTTAATCTGAATAAGTTAAAGATATTTGGATGTGAGTGTGACGTTCATTTTTAATAAATAAATTTTGAAACGTAGTTTGCCGCACATTTTGCTGCTGAAATATTTTTGATATTTAAAATTAGATGCAAACACCAAGCACACGCTGTTTACAGAATCGGCGCTGTGTTAACAAATATAAAAATGGGCAATGGATATAAAGGATTTATATAAAAAACTTTGTTTTTATGGGGTTTTTTGTTAATTGAGTAATTGCAGATAGTCTCGCATCGTTTCTCTTGCAGTTAGGAGAAGAGTTTTCTGGTTGTTTTTTTTCTCCCGATACGCAATTGAGGGCATTTTCCCATTGAAAGATCTCCCGGAAGTCAAATAGCCACATTGCTGCTCTTTTTCGTAGAAATCTCCAGTACAAACAACAAATTGAAAACTCTAAGGAATATAATGCCGTCATAAGTTAAAAAGCCCTAAATTAAAAAAAAAAAAAAAAATGCATATTTTGACGCTTTTATGCTCATCGTTTCAAATTACATATTTTTACTGTAATGAAACTTTTGCATTCGGTCAAAAAAAAAAAAAAAAAAAAAAAAAAAAAAAAATTATATATATATATATATATATATATATATTTTCTTCCTCCACGTTTTGGAACATCCTGATTTAAAAAAAGTGAAATAGAAAATATGTCTGTCTGTGTGTGTGTACGTCTTCATCATAACTCCCGAACAAATTGACCTACAATGTTCAAATTCGGAGTGCTAATTGGTTGTGGCTCAAGGACCTACCATAAAGGTTTGTGTCAAAATCGCGCATGGGCATAAGGTAGCTGTCATTGAAAAAAAATCATGTTTGTCAATGATTGCTAAAAAACGACTCGAACGATTTTGTTCAAAATCGCTGTGGTAATGCCTCTTAAGGTTTTCTAAACATCCCCACCCACGAAATTTCCAAAAAAATGCTTTAATGGCGTAAAAAGTTAAAAAAACGAATACCTTCAACACAAAATTCTCTTTGTTCGAAAATAGCTCACCAACGATCGTTTTTTCTTTTCTTCTCAGTTTCACTTATTAAGAAAGGATAATGATCGAAAAATATATCGCCACAATTCCCATTTTGTCAAAAGTGTTCCTTTTTTAAAAAAAAGACACATATATTACAATTATTGCAAAAACTGTCGCCCTTTTTTTCTGTACCAATGGTGGACATATAAAAATGGTAAACGACACAAATCAACATCAACAATGTAGTGTAATTGATAGTTGTGCGATGTTCCACACCCTTAGTTTTTATTGGTTGTATAGGCTTGTATGATCTAAGAACTTGAATCATCTATTTACTGAAATGAAATGATTATTTTCTAAGGACTAATCTGAAAATGTCAAAATATGCATTTAATTTTTTTTTCTTCCGTATTCAGTCTTTCAGCTTATGGTGGTAGTATAGACGTACATTCCATCACCAGTCGGGCTTCTTCCAATATCCTCTACGTCTTCAAATGCATTGAATATGAAAATTCTATACTTCTCCCTCCAAAATCATTCCTCCGCACTCGTAACACGTGTATTTATTTAGTCGGCACCCGACCTGGTCTTTACGACAGACTTTAGTATCTTACAGAAGGAAAAAGAAAATCCCCAGCGCACGTGTTGTTGGTCGTTATTTCCACCACTCTGGCCCCCGTAATTTACCTCTCTCATCCTGTCAGCAAGAACAGGAAGCAGGTTGACGGCATGTGGAGAACAGAGCCCCTTTCCGCTCTCTTAAAAAGGGTGGGTTTCATTGAGACATGAACATAAACCACGGGAAAGAGAGCTCTTCCCGATATGGTCACGTGGCCTTATACCACAGCGATTGTCAGACATGGTTATGGAGACCGCAAGACATAAATATGACGTGACGAACTTTTTGAACGTATGATGCATTGTGATGAAGTGGAGATTGGCTGCCAAAAAGCAACAAATTTTAATGAAAGGGGAATAAACTTGGAAAGATTAAGCGATAGCGCTGTCGTGAACAACTTAAAAGTTCAAAATTTCTCCCACCCCATTTTTATCTCCACTGCAAGTTGGAACAATTATGTTTGAAATGCTTATTAACACGATTAAATTTTTACTTTCAGTTACCCATTTGTGTTTACATAAGGTAACGAAAAGGGATGTTTGGGGCCGGTAAGGCGTATCTATATTTTTTTTAACTAAATAATAAATCCTAATACATCTATGGTGATATAAGTTAGTGAGAAAATAAATTCATTAAGAGCATTTAACTTTTTTTTATGATAAATTGTGTAAAATATTGTGAATTTGCATTTAATAATTAAAAAATTCTGGTTACAGTTAGGATTATCGCCACAATCGTGAAGCTTGCGTATCAGTAAGAATCATTACAATCCTAGTGATGAAAGTTTTTTTTTTTTTTTCCTGTCAAAAAACTTGCCATTTTTCTAAATGATTGATGAAATTCTAAAAACGGTATAAATAATACGAATCCACCTCAATATTATAGTGTAATTGAAAGTTGTGCGGTGTTCCGCACCCATAGTTTTGTCTGCCTTTGCTGATGGCATTTATTTTAAAGATTTTTAAAGTTAAAAAAATATATTAACTAGAATGTTGATATAATTACGTGCAGCAAGTAATAGATTTTATAACAGAAATTGACCTGTACATTGCTACAATTAATGAAACAAGTTATGCATTACTTTTTATTAATGCAATAATTTTTTTAATAAGATCCTATTCTGCTAGTCTGCGCTAATTAGTGCTTTTTACTTCTTTTACAAGATTATCACATTTGTATTTTGTTCAAGGCTTATACACTTCCCATCAGTTTTCAATTTTATTTTTTTTCATACTTGTTTCATCTTTTGTGCAAGTCTGTCATGTTAGTCTTTATCTAGTTTAACTGCCTAAATCCCTCGTTGAATACAATTTTTCTTTTTTTTAATTAGTTTTTTTTATTTTTTTATTAGTGGTTTAAATCGTTGATAACTACATGCCAGATAAGTATTTACTTACTAGATACTGAATACTGTTAGTGTTAAAAGATTCCACTGTATAAATTAGCATTAGATCTGCAATTAAGATATTTAAAATAAATACATCCCTTATTTTTTTTTCGTAAAGCCCGCATACTTTTATCGCCAACTGCCAGTCCGATTAGTTTGATGATTGTCTGATACTTTAAATTTATTAAACGAAAAACCAGCTCGAAAACTTTTATTGTGCAACCTTGCCCTTTTGACCAGAGAGAAACTGAATACGAATACATGTTCGTCCAAAATGTTTGCATACGTTAATCAAAATGTTGGAAATTTAATGAATAATTCATTGATCAAAGAACGCATTCGTTATCTGCATTCCACTAAATCACTGCCACAAAGAGATCAATTATTAAATACCTGCGGATTTCTGATAGTTAATTTTAATGTCTCCTCTCAACTTACAAAAAAAAAAAGTATTTTAATGTGTATTCACAAGCTGATCTGTCAGTTCGATTAATATAACCGTAAAACAAGTGTTCTAGGTCAAGTCTCATTTGCATCTCATCCTCTGAGTACGAACATGAAAACTTTTGCATTTTTGTAAGTTACAAGTCGTAATTCCCTAAAACACTTCCGCATTGTCCAATGGGATCATCATTCATCCAATTTAGGTAATTATTATATTGTTGAATGCCCTTGGTTGGGTTGGGAGGTTGCCTTTTCTTTCACTATTTCATGGAAGAGTCATTCAATTCTATTTTCTGTTTCATCCTTCAAAGGAAAATGCGCCTAATTTAAACGTTCCGTATTAACATTAATTTACGTTAAAAAATTGATTACTTTCTGTTAAAACGGAATGTTGAAATTAATCTCTGAAGGTATTTTCTCTTGTATTTTGCAACCACAATTCTAGAAAATTACTATTCCACATTATGTAGTATTCTGATATTAGTTCATAATAACACAATAAAACACATTCGTTCAGTGTAATATTATGTTCAAATAAGAAATCAAGACATAATTCCATTAGTCCGATTGTGTCCTTAAATTACGCATTAATACTAATAATTTTAATAAATTGTTTGAGAAATGAGAATATCAAATTCTACTATTTCTATGTAATTCTATTTTGTTAAACATAATTGGTTTGTCTTTAACAACTCCCTATGACTAGTGCATTTTTGCCGTTATATCAATTGTATTCTAATATTTTATATCTAATTGTGGTACCACCTTTGGCTTTCAATAGCCGAATTTACTTTTTGATTTTCTTTTGAGAAACTTATGTTTTGTGTTAAACTTACTTTGGTCTTCTAATCAATTCCTTCTACTCTATGCTTCAACTCCTAAAACTTCTATCTAAACTGGTCTTTTACACATGAAAGTGACAACGAGCATAGTACTAAACTCTCTGGAAGTACATCCACAGGGGTCTATCCAGATTTTTTTTACAGGGTCCTATTTTTGTGAAAAAATATTAATTTTGTGAAAAATTTCCAATTTCATATATTTTGTGCATATGGTTTGGCACCCATGACGTCACTTCTTTATAACCAACATGTGGGCAAGTGAGCAGTTTTCTCCTTTTAGCATAAAATAAACTTTGTAATATAGTAATTAGTTCGTTTTCCAACTGGAAATATTATGAAGGTTCCGTTTTTCTGACTTGGAATTTTGTGAAAGGTCAGTTTGTTGCACATGGAATTTTGTGAAGGATCCTTTTGTTAATTATGAAATTTTGTGAAGGGTCCGTTTTTTGGACATGGAATTTTGTGAAGGGTCCTTAAAAGGACCCAAATTTCCTTCTGCATAGACCCCTGATCCATATTTTTTTAATAATTCTCATAGACTCGCCCAATAATTAATCCCCGTTATCTTCTGCTGTGTACATACCTTAATTGAATATTTAGTGCGTCCAATTCACTTATTATCCTGGACCTTAAGCCCAAAAGCATTGTTTTCAATTGGTCAAAGGTGTGATCCGGTGTCCGTCTCCACTTAATGTTTGGGCATGCGTATGAAATGCATTGTGTGAGCATGCGCCTGTTCCACCTGCTTGTATAAAAAGATGTGTGATGATGTTGTTCAGTTGTATCGATGTTTAATTAAACTCGGGAACAAAAAATCCCAAAAACTTTGAAATGGGTTTGGACTTAAGGCCCAGGTTAAACTGTATATCGGCCTTAAGACTATTACAATGTTTTAAACATCAAAAGGAAGCAAATTGGGAAAATATGGACATTTTATTTTAATTATGTATTTGTTATATCTCCATCAGATAATCGTATGTTTTAAACTTATGTTTGCAAAATTAATCGACCTTCAATATAACCCAAAGTTAAATACATTATTACTGTTGTCTTTGTTTTCAAACCTCTTAACTTTCTTGCCCATTTAGTTAAGGATTTAACCTTGCAAAAATTCACATTGAGCTGAAAATTTGGCACAGTGTCTCGTGTCTCCAATTTCTCTTGTCCACATCCTGGTTTTCCAGTCGCTTGCTAGAGGGCTTATAAATTATGGAATAAGAGAGGTTTAATAACCCCCACTAACCGTCAACGTATAAATCAGACTAAACATTAATATTTTTTTTATTATTATTATTTTTTTTTTTAGTCCAGGTTTGAATAGGAGACTTATAGTACGTGGTCAGTACCTCAAATAGAGCCATTATACAAATTTCCAGTTCAATGAGAATTTCACAAGGCCTGGCATATTTCTCTCTCAAATTACTAGGGTACTCTAAGAAGAATAGAGTACTTACAACTTTAAAATATACAATATAAATCCTCACCCAATTATCAGCCCATTTACTTTCCATACCATGTTGCATATCTCAAACAAATATACTTAAGGTTTATTTTTTGTTGAAGCAGTATTTCCGTCAATACACTAGTGGCAAATATTGCTATTGTACACATTTTCTCCAAACATTTTTCTCTAAATCTCTTAACTGCTCCAAAAATAGCCCTTTTCTACACACAATAATAAACTTCCTGGATAGTTCTCATCCATTTTTCCTAGCGATTTATATCTTTCCCAATTATCAGTCCAGATACTGTATCCCCAGTTTCTTAACTCAAAACATTTTTTACTTTCAATTACCCATATTTATACATAGGGTAATGAAAGTATAGCATTCGGTAAAAAATAAAAATAAATCGAATTTTTTACAGTTCTGTACTTTTTGAACATCCTGATTTTCAAAAAAGTGATCTAGAAAAAATGTCTGTCTGTGTGTATGTGGTCACCATAACTCCCGAACAAATTGACCTACGACGTTCAAATTCGGTGTGAGGGTTGGTGATGGCACAAGGACCTACTATTAAGGTTTCAGTCAAAATCGCGTATGCGCATAGGGTAGCTACCATTGAAAATATCATCTTTTTCATGCCTTTAACACATGGTTCTCTTTCCTCGAGCATACCTCATCAGCGATCGTTTTTTCTCATCTCCTCAGTTTCACTTATAAGAAAGGATTATATAAGAATTATTGAAAAAGTACATCGCGAAAATCATCTATTTAGCGAAGGTTTTTTTTTTTTTTTTTTTGCTCTTCAAATCCCATACAAGAATTATCGCATAAAATTTCACCAAACCGTCCATTTTTACTGAATGAATGATGAAAATATAAATACGTTAGATGACACAAATTTACGTCAGTATTATAGTGTAATTGAAAGTTGTGCGATGTTCCTCACCCCTAGTTTATTCCTCAAATCTTATTTGTTTGAATTTCCAACTCCTCACCTTTGGTAACCCAATTTTGTTGCTATTGTCCTCAATATTTTATCCATTCCCTCTACTCTTATCTTCCCAAACTGAATAGGAACTAGGCCCCTTCTACAAGTAATAAACACAAGAATAAACTTCTCTGGTAAGTTCTCGTTCTCACTTCCATGTTTTCCCAGTGAATCACATGCTCTACTCCCACCCTATGATCAGTCCCACTTATCCACTCTGCTGTAAATCTCTCTTTCTCTGAAGGGATGATGATGCTGGAGGATAATTGTCTTCATCCAGTCCTCGTCCTCTTTCCTTTTTCTCTGCTATTTCGAGAGTTGACGAAACTGGGAGAGGCTCTTCGTTGCTGCAAGGACGCAGGCTGGCCTTTGAGAAACTGGGGCTTTTCTTGTGTAGAGGCGCGTTTTCTGGGAAGTGATTGCTTGCAGGCAGTTTGTTAGACTAATTCTTAGTTTTGTAAGAAAACCTTTCGTAAGGTTGTTTAGTGTAACTTTGTTCTGAGGCTGGCGTAAGTGTGTAATAGTGCAGACTCCAACTTTTTGTTCTGCGTTGTAATGAAGAAGACTAGGTTTTCTTTAACTGTTTCGTTTTTTGTATTATAACCATCTTAATCGTTGAAGTAAGATACGAAAGTTACGTTCGATTTGTCGTAAACCTTCTGTTGGATCATCGATATGCAGTTAGTTTTTTGGGAAGTTATTTAGAAAGTATTGTGTAATACTTAAGTTTAAATTAATACTTCGTTTGATGCAATTAAAATAAATACTAAAGTCTTAAAAGTAGTTTTCTGTATTCCTAGGAGGGAGATATTTATTAAAAGTAAAATCTGTTTATTTGGTTTTAAAAATGTTATCATCCTATGCATTATAAATCGGAATTTCCATCCGTAATTTCGTTAAATGTCTAACACAATTGAAGAAAATCATAGAATCAAATTTAATTTGCTAAATTTTAAAATTTTGGCGTCTTGCCATTAGCATATTCACCATTATCAGTGCCTTGTTTAAGCAGCGGTAGTAATTTTTTTACAATTTATTAATGTTTGACAATTTCTAGAAGAAATTATTTTACAATGACCATTCCCAATTTAAGGTAAAACGGAAGTTTTTGACTTCACTGCAATGCTGTTAATATCCCAATCGTGTTGAATAGCTTTGTCAGAATAGAATTATATGTAAAATAGACAATTTACACATTTAATATTTCTTTAGCAGCTTTTCGCGCTCATTGTTTGAAATTATTAACTATTACCGTCCAAAATAAATTCCATTCAACAAGTGAAACATTATCCCTTCTTATTCAGTTGTTGATACCATTCTAGTGTCGGTTTTGGCGGCAAATCGGTCTGAGGAAACCTTCCAGAAATAAACTTATATTATCCCGCCAGCAACCAGGGATTGCAGCCAGAAAAGCTTTTACTGTTTCTTCCTCATATTGTCCCCTTTCACTTGACCTTTAAGGAAGGATGGTAGTGTTTTGTATCGAAAACCCTCACCTGGTTTTGCTTTCAATCTATTTGGTTTGGGCATCTGTTGTCGGTGTTTTTATTTGTTATCTTATTGCGTAATAGGTTTTTCTATTATTACATTGTCTAAATAATAATATCGCTCAATGCAGTTATGTGCATTAAAAAAAACTGCCAAAATTGACAGATTTTAACACTGCCAAAGTTTTAACTTAGTATTACTTCAGAATTCATAAAAAAAATATAGTCTAAAGTATATTTCTTTGATAATTTTTTAATTGTTTTAACGTTTTTTTGTTTGAGATGCGCTATTTTCTAAACTAATTTGATTTTGTAAATAAGTGTTTCTAAAATGTCGTTTAAATTACGGTATATCCGGTCCAGATACCAAATATACACCATTTAGTGACATTTAATGTCACAAGAAATTGCTCTTAGCACCTGAATTTGAAATAAACATTAACATTTTAACAAAAATTGAGTATCACTGTGTTCTAATGCACCGGAAAAAGAAGGAGAAAAAAAAAAAAGGAAGAAAAAAAAAGGGTGGGGGGAATTGCATTGCCCATCAAAAGCCATTTTAAGAATGTTAGAAATACTACGGAGAAAAGTGCATTTAAGTTTGTATGTAAATAATAACACCGTAGGTTTTTTTCCCTTCCCCCCCCCCCCCTTTTAAACACCTCTTATGGTAAAACTACATGCTGCAGGAAAGATGAACGATACTTTGTTTCAGATTATTCTAAAAGGACGGTCCCCCCCCCCCACATCTAATTTTCATAGGGTAATTAAACTGTCCGAAAGAAGAACGAAAACTAAAGCAGGGGAATCACACTTCTTTATGGAAAAAGCTGCATTGAATTTTTATGACGTGAGAGAAAACAAAGCACCAAAATACACGCGAGTAGTGTAATATATACTTGACACAGAAAGAAGACACAACATTCATTTGTCACGTATGCTTTAAAAAAAAAATTCTTCTAAAAAACCAATATCGTCTTTAAATTTTATTAAAAGTGGGCATACTTTTGTCACTGGGACACAAGGACTTCATGATCATTATGTTAAAAATACACTGCTGTGTATACTTATTTTATGTAAATGTTATATTTTTTTGTAAATATATCAATGATTTTTTTCACTTTTCAAATCCTTAAAATGTTCAATAATGAGTTTGGGAAATGAAAAATTATGTTCGAACGGGGGGGGGGGGGGATTAGTTAATGATATATTTTATTCGGTTGCCTGTACAACATGTTTAATTTAACTCAAATTTATCATTCAATATTATCAATTTTTGAATATTTAAATTAAGTGACAAAAAATATCACTGGAAAAATAGTCAGCGTTTTATTAAGAAGTCCAAAATGCATCCTGTTTAAAATAGTCTTATTTTAGAAGTGAACAACTATTTTCATATGCTCCCGATAGATGGCGGCAGGTATCGTATCACTGCAACTGCGTATAACTGTTCTACGTTCTACTGGTTTGTTGTTTGTTTACATATAGGTTTCGTCTTACTGTACTTAGGTACCAATCCTAAACTAGCATTCCAAAACTTCTCAGCAAACTTAATTTTTCATTTTCCTCCCGAATATGATTCCTTCTACTTTTTCTACTGGAAGGATTCCTCCCACATCCTGCGATACTTTCGCCGTCCTTCCACCCGGCACACTCGACGGTTGCGTTGTCTTCGGCAAAAACTCGGACAGGCCCTCAGATGAAGTCCAAGAGGTCATCTATATCCCAGCAATTGACCACCCCCAACCGTCTAAAGTCCAGTGTACCTACATCGAGATTGAACAGGTACCGCATACCTATGCTGTGATACTGAGCAAACCTGCCTGGATGTGGGGGGCAGAGATGGGGGCCAATGAGCATGACGTATGTATAGGTAATGAAGCAGTGTGGACAGTGCTGAACAGTCCTGAAGATGATGTTGAGAAGTTGCTTGGGATGGATCTGCTTCGACTTGGGCTAGAGAGAGCAAAGACCGCCCTGGAAGCTGTTGAAGTCATAGTGGCAATGCTGGAGAGATATGGTATGGGTGGTAACTGCTCTGATACTCTGGAGAACTTTACCTACCATAACAGCTTCTTGATTGCAGACCCAGAGGAAGTCTGGATTCTGGAGTGTGCCGGAACTGTCTGGGCAGCAGAAAAAGTGACCAACGGTGCACGGAATATCTCCAACGAGCTGTCGATCGGGACCAAGGTTGATATGAAGAGCAGGAATTGTGAGAAGGTTGCCCAAGAAAAGAGACATTGGTGTCCACAGCGGGGTGATTTCAACTTCAAGAAGGCTTATGACTCGGATGGTGGTAGGGAGAGTGGCAGATATAGGGCTGGTAAGCGTCTTTTGACCGATCTTTCCAAGGAAGGGAAATTTACATCGACAGATATGTTCAAGGTCTTGAGGGATAAGCCAAGCGGTATTTGTATGTCACCGCCTGATTCGTTTGTGTCGACCGGGAGCCAAGTGTCTGTGCTGAGGAAGTCTGATTCTGGCATGCCATCTTGTCACTGGTTCACTGCCACTCCTGATCCGGCACGATCAGTCTTCAAGCCTTTTATTTTCACTAAAGATGTGGTATTTCCAGATGCTGTGATTTCCCCAGATCTGCCAGATAAAAGGCACAAGCTGTACAAACTTCACGAGGAATTTGTTGTAAGTGCTCGTAAACAAAAGTTTGCAGGAAGTGCTTCAGAGAATCTAGAAGCTAAGTATGTTGAGCTTGCCAATGAAATTGTTTCCAAGAATGATGACAAAAAACTTGCTATTAAATTATTTTGTGATGCTGTGGCAGAGGAGTGTTCTTTGTATAATGCTGTAAAATAATAGATGCTTATATTTATGCTGTTGATTGTGTGATTAGGACCAAATAGTTGTTTACATAAATATTATAGTTATACATTTCATACTTTAAAGCTGTGATTAATTTTTGATTCTGAGTTTTTGAAGATAGATGAAAAAAGGGTTTACAAATTCTTAACTAGCTACAAACAACAGTGAGAGAGGAGAAATAATTGTTGCTTATTTTAAGTCAGTAATTTTCACTTAAACTTGTGCTAGTAGTATTAAAGTGATTTTTATCGAAGGTTTTAAAAATTCATTATACATTCCAGTTACTCAGTTATTTATCTTTTTCACTTATTATAGAAACTGCAACCTTTTAATTAAAATTTTAAAATGAATAGTTACTTTAAAGTTTAACATTTCTGTCTTCAGTCAGTAATTTTAAACACTTAATCTGAATGGTTACAATGTGGTATATTACTGTTATATTTCTTAGCAAGAGTAAAGTTGTTTTTTGATTTTTTGTATTTCGCTGAATGATTGTTCATGCATGTACAATTATATTTTAAGCCATTTATTAACCATGAATCTGAATTTACATGTAAACATAGGTGAACGCTATACTTGCTGTTTCAATAAACTTATGATATTTAATTGCAGAAGTAGTAGAAATATAAATATTATGAATCTTGTTTGTCTGGAGTCTAATAAAAATCAATATAAGTCATGCACAGAAGAAAATAAACTGCACTGTAAAAGTTTCTTACAGTGTAAGTTTATAGTTAAAAAGATAATATAAAAATTAGATATTTATTTTAATAAGTTTACCCATTTAAACTTCCAAAATTAAGCTCCAATTTTAAATTTAATGAAGAAAAGTTGAGGTTTAAAAAAAGTTATGTTTTTTAGACTAAAAAGATTTTTTTATACTGAGTTATAATTATATTTTATTTTAAATCCTCCTACTTGTTGGGGAAAATGAACAAGTAGAATTCCAATTTGCATTTTAATAAGGTCATGGAAGAGAGTGTATGAAGAATGCAAGCATGATTTTTGTATATCATATAAAAAGAGAGATCTTTGCCAATTGAATTTTGTTAAAGTGGTAAATGACCACAGTTTGATACAAAATGGATGACACAATATCAATGTGATGCATTCACAGTAAGAATATATTTTTAACAAATACTATTATATTTTAGTTCATTTATTAACACTTTTAAGTATCTAAAATAAAACGTGATGCTGAGAATCTATGTCTGGCAACAATAAAAAAAAAATTCTACGTTGTAGACTGCTTAAACTTAGTTAGCTAAAATATATATACTAGTTCAATCTTAAGAATATAGAAAAAAAAACTTAAGAATATGGAAAGAAAAAAAAACTTAAGAATGTGGGGGGGGGGGGGGGATGCACCACCAAGTTACATCATTGCAATTTTTTTTTTTTTTTTTTTTGAAAGCTCATTGAAATTTGCCCGTCCACAAAAAAAAAAAAAAAAAAAAAAAAGTGATGCACATGCTGCATTGTCAATTTTTCTAAATTTTCCGACACACCGCCAAAGCCACATTTTCCTGATCACAATATCCATCGAATATTGCTTAAAAATATGGAGTTTTAATACTAAATAAATATTTTTCCTAATATTTGATAACTAATTTTTTACACTCTCACATAATGTAAAAATCCCTTTTTTTATACAGTGTTTTTCACTATCAACAGATGGCGCTATTGAACTGAATAAAATAGGAAACGAAGTTCTTTTAAGAGATAACACGGAATCCTGTCTGTGTGACATTTAAAAATAAATTGACTCTTTTAATAAAATTAAAAATAAATATTAATGTAATATTTATAGTCAAATAAAAATTAAAATGTATACTCATTTTTACAAGTACCGTATATGCTTATTCCTTATTAAATCGTATATATTAACTTCGATGGTTGTGTGTAAGTGGCTACCGTTCAAATCTGCGGAGGCCGATTTGGCGTCACGATCGGGTTGAAACTTGACAGATTGATTCGATGATAATGCATTCTGTCAAATTTGGGGACTGTTACTAAAAGGTCGCTTTTACACTCGTTTCTATAATAGTTTTGGAATACTAATAAATCCCATTTAACTCATCATTGGTGAAACTTTTACTTGTTGCTAAAATTATTTTAATCACAATAAATAAAAGATAATTGAACGTGAAATTAGATGCAGACACCAACCACAGAATCGGCGCTATGTTAATGAATACAAAAATTGGCAATGCATATAAAGGAATTATATTAAAAACTTTGTTTGTATGGATATTATTTTTAAAAAAAACTGCAAATTTTGTGAAGTCAGCAGAAAGACATAACCTTTTAATCGAGCCTCTCTGAATAATAATTAAAGTCGCTCATTAGCTCCATTGTTATTTTTTACGTTAAAATTTTCCATATGCTTGGAGCCGACCAAACGGTATAGTGGTTAGCGTGCTGGCTTCTAGACGGCGAGGTTGCGGGTTCGAGTCCCGTGTTGGCATGGGTGTTTGTAAATGTATGTTGGTTTGTTAAATGACGAAATGTTTCGGCGCAGTATAGCCCTCGTGTTGCTGACGGCGCCAGATAATCTGAATACAACCAACCAATCCATATGCTTGGAAGTAATAGTTCTGAAGAAAATAAATATGGCTAGAATGAAACAACTCTTTATTTGATATTAACAAGAAGATGCAATACCACTTAGAATTTATCAATTCTTGGTAACGTTGTCCTTTCAGCTGCGAAGATATCCAAGGAGATTATGATAGTCTTTGGAATTTTTCATCGGAAGTTTTGAACTCAACATCTACGCGTTTTCCCACTTCTTCTCGGAACATAACAGACGTCTTCAAAATAAAGTGTCAAAAAATTTCGTTATCGCTTTTTTCGTATGCTCTCATATCCACTTCCGTCTTTGCGATGAAAACCAGCGCATTCCCAGTTCATTTCTGCCATTTTTAAAAACTCGAGCTTCGAAATCGCCTCTTGCTCTCGTCTATATACGACCGCAAATTCTTTGATTTTGTAGAAAAGTTGATGAAATATTTTGTCGGTTCATTGTGGTGGTTTTATCAGCTGCAAGAATAACGAACGGATTATAAATGGAAGAAGATTCAGTTGGTATGACTCATTTTTCATTTTTTTTAGCGTTCTTTTTCCATTGATTCTATTAGACTGAGAGACGACTGCAATTTTTGGACCCCATCGAACATCATTCTGAATTTTTTATAGAATTTGGAGAAAAGTGAGTAGATTACGAATCCACTGGTCTGCCGTGGCAAAAATGGCCGAAACTGGTCAAAAATCGACTTTTAATAAGGTGAACTAAATCTAATCGCCCAATGCGCCATAACTTGCCAAATAATGAGCATTTTTTTTTTATTTGGTAATCCTCACTCTTTAATTTTCAATTAAGAAGGTTGCAGACGATTCGGATGTGTGGCGATGGCTTACTTGCATCTTTCACAAATGAGCCAAATTAGCAATAAACATTACGTCACTGATGACTTAATTGATGTTGCCAATTTGGCTTACTTTTAAAAGATACAAGTTTTCCGAGTCAGAGATCAGAAATCGTTTGCGCTTTTTCTCATTGAAAATCAAAATGCAATGGGTTGCCAGACGAAAAAGTGTGTTTTCTTTTTGGCAAGTTATGACTTATTTGGCAATCGGATTTTAGTTCAACTCATTTCAAGTCGATTTTTGATCCGTTTCGGCTATTTTTGCCACGGCAGACCAGTGAATTCGTAATCTACTAACTTTTCTCCAATTTCTATAAAAAATTCAGAATGATGTTCGATGGGGTCCAAAAATTGCAGTTGCCTCTCGGACTATATGTTAAGTCCCTAATATTTCGAATGATTGCCGAAATAGAAGGAAAGCTTCGCCTTTCAACGTTGTACATCATGCTTGTTAGTTTTCTCGAGAAATAAATTTTACTCAACTTTCCAATTAAAACTGCGTACCAAAAATATGTATAGTCAAGTTTTTCAACTTTTCTAATATTCTGGTTTTTAAATTCATATATATTTCTACTTTTGCTAATTGTTGACCGATTCGTTTTTGTTAGCTTCAAAAGTATAGCTAAATATTTTCCAGAAAATCTGATCCTTTATCCATTCACATCTGAATATTTAAGGCACTCAAATTAATTTGCAATAACTGTACTGAGTTCAAGCTTTTGTGTATAAAGGCCTAAAAAAGAAATTTAAAATAATATAATATATATATATTTTTTTTTTAATCTAGGATTTTCTTTTAATATAAAGATTTGTGTTAAAAAATATCTTTGAATATTTGTTGGATGTTTTTAAAAAAAAAAAAAAAAAAAACTGACTTGAAAATTTGAAAACTACGGTACCTGTTGAGTTACAGTGAATCCTCAACTTCCAAATATCTGTTATGTCTACCCGTTTACACAACTGAATATTTAATTAACTCCAATGTATATACAATAATTCATATGCTTCAGTTTGTGTATCTAACGTAAATATTTTAAATAACTAAAAAAAAAAAAAAAAAATTTTTTTTTTTTTTTTTTTTTTTTTTTTGAATAAAAAGGTTTGCGATAAGAAAAAAAAATAAAGAAAAAAAAAAACTTAAAATATTTTGTTGGGTATGTCCAGAAAACTGACAGCAGGGGCGCAAGCAGAAAATTTCTGTGGGCGGAGTTTTCAATGTATGACGGTTTGCTCTTGTATTTTCTCCATAAAAAAACAACGTCTATGCTGAACTTTCTCATCCCATATTGGTTTCCAGTTTCTTAATCTATCACTTACATATGCTATAATACTAAAATAGTTTTTGCCCAGTATTCGAGTTATACAAAACACCTCAACATGGGACTACATTTTATATGACCGTGTTTTCCATGTTATCTCGATTGTAGATTAGTCTGAAATGTGAATTGTTTATTTAAATTCAATTAGAAAAGGAGTCGGATAGACACAAATGTTATATTAGGCTGATTTTATTTGATATGTATGGCGCTTGAAATACAAGCCCTCGCACTGAAACATTATTATAGTCATCAGTTCGTTAACATGAAATCCCGTTTAACACGAAATCACTAAAATAACTTACTGGTAAAAAAAGTTTTTAACTAAGAATAAGTAAATTAAATAGCCTATAAAAATGCTATAGTTTTGTTGAGCTGATAATATATATATTTTCATCGCAAATAGGAAATGTGTAGCGATATTGATGTTTTAAAATTATGTCTGTTTACAGCCGGCTTACCCAAAGATATTGCCCTTAAATAATTAATGTTAGTATTATTATTATTATTTTCTCTCGATTCTATGGAATGTTTTTGTTGAAGGATAAGCAATAGATATGTAGCGTATGGTACATGAACGGGCTAAAAGCAAAATGCTGTGTGTGCAAGAATAAGTTTTGGTGCCCCTTACAATGGAAATGGGTATAGAAAACCTTCCAAAAATGGTATGGCTATAACTGAAATTTGCTGGAATTTGATACTTGAAGTTGGCATTTTAAAGAGATTAAAAGTTAAAAATTACAACTAATAATAAATAGAAAATATTAAAATATTTAGTATCTTTTTCATTGTTTTTATTTTTTAAAAATGACTCCTTCTGTTACTAATTATTTTAACTGATTTTTTCAAACTTGGAATTGGTGTGCAGTACGGTATTTGTGTAAAGAGCAAACTCCTAAATTCTCTTACTCAGTGTATAGTTTTATGAGATAGAAAATAACTCGCGTTTTTTTAACTACAACTAAAGTTTTATTTGATCCGATATACATGGAAAAATATTCATAAAAAATATTACGGGGCACTATCTTGCTTTATTAGCCGAAAATGTTTTTATCAGTGCATCATAATCTAATGACGATAAAATATCATTTTCAATGGACAAAATTGGAAGGTTGAGTCCTTTTTGCGAAAGAGTTTACTTTTGGTAGGTTAGGCTATTTTGCACTCAAACAGTGGCGGCTCGTGCAGTACAACCGGGCTGCATCTACATTTATAAGTTCAAAACTAAAATTATTTATTTCACAATTTTTTAAAATGAAGATCCATTTCTACGGTAAGTAAAAAAAATCCGATAAACGTCAATCTACTTGCCTGAATAATTAACGAGAAAAAAACCCGCTTTCAATCAAAGTGATCTTCCTCCGAATACAGCAGCCGTGTTTCCTTCGGGCAGCCATGTTGCCATGGTAACCAATTAAAAGCAATAGAAGCCTTCCCTCTACGTAATGTAATAGCGGTGCTGCCGATCGAGAATTATTTCTAACTTCGGCTGCCCTCGAGAATTCAATGAGCTGATTGGCTCAGCATATGAGAATATGCATGAGCGGAGTGAGTGTACCAAAAAACGCCATTTTATGACGACATCATTGACTGATTCGCAAGTTTAAAAGAAAAGAGGAATAATTTTGTTTTAAAAAATATAAGCAAGTGTTTTCTTTCTCATCTTATTCATTTTATAAAAATTGAAAGGAAACTTTGATTCGCGTTTGAGTATTAAACATTACAGATTGTTAAGATTAAAGACTTAGCGTTCATGAATGATCGTGAAAAGTGTGTGGTGGGAGGGAAACGAATGTTTCCGGCTGCACTAGCATTTTCGATCACGGGCCACCACTGCACTCAAAATTACGTAAAAATTTAGATTTTTACCATATTTGTTTTAAGTATTTTTTCTCATTTCGGCCCCCCTCTCAAAATTGCATGTCTGCGACCTCCCGCGCCTTAGGCTGGCCCTGCATATGGATATTTCCCGACTCTTTGGGAAAAAAATAATAATAATTGGAATGACTATGTATTTCTAACCAGGGTTCTCATGGTCATTGAAAGTCATTAAAAGTGCTTAATATTTTTAACTTGTTTTCAAGGCCTTGAAAGTGCTTTAAAATGCTTAGAGGTGCTTAAAAGTCATTAAAAATGATTAGAGGTCCTTAAAAGTCCTTAATTTTTGCGAATGTTATGTGCCCAACTGCAAAAGTTATAAAAATACAACTCGAATTTTCTATCCCCGCTTGACCACCACTTATCTGCATCATATTGGAATTCTCTGAAATATTTGTATTATGCATCCACCAACTTGTAACTTTTTTGGTAGAATATACTTTATTAAAAATTTATATATAGACATGATGCCTGAAAACAAATTTTCAAAGGTCCTTAAAAACATTAGTTAGGTCCTTAAAAGTCATTGATTTTCATTCTGTAATTTGAGTGGAAACCCTGCTAACAGTATTAATTCAGTTTTATGGATGATATAAGTTCGGTTCAAAACCCAAGAACTGGTAGATATTTTTTACCCTTTAGCATCGCGACTTTACAAACACCCATCATTCTTAACTTGTCCGATCCACACATCTCAAAATAGATATATTTTACGGTCTTCGCGCCTCCCTTACATAAATATAATTTATTCAGAGACTTTTTCCGTGTAACTAAACACTCACTTCACATCAGGATGGAAGTCAATTAAGATGTTGCCCCTATTTCTCATTTTAGGACATGTTCTGTTTATTTGCGTTCGGATTTCACATCTTCGAGACGTTTTTTTTTCTCCCTCCGTGGAGTAGAGAGAGAGAGAGATAAAAGTCTGTTTTGTTTTAAATTCATCGAAATGTAACGTCCTGACGTTTATGAATGGGCGTCAATTTTGTTTCTTTCGAATCTTGTTTTTAGAAGTGGGTCGACTGGAGCTTCGCCAAATCGTCTTTTTCGACGACGCATAACAATGCGACGTAACGAGCTGCGTGGTAATGTGTGTGTTTTATTTTTTTTTATTTTAGGATTTTTTTTGTATTTCTCCCGTTTAAATCATCATATAGAAGGTGTAGTGGAAAGAGCTATTTTGTTGGATTTTTAGTTTTGTTTTTCTTTCTCTAATAGCCTATGCAAAATGATTTTTTATTTAGAAACTGTGGCCCAGAAAATTTTAGAATTATCATTGGAATTGGAAATTATGGAAATATCTCAGAAATTAGAGTTACGGAAAATATTAGGGAAATTTGAAATATCATTAGATTTGGAAGTTATGGAAATATCATTGAAATTTGAAGTATAGTGGAAACTGGAAATTGTGGAAATAGCCTTGAAATTAGAAATTAGTGAAATATCATTGGAATCGAAAATTATGGAAGTATAATTGAAATTGGAAATTATGGAAGTATAATTGAAATTGGAAATTACGTATATATTGAATTTGGAAATTACGTATATATTGAATTTGGAAATTATGTAAATATCGTGGGAATTGGAAATTATGGAAAGATCTGGTAAATTGGAAATTATGAGAATATCATCGGAATTGAAAATTATGAAAATATCAGGAAAATTAAAAATTATGGAAATATCGGGAAAATTGGAAATTATGAAAATATCAGCGATACGTCGGGAATTTTTTCTAAAAACTGTATTATATCAGGGAATTTTATTCAAAAGTTAAAGGGGAAAGAAAAAAAAAAAAAACGTTAAAAAGAAATTCCTCTAGAGTCCGAAAACCAGTTTTTTCACCAATTATGTTTTTTCACTCCTTTTGTTGTTATGGACACTTCACTGAAGTTCCATTTGTACTTGGATAAATTTTGCATGAATCTCTTCGTGACTTCTGTCTTTCATATATTTTTAACATACCTTTAATATTCTTCAATCAATAACTTAAATATTTTTTAAAAATTACAAGTGAGTTAATTTATTGTGCTATAACGTATTTAAACTAATGTTTAACCTTTTGCAGTGTTAAATTAGAATGGTCTTCTCTCAGGACATTTTTGTTGTAGCCTACACAGCAAATGGAAATGTCTTAAAATAAGACACAAAATTGTCTTAAACAAGTGGCACTGTTTTAAGATCTAAAATGGTGTCTTAATCTTTAAGACACTTGAAGTGTCTTAAAATGGGGTATTTTAAGACGTTTAGACTGTCTGAATTGGGGATATTTTCAGACAGTTGATGTGTCTGAAAGGGTTGTTTGTTACCTTTCAGATGTTGGGAAGCTAAAAATACATTTATTTAAATTAAAATGCAATAAATGAGCTTGTGTTAAATTACAAATTTTTATTAAAATAAAAGTCAAAATAACTTTTTGTTGACTATGTTTCACTTTCCTGGTAAATTTAAGCATGGGATTGCAAAACTGCAACACAACTGTTAATAATAGGCACACAACTATTAATATATCCAAGCAAGGGATTTGGGACTTAATGTAAATATATGTATTGGGATAAAATGGACATTGTATTGTGGCTGAATCTTAAATAGAAAAGGTTTGACTTCCAAGATTGTATCACAGTTTTAAGTTGCTTTTTACAAGTCAATTTTAACATCAAATAACAAGTGTGATGTAAACACTTATATAGTAGTCTCATTGGCAAGTCTAAGATACATTATGTGGCAACATAAACTTATTTGAATGATGAATCAAGCAGTAATAATCTAATTATTCTCCATCTGGGAATTTAACTTGTTTATAACATTTCCCTATAATAACACTACATAATAAACACTACAATGCTTCAATTATTGTCGAATAGTTGAAGCAGATATAGGACTTTAAAAAAAAAAACTTTAAAAGATGCATAAAAGATAAACAATTAAAACTAGAAGGCATAGAAGTATCTGTAAGGAGACATTTCAGAATATGGAGGTAGAGTATATTAAATTTGAAAAGTATGCAAGTTGTGCAAAAAATTTTGCGTTTCTGAAAACGTCAGTTTCCCAAATTTTTGTATGCTTGTAAAAAAAATATGCCAGATATACAGTTGAAATTTGTTATTATGATTAAATAACATATTAAGTGCATACTAAAACTAAAATAATATTAAAATTCCAGTAATTTGGGGATGGGACCTTTTTACAACAATTTTCCCTATCGCTGCGACTTTTCGTTAATCGTTGAAAAGCTAAAGAAGAGAGGGCATTTAAAAAACCTAAAAAAATGTAAGAAAAGGGGGAGGGGGGAATTAAAAAAGGAATTTGAAATATCTGTAAAGATGGCTGCTTCAAAATACAGAGTTGAAGCACATTAAACTTGGAAAACATGCAAGTTATTAAAACTTTTATAGTTCTTTCACGTTTTCTCAAAACGTTGATTTTCCAACTTTTGGTATGCTCATATAAAAGACTATGCAAGATATAGAATTGAAATTTTTTATGGCAATTATATAACATCTGAAGTACATATTAAACAAAAATATTATTCAAATCTATACAATTTAGTTTTTAATTATTATTACTTAAAAAATTGCAAATTTTCATACGCTCAACAAATTACCACATAAAAAAACTTTCTATTATTATTTTGAGAAAGCTGATATTTAATGTAGTATATAGACATTTCTAAGAAATAAAAAGCAAAAAAACTTTTATTAGTTTTAAGAAGATTCCTTTACGAATGTAACCAAATTCAACTCATTGCAAATTTTTTTTTTAATCGAGTTTTGAATAAGTGATTATTAATAAATTATTAGCCTATTATTATAAACTTTTTTCTAAAATATAATTTAAAAAAGGTTTGAACAACATATGTAAAAATTTTTTTTTCATTTTGACCAATATTCAATTTCTTTCAAATGCGTTGATTTTTCTGATTTTAATGCTGTCATCGAGTACCCAGTCCTCATAATATGCAGGTCATATCATAAATATCCTCAGATGTAATAATATGGAACATATAAGATCATTCATAAAATAAAATTCAAGGACACAATAAATTTTATCCAAATTACATCAAATCATGCTAAATATATTTTCAAAATCATTAGTACCTGTAATATGCAACAAAACCAACAAAAATGTAATTGAATGTTAAAAACAGAAAATTTAGAATTCTGTGAGGGTGATTTAGAAATCGATCAATTAAAATTTACTGTAATAAAAGCACTGAAAATAAGATAAATAATATTACATAAACCAACTTTTTCACTAGGAATGAAGCCGTTGTGGGGACCGTTGTGCATATCAAAATAATCATTTCTGAGTTTGAGCAATTGATTGTCAAGTCACTTAAATACTATTCTACTTGTTCATGTATATATTATTGTGAACAAATGCTTTTTAATGCTGATCAAAACATTTGACTACTTCAAGCACATAATTATTTCAAGTTTGAATACTGTTATCATTAATATCCCTCGGCGTTCAAGTTATGTTTTTTGTGACATAGTACTTACTCTCATATCATGCAATCAAAGAGTACTGCTCCAACAGCTTGGCAACGATGCTCAGTTTGGATATGTTGCTAAGTGCTATTGAGTATGAAGTAACAGTATTAAAGAGCAATTAGAACATAGTGTATACCGTTCGTCCATGATTCAGCAGTGGCAGCAGTTCTAGAAGAGGCAAGCGATACCAACACTTCTGATCACACTTTTATTGCATCAGATTAATGAGGAATATTTTTCCTATAACCCCCAATTGAATATTAAAAAAAACAAAAAAACACTCAAGACACATTTGGGTACGTGAGAAAACTCTGGCAACAATATTTGATACTTTTCTGTTAGACGGGTACCAAAAACCGTTAAGTCGGAAAGTTGGCGTAGTTATCGCCAAGCTGAAATGTTTACGCGAAAATAATATTTTGATCTAGTGAAATTTTATTTTTATTCATTAGTTTGGGAGACTGCCAAACCAAACCTTATCATAGATTGGAAGTTATTAGTTTGAATAAGTTATCGCTGCAAATTGGCTATTTTTATCTGGTACCCGTCAAATGGAAGAATTCAAATGATGTTGTAATCATTGATCAGGAATAGGTTAATATTGGCCTATAACTCATGATCTACAGAACCAATTTGGACAAAGTTTGCTTTAATAGATAGAATTTTTGCTGAGAATACACTTTAAATACAAAAAAAACCTGCAATTACATATGAAAATGAATGTCGTATTGCTGTCTATGCTGGAGCGAATGTGCGCCAACGGGATTCGAACCCAGGACTCCTAGGTCAGTAGATAGGCATGCTTACCGCTAGGCAAAAAGAACCACTAGTGCCTAGTTGTTGTATCTGTCATTTGTACACGAGACCACCACATAGACACGTCGCAGTGAGTCGCGAAGGGGTCGAACGATTGAGTTGCTTGAGTGCGAGTTGAGTTTGTTACATGAGAGTTGAGTGGTTGTGTGAGAGAAAAAGTTGCTTGCTGAGTTGGTAGTGTGGAGGTCGTGCAGTAAATTTTTCTGAAGGCGCCGATAGATGACAGCATGATTCAGTTGTTCGGTACCCACTACTTTGGAGCGATTGTGAGCTAACTCGATAGGTTGCGATCTGGGAGATGAGTTCCTCTATTTTGGGAAGCGGATAGGCATCCAACATAGTAAAACAATTAATTGTCTGGGAGTAGTCTATGACCATTCGAGATTTTTTATTATCTCCTTTGATGACAAATGCTTGGGCTCTCCATGGGGAATTGCTTTGTTCGATGACTCCTTCATTGATGAGTCTGTCCACTTCTTTAGCAATAAATTCACGATCCTCTGAGGGAAGACGTCTTGATTTTGTTTGAATGGGTCTACAGTCAGGCGTAAGATTTGAGAACAAGGAGACTGGTGGGACATCAGCCTTGGTCAAAGCACAGATTTCTAAGGGAGGCCTAACACAAAATGTGCAAAAGCTACATTTCCAGAACCACGAGAATTTTTAGCTTTACATACCCGCCAGGGGTGGGAATTCTGCGCCAATTGCGCCAGCGCGCTCCAAAAGTTGTATCCTGCGCCAACCTGCTACAAAACCACATTTAAGTGCAATTCTGCGCCAATTTTGCTTTAAATCTTCCTTTAAACGTGCACGCTAAAGTGCCAAACCAGCTTGCGCGCGCCAAATCTATGTGGAGACGAAATTACGGCAACCTCAAGGGCCGTTTTGCACGAATTTCTATAACATTCGATTTTTCCCCCAACATGCAATGTGGGGATTAGCCCTCTGAAATCGGCATTCACGCATGCGCATTCATGTTCAAACGCGTCTTGCACGGGACAAACTAAAATCGCCGATTGCTGATATCACGTGCGTCATTGCTAGATAAAATTTAGGGCTAAGCATTTAAAAAGAATATTTCCGCTCGGACACGCGTGATGACGATGCCTTCTATTAAATTTAGGGTTGTTTTTTGTAATTTACTTGTTGGCTGTTGGTAATTAACTTTTAAACGTCCGTTTACATTTGAAATTAAGTATCACAGAAATGTAATAAAAATCCAGGAAAGTTTCCGATTTAAAAAAAAAAAAAAAAAAAAAAAAAAAAAAAAGTTTATAGAACGGCATGAAGGGTAAAATCGGCGTTTTGACGTAGAATTTGACCCGATTTGGAAAATAAAAAAAATTCACAGAAATTTAGAAACATTCTTATTTTAATTTTATGTATTGCTATTTTTGCTATAAGAATTGCTATTTTTATACAAATGAGTCTTATAATAATAATAAAACAAAGAGTCAGTGGATCTGTAGAAAGCTACTTAAAATAGGTGTAGAACTTGACATATAAATTTTTACATAAGTAGTTTTGGCCATCTGATAGTACCTTTGATAAAAGGAATGTTAAAATTTTAATTAGTTCATTTTTAATTAATTTTTTTTACCAACCGACTTCAAATAGAGGTACAGCTCTGAAATTTTCTACATAAGTAGTTTTGGCCTTTTTTTAATTAGACTTTTTAAAAACAGAATGTTAAAATTTAATTAGTTTTTTTTAACTAATTATTTAATAAAAAAAAGTCTTTTAATTAGGCTACAGCTCAGAAATTTTCAACATAAGTAGTTTTTACCTTCAAATTGTACATTTGACAAACAGAATGTCAAAATTTTATTTTTTATTTATTTTTTTAATTAAAATTTTTTTTTTTACGTAGCGACTTTAAATATAGGTACACTTCTGAAATTTTCAACCTAAGTAGGTTTGGACTTCTAATTCGACTTCTGAAACACAGAATTTTAAAGCTTTAATTTGTTTTTTAATTAATATTTTTACAAAGCAACTCCTACTAGATCTAGAGCTCTGAAATTTTCAATATGAAATTTCAATTCAGTTTTGGCCTTCTAATTTTGCTTTTTATAAACATTTGTTAAAATAATTCAGAGAGGTGAGGGGGGTTGTGTTATTGTATTAAAGGGGAACATTTTTTGGTTCTCGATGGGGAGGGGGTTCTGATATTAAAGGTTTACGTTGCAATTAATACTTAGCGAGTCGAGCGAACTTGTGCTTGCACTGCAATGAATCTTCTAGAAAGTGAAGCGAGCCTGTCCTTGTGTAGCAATAAATTTTCAGCGAGCTTGTGCTTGCGTATCAATTAAACTTTTCAGAGAGCTAAGCGAGCTGTGTTTGTGTTACAATGAAACTTTTAGCAAGCAAAGAGAGCTTGATTTTGCATAGCAAACCCGTTCGCAAAGTGTCAAAAGGTAAAAAATATAAATGTTTTTTTTTTACAATTTATATCTTTTAAATTTACAAATAAAAATAAAAATTATACAAGTTCAAATTTTAATTATTGTAATTGTAGTTAAATCAGCTACAATTTATTATATTTCTGCTACTAATTTTCTCTTATTCTGCTCCAAAAGTTAAATTTTGCCGCTCTAATTTTTCGTGAATCTGCTCCAAATGTTAAATTTTGCTGCTCCAAAATTGCTCCAAACTGGGCTTTCGCACTTCCCACCCCTGATACCCGCTGAAAATGTCCTTTCTTGCCGCCCTTGTTACAAACTACATTTTTGGCTGGGCAAGCGCTTCGAGGGTGACGATCATAGCCACAGAAGAAACATGAACCAGAGCGGGAGACAGCAGCAACTTGCTCTTCCTCGAGTATTTGATCAGACTCGGCAGTTTCCACTGCAGCAGAAGTCATCGGCTGAGGTACAGTGAGGTATGATGCAGAATGAGATTCCGCCAGTTCGAGGGCATGAGCTTGGTCGACAGCCATTTCTAAGGTAACAGAAGAGTTTTCAAGTAAACGTTCGCGGATACGGGAGCTCTTTAATCCCCTTATAAATGCATCACGAATGTATTCGTTTTTATAGAGTTCAGCAGTAACAGCTTTGAATTCACAGTTCTTGCTTAGATGTTTGAGGGCCTAAACGTATTCATTCACCATCTCGTTTGTTTGTTGACATCGGGATGCTAAGCAATGCCGCGAGAGGTTCAAATGTGCTACATGTTTTGTTTACGTTTCTCAACTGGCGAGAGTGTTGCCAGGTTCGATACATGGAAAATCACAACAACAACTTTGGATTTCTGTGAAAAACAACACTTTTTTTGGGATCCTTCAAAATTTAAAGGTATTCCTTTTAGTTGGTAAATGAACTTGAATGATATAATTGCTACGGCCCATGGTCGTACTGTCTGAAAGAGAGAAGCGTCTGAATTTTGGAAATGTCTGAATTTGGTTCGAAGTGTCTTATTTTCAGTTACTTGTTGTGACTGAAAGCAATTTAAGACCCGTGTAATGTCTGAAATTCGAAGAAGTAAACCACCTTTGTGCAAAATAAGTCACCTAATGTGTCTGAAATGAATTTTTCAGACATTTTGTGTCTAAATTTAAGACACCAGCATTTACAGTGTATCTTGAAACGTTAAGACAGGCGCGTTGCCAGGATTTTTTTTTTTCGGGAAGGGAGAAGGGGGGGGGGGGATTTGCGCACCCATATTCAGAAAGCATTTATAATAATGATCTATAAAATAATTGTTGAAAATACTCTTAAAATAAATATCCATGATTAAGTGATTAATTGGTTAACTAAGTAAATATTCGGGGCTATTAACCGACTTATAATTTCGTAGTAAGGAAAAAAAAATATAAATTTTATTTACTTTCACACACAACATTTGCAGAAAGTTTAGTTCAACACATATTTTGCTTTCTGATATTGCTTTTTCTGAGGGAAAACTTGCAACAAGACATCCTAATTTTTTAAAAGTTAAAATATATTTTCGATAAGGGATATATCCCTCCCTAGCTAAGTGTCTGCTGTAAATCCCCCCCCCCCCCCGAAAACTGAACCTCGCTGAAAGGTTCATTGCTGCGTAAATAAGCGAGTCTCACTCATAATACATATTTTTAATTTGCTACTGCTTTTCTAAGGCAAAACTTTTATTTGCAACCAAAATTACTTGCAAACCCTCTTTCTTAAAAGTTAAAACTTATTTTGGGGGAGAGAAGATATATCCCACACTCCCCTCCCGAAAACATATATAATTTTTTAATTTGCCACTGCTTTTTCTGAGGTAAAACTTTTACTTGCAACAAGACATCCCAAATTTGTAAAAGTTAAAAGAGATTTTGGGAGTTCGGGGTTAGGGGGGGGGGGGGGCTATATATCCTCATATCCCCTCCCCTGGCTACGCGCCTGGGTTAAGAAGAAAAATAATAAATACAAACGTCAAAGAAAGAAAACGGCATAGCAATAAATAAATGTTCGTATTAGCCAGAAAGTAATTTTTAGTTTGTTCCTAGCTTAAAGATACATGCATATGAGAGGAAAGTGTTATTTATTCAGCCCAACCCTGAACCCTTAAGTAATTAATTAGTTAACTAATTAAATATACGGGGCTATTGACCGACTTATAATTTCGTAGTAGGAAAAAAAAATTAAATTTTAGAGGAGGGGAGGGGATATATCCCCTCCCCTGGCTAAGCGCCTGGGTCAAGAAGAAAAATAATAAATAAGAAGGTCTAAGAAAGAAAAAGGCATAGCAATAAATGTTCGTATTAGCCAAAAAGTAATTTTAGGTTTGTTCCTAGCTTAAAGATGCACATCAGAGGAAAGTGTTATTTATTCAGTCCAACCCAAGAGATGTATTTCCCTCCCACAGAGTCAAGCTGCAGAGAAACTAGTTTTACGGCATACACGAAACTGGAATGTTTTATTTACCGCTTTTAAAATGGATTGCGACAGGAACATTGTGTTTCGGAACATCGGTAAATGTCATGTCTCGTTTTAGAGTATAACTGGGGGAGGAGTGGAAATTCGTTCAAGGTTAACTCAAAGGAAGGTCAAAGGTGCCCATTCATTTAAGGAAAGTCCGACACATTGAGACTCGATAATTTCGTTCGGAACTTAATGTTTCTGGTCGAAATATTCAAATAGTGGGTTTAGATTGGTTTTATTAATCTCGAACTATTAATAAACTGCTTTAAGATATCCACTGAATACGTTGTCTGAAGATATCGATAATATTTTTTTCTTGTTTTTAATTCAAATAACTTTGCTATACTTGCGTAAGTTATATTTTTTAATCTTAAACTTGCTTTTTAAAAGCATTAACTTTTCTAAAAACAGTTTTTACGGCTGTAAAAACTGTTAAAGTAAAAGCATTAAAAAAAAAAAAACTTTTCATATAGTAGATAGTATCTTGATAGTGCTAAAATACTCTTCCATACATTGAATAGGATATTAGCTTCTATAGTAGACATGTAGGAGGAATCTAAAAAAAAGTGTCTATCTTTTTGAGGTTCACATTCTTAGGCAAAACTAGAAATGCTACAAACAACTGTGATATTTCAAATGAAAGCTCTTGTCTAAATTTTATCCTGTAGATAAATTCTGCCGATAGTTAAGACTGGAAACCACTTTGCAATTTGTTAATGCTCGGTATTATAATTGCTACAGACATGTAAGTCTTGCATCAGTGTGATGATCGCTTTAAGAATAGTTGGACCTCATAAATTTGAATGGGAAATTGCTTAGGGAAGTTGAAATATTTCCTGAATTAGAGATTTCAGATTAGAAGATTGATATTATCGGTGGCAAATTTTCTTCCCAAGTTTATCTCCAAACTCGCTAACTTTGCGACCATTTTGTTAGTAAAGAACTCAAAAATTGTCTTTTACGTTACATGTCGGTTATAAATTCAGTTATTAAATGTGGCTAAATTGTACGTACTTGGCACCTAAGTCTAGAATCTATTAGAGACTGGTAATTTTTTTTTTCCAGCTAAAAGAAGTGAAGAATACTCAAGTGGTGAATGAATTGAGAGTTTATGAAAAATTAGAAAATATTAGTTTTCGTGGCACATAAAGTCAACCTTTGATTTGTTCTTTTTATAAATATTTAAACAACAGGGATGAGTTTCTTCCGCCATGTGGCGGTATTCCGCTTTTTTAATTTTTTAGAAAAAGAAGAATTCCGCTTTTTCAATGAAAGTTCCGCTTTTCTAATTCCTGAAAAAATCCGTGTTTTCCCGGTTTTTCTATCCCACGGAAAAATAACTTTTTTTCTAAGGCTGAACCTCGAAGAAGCTTCACTTCCGAAAGATCGGGCAACTTATCGCTCAGGGGTCGCAACACATTCCTGCTGTATTCCTGCTCCAAGTACAAAAATCCACTGAAATGCATTCATTATTTTAGTCAGATTGGCGCTCCAACTCGCATTTTGTATACTTCCAACTGCTTCGAGATTTGAACCTTTTGGGTCATTTTTTTTCTCTGGTCAAAATGTAAATTCCTTCTTACGATTTCACGCGATTAACGTATACTAATAATGCTCTTGCTTCGAAGTCTGACATCCACGGAACTATTGTTTATTTACATTAGTATGTGTTGCTTGTTTTCGTTAAGCGTTACGCTGATGTAATGTCCGCTACTGCCGAGATTTGTGTGGCTAGGACATGCGTTATCGCTTTGATTTAGGTTGCTGTGGTGACCATTTTCCCGGAGTATTACGTCGAAATAACAGCGTTATTGCTGATAATTGTTCCGGTATCTTCGGCGCTAACGCTGATATACGTTATGTGATGGTCATTTTCGTTGAGTGTGCTACCCTGTTGTAAAATCTAAAATTAGCATCGCTGTTACCGAAAGAATGTTGGTATTACCATGAGGAATTGCGCTATCGCCGAGATTTTGTGATGGTAATTTTCGTCGAGTGTTACATCCATACAATAGCGTTATTGTTGATAGTTGCTACGGTATATTAGGTTCTAACTTTGATATTTCAGTTGGCGTAAGAGTTGTTTTTTCGTAGAATGCCGTACTTTGATAACATCCGATATTACCGAAATTTGTTCTAGTATTACCAAGAAAATGTCGATATTACCGAAATTTGTGCAGATATCGTGGACACTCGCCGATACTCACTTTGTAGCGATTTTCATTTCGGCTGATATTTAGATTTTCGCCGGTATTGCAAGCGCTATTGCTTTCGTTACAGTGATGGTCATTTTCGCCGAGGTTTACTCTGATACAATAACGGCTATTACCGAGATTTTCAACACCGTTTTGTAGCCATTCGCCTAGACTTCCGTAAATGCGATAACCGCTATATCCGTGATTAGTGCCTGTTTAAGGATTGATTTCGCCGTTTCATGTGAATCTATACTAAAATTTTTATATCATTTTGTATAAAAATGATATAAAAATATTCTGAAAATTAGTCCTAATTAAAAAATGTCTAAAGAAGCTGTGTTTAAAGTTGTTATTTTAACTGCAATTGTATGTACAATTGTTTGTTGCTTTTTATTTTATTGAACAAGCTGAATGGTAGGAATAAAAATTTAAATATAAAGATTTTAGTACTTAAAATGTTGCTTAAAAATTTAGAAAACTAGGTTTAATTATATTCGGCCTGTTTGTCAATATGGTATAGTTGCTTAAAGTTGTTTGACTTGTTGAACATTTTAAGTTTTTGCCGGATTGCATCGCTTTAAAAGGATTTTTTTTTTTTTTTAAAGTTTTACCATGCCTGATGACGGCACAAAGTGTATCCCTACATCTAGGTGCCTCTATTTTGAACCATTTTTCTCACGGACAAACAGAGAAGGTGCAGTGTTATAAACGCACATGGAAAACCATAATTTTTTTAAGTACAGCTTAAAATGTGTTTTACGCATAAAACGTTTGGAGTTTTGTTTTCAGCTTTTTGATTTTTTACCAAACTCATCCCTGAAACAAGCACAGTACCAAAATGAAGTTTAAAATTTAATTAGAAAAGAACATATTTTTTTATATATATTACCTGTGGAATTATTACTTATTGTTCTAAAAATTAAATTTAAATGAGCCCAAATTTAAAATTTTCGAATTTCATCAAGACTTGACACCTTAGTTTGGATTCTCTACAAAACTTTAATTATTCAGCTTACTTGATTTGTTAAAAGATTATCATATCCGACCGAATAGCTCATGTCTTTAAAATAGTTCACCATGCATTTACAAAGGCGTTGATCTTCATTTTATATTCTACAGGGACACTTGATCGTAAATATTAGTGGTTTGGCCTGTGGTGCTTCGCTCTTTTCGTAGGAAGATTATTAGTTTCTAATCACGTGCCACAAGTGGTAAAGACTTGATTGTCCTACGCATATTTTCTGCCTACTTAAACACAGTGTTTCCTTATTTTGTTTCTTCAAACCGCCTTGGGATATCCTTTTTTTCTTAAATATCTATTGACTTTAAGATGCGAAGAAAAGTTTGGTGAAGCTTAGGTTTTTACTATCGGATTTTTGTGAAATGAGTATTGGGTGAGCAAAATCTTATGTTTTAATAAAAAAAAATATGGTTTGAAATTACAGGGCGTTTAGAGTTGGTCCCTTAGTCCCTTAAAGTAAATTTTTTTTATTTTGGTCCCTTTTGTCCCCTTTTTTTAATGTTTGGTCCCTTTAGTCCCTTTTTTTTAAATATATTTGTATCACGTGACTAGCACGCACCATTTCGTCAAGGTCAAAGGTCATGTAATCGTTTGGTAGCTCGTAACCATCACCGATTCTGCGGACTACGTCTTTTCTTTTGATATCAGGGTTCCAAACTCCTTAAGAACTCTTTTATTTTCGATTTCAAGAGTCGAATCCTTGATTTTCTTCGACAATATTGCACGGTTTTTATGTTAAAATAAAAGTTTCATTTAAAATTAGCGACTTTAAAAATAGCATTACACTTAAATCAAAGTTTTTTTTATCTAACAATTAAATATAGAGTTTCATGTATGGTTTTCGATCTGGACTTGCGTTATTTAAATTTCGTTTAGTACTTGACCACGTGACCGAATGAGGTCGTTTGTAAATAAATTCAAACAGCTTTTTTAAATTGAATTATATTTAGCACATAAATATATGGTTTTATGGACGGTTTTCGATCTGAACTTATTTTTTTGAATTTCGTCAAGTACTTGACCACGTGACCGATCGAGATCATTGACAGTTGACAGATGACAGTTTTCCTCCTTTTTGGTTTTTATGTAGCATTTTCCTTCTCTGTCCCTGTTTTGAAGATCTGTATTTTTCTGATCTGAACCAGTTTTTCCTGCAAAAAGTATAATTTTCCTTCTTAGCTCCCCTTTCCTCACAGATTTCTTCACTAACTCCCAATATTTGAAATGTAATTATTATATAGTATGAGAAATTTCATTGTATCTTTAAAATTATTGAATCATCCTTCCTGCATACTTTTTTTGTTGAATTTTTGTGTATTCCTTCCTCGAGTTTTTTTAACGAATTTTTGGATTTCCTCCTTTTTGCTCTCTGATCACTCTCATCCCTGTAATAAATGCAATTAGATTTTTTTTTTTTTTTTTTAAGTTTCATCTAGTACTTTACTACACGATTGATCGATATCGTATATTGATAAATACGATCAAAATTTTTTTCAAATTTAAGTTTAATCTATAATAATAAGAGTTATAGGGTCTATAGAAAGCAACTTCCCATATAGAGCTCTGAAATTTTGTACATCTGTGGTTGTGGTCTTCTAATTTCCGGATTTGCAAACTAGATTGTCAAAATTTTAATTAACTTTTTTATTCATTTTTTTTTTTTTTTTTTTTTTTTAATTTTTCTATGTTTTTAGCCAAACAATCCAAAGTAATACCTGCAGAACTTCGAATTTTGAAACATAAGTGCTTTTTGAAAATACAACTCTATAATAATTACATATAATAATTAACATGATTATAAATGTAATTTTGAAATAAAGAGGATTTTTGTGTTAATATTAGTTATTTTATGAACTTTTCTAGTTTGTAGAATTGGTGCATAATGAATATAATAGGACCTAGAAAAAGAATTTGGTCCATGAAAACTCCTCGATTTTTATTTTGAAATAAGAGTGGGAACCCTGGATATTCTTTAGATGTTTTAATGAATTTCAGAAACCGTTACGTCGTACCGGTACTTTTTTGAAAGCCGGTACAACAGATTGATACTTTTTGATGATCTTTTCAGATGTATTTTTAAGATTTAATTGTTATTTATTTTATAAACTAACTACTGTTAAAATCAATTTCTGTTGTATTCTGCTGCATCTTATATTGTCATATGTATCTATTTTAAACTGTGATTATCAGACTTCGATTTGAATATACCATCCACTTGTTGAGACACCACTGATCAATTACGGACAAACAAATGTGAGTGACAAGCAAAACAGGCCAAAAATTTAAATAAATAGTTTAAAACTTTTAAAAAGGATAAATGCATCAAGTCTTTTTAAAACCACAATGAAATTCTTAAAATAAATATTTGTAACCTAAAAGTACATTTGTTTGTCATTGAATACATTTTAATTAACACTACTTTATTATTTTATGATGTTATTATAACATCTTTTTTAACCTCAACCTAACTAGTTCAATGAGGAATCAATTGAAATTGAATTCTTAAACTTTTTCAATAAGTAACAGTCACTTTAAAATAAATTTGAAAATTATAATTTTAAGTTTACTAATATAATTTACATGTTTCAGCCTGTACATGTTTTTATGTAGCTCTCTTAGTTTGAATGAATAAGCACTTTTTGGTGTTAAATATAGGTTTTCTGTAGATCCTAAGAATTCTAGTGTCCATCAATCATGTGCTGAAATAATCCGATGCAAAGGTGAAATTTTCACTCCAAAATTGTTATTTGCGTTCTGCCTGTTTACAATTTAAAAATGTGGTAATCATAATTTTCAGTGTTTTTTTAGTAATATACAGTCAATAATTAATTCTTTTCTTTTTAATGTGCACTCCAGATGAATGTTTGGAGTGCAAAGTTTGCACTTGGACAAATAATTTTTAATTCAACTCCATAAATTCTAGGCATTTTTTTCTATGCTGTAAAAACAAATTTTGTTTAAAAGTCCCTTATTTTTTACAAGTCCTTTTTTTTTTTAAATTTTTGGTCCCTTAGTCCCTTTTCTTGAAGTTCCAAGCTGCTAAACACCTTGAAATTAGACGGATATAAATTCGTTTTAATGGGTTTTTTACTATCTTAATATTGTTCACATTTTAAGTATTAACCCTTTGAGTACATTTGATGGCTGAGACTCATCATGCACTTGTTTTGCCTGTTAATAATGACTAATCTAATTCGTCATTCAAACTAGGTAAATTGGATGGATTTTAATGTCACAAGAGCCATGATTGGTTAAGCCAAATATCGGTTGGTTTACCTATACCTTAAGAAAATAATTTGTTTAGCTGTGTTCCATTAAAGTCATTCAGACTAAGATAAAATCGTATCACTCTGATAAATGAATTTTCACGCAATCTATTTCCTTTATATACTATTCCTTGCATCAGCAAATTAAATCCGTTCGAAACGCAGCCCACCTGATGACTGTGTGGTTAGCGCTCGGGTCACGCATGTCAGAGGTATCTGGTTCGGATCCCTCGTTAGGCATAGATGTTCGTTGTGGTTCGGAATCCACGTTAAGTTGTAGGTCCCTGCCTGATTATCCGTTACTGTGCATAAAAATAGATCGTTGAACCTGCAAACCAACCGTTCAAAACGCAAGAATTTTCCCAAATAAATCTGTACCCATGGGATTAAGAAAGCAAAATTGCCATATTTAGGGTTTCTTAAGGATGCTCTTGGCCTTTTTTTAATTTCTTTATATTAACTTCGATATTGTTAGCGGGTATGTTTGTCGATGGGTGACAAATCTGCGAACGCCTAAGTATCCCCCTTGCCATCATCCAATCAGGCTGAAACTTGGCAGATATATTCGATGTCGATGACATTGCATTCTATCAAATTTTGGGGCTGTAACTATCACTGAAACGCCGCTTTTATAGAATACTAATAAACCAATTTGTCATCATCCACTCGCTGTAGAATAGCATTTAATCGATCATTGAAGAAACTCTTTCCTGCTGCCATATTTTTTTTTGAATAAATAAATAATAAAATTACTTTAATCAACATAAATAAATGATATTTGGATGAAAGAGCTTAAATTCACTTTCATTTTTAATAAATAATTTTTGAAACGTAGTTTGCCGCACATTTTGCTGATAGAAATGTTTTTGAAATTTAAAATTAAATGCCAACTCCAAGCACACGTTGTTTACAGAATCGGCGCTGTATTAATGAATAGAAAAATTGGCAATGCTTATATTAAAACTTGCTTATATTATAGACTTGTATTAAAAACTTTGTTTTTATGAGTTATATTATTTAGCCCTGGATAACTAAACTTAAATCCATCCTACTCTGTAACTAATCATTCGACTCATACCCGACGACTTAAAAAGTATATCTTTTATATTTCCTCTATTTATTTCAATCAAATTATTCTACTTTAAGCGAAGCATTATGATAATTTAATTAAGAAATAGACATGTGCAAAAATTAACGTTTCAGTGAGTAAGAAGTAGTCAGTGCTATGGGAACATCTGTAATCCGTTAAACTGGAAGTCTATTAGTATTTGATTCTATAACTATTGTATGCAAATTATTTTCTATTTCTATGTGCGTGTATCTATGTATATATTTACTCGACCAACCCTGTTGGGCCTTGAGCCTGTAGTTGGTCTTCAAATTTGTATTTGATAAAAGACGAATATTTAGTTTTCAAAGATTAATAACAAGTTGTAACTTAGTACTTTATTTAGAATTTGTTTTCGTGGTATTTGTTCTGAGGACTCATATTAGTTTTTAAAAGTGTAATCAACAAAGTTCAGTTGTGACATTTTCTAAGAAGTGTCTGAAATGTCAGTTACCTAGTAATACCCCTTAACACTTCCATTCTCTATGTATGTCCCAACCATAGACTTCTAGTCCCAACCATAAATCCGCCGATATTAGTTAAAGCACACCCACTCCATGTTTTTAAAAATGTATATTGACTTACTTACTGATCTTTTCTTAGAAAATACATATTTTTATGTCATTGGATTGATTTTTATGCATCGAATTTAGGACCGTCTGTTGATAATTTGCTGGTGACGAATTAGAAAATGTGAAAAAATGGATTCGAGAGAAAGTTGGTTAGGGCCTTTTTTTTTTAAGTTACTACGACAAGAATGTAAACAAAACCCACCAACCCACACTGGTTCATTCAATGTCCAATACACCGCCTCCAAACAGATGTCGTCAGCAAATTCCTCGCCAACATCAAACCCATCAACTAAATCCACCACCCATTAGCATAAAAGCGCGTGAACATCCGTCCCTGCCCTTGCTCGCTGCCCTCCCACTCCCTTTGCCCATTTATGGGTAGCCCGTCTCTCTGCTGGGCCCACTCATGACCTCGACCCGAGCCAGCTTGACCCCGTTTCTGTCGGCAAGTCCCATTCACTCGTTTGCTTCTTGAATCAATAGGATTCACACTTTCATCCGACAAATAACTTCTTTGTTTGGGGCTTGAAGTAACTTCTTGAGTGTGTGACGGTTCCCTCTCTTCCGTGACAATGGCCGCCTCCACTATTCCACCTTCAGTATTGCACTCGTACCATCAGTATAGGAAGGAGTCGCCTCCACCGCCGGGATGTGAGTTGGATTTTTGCTTTTATCTTCATTTTTTTCGTTTATTTTTTGGTAGTTAATCGTTTCCGATACCAGAACAATTTTCGGCAACTATCATTTTTCATTCTAAGCAACGCAGGCTGGCTGCGGCCTAAAGTCGCGTCTGTGCTTCTTTGAAAAAGCATAGCTAATGGTTCCAGATGTGTAGGCAGGATTCAAATGTTAAGGAGTTAAAATCATTGGTTATCGTCGTTTTTAGTAAATTACAAAATGTTTGGTATTCATATGTCTCGTGTAATAGCTGTAGTTTCATATTTATTTTGGATGGGAAGACGAAGGATAAAGACGTTTGGAAAAGTAAGACTTAATGGTTTCAGATGTGTAGGTCGGATTCAAATGTGGAATTTGTATCATTGGTTTTCATTGTCGTTATTCAATTGTAAAATGGTTGATATCCATGTTCTCATGTAAACTTTTTAATTTCATATACATGTTGCATAAGAAGCAACGTGGCAACAATGCGATGAATTGATGTTCACTTCAAACCGTAAAAGGACCGATAACGGGAAATTAATCATAGTTTTGATAGTGAAACACTTGACACTGTGAATCAAGATATTTCTGTTCTGAATGCGTGTTGACTTCTGCCCTGCATTTCTAGACAAAACTACAAATGCTACCAAGCTCGTAGCCAGAAAAAAAATTGGGGGGGGGGGGGGGGTTATAGTTGAAGATTTAATTAAATGCATATAACAAGCTACACAAAAATAAGAAGGGGAATTGGTGAAACAAGATTTCACACAATTCGGGGGGGGGGGGGTATTGTAATCCCGTCGGTCCCTCTTGTCTATGGCCCTGGATTTTGTTATCATATTTCGTCAATCTCAAAATAAAAAGATTCAAGTAATTAAATGTCTTCAAATTGTATATGCCTTGATTATGGCGGTTGCATTGTTATAGCTTAGTATCTGGATCTGATGTACTGCAACAGAATTATATTTAGACTTGATGTACCGCAATTAAGTTATGTTAGTTAAGCCAACTTGGCTAAGCAGAAATATCTTCTACATAAAATTTATCTACCATCTACTGTGGATCCCTTAAATGGTCGATAGAAATTTATTAACTTAGCTTTTTTTTATATACAACAGCTAAGTTACTATTGAAAAGCCCCAAACAATTGGCAGTTTGCTCATTAATATTAATGTCTTCTTCCACAAATTCCTTCTTCCAGATCATTTTCTTGAACACACTTAACTAGGATTAAAATATCGATACTACTGAAGTTTTCTAGTTGGGCAACATTGATTAATGATGAAAAGAAGCAACAGGTGAAAAAAAAAGTCGATGCATCTTCAGAAATAAGATTTTAACACTTCTGGACTTGGCACCTTGCTCGTTGGCAAACTCCTTCTAACAGATGGTGATGTTTCGATCAAATGTCAGTTTACATTTCACGCTCTCTTGCATGTTTCAAGTCTTCTTGTCTATTCTTCCTTCACTTCCCCCCAAAATAGAACGTTTTATTTACCCACCATCGAAACTTCGAATTGAGTGGTCTTCTGAGGATGTGAGACCCCCCGTAGAAGTATTGCCAATTTTTATTTTTTTTATTTTTTTTAGCGGCATCTTTTTAATTTCGTTCCTCACGCCATGTTCATGTTTGGACATTAATAACATCAGATAGGAAGTGGGAGGAATTCTTTAATTTTTTTTCTTTAACTAGACCTTATAATTGGCGGTTTTGTTCCAAAAACAAGTTATGTATATTTCAATAGCATTGCCTTTATCTACTATTTACATACAACCGTTTAATTGTGTACGATGATAGTGAATGATGGCCTTGCTTTTGACTTTTTTATAAATAGATTCGTCTTATAATATTAAGAGTTTTTGCAATTTTTTTTTAAATAGGTAGATTTACTAACAGTTGTAAAGATAATGCCTCGAATTTGTTTCTGAATGTTGATAAAAGAAAGCATATCACTTCCGACACCTTTTTACAAATTAAAAAAAAAATTATCCGTAACTTAAAATTTCATTAAGCACTTTGTATAATGGAAAAAAAAAAGGTGTTTTGAGGTTGTATTTTATTATTGTCATTGTAATTAATGTAAATTCCATTCGAATAAATTACTTTGATATTGGAAATTCAAAATTACAAGTTCTAGTAACCCACATTATACGCTTTTCTGTTATACCAAATTTGTTTATCTAAATTAGGAAAAACTGTTTTTCAATTTGTGTAATGCAAGAAATGCCAATATCTGTTTTTTTGCGTATTTTGAAATCAAATCAGATTCATGCTTTATAGTTTTTTTCTCTATAACCTCAGCTAAATTTCACTTAATTTAAGAACTCTGATTTGGATCCGTATCAATTAATCACGAAACGACCATTTATTGCGCTTTTTCTTCTCAGAATTCTGTTTTTTTGATTTTCGGAATTTTTTTTAACTTTTATTTTTCAAATATATACGACTAGTTTTATAGCACTGGACGTTTGCCCAGTAAGAAATAAATATTAGATGAAGGTATAATTTTTAGGTATTATTGAAATCAGATCTATTTAGATATTAAATAAAGTATTTAATTCTAAAAGTATTCTAATTTATTTATTATAAGCAATTATAGATAACTTTGTTACATAGCAAAAGTTTATAACTGCGACCATTCTTATTTGGTTTTAAACACTCCCATTGCAAATGCATATTTGCTAAAATGTAAAATTGTGTTCCGGAAAATCTGGATTAAACAAGTACCTATTCAAATTGATTAAGTAAGGTCTGTGTTCTGAAAAGGCTACTTTTTCTTTATTTTATCTCCTCAAACAAAAAACATCGGAATTGTGTTCATGATAAGCTGGATTAGTCAAGATATAGATAAAACATGAGTCAGATTGATTGGTTCAGTAGGTCTCTCATAACCTCTGCCACCTTGATTTCTTGATTTCACCGACTAAAAAAATCATCGGAATGAAATTGTGTTGAATCTGAATTAGCCAAGATACCTATTGGGGAAAATACCAGGTCCAAATTTTTTCAGTAAGTAAAAGTTATGCTCCATACATTAACGTTAGCATCCCGACATACATCCTTTCACCGATTTTAACTTCTTAAGGCGTCTTCTCACTTTAGGCACCTCGAAAATAGGCTATTTTCGCGATTTTTTTTCGAGGATTTTTGCAAATAATTATGGGATAAAATGGATCCTATATAATAAACACATCTTTCAAGTACAAGAAAAAAATTTTTTATTATTTTTTTGAACAATTATTATAATAAAACAGTAGCATCGAAAAACCCGTGTAGAAATGTAATGTTCGTGGCTTGTTGATGAAATTTCGGAAACTATCCGGCCGATTGTCATGAAATTTGAATGACATATTCTTCATAGTTATGGCTATAGCGCATATCATCAGATTTTTGATATTCGCGAAAATAACAAAATGGCGCACGTTTTTCGAAAAAGTAAAAAAAAAAAAAAAACGCGTTTTTTTGCAGTTTTTTGTAAAAAAAAAATACTTCAAATCAAAATTTCAAAAATCTGATGATATGCGCTATAGCCATAACTATGAAGAATATGTCATTCAAATTTCATGACAATCGGCCGGATAGTTTCCGAAATTTCATCAACAAGCCATTTCTACACAGGTTTTTTGATGCTACTGTTTTATTATAATAATTGTTCAAAAAAATAAAAAAATAAAAATTTCTTGTACTTGAAAAATGTGTTTATTATATAGGATCCATTTTATCCCATAATTGTTTGCAAAAATCCTCGAAAAAAAATCGCGAAAATAGCCTATTTTCGAGGTGCCTAAAGTGAGAAGACGCCTTAATCACAAAATATTGAAATGAAACATTTAACTTTTCCTAAATTAGCTTATAAGAAACACCTGTGCCAAATTTCAGGTATCAATGAAACATGGACAGAATTTTCCATGAATGCACGGCATTAAAGATCCCAAACAAGGCGACGAGTTCTCTTCTAAATATTAACGTGCCAGAAAGGGTGGGGGTGAGAAAAAGGGTGTTGTACCAGATTCCCTAGCTGATTCATCCAGCTGTCTTTCTCCATTTTCGTGCTCCTTTGAGCGATTTAGTGGCGTTTCTGAACTGGAAAGCTGCCCACAGAACTGTTGTTTTGGTTTACAAAAAAAGAAAGGGTTGTTTCGGCGTTCACGGGACGCTGAACTTATGCTTCTCAAAAACATCCAGACAGGTGAGGGCAAGTTGACTCGTTCTGGCGCCATGCAATTTCTGTTTTTTCAACTACTTTTGCCGTAATTTCAGAATTTTTGTTTGTTTATATCAGTTAAAAGACGTTGTGTTGAACTGCAATGCTTTGTTTTAACAATCGTACACTTTAGAAAATGTTTCTAATGTGTTGATTGAAATTAGACGAAATGCCAAAAATCTTAATTTTAGCATTGTCGAGATTTTCTTTTTATAATCTCAGTTCAAAGTGGGTGAAACAAATATGCTTTAAAAATTAAGCAATAGTTATGACGCAAGAATTTTTTTTTAAAATGTGTTTGTTTGCCTGAAACATTTTCTTCAACTTTTTGAACCATTTTGATGAACGGAACTAGTCCATCAATACACCACAATATAGGATATTTTTTAAAAATAACTTTTTTGAAAGTTTTAATTTTTCCAACCATAGAACAGTTTTTTTTCAACAGCATTGTATTCGGTATAAAATTTAAATAAAGGTATTTCAAAAGTGGTGCATGTACTTACTGCTTACTTCGATCAACTTTAACATTCTAAATACATTCTGAAAATTAAATCCCTCCTCCACTTTTCGTACTTACAAATAGAAATATTCTAAACAAGTAAAATGTTGGAGTCTAGGAATTGCTTCAAAGAAGTGTTTTTGGTTCAAAATTCTTTTCCTCAAAGAAATTAATTGAAATGTTAAATATTCCGACCTCATGTAAAGATTGCTAATTTTTTTTTTTTTTTTTTTTTTTTTTTTTAAAGTCAACTTTTATATTAACGTTAATACAGGCCGTTGGGTCTTGCCGGTCAAGTTTCTGTAACTGTTAGCCTATACGAATGTCACATTAAAAAAAAAAAAAAATAGTGCGAGTACTCACACACCATGCGCTGTGTTCGGGACAGTAAAAAAATTAATACATACTCTTCACCTTTTTGTATATTTTTATATATTTTCGCCGCACTATTTTCTACTTGGCGCGTTTATATCATTAACATTTTATTAGTAGCTGAACAAAATATTATCGACAGAATTTGTGTTGATATCAAGTATTTAAAGCACCTCAGCTGTAATATATACAAACGTATACATTGATCCAAGTGTCTTTCGTTCCTTAAACTCGTTCAATCTGTGGGTCATGTCCTTGTTTGCAAGAGTTCTTCAACTGTGCCACGCTCCTTTTCTGGTAAAGTTCCTTTTTAATTGCTCTTCATCCTTTTCCTTTCAATAAGTTTCCTGTGTTGTTGAAAGATATCAGATTAAACTTTGGATAACTAGTTCCCATTTGTATTTTCTCAAGTGACGCATTTTTTTTAATGTTGCGAATATACACGCATTATGCTCATGAGAAAATATGAGCAACAAATATGCACAATAATATGGACTCAAACTTGTTAACCCTCTTGTTCATGATTTTTTTTAGCGGTCACATAACTGGTGTTCATTACAAAATTTGTTCCAATAAAAATACTTTTTTTGGTATAAACATTCTTAGTATGACAGATATAATTAATTGCAATTTTAAATTGTTATAAAATATATTAATTATTACTCCAATTTTACTCCCAAGTTGTGTGCATTAGAGGGTTAGGATCTGTTTTTGTGTTACGTAAAATAAAACTCTTGTTAAGTGTTGGTTGACAACTGGATGAAGGTATGACCAACCAGGCAATCGGTCATGCTTCAGAAAAAGCTTGACTTTTTTTCCGACTTATTGTTTTGCGGTTTATTTCTTCAGTTTTAAATATAGGGCATTTTAATTGTATTACTTTGATAAATCTTAACAAGGCAACTCGAACTTTACCTATAACTCAATATTTTAAATTTTTTGGCTTGTCTGTATTTGTATATCGCTGCTCAATCAGAGTGCCGTAAAAACTTCTTGAAATTGCCCACATTTAAATATTTTAATTCTATAATTATAGCTGATTTAAAAAGAAAAGGAGACAAATATTTACGGAATTCTCGATGTCCTTTTAAGGTACAATTATCTGTTTTCACTGTATTATAACCATTAAGGCAGGGAATGAACTTCTACAGATTAAAATAAGAGGCTCTTTCACTTGCACCTATGAATGATTCTCATTTCAGTTAAGAATTGCCTCAGTATTTTATCGTATTTTACATTTGTTTCCTTGTACATTTAGTAAGTTTTATTATTAATATTATCATCTTAATATTTTAGAAATATTACATTGATTTTAGTTTTATATATAGACGCATACATACTAATTATTTACTTGTTGCAATTTTAATTTTTTCAGTCCACTTGCAAAACTTGTTAAATGCATTTTAAAAATTCATAGAAAATAGCCAACAACTAACAAAATTTATCTTGAAAAGATAGTGTATTGAACCAGAAAGTCCTGTATTTTGTTGGAAGTACATAACAATACAAAAGAAACGAATAACGTATTAAAATAATCGGTCATGCATATTTTGTCAATGTAATAATTTTTTTTATTAATTTTGTGAAAATAGTTAATTTTTAAAAATATTATTCTATATGAGTGCATACTGATCGAAATTACATATTATGATTACTTATTATTTTAAGATGCTTACACTTGTTTTTATCCTAAATTATAGTATCGATTCCGTCTCAACTATCACTTGAGCTTATTATTTTTTTATGGTCTTTCCTGAATCGAAAACATTGCACCAAGCTCTTCAAACAACACACAGTGTTTATTTCTGAAACTAGCAAGTAAAGCGGCACCGCCTCAACTCACAATACCCATGCTTCTCTGTGCCTTTCTTCCTCATTACAATATGTGTAACAATGCAACAGAATGAGTAAGCCCTTCTCTCCTCATTACTTGTACACTTAAGTGTAACGAACTGCTCCTCCCTTGTGGTATTTGTTGCCAGATAGGCCCTTTTGGCCTCAGTCCACGGTGGTAAGTCGGACAGTTGACAGGGATGCACGCCTCTCTCTTCTTTGCTCCCTTTCGTTCCAAATTTAGTTGTTCCCTTATCTCAATCCTTTTATCCGACCCTAAATCTCTTTAATACCTCGCCGCATTACCCTTGTGTTTATGTTACACCCGGGTTTTTTTTTTCCTTTTTTTTTTTTTCCTTCTTCCTGACCCTGTTTGCGGAAGATGTCTTAATTGATGAGTTCCTGAGGGGATACTTTTCACCCTCTGAGTGCACTTGTATCTACAGGGTTTCCGCGCATATGAAAAGTCAGGAAATGTCATGGAAAGTCACGAATTTGGACATCGGGTAAATTTTGTAATGGAAAGTCATGATTTTGAGAGAAAAAAAAAATGTCCACAAGTCATGTGGACATTTTTTGAAAATACTGTGAATTTCATGGATTTCTTAACATTTTAAGTAAAATCACTTAACTGTGACGTTGTAAACGCCATGATCGCAATTCATCTCATCGAAAATTCATCTATATTTTTATTTACGTTTTGACAGAAACAACGGTCACAGTTAAAAACCGCGGCCAATGAAAATATTTTTGAATTCCAAATTTGTAACATCACACGAGTAAGGTCTCATAGGTGAAAAAAATAAAAAATAATAATAATCATATTAGAACTGAAATTAACAGTTTTGATAAGCTTGCGTTAACATTTTTTTCCTTTTTTTTTTTCCGTATTCTTTCTTCTGTTTTGCATTGTTTATATCAAAACGTTTGATTTTTGATGGTATAATTTATTATAATTGACTTATTCTTTCTTAAAATATTTCTTTATTATTAAAGATTGATATTTGTGTGTGTGTGTGTGATGAAAATTATTTACTTTAGTGTTGGAATGTCATGAAAAGTCAAGTCATGGATTTGTGAAATTTTATTTTGGTAGAAACCCTGTATCTATATTATTCTGTAGAATCGCGCGTGTAAAGGACTTAAGATTTAACATACATAAGCTATCGGCTTAAGGGTCATTCTCCATAGAACGCAATATTTCAGCAGCTGGAGAGAGAAAAAAGATTGAAATCATTAAACGCTTAAAAATAAATTCCCCAACTTTTCAATTACAATTCTATTATGACGTTGGCTGGAATCGTCTGGTAATATATAAAGATCGTCCATAGTTATTCCATGGGATGATATATCCACGGACATGATGATTTTCTTGTTATTGTTTGGTTCCAAATGGAACTTCAAGTTTATAAACATGAGATTACTCAATTGATATCTGGAGAATTAACACTATCAAATAAGTTATTAAATAATAAATATTTTATTATTCTTAACAGATTTTATCTTGACCACAAATATGGTGATATGATATTTACAGTTGCACCTATTTCTGATGTAAGTACTACAATATGATTGTTGCATTGAAAAATTAAACCAAAATGGTTACATTAGACTTCTTTCTAAAATCACAGGTGATTCGTTGTTTGATCTGGTGGGCTGTTAAACAACTATTAACTGCTGTCTACGGACAAGATACGTCAGTCTTGCGAAAAGAGATATTACATTTATTGTAAATTGTCATAAAATTACTACTCACATAAGTTTTACACTCAGGCATAACATTGCTTAACATACTTTATAGCTAAAGCAAAAAAAAAAAAAAAAAGACATCAAGGGAAATCTGAAGTTAAGGGGGCCCAGTACCGAAATTTCGTCAAAAATCGCAATTTTTTTTCTAAAGAAATAGTTTACACATTCCGGAAGAGAGTTTTTCGGACACTAGTGTTTTTCACAAATGTTGCAAATTCAAATCGATATATCTCCAGAACCATTAACAATTGGCTATTCAAATTTTTAGAGAGTTTAATTTATATAGTTTTAAGCATTTTGTCTTCACCGAATTTTATTTTTTAAATTCTATTTTAAACTATAATATTATCGTCAAATATAACATATAAAAAAATTATTAGATATATTATTAATTATTAATATATTATTAATAAATTAATTATATATTTTTAATTGTTTCTAACTCACCCATCAAAATTTTGTGCAGAAAATTTTTTCTTTATGCAATTATGTATTACAGAAAGAAAAAAAAATTCTTGACCTATATCAAAATACGCAAACATCACTTATTAAGGATTTTTCTTAGTTTTTTTTTTTTTTTTTTTTTTTTTTTTTTTTAATTAATAATCCCAATATTTTAAAAAAAAAAAAAAAAAAAAAAAAAAAAAAAAAAAAAAACTTCTCAAAGACTTATAAATATTATCTCATAAGATAAATTTTTGACCTAAAAATATTTATAAGTAATGTTTTTTTTTTTTTTTTTTTTTTTGTTACCAGACCCCTTAAATTAAAATACTGATAAAGCAAACAAGCTGAGGTTGCGACTATCCACGGGCATGTTAAATCATATCCACGTGAACGTATTGTTTAGTTTTAAAAAAAAAAATACTCTTACTTAATTTACTTAATTATTTAAATTTATACTACTTATTTGAGGAGCTTTAATTGCATTAAAATATATTTCATAGTTAGCAGAAATAACCAACTTATGTAGTGGAGAAAGAAATTGCTACGATAAGCCTTTGTGCATTTTACGGAGAATGAGCCATAAAGGATTTATTTGACTTACAAGTTGTCATAAGCCCTTATATATTTTCTTTCTCCTGGGGTTTGGATTGATTTAGACATTATCTGACCCGTAAGCTACGTTAGGTTTTATGTTGAAATGGTTTTATGTTTTGTACGAAACGTCGTTGAAATTTCAGAATATCAAGCAGGAGCGCGTTCTGGTAGGTCTTTTAAGGGAAAATTACCTTGTAATTTGTAGAGACTGCTACAGATTCTATTATTTATCATAGAGCATTGGGTATGTGAAGTATCAAATAAAGATTTTTTTTTTTTTTTTTTTTTTTTTTTTATTGATGCCAAAAAACATTAAAAAAAACTTATCCTACAAAAACTTTTATCACTCCATAAATTCAATTAAGATTTCATGATTTTTTTTTTTTTTTACTTCATTTTGAATTTTCTAAAATTTATAATTTTTATTAAAGTATTTTGGCAATTTGAACTCATCTCGGTTTTTTTCATCTCATTTTCCTTTCCAGAGTTGACAATTTCGTATAAAATAGCGATTGACAATATTGCAAACTTCGACCATTTAAAGGTTAGAATATTAAGAGATCGATGAATTGTCCATTTGTTAACGTAAAGAGTATTTTATTAAACATTATTAGGTTCATAGGTCAAAGATAATAATAGATTTAAAAAAACGTGCAATTTTTGTTGTTGTCACCTTTTTAGTTGGTTGGTTGTTTTCAGATTATCTGACGCCGTCAGCAACACGAGGGCTATAATGCGCCTAAACATTCGTCATTAGACAAGCCAACATACATTTACAAACACCCATGCCTAACATCGGGACTCGAACCCGCAACCTCGCGATCTAGAAGCTAGCACGCTAACCACTATACCGTTGTCACCTTTTTAGGTTCATAAGATCTTTTAGTTCTTTGGAATAGTATTAAAAATGCTTTTTGGATGTTGTGTCACAAAAAGATTGAAAGTGTTTTAATAAAATATTGTTTTCCTAGTCATTAAACCCTGTAATCAAAATGTTCACAATTCTTGATGGAGTTTTCATAATTCAAATATAAGTGTTAGTCAAATTATTCAACAAGGCCAGAAGTGCGACATGTCAAAACTTATTAGCTTAGAATGATCCGCACCTAACTTATAGCTCAGAGACAAATTAGAACAAAATACGGCAGACGGGAAGAAACTTCTCTTGGTAACGTGTTTCTTGGAAGCGAGGTGGTGATTTTTCTTTGCTGCCATAATTTTATCTTTTTCTTCTTTCTTTTCCTCGTGGGCGAGTCCGCCATCCATATTTGGAACTAGCATCATTTGATCTGTCTGCAGAGATACGTCACCGCACCACGTGCATAAACATACGCGGCGGCAGTTGTTCTTCTACCTTCGCCGAAACCACCTTATGGCGCGATTCTTCATTTTTTTACAACTTTTACAACAAAGATGTAACAATTGGCTAGATGGGAAACACGTGGGGGAATTCTGCTTCAAAAAAATGCGGAGAATAAGATAAATGTATTTTTTGGTGTCGGTGGACAAATTGGAGGAGTGTTCTTGAGAATAATTGCCTTTTTGGAAGCTGGTTTAGTGTTCTTGTTCTGTTCGTGATACTTTTCGTTCTTTTGATTTTCGTTTGCGCTTTTCTTTTATTGTTATTGTGTTCATTCCAGGTATTAAATTGTGGGTGCTTTTTTAGCACTATGCTAGAGGACTTGCTTAAATGCTAAAATTAAGCAAATTTGCTCATTTGCTTAAAATAATTAACTACAAAATATGCAAATTCACTAATTTTGTTAACGGATAAGTAAATCGAATTAGGAGAACGAACAAGCTGAAAGTTAAAAAGCATTTTTCATGTTTATATTTGGTATGAAATATTTTTAAATATTAAGTATACAATGATTTTATGATAAAAGTTTGTTAATTATTTTAATTAAACATTAAGATCGATGAAGCTCGTAACTATTTTGCAGCAAGAAATTTAGCTTTTTCGCTGAAGAAAATTTCTACCCCAGACAAACCCGTAGCCAGGAATTTTCTTCGGGGGGACGGGGTTATGGTTGAAGATTTAAATACACATAACAAGCAGGGACGACGGGAACGGGGGGCGTAGGGGGCGACTCGCCCCCCCAAAGTTTTAAAAAGTTGGACAGTCGGCAAATTTTCAAAAATTTTATCGAGATTTTTCTTTTTCTAAAGTCGATCCACAATAAAATCGAATTAAATGGAGAAAAAAAAAAAAAAAAAAAAAAAAAATGGAACAAAAATATTAAAAATATCTGAATGCAGCGTGACCCGAATTTGACGAATCGGCATTTTTACAATAGAAGTCTATTATATGGAAGTTGGTGTCTTTTTTTCCGGCTACAATGATGGACTGTGAATGCAAATATTACCATAAGTTTTTAGAAAGGCTGGTAGTCGGCAAATTTCTGAAATTTCATCCCTTCTTTTAAAAATCCCTACTGACGGATGTTTCAAAACATATTGAATGGAAAAAGTACAAATAATTAAACTCATTAGAATTATAAAATTGTGATCACAATGCAGCCTCAGTTGACGGTCGGCAATTTTGAATTGGAGTAAGTATATCCTTTTTGACAGGAACATTAAAATAATCTAATCATTGATACCTTCACTGACATTAGATAACTTTGATGTGTTACAGTAGATGATATATATGTATTTGTCGTACTTCAGACAACGTCTCAAAAACCATGACATACACATTAAAAGTCATTTACATAAAGTATGTAATGTACATCATATAAATTAAAGGTTTTATACCAAATTTCAAAACACCAAAATTTTTTATACGAAAGTTGACCCGCATTTTACAAAGTTATTGCAATTAATGTCAAGTAGAACTCCATAAATGATGTTATGTACAGGATGTTCATAAAGAAACTTTGCCGATATATGGATCTCTAAAGGCAGTCTCGTTCAACAGATCGAGATGAGATTTCAGGTATAGTTATTCAGAGGTATAAGGTCGGAATTCTGTGAATTTCGGCAAAATGGCGCTCACGATTACCCCGGTTATAGTTACGAATAGCAACGCCTACTTTTTCCTATCGAGAAATGATCACCGCATGTGAAAACCCTAAAAAGCGTTGGAATGGTACGTGTATCACAAAATACCGACGCACAAAATACAGATCTGCGAACTGCTAACAAAAAGACGATCGGAGCAATGGAGGCCGCTCACTAAATATTCAGCTTAGAAAACCGATTAAATTGCCTGTGATGGCACTCATGTGAACTTTGGCCTCTGTCAAATGCAAATTTCCATCGTGCGCCTCAATCGCTTTTGTTGGCCGTTCGCAGAGCTTTTTTTTTTGGTGCGTGCATAATGCGTCCGTTTTTTGTGATACACTTACCGTTCCATCTCTCTTTAGGGTTTCCTTATGCGCTGAGCATTTTGCGACAGGAAAAAGTAGACTTTGTCATTTGAAAATTTCGTGCATTTAACTATAACCATAACCGTGAGCGCCATTTGTTGAAATTCAAAGAATCTCGAGCTCATACCTCTGAATAACTATACCTGAAATCTCATCTCGATCTGTTAAACGAAACGGAAGCTAGAGACCCATATATCGGCAAAGTTTCTTTATGACCACCTTGTACTTCATATATTGAAAATGCATTCCCAAAATAATGCATACCACTTGTAAATTGGAAGGCGATATCGAATTTATTCTAACAAAATAATCTATGGTTGGTTGGTTGTTTTCAGATTATCTGGCGCCGTCAGCAACGCGAGGGCTATAATGCGCCGAAACATTCGTCATTAGACAAGCCTACATACATTTACAAACACCCATGCCTAACACGGGACTCGAAACTGCAACCTCGCGGTCTAGAAGCTAGCACGCTAACCACTATACCGTTTGGTCGGCAAAATAATCTTTGGAAAAGTGTTGAAAGGTTTATTATAATACTATCTAAAATTCTTAGTGTTCCCCGTGCTCAAATAGCTGTGGACCGACATTGTCCAATACAACCAGGTTCAGTGTATTGCAAATTGTGAGTATCCTTTCACTCCTATCCTCGATTTCTGACGCAGTTTAGCCTTTGTGTTGCCCTTGCGCCTAATAAATTTTAAAAACAACCAACCAACCTATCCTGGATTTCACCACTTCAATATTCGAAACATCGGGGAAAAATTGTCTTTCAGATAAACTAAGATTTTTTAGTCTAACTACCTTTCAAAATATTTTAAATTGGATCAATAAATCTCAAATTAGGATCATAACCATTACATGTGGGTAAGGGAAATGGGGTGGGTTGTTGGAAATTTCATGTTGACAGTAATGTTTCTCTTGCTTTGGAGATCAAATGTGCAACTTGTTCTTCCTCAAGATCGGATAACACTGTAGATTTGAATACCTCCCCCCCCCCCCCACACCTTTCCCAAAAAACCCCACACGTACTATTCCTTATATAGTTTGGTATGTTGTGCTAAAAATTATGGCATGCTTTTTTATACAGTATTTTGTCACTAAATTCGAAGTTCAATTAGTTGCCAATAACTTACCTTTTTGCACATAAATATTATAGTTTGGTTTAATGCTAAAGTAATCCATTTCATTTTTAATCCCGCTTAGGAAAAAAAACCTAGCATTTTCAAGTATACTTTCCTTCTTGAATAAATGATTATTGTTCAAAAAACGAGTAATATTTGCAGAAATTATTGCTGAAAAACCATACAACATCAGTGAAAAGCCAAAAAAAAAAAATTAAAAAAAAAAAAAAAAAAAAAAAAAATCATTAAATTAAATCCAGCAATTTTGATAAAAATATATACTCGAAGTAACTACTTTTAAGAAGTAGGTTCCTGGATTGAATTGTTACAAAAAAATTAAGTTTTACTATTAACACACGTTTCAAGAAAAATCCAAATCTTTTCTTTTTTAGTTACGAAAATGAGTTAAAAAGTATTTAAAAATTAAATAATTAACAAATCGTTTTTAATAATAGTCTTTTGCAATGCAATTATAGTGTCCATGAACGCCTACATGATTATTTACAGGGAGGTGTAAGGCGACAAAAGTTTTTGTTTAATCCTTGATTTTTCGAAGATCGGAAATGGATTTCCTAATTGGCTGTTAGTTAATAATTGTTCATTAATGTTCTGTTCAAATTGATGAATTAATATCCATATATATTTTTTTCTTGTAAATTTTCCTATTTTTTTTTTTCCCACATTACTTTATTTTTCGAAACCCAGAGGGGAAGGAGTGCGAGTGTATGTTTCTTATGTCCCTGACATTGTATCTATTATAAAAATTGCAATGCTTCGCATAAGGAAATTTCTGTAGTAGCAATAGACAGCCAGAATTTTAAAAAGAAGAATTTTTCCAGAATTTGTTTTCTGATCAACCTTTATACAATTCATTATACAAAAGTCATCTATTTGATCAATAATTTTCATCTATTTAATTCCGTGTTAAAGTGCTAATTTTCAACCACTTTTACACGTTTAATTTTTTTTTTTTTCGAAACTGCAATTTGAAAATATAAAAAAAAGTTGTATCGAAAGGAAGCACTTGTACTTTTCAGTTTACTGAATTGGTTTAAGATTGTGGGGAAAATTCTATCTATCTGCAAGGTATAAATGTCTCCCCCCCCCCCCTCCTCTGTCCCCAAATAAAAACGCTTCCAAAAATAATCTCCTTTATTTGGAGAGGAAGGGTTAATTTACTAAAAAGAAATAAAAAATTAAATGAAGTTGAATTAACTTTAACTATAATGTGATGGGAATTTACTTAAAATTTGACATTAAGTACGTATTAATAAAATGCCATAAAATATAAAAAATTGTTTTGACGGTAATTTAAAAATAATTCAAACTAATTTCACATTAAATAAAACAATTCACAATTAATTAAAAAAAATGCATTAACAATTAGTTTTACATTAATTAATAATTAATTTAGCAGGAATTATTCATATATTAATTAAAAATTATTTATAAGTTAATTTTACATTAATAAAATTAGTTAACAATTTATTAGCACCTTAATTTATATTTTCTACATTTACACCGGACATGCCTTGATTTCAGTCGGCAAAAGGATGTCTACGCCCCCCCAACCAAAATTCTTAACAACGGCCTTGATAACAAGTTACACAAAAAAAGGGGGGGGGGGGAGTGGTGAAAAAAGATTTCCCACGTTTTCGGGATAGTGGTATATTGACGAACCTTTTACATTTTAAAGATCCTAAATAGGCACATTTTCGCAGTATCTGATTTTTTGAAAATCGTGATTTTTTTACTGTAAGAGTACGAAATACGACTAAAGCGTCTTGTAGCTCTATCTGAAACTATAAATTTATATATTGCCCTTGTAGTTTTCCAATTAAGTTTTTATATAATTTCGTATTCCAACGTATTCCTGTTTTGGCATTTTATTCCTCAATCTTTTGTTTTGTGTTTTTCGGCTGATGAGTTTGTTCAAAAGTTAAAATATTATAAATTGATGCTTTGCTTCTGCACACAAATACCTCCAAAACATTTTTGTTTCACTAAACTTTCTAAATTGGAAGTCCTATGTATGATATTAAATATATGCATTTGATAACAGAATCTCTAGGATCTATTTCATGTAAAGAATGTTATGCATTTCATTATTATTTTTTTTTTTATAAAAAAAAAAAAAAAAAAAAAAAAAAAAAAAACTGGATTTATAAAAAACGAACAACTCTAATTGGTTTCTATATCTCACCTTTATTTACTACATTGAATTTTTCAATCTCTGACTGTTGTATTGTTTTAAAGAAATTTCATCTAAAATTAGTTGCTTATGTTATACACAGTTTTCGCTGATGTCGCAAAATTGCGACTACTGTCTTCTAAATAAATGCTTTCTAATTACACAACCAGCTGTAACTTCGTGCTCTGTGGGACGTTTCCATCCCAGGGTGTAAGGGGAGAGGCAATAAAAAGTGTCAGGTCCTTAATTGTATTGATTGAGTCTTGAACACTTGCCCAACCACCCTGTAGTACTCAGCTTGTTCTGTTTTGGCTGCCAAGACAAAAGGGCTAAAGAAAGGTTTTTCTGTTTTTTTATTCTTTACTTCACAGATCTGACACTCTTGTTAGACGTACTTCCGTGGCCTGTTCCATTAATTACAAGCTTCTTAAAACTGTTCCAAGAAACCGCATGGGTCTCACAGAATGAAATAAATGAGCAGGTGGTATTCAAGAAGTGTTTAAACAAATAAGCAGCCAAACATTACTTGCGACTATTTTTGGGTTTATTCTGGCAATAACTATATCAGTAGAACATGTAATGTTAAAAAATACTTTAGCCTTATAGACTGAGAGGCGAATGCAATTTTTGGATCTCATTGAACATCATTCTGAATTTTTTATAGACATTGGAGAAAAGTGAGTAGATTACGAATCCACTGGTCTGCCGTGGCAAAAATGGACGAAACTGGTCAAAAATCGACTTTTAATAAGTTGAACTAAATCCAATTGCCAAATGCGCCATAACTTGCCAAATAATGAGCATTTTTTTTATTAGTTAACCCTCACTCTTTAAATTTTTAATTAAGAAGGTTTTAGATGATTCGGATGTTTGGCTATGGCTTACTTGCATCTTTCACAAATGAGCCAAATTGGCAATAAACATTACGTCACTGATGACGTAACTGATGTCGCCAATTTGGCTTACTTTGAAAAGATACAAGTTTTCCGAGCCAGAGATCTGAAATCGTTTGCGCTTTTTCTCATTGAAAATCAAAATGCAGTGGGTTGTCAGACGAAAAAATTTGTTCTCTTTTTTGGCAAGTTAAGAGAGAGAACTTCTACCTAAAATACGAGTCTTATTATTTTGATAAATTTGAATATCCTAAATATGAAATCGTCAGTTTTGAAAGGTTGAAACTGGGTGTTTTTGTTTTATAAATACTATTTATATTTAATAAAAAATATGGTTTACAGTTTTTTCCTAAAAAACTAAACTTATGAAATTTCTACTAAATTTATTTTGAATTTCTCTAAATAGATGTCTTATTTTTAAGACATTTTCCCATTAGTTGTAGCGTTCATACTGTAAAAAAAATTATGTTGATTTTTTTATACTTAAATAATTGCTGTCTTTTAAATATAAAAGTTAGAAATATCATTGTATCTTTTAATGATGTGTTCCAAAGAAACACAGCATTGCACTGTCTGTTAATCCAGGTATTGAAGTAGGAATAAATGTTCAGTAAACTTTTATCAAGAATGTGAATTATTTAATTTGATCTGCAATTTTAATGCTGAGATTTGTTCATTTTTTCTTTCGATTCTGAATAAAATCCTATCGCGATATTTAAAAAAAAAATTTACTATAATGATTCTTTGTCTTGAGTATTATGATGCATTGATAATGCTATACAATAGGTGACATGGATAATATTTGTTCACTCACTGTTTAAAACTTTATAAATCAGTAATACCAAATAGCATCATTTAAATCTCCAACCCTGCATAAATTTTCTCCATCTAAATATTTAAAAAATTGTATGTTTTAAAATCTGTTTTGAGATTTATTTGTATTTTCTCTCACAAGTACTTATTTTTCTAATGAGGAAAAAAAAAAAAAGGAAGTGTTGATTAAAGACTTGTTTTGATTACTAAAATAATTACTGACTTATTAAACTACATCCAAATAGCTTTGAGATTGAAATAATTAAACTCCTGCCATTAGCTATAAATTATAGAATTGATATTAGATCAGAATTTTGGTGACTTTCTAATTTTTTTCGTAATAAGAAATGTCTATTTTAACTCCCCATTTTTATGTATTAACAAGTTTATCATTGCCAACATCTCTGATTTTAATAAGTTGTTTCAATATTTTTATGCAAATTTTTAAAACTGTGGAACCTCGAAAAATCAAATTTGGATGAAAGTATGTTCATATTTGTGACTTCTTTTGATTATGTTGTTTTATATCTTGTTATTTGTCATGAGAAACACCATTTTGTTTTTTAATTGCCCGGGGCCAGTCTTTATCTCTTATAAGCTCTGCATTTTCATCCATTCAACTAACTCGAATTGGACATTTCCTCTCAAATAAGTTATTTTTATCAAGTAATCACTCCATTCTTTATCACTGATAAATATTGTACATTTGATATGAACAAAATAAAATCTACATTCTGTGTTCATTTCTGTGTTTGACAAGGAATCATTCTAGGGCGAATCACTAAAATTTTTGAACTGTTTATATTTTTTTAAAGGGATTCACTCTTCTATTGTGTTAAAGCAGGGATCCGCAGACCGCGACCCATCTCATGGTTATTTGAGGCTCTTCAAGTCATAAGAATAAACAGATAAAGAAAATAATATTAATAATTTTTTTTTTTATATTCAAACCCATTATAAACTTTCTTCTGAGAAATAATGAAAACATAAAAAAACATAGAGAGACAAATAGTGTAGACTGGCAACTGTTCTCAAATACTAGCTTAAAATCAGCATTCAAAATGCTCCCTGGTATCTTCTTAGTTGAAATACGGAACAATTAGAATGTGCAATAGTCTCAGTTACATCGAGCTTTTGTTGATGTTTATTGTTCTTTCATCTCTAATAGGAGTAGATAGCATCTTTCGTTGTTAAAATGCATTTTGCCTTTGATTTTGATGTACTATATTGGAAAAACATGGCTTCAACTTCTTCTAAAAGGAAGAGAAACATTTATGAGGAAAAACGGGAATTTAAGAAATGAATGACTGAATCGTATGTGTTTATTCCTAACAAAAATGAAGTACCGACTTGTCTCATCTGCCATAGTTTTTATGCTATAAAAATGATATAAAAATGCTTTTATATAAATGTTCACATTGGTACTGCTTATTGCGGCTCATTAAAAAATTTGTGATTCTAATTATATTGAATGTTTGGCTTTGTTCGGACAAGTCTGGCAATCCCTGTGTTAAAGTGTCACAACATACGTGCTACATTATGAATTCTTTAACTAATATGGGGTTGTTTTATCTTCCTGCAGATGCTCTCCTAGCTGATCTGCAGAATCAGACTCAGTTGAATCTGACATCATCTGCAAGGCCCACTTCCCCAAGCTCCAACAGTTATGCTGCAGTGATGTCGCAGCCTCCTCGCCCTTCTAACGCCACTGTGACTACTACAGTCACGACAGAGAGATACGAGTACCGAAATGGGGCTCCTGATGACCAGGTATTATTTATTTATATCCTTGTATCATTGATTAGTATTGTTGCGTGGTTGGGTTCGAAAGATTTGAAGCCAAAGCAGATCAAAACTTGGAAGAAATTTATTCCGATGTAACTCTTCGCAGATTCTTTTACAACTCCAGAACTTCTCGTTCTAATAGACTCAATACAGCTCTTTACACAACAATAGAGCACAAAACAGCAGTTAAAAACTTGATAACACAACTGCTAAAATCGCCGCAAAAGACAATGCAATACGGTTCGCTTTTGGAACTACTCTGAATGCTCACTGAGAGACAACTAACTCGGTAACTCTTGGCCGGCCTTATACAGGAAAGTTTCCTTCGCGAATCTTTCAGAGATAGAAATTTGGAGAACTTTCCAGATTGTAGTCGAAAAGCCCTATATAGGTACATGAGGACCGAAAATGTCGCCAAAACCGTCGCCAACTTGGCTCTATCTTACCAATTTGGTGAGATTGCCATTAACATAATGTAAAATGACCTGCTCCTTGTAAAACTCGTTTTCCAGCATGATCTCTGTAGAACTCGTTTTCAAGCATAAGAGACGCATTGCAGGAAAGCGAAGACAAACTCTTGCACTGCCTTATGCGAAATGTACATAAATTTTTTTATTTACATAATTAGTACAATGGCATATTTACAAATATACAGAAATTCGTAACAGTATTATAATGGGACAAACAAAATTTTCAAAATCTGTAATATATCATCTCTAATGCGGTTATTAGGTATACATAAAAATTGAGGTTTTATGTGGTAGTTTTTGTGTAGATACTTCTTGAATGTTTAATCAGCTAGTTACTGTAATGAAATGTTTTCTTTTTTATGTGACTAACCCAAGTTGTTTTAGTCCCTTATCTGTAAAAGTTATTGTCTATTTTTCGTTCACTATTTTCTTTAAAAATAATTCACTAAAAGAAAATAGACTTTTGTGTTTAATATAAGCAATGTCTATTGATAAAATGAAGCTAGAAATTGAAATTAGTAGAGTGAATATTGTTAATATAAGACATAGCAATTGGGTGGGTGGTGTAAGGCTCAAAAGAAAAGTCTTGCCAATAACATTCAATACTTTATGCTAATATATCACTAAAAAATATCTATTCTAATAGTGCTAGTAGATGAATGCTAATAATTGATATTTATATTTTTGATTTAAGGACAAAATGTAGTTAAGTTATAGCCAGTTTGCTTTCTCTCTAATCAGTTATATTTTAAATATATACATGGTTTCCGCGCATATAGAAAATCAGGAAATGTCAGGGAAAGTAATGGATTTGGACATTGGGTAAATTTTGTCATGGAAAGTCAAAGTCATGATTTTGAGCAAAAAATAGCCATAAGTCATGGAAATGCTGGGAATTTCATGGATTTCTAAACACTTTAAGTAAAATCACTTACCTGTGACGCCATACACGCCATGATCGCTGTCAGCTCATCGAAAATTTATTTATGTTTTTATTTACGTTTTGACGGAAACAACGGTCACAGTTGAAAACCGCGGCCAATGAAAACATTTCTGAACTCTAAATTTGCAACATCACACGAGTAAGGTCTCATAGGTGAAAAAAAAATATTCATAATTCCTGTCTTTTTTCAACTGTTTTGCATGTGGATATCAAAACATTCGATTCTTGATGATATTGATTCTTGTTATTATTTACTTATTCTTTCTTCAAATATTTCTTTATTATTAAAGATTGATTAGCTTTTTTTAACACTGAAACATCAAAGAAAGGAGAATTATTTTTTATTTTTTATTCTGATCTGGAAGTTACTGAAACAAAGATTTTTTACTTAATTTAAAACAAAATTTATAAAAATCATTTTATGTTACAATGATTTACGTACTATGTTCGTTACGTACTATGTCGGTTACTATTATTATTATTTTTATATGAGTTAATTTTTTGAGTCATGGAACATTATTTGCTTCAGTTTTGAAAAGTCATGGATTTGTGACATTTTATTTTGGCAGAAACCCTGTATATATATTTATTAATATAATCATTACCAGAAGTTGTTTGTTATGTTCAAATTGGAACTTAAAATTGTTCATTGTTCTTAATACTGATTTAATTATGAGAATTTTATACTTTTATCTATAAAATAGGATCATACTACCAATTCTGAAATTTGCATAAAATTTTTCCTGTTATTCCTACTCATTATTTTATGCACAAAATTCCTGTAAAATTGTATTTTTGATAACTTAAATTTTCTAAGTCAGTTTTGATTCAGTTCTTATATATTCTAGAGATGATCTCTCTTTGCAATTGCCTTTTGAACTAAAGTTGAGTTTGTTTTTAAATTATTTTTAATTCCTGTAATATATTCAGAGTTCATCCTAGAAATGAAAAAAGCAAGGTGCTATTTTCTAAAAAAGGCCGACTCCTGTTTACAAGGGCATTTTTCAGGCAAATTGTAGAATTTTAGTACGATTTTCTGCCTTTAATTTCAATATTGTTTTATACTTTTCCACCACGATAAATAATTTAAAAATTTTGATTTTTTGAAAAATAATGCAAAAAGCAGCGAATCAAAAACTTGTTCAGAAACTCAAAAGATATCAAAATACGGATAACATGTTACAATCCTACTTCTGCTGGAATGAGACTGAGAACAGGCGCGTAGCCAGAGGGAGGGATATGGGGATATATCCCTCCCCGAAGTTTTTCTTTTATTATTAGAGCGCTAAAATTAAAGGATTTTACTGTTTAAAATTGTAAATTTATTGGTTTGGAACTTTCGACTATCTATTTCTGCCACTTATAAAGTGCTTAACATAGCCATGTACGTCTCGTGATTTTGAGCATCTAGAAGAATACGAGATCAAAATCTTCTAATATAAACCTCCTCTCTCCAACCCCACCACATCAACGAGAGGACATTGAGGCCACAACAGATTTAATGTGCGCCCTCAATAGGTACGCACCGATATTTGGCGAAGGATGACCGAACTCGCAATCCTCCGATCATGAGCCGATACTCTAAAGCTAGGAATATCGAGCCCCGTAAATTTATTTAAAAGGTTTTTAAAAAATTTAAATATGCGTAGAAAAAATATCTGCTGTCTTGATTACTATACTAAATACATGCGGTATTAATAATAAAAATGATAATCAAGATTTGCTGACTTATAATTTCATATTCCCTTCCGAAAACAATTTCTGGCTACTCCCCTGACTGAGAAAATTATTAAAATTAAAGAACCATCTACACAGTAAAATTTTCATCAAATGTAATTTTTATAAAAATATCAATTTATACTATGGTAAAATTAAGATAAGAATATATTGATATAATGAATGTTAAGGTAAGAACTTTTCACAATTCATCCCCTTGCCAAATTTTCTAAAGTATAAATTTATGAAATTCATTCAATTCTTGAATTTCATTTTTTAAGTTTTGTTATTATCAGGTAGAGAATAGTGTTTCGCCAAATTTAACATTATATATCATGGGATATCACAAGGAGTATTCTGACTAAATAACTTGTACTATGTCATAAAATTTGTAAATTTTTTTAATTTTCCATATCGGATCAAATTCTCCGTTAAAACGGCGATTTTTTGCCGTGCATGATGTAGGCTATAATAGAAGTTTTATTTACTTTAAATTGGAAATAATCCAGGATTTTGATTGCATTCCTGTGATGTTTAATTTCAAATATAAAACGGATGTTTAGAAATTTGTAACAGGTAAATTATCAAAAACACACTCTAAATTTAACAGTAGGGCATCGCGATTACGTGTGTCAGAACGGAAATATTCTTTTTAAATTCTTAGTGTAAATATTTGGTGGTTATACACCTTTAACAAAGTTAATCAAGGCATTCAAATTCCTTTCTTCTCTATTTTGAAGAAGGCATGGTAAAACTTCGGCGATATACAATCAAAACACCAACAAAATGGCCATCCGTGTTAACTAATGAGCACTTGGAAATTGCAAGAACAGCCCCCTACAATCCACCTACTAATAACTCACGTTATATCGACATATATTCAATGATTTCAGACCCTGGTTTGTACGTTTCGAGTTTGTGCATGAATGCGCATGCACTGCAGGCGATTTCAGTGGGGGGGGGGGGGGAATCCACATATTGCATACTCCTGGGGAAGAAAAAATTAAAGTTTGGTGGTTGAATTTTTTTCTGAAAAAGGCAAGAAGGGCACTATTTTCAACGCCTAGGATGAACTCTGGTATTTTACCTTTGTTTTATAAGTTGATATCTAGGGCCTCAAATTAATTTCTCCTTGCATTTTTATTTCCAGCCTATATATCAAAATCAACATGCTATTCATAGTGCCATGCATCATGAAAAGCCTACACCTAAACCAGATTTTGCCAGTAATTTATCTGAACTGGACAGTTTGTTAGAAGACTTAAATTCTGCACGATATGCAAATTATCCAGGCAAGAAAGGTATGCATCATTTTTCTTTCTAGTTCTTGAACTGAGTGTTACATATATTGTATTGCCTCACACTTTCATTTTAATAAGCAATGATAATATTTTAACTGTTTACCTAGACTTCTTTGGGGATACTTAAAAATAAATTGTTTAATTGAACAATCTTTTAAAAGCATTAAAAACTTAATGAAATGGCTCTGTGATGACAATGCATGTCATAATTTGGTTCCTTTTTCTTGCAATGAGTATTTTCTCTATTTTGAAGTTTAATTTTGATTGTAAAGTATATATTATTTTCCAGTGTTTAGAATAATTTTCTTAGAATTTAAACATCTCTATCCTAAACCAGCATAGTATAAGTAAAATACCTTGACTGGATTAAAAAAATCATTGAGAGAAAACCATTATACTGAGGGGTTTTTTAAAGGAGGGGGAGGGTGGGGGGATTGAAAGTGCACTAATAGTTTTTCTATGCACACCTATTACCTTTCTAAACTTCAATATGCACCCTTTGTAACTTAGAAAATTTTAAGTCTGAGTTTGAGTTTTTGTTATATGTTGGGCAGGAAAATGTTTTGTGGTCGAGGATGCAGTTGCTGGATTGCCAGTGACATTAGCCAAGCTACAAAGGTTATACCTGTTGGAAGTTTACTAAAGTAGTTGGTGTTTGTAAATGATTTAATTAGTGCATTTTCAGTTTTTTCCAAAACACCATATGTTAGTCTTTTTTTGGAGCTTTTTGTACTGCAAACTTTTTCTTGTTTTGTTTTAGTTTACTTTTTCCTCCAAACTATCTTTTAGTGGCCCCAATTTTAAGTTTTACTGCTATAAAACGCAACTTGGCAACATCCCCAGTTATTTTCAATAAATGGTTTAATCCATAATTATTTTTTTATCCTTTCCAGGTTATCAATCTCCTGGATACAATGTGTACAGCAACGAGACCATTACTAAAACCTCTTCTTCCAATGGATATGCAGAACCCATCCGTCCTTCTGTCGATAGCCTCTTAGATGAATTGCAAAGTGGATTGCCAGACACTCCAAAGCAGTGAGTGGGGCATTTTATAGAAGATCCGAAATTTAATTTTACATGATGTTACTACTTCCATTATGGTTCTAAGATTTATATATTAAAAGTATTTATGCAACAGGTGCTAAGACGCTACTGAAACTTGGAATTAACTTGTGTTGAAGTAATATTTTTTCAATAACATTGTTGGTATCTCTTCTATGACCAGTATCTTTCTACTCATACATCAAATAGTACAATATTTTCCGCTGTACATTGTCTGTGAAGCATTTCTCCAAAACATACCACACATTTTCTGGATATCTTGTAATCCTTTGAATATGCAATTCCCTATTTTTAAATGACAACAGATTTGTGAACTATGCCGAAATGAAGCAATTTTAAAAATACCACATTAAACTTTACTTATTAGTCCATCTAAATTTTGTTTTTATCTTTTAAAATGTTACCATCAATTTAATTAAAAAAATAGTTTTACTATAAATTATTATTTAGTTGTTTTATTTTGAATGATCTTAATTTCAGCTGTATATTAAATTGATTGCAATCCTTAAAAGTTTTGAGATTTTATTTTACCTAGTTC